>JAVHNQ010000010.1:1200000-1816972 GCA_036872635.1 Orbilia brochopaga | reverse complement strand
CCTACCCTAACCCTAACCCTAACCCTAACCTAACCTAACCTAACCTAACCTAACCTAACCTAACCTAACCTACTAACCTAACCTAACCTAACCTAACCCTAACCC
Organism: Orbilia brochopaga; assembly: GCA_036872635.1. NCBI lineage: Eukaryota > Fungi > Ascomycota > Orbiliomycetes > Orbiliales > Orbiliaceae > Orbilia > Orbilia brochopaga. Next base: position 1,816,867 of record JAVHNQ010000010.1, on the reverse strand, counting down.
TAACCTAACCCTAACCTAACCTAACCTAATTATATTATTTTTTTAGACTAATTTTGACAATCTATTAATTTAATAGATTTTTTTTTTATTTAGTAAAAATAGAAGTATTTTTTTATTTTTAAAAATAAAACTATACTTAATTTAAAAGATATAATAAAAAAATTAAATTATAATTTAGAAATAAATTATAGTTATATTATTTTTAATATATTATATAAAACAAAGATTTAGTTAATTTTTTTTATATATTAATTAATATTTTTAAATTATAATTATTAAAAGCTTAATATTTTTATTTTATTTTTTTGTTAAATATAGTAGATTTTTAAATTATTTTTAAATAAATTTTAGTAATATTATAAATATATTTTAAAATTTTATTAATTTTAGAAATATTAAGTTTAAATAGTTTTAATATCTTGATAATTTTATTTTTATATAATTTTTTAGTATATAGTATATAACTATTATAGTTATTTTAAAAAAAGATTTTTATATAAATTTAGCTAATAGCTAGAATTTATTTTTATTATAACTAACTATTTTTTAATAGTTAAGATATAATTTCTAATTAGATTTTTAATTAAAAATTATTATTATTAAATATTTATATTATACTATTTATAGCTATTTTCTAGTTAATTTTTTATTAAAATAGTAATAAGTTTTAAATATAAATAATTTATATTTAATATAATTAAAAATAGATTTTAAGATTATCCTATTAAAAAAAAATTTAATATATCTTTTTTAAATAGATAGTTATATTTTCAAGATAATAGTTAATATAGTTATAAATTTTATATTTATATTTTATATTTAAATAAAAGTTTAATTAAAATAATAATAATTTATTATTATAAAATAGTTTTAGAAATTAAAAAGTTTCTAAATAATTATTTTCTTATAAAAAAATTATTAGTTATTTATAAATTTAAAAAATAATATCTTAAAAATAAAATTATTTATAGTATTTTGAAATATTTTTAAATATATATATATATATTAATATTCTAAATAGAATAGAACTTATTATTTAAAAATAAATTAAAAGATATTTATTAAAAAATAAAGATTAAAATATAAAATAGCTATTTTTATTAAATCTAAAAAATTTTAAAAAGAGTTCTGAAAAATTTTTTAAATTTAATTTAAAATATTTTTAAAAAATTATTTTTCTAAAGAAGTAGTTAGAGATTTAAAGACTTTTTTAAAATAAGATTTTATTAGTTGTAATAATTTAATTAATAAATTAATTAGATTTAATATAATTTAATATTTTAGATGTTTATATATCTTTACTAATTAACTACTAATTAAGTTAATTAATAATAGTTAATAATTAATTATTTTATAATATTAAAATAACTAAAATAGTTAATTTATTTTAATTTATTAAAATATAACAATTATTTTAGTTTTATAATTACCCTAATTTTAATATTTTAAAATAATATTTTTTTAATTTAATATCTTATTACCCTAACTTATTATTTTAATATTTTAATTTGTTAAATTAAGAATTTTATATTATCTAGTTAATATTTAAATTAATATCTATTTTTAAAAAATACAATACAAAATTTGTATGGGGATTTGACTAGTGGGTGGATGACTGGTCAATGCAATAAAGGGTAGGTTAGCTCTTATTTTACAGCAGTATCAATAAATAATATTTTAATAGGGTGGGGTGGGGTGGGGTGGGGTGGTTTTTTTCATTCAAAAATTCTCTATTAATAAATCATATACTATAATACATGATCTACAGTCTATAGATCACTGAATAACATATATATTGTAACCTGGATTACTATATATATAATAATTATTATAAAGAAAATTACTTTTATTATAATTTTTTAAATATAGATATAATATTATTTTATATTATATAAATATTTATTATTTAATAATTATTATTTATAGTAAGTAGTAAATAATAAATAGTAAATATAATATATTAATATTTTTTAATATTTATATATTTAAATATTATATATTTAATAAGATTAGCATTATTTTAATTAATAGTTTTTTTTTAAGAATTATTAATTAACTTTTAAATTATAATATTTTAATAGTTAGTTTATTTATTATTATTATTATATATTTTATTTTAATAATTATTATTATATTTAATATATATTTATCTTTTTTTATTAAAAACCTTATATAATAGTAATTAAAAGTCTGAGACTTTAAAGTAAAGTATATTTAACCTAGGTCTGGGCCGAAGTGTAATAATATATATATATTAGTATTTTAAATAGAACAAAACTTACTATTCAAAAATAAACCAAAAAATATTTATTAAAAAATAAAGATTAAAATATAAAATAGCTATTTCTATTAAATTTAAAGAATTTTGAAAAAAGTTTTAAAAAATATAATATAAAATTTGTATGGGGATTTGACTAGTGGGTGGATGACTGGTCAACGTAATAAAGGGTAGGATATCATTAGTACAGGACACCACCTACAAAAATAAACGCATGGAAAAACACCATGCTGCAGATTACGGCTGATCTGTGCCGAGATATAATGAGCTCTGAACGGTTAAGTAGCGAGTAGCTATTTTCTTTACGCCGACTACGCCGTGTCTCTTATTTCTGGCGTGCAGGCGGTTTTAGCGTTGTAACTATAACTATCGGAAGGTAATTGCGACAAAGATGTCTCGTGAAACAACGTCCCTTCGGACCGTAATATCAAGGTAAACTCTCCACTTAACAGGGGACCAGAATCCTTAGCGCTGGTAGAATCATGTGCCTCGCTCAATTCCTTTCTTTATCAAATCTGCTGGAATTGGAGTTACTAAGTTTCTATTATATATATCACCTTCGCATAGAACATTTCTAGACCCATTGTACACACTCGGTGGTAGTAACGCAGAGGGAGCCACCGGCTGGAAAGCAGATTCGCCTACGCGTGTATTAAACTTACTTCGTCCTATCATATCGCCGAAATAATAATAATCGAAATAAGGATTTCGACACGATATGAAAAATGGTACTACCAATATTTAGTATTTACTGATCCTTGGTTTTTCAATGGTTGTTAACAGGATATAATAACAAAAATTGATGATACAACCAACCGCGCGCGTAGCATAGTCGTATAAAGGCTTAGTCTGCTATAAAGCTGGCGAGCAGCCCCGCAGTACAGGATTATAGTTACCCTAATCAAAATTATAGAACAAACTGATATATGTATTAAAGTAAGAGCGCTAGACCTTGTTAACCTTAGTAATTTTCGTACAACTTGCTAAGCTCAGGGCGTTGGGCTAAAGTTGTGCTAGTATGAAAAACTACTCCCTGTGTCACTCTCTAGAGCCAGACCACGGCATTTGCCGCTATTTTTCCAACTGCTAGAGGCCCAAGATAGGCTAGGAGCAATAAAGCGGATCAGAACGAGAAGAAGCGTGGTATTTTAGAGCATAGCCTCTCCCGCTTTCCCACGGCTGTTATAACTCGCTAAACTATACATTCACACAACGATTTGCGCACGCCTGACTTATATCTCGGCTCAGCTTTCCTCAGCGCCAATTTAATCGGTGTTACATCTGCACTCCAGAATGTCGAGATCGAACTGTACGGACTCTCGGCATCTACTTCTCGGGGGGGGGGGGGGTTGTGGGCCGTTTAATCTCGGGAAATAACCATTTAAAGACCACATTCCGGTAAGACCCTCTTTATATATACAAATTTGCACACAAGACGAGAGTAAAAGACGTGTTAATTAGCTCTTAAGATCTCGTCTTAGTTTTTCAGAGCTGTTTCGCGGATCCGGGCATCCAACATACTCTCCTCACGCAAGCGTCCAAAGTTTGGAAGGAGCTAAGTCACTCTTTTGATGCTCCAGTAGATGGTAAGAGGAACAAAAATAAGTAAAGTAAGAACCATAGCCATAGTTCCACAAAGTCTGGGCGGTTGACTTTATATTTGCGAAGTTTCTTTATTTTGATAATACGTATTGAAATTATTTACTTAGTATTCACAACATTATTATATCCGAATGATTCTTATACAGCTGTAACATAGGGGGTCTCCCGCAGTCTCTTATTCCCTCAGAGCCATCATGCTATCCTAAACTCATTAGAGAACCATATTAAGGATTTTGTGAGTTTCCGTCTTATTCTCAAATATAGACAGACCCTTACTTTTCGTATTAAGGCTGATATCAAATCTCGTGATATGTGAAATAGGGTTTTATTGTCTCTATATGCTATTGTAAGCACTTATATAGCTATGTCTAACCTTTGAAATGGAATGTGCCTGTAAGTCTGCTTTCAATTAATTTGGCTAATTATATTTCTTATATCATCGCGAATATATATCACTTTACTATCGCCTTTATTGAATTATAGAGACTGGGTAAACAACAGCCCCTAATCATATGAGGCAGTGATATGCAATAAGCTTTACGTTTTATAACGTTAAAATTTTCCTCTCTATTCATACAATCTCTTGCTTTAAAACCGCCTTAGAACCACGATACGGCGTTGTTATACAGGGTATATGCTATCCTGTATTTCTGATGCTCAAGGTAATTACACATATACATGTACAAAAGAGTCACAGCTATAATCTTCAAAATTAGCTTTAATATAGGGAGTTAAATCATTTAAACTTATAATACTAAAAACCTTTGGCTTTATTCCTTAAGTCAGTAGATACCCAATAATTTAGCATTCATATGGTTAGAGGCATCTCAGTATTACTATCAATAGTATAGGTGACAATATATTAATATATAGTGTAACAGTAATTACTATATGAACAGCCACTAAGCTCCATAATCACTTAACCCACAATGATCATAAATACCTCTTGGCCGGTGATATCAACTCGAGTTGTCTCCCCCCAGTAAAGTTACAGTTTATTGGAGGTGGTGGTTAGACGGTGGCTTCAACCTCGGTCAGCTCGACCACGGGTAGAATTAATATACCCAAACCTACAGATAGGTACCGTGCCCGGAGGGACATATTATATAAGGTTGTGGTAAGATCACGGTAACTATTGATAATACAAGACTAAGCATAAAATTAAGGTTAAATGCCTCTGAGTCTGTTTCCCTAGCGGGTCATATTAGGATAGACCAGAAGCCCCAATCTCTATAAGAGACTTTTCGGCGGCGATACTGATATCTAGTAAATTACCTGTTAATAAAAAGTTAATAACTCTTGAAGTCAACATTAGCAGCAGGCTGACTACTTATTCCTCAATATCTATCTACTATAGCTCCTGTGATGATTGTCGTTTTGCCTACCGAAGGCAACAGGATAAGATTTTAGTATAGACTAGTGGCTGTGTCATATTCGAAGACACAATCATCTCAGCCTCGCCGGCCCCTATCCCTTCTTAAGCTATCCAGCGCAGGGGTTTAAGATAAGTAAGCTGTACGAAAATACATGGAAACAAGGCTTATGACTTCTAATAATTCACACAGTCGTATACTACCGTTATATCAAAAGCTAGCAGGTTCTATGTTTAACTAAAATATTTATGACATATCAGCACCCTTAATTTCATAATATCAATATTTTATACCATTTATAAATTTATTTTAAGATGCTACATATAACAAGCATCTCTAAGAAAATTGGGGAACCAAGATTTGGACTTCTCTTTAATCAGATATAATATAGAGCATATCATTTACTCCATCTATCTACCCAGTGATTATACCAGCAACCTGTGCCTATGAGGCTCTACAATTTCGACTGATCCGCGGGTGGCAAATACAGCTTTTTACCGAGTAGTGATTTTTTTTACTTCTGCTCCTAGATCTTAAAATTTTGCAAGGATAATTAACCTTGCTGTAGGAGCTTGAAGTATTTTGTATTATATGGTTTTGACTTGGATATTGCTCTTACAGTTTTCGGAGCTCTTACGGCTTTCGGTGCTTTTGAAATTTCGGAGCTTTCGGAGCTGCTACTAGTTAGCGAATTCAGCTTTTTGTGATTGATTGTCTAAACGCGGTATCACGATGCGTAACCCTGAGCACCATTGTTAGTATAGTATGGCCCTGATTTCGGTCTATCTTCCCTAAAGTGATATCGACTTGCTCTTTTAGCCTTCCGAGTTATGGTATGAATATAAGAGAATATCGGACCACATAGCGCTAGTAGCTCCCGTCCTCAGACTGCTTAGTAATAATAAAGATTGGCTTCGCTATCGCTATCACCATTTATCTGAAAAATTGTAGCGGATTCGGGGCTGCTGCGTAAGTTGACGAGCAGGGCTAGTAAACCTAGCCTTCAAGCTCCGAAGCTATACACTATAGCGGTATTTATCAGGCTATACAGCCTAACATAAAGTGAAAGTGATATTAATATAGCTAACAACCTATCCAAAGATCTTATGAAAGGAATATGAACTTGACAGTCTAAGAGGTTTCTAGTGTGTAAGTGGTCCATCGTCAAGATTCAAGAAAATTGTAAACCTAAATTCCCGCTTACAAAATTATCCAAACCCCTAAAGTAGTTGATAAGGAAAGAAAAGATATTTCAAGCAAGATAAACATGGCCAGTCGATATCCTTTAATTCTCCCCAACGATCTAACCGGCGAACAAAAACCGATTCATGACTATTTAGTCAAAAAGCTTGATGAGCATTTTGAAAATTTGTAAGTGTTTTTTTCGTGATATCAATCCCTTTGTTTCGTATACAAATCTTCTGGCACTATAGTCATCTATGATAACAGGGGAGGCTTGTTTAGGAGATGATCATTCCTTTATGATTTCCCGAAACTGAAACTAAATTATTATAAACATAGTGCTTTTATAAGACAAGACCTAAAGACTGGAGCAATACTTGGTCCTTGGACACATCTATTATATCTTCCAGAACCAATCACAAGTGGATATATTGAAACTGGCATATCTCTTGCTACAGTCTCCGCTCTCCCGCCGAAATGCCGAGAGATAATAATACTAGCAGTTGGAGAATATTACGGGGCTCCTTATGAACTATATGCTCATGTTCAAATCGGGCAAAAATTAGGGTTATTGGATAGTCAAATAAAGAGTATTTTAGAAGGTAAACCACCAAGCCCAGGGACTGAAGAAGAGCGGTTATCATGGGAGATGGCCAGAGCCCTACTTGGCGTTGGGGAAAACTGTACGAGAGGCCGACCCTCCGATATTCTTTGGGGAAGGGCGGAGGAGCTTTTTGGGAAGGCTGGAGCCGTTGCCATGGTTCATTATGTAGGGTATTATACATACACATCGATCTTGCTAAATGGTACTGCTGTACAAATACCAGAGGGCGAAAGCATATGGCTGGTAGCTAAGAGGTAAAAATTTCTATTAGGTAGACCTTTATTCGCGCAGTTTACAATATCAAAATGCCTAGCTATATCTATTGCGATGAGAACGAAGGTGTTAGCTCGTCCCTTTCTATTTTTATATATAACGGAGGCTCAATTTTCTATCTACAGCGCAGCGTCTTGGGTTTCTCTTTCAATATAGAAATTGGCTAGATTTGTCTTCACAGATCTGGAGTCCAGTAGCAACCCCAATAGACTCCCGAGGAGTGTTATTGTTAGTTCTTGCCCAGATCCCTTGCACTTATCTATAGTTGTGATCTGATTCATTGAGATAAATCATGTATACCCCAGAATATCAGAAGGCTTTCTATGTGAGATACATTACCAGCACCATCATAGCTATTATATATAAATATGGTCCATTATATTATATAAGTCAGTTGAACACTAGGACTCGGATTATGGCCAATATATAAGACTAATTGCTAGATATCTCATATTAATATTATTATATACAGTTAATCCTTCTAATCGTAAACCTATTTTTACTACACAGGAAGTTATAGATACTGTAATTCTAGGCCATCCTATTGACTCTAGATTTATAGAGTTAGTCCTTCCTAATAGCTTTACTCGGTTGCTGTATGGCTGTTAATAACCAAATAAATTTGCTAGTAACCACTCAGTTTATAAATTAATTAGACAAATATCGTTAGATCCATTGAAAACAAGTAGATTACCGCGGCGCTTAGTATAGGCCTCACATTATCTACAGAATTGTCATTTTAATCTTAATCCACTGGAGTCTCTCCAAGGTTCCCTAGCAATATATAATCTGATCTGAGGTCAGACGGTTATAGGGGGGTCGGTAAATAGGATTATAAAATCTTTGAAATAAAGCGGCATAGTAATCGCTGGTTTCATATCTATATAAAGCTATTGATTGGAAATGTCTCAAAAATATCATTCTGCAGCCGACGACACCTCAATTTCGAGACCTCTCTTTAGATATTGTATAGTTAACTGGCTAAGCTTTTCAATGCTTCCGTCGTCGTGAAATGCCGAATTGTACGTCCATACCAATCGTAGGCGATTTTTGGCGGTATATATATGTAGCCCTGACCACGAAGTTGCGAGAGTTATACTGAACCAATAGTCTTCTATAGGCTCGGTTATATATTTTTCAATAACCCCAAGACTTGATGGAACTGTGAGAGCCATAGCCGGAACAGTTTCGCATGATTCTCTGGTTTTCATTTCGTCTTCCAGAATCGTCGCAATCGGCCCGTGGCAAGCAACATTATCCTTGTACATATTTCCATAAGTTGGATCTACTCTTGATATCCTCGGCCAATTCAAGAAAGCTGCTGGAGGAAGAAACCGGAATCACGGGGTATGCTGCTGTAAAAAGTGATACTGCGGCATATTAGGGGCTGTTATAAGGTGCTTCAAGTAGTCCCCGCATGCTGATGAGGAGAATGGTACACCAGTTTCCGGACTCTATACTAGCATGCTCCAGGATGGCTTGAGCAGTTGCCGCTGAGGTTGCATGCGTTATTGTGGTACCGTTTGTTTTGCAAGCCTTAAGAATAATCGAGGTTTCGGCTTCAGTAAACTGTCGTTCAAGTCGCCGTGGCTCCGAGGGCACGCTAGGATTTCCAGGCCTCACTTTTATACCAATCGACGGGCTACTGATGTATTTCTCTCCGATGTATTGCGCTTTCTTAACAACGTTAGGACAAGGTCTTTCTGCGAGCATTATTTGAGCCAGGGAAGGAGGAAGTCGAGCGAGCTCGTCCCCAAACTTAACAGTGGTGTTTGGATCTCGTAAGAGTATAAGATTGTTAAGAAGCATCATCGAACCTATGCCATCTATTATTTCGTGGCGTAGCAGAATAAACAACTCATGCCTTTGTGGCAGAAAATATAATTGGGCAGCCACAGGAACGGCCGCCGAAAGTGCAAGTTCCCAACCGCATTTGTTAGATGGATTAATCTTAACTGTATCTTCAATCCATATACAAATCTCAGCTTGAGTTGGCACTTTATAGCAAAATCCGGTATCAGTGATGGTGCATCCGATTGTCGGATGCTTATATCGCAAAGCCATCCAGGCATTCTTGATTGCCTCCACGGATACCGTCTTATCCGGGATAACTACTCCAGATGCGAAGGCCCATTGCATCAAATAAGGTGACTCCGTCGTCGTGGCATGAAGCAACCTCTCCATAGAATCAAATTCTCGTGTCCATTCTCCCTGAGCTGTTTCTTTCCAGTAGGGGTTGAGTCCAGTCATTTCTGGTGGTCGCTTCCTGGCGTATTCTGATATTTTTCAATAAAAACTGCGTGATAACAGAAATAAAGTTCTATGGGCAGCACTTTCAATATTCAGCGTTACCCGATACCATATTATAAACTTTGAAGGTTCGATATATTGTCATTCCGGCGTTTAAGAAAACCGTCTAAATATTATATTATAACGACAGATTTATGATTTTAAGTAACGCCGGAGCTACTTCGGCGGGTCATTTCTCTAACGCTGAGTGATTTCCGATCGGCACTTTACAATATCAATTTTACTTCCAAGGAAACGATACCATCCCCACTGACTACTAGATTCTAGTAGTAACCCTCATATTATCATACAAACACCAACCATTTACGGAGTTTCGTCATAGAATTGTCCAGCTAAGCTAAAATGCATGACTCCAGCCCAGAGGAGGAACTACCGAATGGGGAACATTAAAAATTCCACTTCTCATAGATTAAGGTGAATTCTCGAGCTGAGCCTAGTTCACTCGGGTCATCATACGGGGTTAAATCCGAATCTGGCATTAAATGTATATAGATAGCTCGTTAAGTTTGCCTTCAGCACTCTCGATTTCGGCGCTTTCGCTCTCGGCGTTTCCGATTTCGGCGCTTTCGCTTCCGCGATGACAGATCTAATATTTTAGCGGGTTCATGTATATTATTATACTCCTAGACTTCGTGTGACAGAAAAGATTGAAAAAGCGCTAACAAGTAATAAAATATTTACCCTCATCCACAATAAGTATCATGCTATAACCCGCTGAGCAGGCTAGCCCCAGGAATAATTTTGATATAGGCTTTGAAACCATATATGGTTCTCACCCCGGCGCTGCTAGTGTAGTATATAATTAGTGTCTCGTATAGGCCATGAGGTAATAGAAGTGTTAATAACTGTATACTCACTGCGATTATTCTATCACGCAGAAAAATATATTTTTCATGAAAATCCGGATGCTTAAGATGACGAGTATATTGAAACATTGTAGATTGCTCCAAGATGTTGTTAAATTCCTTGTTCTAGGTATAGAATCAACGTGTTTATTATTCATATCTAGCGTCTGAGATCTTACCGTGTGATTGACGAAAGCATGAGAGTAACATCTCAGGAGCGCCAGCGCAAGGTACTGGTCGAGATTGAAACGATCGGGTAACTTAGATACAGCTAAGCGAGAAAAAGGAAAGCACCGAAAAGCTCGAGGTAACCTCCAAGACAAACAGAAAATAATTTCAATAGTATCTAGCCATTAGCTATATCAACAGATAAAGATATGCAACCTTGACGATCTTGCTGATATGTGCACCTAATTTTATTAATTTTGAAATTATATTATTATACCCGCACCTCTAGTTAAACAGACCTCACGGCCCAAAAATCGTACAAAACTACTATGAAGCTTTTTATGAACAGAAATTTAGACCAGGATATGGCTATGACCATTTTGTATCTGTTAGTGGCATTCAGTTCTCTTTGGGTATAGTATAACCTTGATCCAAACATTCAATCTGAACTTGATATTATCAGCGAATATGCGAGTTTAATTGAGAGAACGAACATACTTAGTGTTTCGCTACTATCATCTACCGAATCTACTTCCATCCTCTGGCACATATCCCTGGTCCACTCTTTGCGAAAATTACCGATTTATATGGTGGATATCAAGCATGGAAGAGGAGTAACCATTACCATTTATATAAACTACATGAACAATACGGTATTTCAAAGCTTCGGGTCTCCATCTTCACTATAGTTGATGGTCACTAAAGAAATTTACATATTGATATAGGCGATGCTGTTCGATATGGTCCAAATAGAGTTTCATTCAATACTTCGTCCGCCGCCAAAGGTATTGCATACTCTATTAGGACCCCGCCTTGGTAGGCAAGTATATCTAACCTCGAGATTTACTTTAACCTAGAGATATATGGTGCTACAAAACCGTTCCAAAAGTCTGCAGCTTATCGCGGGTCCCTGCTGCCTAATACTTTACCCAGCACATTTTCAATGATAGATAAGACAGTCCATAGCAAGAGACGCAGGATTTTTGCACAAGGCTTTAGCGAGATAGCTTTGAAAAGTTATGAAGCTATCATCCAAAGGCATATCGAGACGTTCTGTGCTACTTTAATAAAAGATGTCGACAAAGAGGGTTGGGGATGCGTTCATGATATGTCGCGAGCTTGTAAGTTTAATTAACCTGAAGAAACTCGAATTATTGGCTACTAAGGGAGGATATCAGGTGCTGGATTAACACTGGGTGTGATGGGGGCACTGGCTTTTGGCGATCCTTTTCAAGACCTAGAAGACGAGGAACTTGGATACATCCTGGATGGTATAGTGTCTTCTGGCAGATACTTTGGGCTATTCCTTCAACTGCCGATATTTGGAAAAAGCAGCATCCTTTTCAAAGCCCGATCTTTATTTCAACAGTTACTTCTCACCCGAAAGGACATAACAAATATCCACAACTTTGTAAATCTGGTCGTAAAAGTATCCGAAGAAAGACAACAGAGAGAGGCGACCAGGTCTACGAAGATGGATGTCGAAACCGAAAAGCCCGACAAGGATATCTTTTACTACTTTCTTTATGCTAAAGATCCGGTTACTAATGAACCGTTTACTCCTAAGGAGCTTTCTAGTGAAGCTCGATTATGTATCTTTGCGGGTACTGATACTACGTCAACAGCTATTGCGGGTGCTCTTTACTATTTGAGCTATACCCCAGGAGGAATTACTGAGAAGCTCCGTGATGAGCTCCAATCAGTATTTATATCCGAAGACGAAATTTACCCTGGCTCAAAATTAAACTCGTGTGAATATTTACGATGCGTGGTTGAAGAAGTCCTACGAATTTCAGCCCCGGTAGGTGGTATTCTTTGGCGTGAGGCAACGAGTACCCATACTATAGAAGGATACCATCTACCGAAGGGGGCCGAGGCAGGCGTTCCGATTTATGCAATACATCATAATAGGGACTATTTCCCTAATCCTCATATTTTCAATCCCGATAGATGGAAAAATTCTGGTCAGGATCTAACGGCGGCAGCAAGGGGGGCTTGAATGCCGTTTCAACTCGGATCAAGAAGCTGTGTCGGACGGTCATTGGCTTGGTTAGAGTTACAATTGACGCTTGCCAAAATCGTTTTTAGTTACGAATTTAGGATTGATGACTCTCGAAGGGCAACGCCGCAGATAATTATTGATGGCGCTCCTGAGTTTGAGACGAAAGATCAACTCACAGCTGAGAGCTCCGGCCCATTTCTCCGATTCAGAAAGATCAGCAAGTTCAATGAGATCCGCGACTAGCTTGCCCTATAGCTGGAGAACTCGTGTTATTACTGGAACCTTGTTTATCGTGTTTCTATCAGTCAAGAAATTCTGGTGTGCAGTTTCCTTTATAGAATCGAATTTACGAGGCCTATGTTAGAGATAACGGCGTTTATTTTGTTTATTTTGCCAGGTAGAGTATCCTAAGCTGAGCCCGACCGATAGCTGTCACACAAAACCTTGCTTTTGAAAAATTATCCCTACACGTAGAAACGCTTAACGTGTCTAGCATATCATAAGCAGCTTGGCAGCTAATAATCAGACTTGATATAGAATCTATATATAAATATTCAAAAATAGTCAATCAGTATTTTGACTCTTTCGGTAAATACTTACTTAGTGTTATGTCAAGATTCGGTGTCGAGTACTCAGAAAAATATGAGGTGCAGAACTGAACAGGCACGCCTTAATAAACACCAGAAAGGAAGAGTAAGTGCACACCAATAGCGAGCTACAGGCCTTAGGGTTGAAGCCTTTAAATACAAGATAGTTATATAAGTCTCGAAAGTACGACGCCCCTCCAAAATCTTCAATTATATGTACAACTCCGCCTAGATCTTAAATTACTAGACAATTCGATTTTGCTGAAATCTGGTTGAACTACGTTGAAAGTGAACTCAAGCTCCAAAGAACTCTAGGAATGTCTATAAGAAAGTTTTATTGTGCTCTCTTATAGCTGGCCACTCTATTTGATTGTATGTTATCAGGTAACTTAGAGATATATACCATAAACACAATGAACATGGCGACGCTCGGCGAATCCACACAAAACTCAGATAATCTCTCGATCTAGCCGCTTATATGGCCCTTGAGCTTATTACTTTCTGAGTTCTTACATCAATATTAGGATATATCGCCAGGGTCAAGTGTGTCCTTAGGTTGGAACTGAGGTATTATCTCTTCTGCAATCAGATCTATATTCTCATCATCGAACTTATGTTTCTAGCCAAGTTCATAGCTCAATATTAGATATGGGTTAATAGGCAGTAGATCTAGCACGATGGTGTCAATATGAGACGGGACATTCAACAAATTATTCGCAGATCATGAGTGAATTTGACTTGACTAGCCATAATAGATTATCGGACTTTCTCATTGTCCGATTCGCCGAGTCCACCAGCCACCGGATTATGTTGAGGCTAATTCACCGAGCCCACCAACCACCGGGCTCCTCAAGCTGTGTTGATTTTTTTTTTTAAGATTCTTTGCTTCTAATCATCGCAGGTATCTAGTAGATTTATAGAAAGTTATATAGATATGCTTTTCAATTTGTCCAATACAACCCATGACATATATATATAGGTAGATACTCTGCGTATCGCGCGTAGATGCTTGAAATTAACTCATCCGCAATCATAGCAAATATTGCAAAGCCTACTTATTTAGATCTACAGCTGGCACATCAGACTTCGTCTTGCCTCGCGGAAAACTAGGTCTACCGAACCGAAGAATACAATGACGCAGACAGAACTCAACGAGGCCATGATTGCTCAACACACTCAGCTTATCGCGTCTCAAACATTTGGGGAATTGAGTGCGGTGCATAACTGCCGGGATGTTGGGGTATCCGTCAACCAATATTTAGGGGAAAAGTATGTAGATGATATCTCTAGCGTTTTATTATCGATATCAATTCAGAATCTCAAATTATGTCATAAAATATAGGATAATGAAAGAAGGGATCATCTTTCGATCTACCTCACTAGGTATTCTCCTAATATTACAAAAAAAATGCGCATTTATATATTCTTGAAGTTAACAGAGCCGATTTTCCACCTACCTACCAGACCGAGCGACTGCTTCCGATATGGAAATTCTTACAACCAAGACGGGCGTCAAATCCTTTCTTGATTTGCGGTCTAAGAACGAACTCAAGATATTCAAAAAAAATAAACTAATCGCTAAGGCCTCTGGCACTTACTATTATAACATCCCGTATCCTGGCGACAGTTGTACACGAAATGGTTTCTTACCCAAATTGCCTTGGTATCGCCAATATCAGGTGATATTTTACCACCTCTGTGGCTTTTCGACGGCCGCAATAACGATCCTTTCGAAACGCGTTTTTGTGCCGCTCGGAATTGTTGGAGTCGCGAAGGAGTGTATCAAGTGGTTAGGCCCTGATACTAAGGAAATTTTTGCCTTCCTCGCTGACGCCAAGAATTATCCAATGTTGCTGTATTGTATTCTTGGGAAAGATCGAACAGGTTTAGTATTAATGCTTATTCTTTTAGCTGTCCTGGGGCATGAAAAAGAGGCAGTAAAAGCTATAGACTATGACTATATGCTTTCAAAAGAAGGGATAAAAACAATTGAAAAGGATATATATGAAAAGATTGCAAGAATGGGATACACTACGGACAGTGAATTTGCTGACGTCAAATCAGGCGTCGTAGAGGCTGTTGCTAGTGAGATTGAGGAGTATGGAGGTATCAAGAATTATTTAATAAGCGTTGGGGTTTCTGCCGAAAGTATCAAGAGGGTCCGGGAAAATCTACTAGTTAACCCATCTTAATCTGCAGTTGTACCATTTATTGAGCTCGAGTCTATTATATATCAGATACATCACGACGATATTAAACATGTAGGCTTACTATAAATTATCGCTCATAACCATGAGCCTTTCGAAGTCTGATAAATCTAAATCGACACTACCTATAGATTTCACATGGGTTGGCTACTAGAAACAATACCCTTTCCGAAGGCAGTATCTAGCCACCGCTTGGCTTAATTGTCTAGATCTAAAAGCAAATACCTTTCTCTTAAAGTCCTTTAAAGCTTGATCAACAGCAATGATACCAAGATCATATCTGTTCACTATAGACTTATCTATGAATAGGGCTCTCTCCCCAACTAGATTAGAATTATCAGGCCAATCAAGAGCTCTAGCAGCCCCGTTAGAAAAGAGAGTTGCAAAGCATTAGACTAGCATTTCTAGCATTTCTAAAGGAAAGGAAGTCTGTTGACAATTAGCTTTATCATTATAGAAGAACTACTCGGCTAACAATCTATAACTTAGCACATACATAGACAATACCGTTCCTACTGCGGCGCTATAACTAGGTCCAATGAAAATACGTAAGTGTGTTCCTGTCTGATTACTCTCCCTGCTAGCATGCCAGGACCTCTCCCATGGTAAACGAGATGATGTCTCACCCGATTTAAAGCTTTTGGTATGTCTCTTGACGTACCCATAAAATTGAGAGACTAGGACGTACGAGATCGCGGCTTGCGCTGCACAAAAACCCGACTGAATGCCGCGGGCATGCTGGACTGGTCAGATAAGGAATCTTTACCTAGGTAAGTAAGTACTTATGCAAATACCTAGACCGTAGGTACGTTGTAGGTAGGTAATTGTATGAGTAATCTCACATATATAGCAGTGCTTATTAAAAGGTTGTAAGATGGAACCCGCTAGCTCACCAATAAACCCAACGATATTAAAGCTTAGCTTAGTAGTGCCCGATTCTGAGGCCATTTAGCTGGTTCAAGACCTTTCAGTCAGGCCTATACATTCAAATTGTCCCTCGCCAAACTTACCCATCTAGAGGAAAAGGCGTTCGATTGAAAGAGCATCTAATCAATGGGGGTGTTATCACATGATATCATGTAGCCTACTAGTAGTGGTATTGGCTTATATTTCGGAAAATATGTATATACATAACCATTCAATTCCAGCTTTCATTAGGCACTCCCAATGCTTCACTGTTCGGAACACTTAGCCAACCATTGATTCCCTATACTTAGAGACCTTGCGTAATGATATCTTGTGCTTCTCATATGGGTGCCGCCGTGCACGTTAGCATCTCCAATACTATTTCACAGAGCTCCGGAAGAGGATTCGCAACTTTACAAGCGTCAATTTCACCGAAGTAACGTGGACGCGTCATCGTCTCTATTAGCCTCTGAGCGCGCCAGTATCACCGATAACTGCTAGTTTCCTAATTGCGCTTAATCTACCCGTTCCTGTACTTCGATCATTAGCATAGCGTTTGATAGTGGTAGACTTAACCTGGACGCGGCGATATATTTCGTAGAAATTTTACAACGTTGGGAGATAACCGTGATTTAACCATTTCCAAGATAAGCGACTTAGACTATAATACCGGCTCGACTGGAAGTATCGACGTAGATTACGTTACATTTTAGTTCCGGCCTGTCTCTTATATTACCAGACCTCGTAATTTTATTGACGAGGTATCAACAAAAGTACTCAGAGCCTTCTGGTTCTTGACGAGATGTAACTCTGTAACTCACGATCCTTTCAAGGGCGGCCGGACGAAGCTTTCTCGATTGCGACGAATCTGGAAAATCTGGACTCGGTCTTGAGACACTGTCAGACGTGGCGAAGTGTAGCGGGCTTGTATTCTGAAACTGCACGGCTATAGCTTCCCAAAAAAGAAGCCCGTTGATCGAATCGTGTAACTTGGGTAGTCACGGTCGCAATAATGGGAAATTAAAATCCCATACATCATGCCAACTCTGAGCATTGAAGAGCTCTGGAGACATCTCGCAGTCGATTCGAAGGCGCTGTCAACGTGATAGGCCAATCAGCCAAATGGTGTGCACTGCCGAATAGATTCTCCCCTTTTGCAGCATCAATAGCCAGGCCGTGGCGAACTCGAACACAACATTCATGAGGCAAGCGCATTATCGATGCCAAGGCGCACCGAGCTGCCTAAATATCTGCATTTTGACATGTACAGCCTGCAACTACTCTGCAGCGTCGTCATATAGGTGGTTTTTCTCCTCATACTCCTTTTCAAAGTAGAATAAAACCACTGTATCGACCACTGTTAAGCTATTTTTAGTATCCATATACCCCTAGATATACGGAATATGTTGTGTATCATCGCAATCCCCCGGCATATAAAGCGGCTGCAACGCTAATGACGAGCCACGCTATCATCCAAGGGAATATATTAAGTCAAATCAGCAGTGCTGCTCGACCACAATATCGATTAGTGCTTGGCATTCACTAGGTCGTATACGCGGAGTATGTCAGTCTTCTCTGTTGTGTCATTTTTCTTAATACGATCTCCTTTATCGCTCAAGCCACCAATTATCTCGATATTCAGCTATTCGCCATTTACATAATATATTAAAAAGCTAGCCTGCAGAACCAGCAGGATTTACCCTTCAGGCCGGGTTCTACTTCACACCGGAACGACACCTCAGTGACCTTTCCTGAGTTTACTCCCAAGTCTATAATGAGACCTTTTTGCCAAGTAGTGCTGCGGAGGTCTAAATTATTGGCTTTATTAGGGATCCTATTAATTGGAGGACTTCTGATCCACCAACTTTGCTACTTGCAAGAATTCGTCCACTCACGTCGCTTGTCTGAGTCGGTACAGTTGATCAATGACTGTCAACCACAAGCACAGTCCAGTCTCCGGCTGCGAAACCATGCCAGCAAGAATGTTGGATCGAGCATTCCCAACGTAATCCATCAGATTTGGAAAGACTCTGACGTCAGTACGTATGCCGCCGGGGCATCTTGCGAGTCGTGGAAGAGGACATTTGAGCCTTTGAATTACACAGTCAAGCTTTGGCCTGAGGAAAACATTGTTGAACTCATCGCGGCGAAGTACTCCTGGCTGCTACCGACCTACCGAAGCTATCCCCAGAATATCCAACGGGCGGATCTAGCTAGACTGATAGTGGTTCATGCAGAAGGAGGGATGTATATGGATCTGGATGTTCGTCCTAGATCAGTCGACAGAATAATATGTTTGCAGCATCTCCACCTAGAAGGTATTTTTGCCCCGACTGCAGGAACGCTAGGGCTTAGCAATCATTTCTTCATGGCAGAGAAAGGATCGGCCTTCCTCCTATCGGTCCTCAATGAAGCAAAGCAACGCGAGTCAGGCTCGTGGCGAATCCTTCTGCCATATCTTCAGGTTTTCTGGTCGACTGGACCATTGATGTTAACGTCAGCCGCTCACACATACTCAAAGGCGCGTGGGACAGCAAGCCACAGGCTGGCCGCCCTAGAAGATAAATACGTCAGATCTGTCATTGGGCATCAAGCGGGACGGTCGTGGCACGGGCCCGACGGGCAGTTCTTAAACTATGTCGCGGACCATGCGGACGGGAGAGTTCTCTGGGCAGCTGTATTTGTGGTCCTCGTTGCCGCAGGAATATTGATTATCCGCGGACGCATCTTTCATGCCTACAAGCAGATTATTTCGAACTAGGTTGTATTTTGGGATTATCGGGAATGGCGTTTAAAGCGAAGAAATATCGATTTGGGGTTTAGGCGTTTTATATATCTTCCTCTTTGCCTCGTTGAATTCAGCGTCTAGCTTACAAGATAATTCCTTCTGGGTCGATCTAATGGTTCGACAGATGCCATGAAGCTTTTATACGTACAATGTTGTTACAATTGTCGGCCTGACTTACCTTCGGCATGGATCTGCCGCACAGGAGCACACGCCTGATCCACGAGAGAAGATCTGATTCGAGTTAGCACCGAGATTATTTATATTCCGATGCGAGACATCGGCTTTGTATGACCGCCGCGACAAGCTACACCACGCAAAGCTACACTGGCGTAGCCTCCAACCTGCCTTCGGGAGTGTTCTTTTAACTAATATATGAGTTGAGGCTTTGTGCTTGACTAGTCTTATCCTAAGCGCACTGGGTATAAAGCCACAGTTCAGTAAACCGTAGAGTTTTCTGTAAAGTTATGGCGCTGCATGAATGGCTGACAGCTAGTACTTACAGCAGGGGGGTTGTAGTGTTTTCTGTGATGCTCTGGGTTTTAAAACGCATTTACAAGCAATTAAAATATCTGCCGGATCCCTACTACAAAAAGCTAACTTAAGTCTGCTACCTGGTTTTAAAACATCGCAGAAAGCCCTTCAAATCCCCTACGGTAAGTACATATATATGTAATGTAGCATTCTTATAGAATTAATTAAGTGCAGTCCCTCATTTTATCATTGCCCTATCGGTCTTCGGATCTCCGCTGTCGACCAGAAGAGGGGCGGAGTTGCAATCCGTGTCGGCTTTGTCGTGAGAGCCGACGTGCCAAGAGCACTTTCAGCCTCACGGTGGTCTGATCTTTTTAGCGCGTCGAACAGGTGTATATAGTGCCTCGCATTATTTAACTTGCTTTAGAAATAATTACCTGAATATCCAGAATATTCACTCGGTTATATACTCTAGGACTTACTGAGTCCCGACGTGTCGCCTGAAAGTTTGGCATTGGAGAATAGCCCGGACCCAGTGGTTTTTCGGACAACTCCGGGCATAATTTTAGAATGGATAAGGTTTCGAGCTAATTAATCTCGCGGATAATCGCCATATTCGGAACCGAGGTCTGTTAGTTTCGCAGAATGCCTCTACATTCGAATCCAACGGTCATTAGGCCGATATTGAGCTTACCCAAAATAGTCAGAACTCTAGAAAATCTGCAGAAGTCTGCGGAACAGCCCTGTAGGCTGCAGGTATCCACTGCTCCTGGCGCTTCGCTTAGGACATCGTTACAACGTATAACGGCCCCGAATGCGCGAAGCGAGGTGACTACAGTGCCCCTAAATTTTAGGCCTCAGCAAACCTGCAACTCTAGCTTGATGAGCTATACATCGCTATAAATTGCAATGTTTGATAAATAGAGGCTCTATCGCTTCTTATCTCGAAAGCAAATTCGTATCCAGGCAGCCATTCTAAAGTTCGCTGGAACGCTATATAATCCCGATCGAAGAATATACTTTTACTCCTGTGCAATATAAAATTCAAAGATGTTCTTTGTGGCGGCTTTGACGCTTTGGATCGCCAGCACTGGAGCCCTACCAACATCCCAATCGCAATGCCATGCAGATAACTGCCTTCGAGGTTCGTACGAAAGATTCTTACAAAGCGACATCGTTCAGCCTGCTAACAAGTTAAATGTTTCGCTTGTCACCAGCTGTTCGAGCTAGTCAATTTCCAGATAGAGGTGTGAAGGATTGCTCTTCGTATTTCCGCACCACCGTTACTCCTGCTATCTTGTAAGGAGAAGATTTTCCCTAGCAACGAATGTCATAGCGGTACTTTTATACTCACATTACCAAACGCCTATATATAGCACGACCACGGTCACCAATACCGCCTATGCTACAAGTACCTTCACCGAGAATGTGATAGAAACGCAGACTGTCAAGCAGACGGCGACTGATACCGTACATACCACGGCTACGTCTGTCATTTCGTATACTGCGACAATTTCAGAAACACAGTATTCGGCAGGTATAGCTAAGCGGCAGGAAACAGAGGCTCCATCAGCAATCCCATCCTACGCAAGTTGGTGCTCTGGTGCGGTTCGCTATTCGAGCGCCTGTAGCTGTGTCGGAGTGGCCGGTACCACTGTTACCGTACCTGGAGAAACGACTACTGTAACTGTCGATACTACGGTTACTGACTCGACAGCAACTGTGATGGTAACTGTTGCAACCGATTTATTCACCGTAATTGACGCCACCACCACCGTTACCGTTACGGACACCACGACTACTGTTTCCACTGCTGTGGCGACTGTAACCGACGTTACTTATATTGGGTTGAAGGACCGATTTGCCCTGCAAGTCCAGACCGGCCCGGTAGCAGGGCAATGGCTGTATAAAGCTCCAAATGGCTTTCTTGCAATTGGGTCATCATTTGACCAGCAGCCCCTCGCGATATTCTCCATAGTTAATGGATTGGCCTACACTGGGGGAGAGCCAATCAGCACCATCGGTGGCTGGATGGGAAGATATGGAAGCAGTCCAGCTGTTTTTCCCAGTTCTCGCGCTGCCGTTACCTTCGACGGTGTGCCTAGCTCTATTGAAAACGGGCAATTTTTGTTCCACCTGAACGACGACAACTTAACAGCAGCCAAGGCATGGGTATGCATTAATAATTTTCCGTGGGGTGTTACTAACGGCCTTGCTATCACTGTTCCTAGCCAGCAAAGTCTTAAATATGAAGTTTCCTGTAGCGTGATCACTGAGATCAAAGCGATTCCTGTTCCATTCTAGGTTCGGGACGATACGTTTGCCGCGGCCTCACTCCTACTCATCAAGGGGTCTGCGGTATTCCATATGTATTTAATGTTTATATATAGATTTGGAAACGATCAGAAGGTTATGGCGCTGCATATTCAGTTTTGTTTTCCCATGTTTATAGAAAAGCACACTCTCGGATAATCGGATTCGCAGTAACATATCTGGGATTTTGTTTACTCTTGTTATCGATTTGATATTGATCATCAATTATAATTATCAATGCCTAACTGCAAGGAGGGGTTCTGTTAAACCACCGAATTGACTATTGAACTTTTAACTCTTTACTTTTATTTGTAAATGGTCCCCCCCGGGGGGGGGGCAGGTACTAAAATATGATGTTTTTTTGAAGCTTTATATGTTCTGGGCTTTTAACGGACAGGCTACCAAATGCAGATTTAACTAAGAAACCCTGAGCTGGAGTATTTGCCTTCTACTCACCCACCTGTTTACCTGTATATCTGTACACCTACTACCTACCAGCCCATCAACATGGCCTAGCCTCAAAGCCAGGTACTAAGACTAGAGGGTGACTACTAGGCTGCCTATATATTTACACACCTGTTACTTACTTGTTTACTTATAATAGGAGATACCTTGTAGTTGAGGCCTATGGCAGATAGGTGGGATATGGGGCCTTGACTGTAAGGTGTTTCTCTTATATATAAATAAGGATATAATCATGGAGTCGGGTTTAAGTGCTGCGGCGCAGCCTCTAAGTTGATGTAAATCAAAAGCTAGTTTTTGTGTTGTGCCCTACAAAGATCGCGAGGTGACAAGTATTTGACGAAGTTAGCGAGATTTCACTGCGGCTTCGATGTCTGGATATTACAACGCCAGCGCCATGGTTTAATTGTATGGAGTTAGATAGCAGAACATCGGTCAAGGGGCAACCATTCAATTCGACTCGGTGCCGGCCCTACCAATTCGGAAGACTATTGTACGCGGAAGATGGCAAAAGATGATAGCGAATAGAAAGACTATCTAATCAAAATATTCTAGTGATCTAATGATATGACGGATTCAAAATTGTTAAAAACGAGACGCACCATCACGCGCGGGCTCTATCTTAAAGCAAAACACACAAACGACCACTGCGGAGAAGAAGAGATTTGACACAGACGCCGCCGCCAATCAACGAAAATACGCGACGGTGAAGAAAGCAATACCTAACCCTGAAACCATGCCGATCCTTGACAAGTCGCAGACACAACACCTCTAGATTAGATTATAGGAAATCCGGTGACGTGATTACTATATATCATATTTCAAGGGTCTGCCTTCTCTTATATAGGGAAATGCTGCGCAGGCGATAAAGAAGAATTGAGCTCCTTTGCTGGTAGATGAAAACTTCAATTCGCCACAACTCTAGCAGAGCAAGCATTCTATAGAGATCCAACATGGACGATATCAGGCTCGTATGCTCTTTGATCCGATCTTCCGACTTACGTGGTGCATATTTATACACTGCTTCTGGAAATATCGGGCCTAAGCATTCCAATTGATCGTGATGCACCCCTGGCAGCAACTGGTAAATCGCCCAGTGCGAAGGCCCCTTGATTCAAATATATTTGGATATGATCTTCCGCATTTCTGCTCGGGTTCGCCCTGCGCGATACAGGCGCGTCGCGCCGGCGGCTTTCGCTTTTGCTGTCATGTCCCAATACTGCCTGATTACTGATCCGGCTAATTGGACTGTCAACATGCGTTTGTGCAACAACCAAATCACCCTTACGTTTCGACGCCGCGCTCATCTTGGGGTCTCTCTCGAAATCATTACTGGCAGTACTGGTTCCAGTTGAGACTAAGCCCCAAATTCAACCGGATCTATCAATTTCTACACATCGACTGGATCGGGAGCTCGCCCAACCAATGTCAAGTACTAGGGATGGGGATATAATATGCCGGCCCAACGAGGCATTTTCCAAGCGCTGAGCATAGTACATTACATAAGCTAGATAACGATGCGACAATGCATACGAAATTCAATAAACCCACAGAACCCTTTCTGAATCCAAGTTGATAAATAGAGCGAGGATTCTCTCTCTATCCGAAAGGCGCATTCTATTGACATCTCATCGCAAACTATCACGACAACATTCATATTCCATCCAGGCCATTCAAATATATATTTACTAGAGGTGACTATACTTATATCTTCTCGTTCTGTTGTTTATATAGCTCGAATTCAATCATGGGACTATCGATGTTCTGACTGGGGCTCTGAAAACTAGACTGTCGAGATGTTGTTCTCTAGGCTCCTCTCAACAACCTCTTTGATATCGCTCAGTCTGGCTGCCGCTGTTGCGATTCCCGATATCCAAGTTAGGGATCTTATGAAACGTCGCGACGAAACACCTGTCACAGATATCATCGAGAAACGTGAGTGGGGTGCCAATGGCATCTGCCATGTTTACACACAAGGCGGTGGTTGGGACGTTTATACTTGGACGGATTGGTATTTCCGTTTCGACACATGGGGATCATGGGACGATGATTGGGGCTCTGGATTTCTTGACAATCTTCGAGCGAAGTGCGGGCGAGAGATTCTAGACTGGGGTTTTTGGTATGACCAAGGCACGCCGCCAACCTGGGGCCATGCAAACTTCAGGATTCGAGTGGTCTATCCAAACAGCGCCAACGGTCTCCCTGATTGCACTCGTGACGCAGTGAGAGCAGCGAGCTGGGCTTGGGGCCCTATCGATCCTCCTGGCTGTGATTGGCCTGGCTGGAAATGGTGGTAACCTCACTTCCCTTATAAGATGAAGCCGGATCCAAATACGCGTCTGCACTGTCTATACATCTCCGTGCACCTACCTATGTAATGTAGCTCTTTCTTGATCACACTCGCACACGAAAGTTAAAACTTCCATACTAGAATATCATGCCATAAGTCTCTGCGTAATTTATTCGATCAAGTGTATGCCATTTTTTGAAGCCTTCGCCTTTATAGCTAGCATCGGCGTTATGATATATATATATATATATATACCTGATCGGAACGATGTCGACACCGCAGGCCCATAAGGCACTAGTATCTAGTCTCACCTGCCG
Source organism: Orbilia brochopaga (assembly GCA_036872635.1). Classification (NCBI taxonomy): domain Eukaryota; kingdom Fungi; phylum Ascomycota; class Orbiliomycetes; order Orbiliales; family Orbiliaceae; genus Orbilia; species Orbilia brochopaga. The sequence goes on along the minus strand of JAVHNQ010000010.1, from coordinate 1,791,889 downwards.
ATTTGATAGGTAAGACCGACCCTCACTCCCGCAAGCAAGGCCATCAGTTCGTTGAGTATTGCTATTTGATTGTTGAAGCTTTCATCCGTAACCGGTGCGAGCATGCTTGAAATCCGATATCTCCGCTTACCAAAGCATAAGACGTCATTATCCCGGAGGTGAAGCTGATGCGTTTATGGATCTGTTTATATTCCACCTTTCCCATAAAGTCTTAGTTTCATCCTCGTCATTCGGAGATTCAGATGGAAATACTAACGGGATCGCGCTGGGGTAGGTTTCAAAGGCCTTTCAAGGTAACCTCTTCTCCATAGTTGGCCATCAGACTCTTCTATATAATCACACTTTCTCATAAGAGGAACTCTTAGAGGCTCCAAGGTGGCAGTCAAACCTGATTATAAGAAACCAGCTATGTCATTAAGAACTTACTCCACGCCCTATAGCCAAGACCCCTATCCCCACATATCCTCGCCCGAGGTTTTTGACTAAAAGACTTCTTACACTGGACGTCAAGCCTTGCCGTATCTAGAGTAATTTAGGACATATATTCGTATAACCATCCATTGCATTTTCTTCTAATCTCCTTCCTTTCTTTCTCTCTCTCTCTCTCTCTCTCTCAAGTCATCGATCTACCTTCAAAATTTGACGTACGTAGACAAAACAGTATTTAATATTTGGTATATATCCCTCCTCCTCCCCGCTATATGCAGGTAAAGCGTTTGAGTTCTGTGATAGTGGCTTAACAGAATCCTTCCTTGCAGTCGGGCATTTAAAGTCAGGTGGCTATCATACGTCATTTAACTATCAATTGGCGAAAAGTGCAAGTGTTTGCCTCAGTATGCATTTAAAATATAGTCTCAAAGGCATGACAGAACGACGTCGACCGTGCCTTCAACAATATGATCGACTATCAACCCAGCTATCTCTCGTCGTCGGGATCAGTAAATACTATACAGTCATTATATAAGTACATTGAAGGTATTCTTTTCAATCGATTTAACAAGGGCGCCATCGGAGTCCATATATCTGCCTCAACCTTCCACTTCCTCTTTCCTCCCTAATTGCACCATATCCCTGACCGTTAAGCTCCAAAATTGTTTTGATATTCAACAACGCCTGATTTCCACATGAGGACCAATATTCACCGACAGTCCCGCGAATATTGTAGTCTTGGTATGTTGGACCGCGTATCGATCTAGAATAAACTTGATCGTCTGTCCTTCCGCTAAAATAAACGACATTGGTATGGGTGGCTTCGATGTTTGCGCTCAAAGAGGCATAGCCGGCGAAGTCCGTCTGAATAATAGAGAATTGCCATCCTGAGGGTGCATTGACCGCAAGGTTGAGTTGACAAAACTTGCGGCTATCGGCCACATTGTTTGTATCGGTATTGATATAGGCTGTGAATTGACGGAAGTGTGCTGCGAAAGATTGTTTGTCTTGGAGCCACACTTGGGCAGAGCCCTGGGGACATCCCGTACCCCCATAGACGATATTGCCAATGCTGACATCCCCTGGAGGTGTCGATTCAAGACCTGAGGAGACGGCTGCCAAAGTTGGAAATGCCAACTGGCTCAGGGCCGTTATAGCAATGACGAAGCAATTGAGATAAAGCATTGTTGACCGTGTGAATAGAGAGTAGTAAAGATCTGCAGACGAAGAGGATAGCAAGAAAGGTGTCACTGATATCGTTTATATACGCATGGTTCGCAGTTCGGCTCAGATAAGACGCGTTGAAGATACAAGAAACTTGTTAAGAGATATCCAGGCACACGCCATATCACACAATGCTGGAGCCTAGAGCGGCAAGGACTGTGCAAAATCTGCTCCATACCTCCCTTAAACAGGTATCAATTCCATCATGGATGGCGAGGGCTGATATCAACGGGGGTGGAGAATGTAATACCTTCCTGTTACGGCAATATCAAGAGACTCGGCGGCATCTCGACGGCGCTTGAATAAGGGGCAACAATCATAAGATAAATGCATCGTTGTGTATATGGCTACTCCACCATCGATTATGCAGGGCCCTCGCGAGATGCCTCGATCCATCTCACTATCGGGATCACTCCGGCCACGCGCCATCAGCTAGTTTTAGACAGGGATACACATCAGCCGCATGCATTGTGATTGTTAGCTTTATGAAGTTAATCTTTGCCAAACCAAACAAAGATCATAAACCATTCTCTGACGGCCTAGCTTGCGATAACGGGATTTTGATATTATGTTGGTGAGTTATCTACTTCTCTAGGCAGCCAGTTGAAACTTGATATTCTGCTACTGATCAGACGATATTGATATGATTGGCCATTTCTATCCTGAGATCTCCTGTAGGGTGATGCTTATCCTGGAATCCCTACCGAAATATCAGCTTTGATATGCTGTATACTATAGATAAAGGCAATAGTTCTTGGAGGTATCGGTACACAGGGTATTTTATATGTTACGTCGCTTGGCGTGATTTTTTATCAATACGTGATAGAATTCTAAGAAAAATAAGCTTCTAAGCTGTATCTTGAAGCTATAGGCACTTTGTATAGAACGCTAGACGTAATGAAACAATAGTTGTGATAGACTAAGAGATAATAGCAGCTCAGATCAGGCCTCTTGCCCCGATTGAATTCAAACGCACCTCTAATTGGAAGCGAATGCTTGAGCAGTTACTGCTAATTAGCTACAGCGAGGACTCTCATCTTGGCAAGCTACTAAGGTATATTATTCGAGCCTGCCGATATAGGTAAGAGCGATATAAGGGCGTGAGCTTCATGCGTTTAGCTCTACAATCACTAAGCCAATAGTATCATAAGAACACCCACCATATAGCGCGTCTAGTTTACGAGACAACATATGGCCATGCATATGTAGAAGTTATTGTTAACATTATTGTCTACGATTAGATCCTATCTGTGAGGGCGAGAGCTAGAAATTGCGTCGCGATTTATACGATACTGACAGGGTGTGTTGTGTCGAGACAATTGCCACAACTTGAATTTATCGCACCAAATATGACGAGGAAGCTAATATGAATATGGCCAAATGGCCGTTTCCAAAATTTCCAGATTTAACATAGGCCACAGATAATAAGCCCAGAACTGTGTAACAACCTGAGGAGCATAGCGATTCCTGTATTGAGCATCCATACATTGCTGGGTTCCAGTTATGCTACAAAATATATTCACATGTTTGAACTTTCGGTTTATCGTGGTGTGCGATGTACAAACTTGTAATCAATAGCCTCTTGGATCAGCTCCCAGGTCGTTCAACCTGCAGATCTTAGATTGTACCTCAATCGTGGTGTTCATGATACCGAGGCCCGAGGCTCTTCCAATACTTCCAACCGTCGATTAATCTCTATACAAGAGTGATACCGTAGAAATACCCTCCAAAGGAACGAGTGTTTTAGATAATCGACCTGAATATGCATTGTACCCATGAATGAAGACGTCTCAATCGATTGATATATCGAGATGGCCCTGTATCTACGATCGTACTTGAGGGCACTTGTTGTTTCTCCGTATCTAGACACAAGTAGCATCAGACCTAGATCCGGGATCGCTGTAAGTGGCTTACCCTACAGGCCTGCGAAGCTCCCGCTTCAAGATCAAAGAAAAGTTAATTATGGGACACAGATCCCGTCTCAGAATATTTCAGTTTGGCGACTTGATATGATCCATGAGCAAGGGTAACTAGTACACATCAACAAGGTTTGTTTCCCTGATCGACCCAATCAATACCATTCCGCGATTTAGTCTCGGGGACACTACCCATGTTCGGCGTGCGGATGCAACAGTTGCCAGAGATTGAACACATACATATTGTCGGCATATAAGCTAATTGGTACCTGTTGCTCGTGTCGATTCGACTATCTCGATATTCGCCTTGGCTGGGCAGGATATTTGGATGGTCTTTAGACTGATGCCGTCTCACATATATGTCCTGAAACTGGTGGCCCCGATCTGATTTCTTGCAGTAGCGGTTAAGCTTTCTAGGCAAGAGTGCAGATCATACCCACGTGGCAGTGTTCCATCAAGCACCTGCTTAGTCAGGTTCCCACCTCTGTATCCATGTACGCTACTCGACCGAATTTTTTGTTCAATTAATTCAATCATTCGCTTGGGTTATAGCCTACTCCGTTATAGAGTCAGTAGAGTCGTCGCAAGATTTCTATGCAGTGGGCAGGACCCGTACCTCGTATATACATACATACATACATACATACATACATACATACATACATACATACATACATACATACCTAGTGAATAGATCCATATCTTCGTCTCACTGGTGCCAGTCTAGACGTACATACGTCGCGGCCTCGCTCAGTATATACATATCTGCGAATAGTAAATCCCTAGCCTCTGTAGGCATGTCGATAAGCTGGCATCACCTATATTCGGAAATGCCGGTCGGGATCTTGCTAAGACATCACCAACATTGAATAACTAAGCGACTAGGTGAGAAGGCTGGACCGCGGACCGTGTTGGACTGATATCTAAGTATCCAGATACCCGCTGTTGCGATTTTCGTGGTCAACAATGCAATGCTATACGAGCTGCCGGATATCGAGAATGCTCCCAGGTCAGGATCCTCCGAGTTTCTGTATTCAGTGATGTTGGAACAAAGGGGAGGGAAAAGGGACGAAAACCAGAAACTAAGCCTATATCTCGAGTCTGGTCGTATTGATATCAAAAAAAAAAAAAAAAAAAAAAAAAAAAAAAAAAAGCACCAGAGCGTACTGGACTCTACAGTCTTCGCCTCAAGCGGTTTTCGAATTGCCCCTCGTTGAAGAAAACGCGGTTGGCAAGCGCATCTGCGATGCCCGTGGGATGGAAGTACCTCCGACGGCATCGGCGGTAGCGTTCCTATGCAGCAGAGGATTACGTAGCTTACGCAGTGCATTCCCGGCGCATACAATTCATGCATCAGGGACCGAGATCTTGGGCGATCGCCCGCAGCCTGGACCCCCTCGCCCGAGTTTCAACGACGTTCGAAGGCTTCAATTGAGAGATTCGCACCGTCTAATTTTAGGTGGCGTTCCCAGACAGACCCCCACGCACGGCCATCCAGTCACATCGGCTCGGAGAATTGAGAACAAGTAGTCAACGTTAGCAGCTAGCAGATGGGATTTGCAGAGCTTGCCCGTGCATCTGGCAGCTTGAGACGGAGGGGTCTGTCTCAGGGGGTGTTTGCAGCGGGTGGTCGAGTGTTCTGGATCTCGCGGGTGTTCCTTCGCAGCTGTCACAGACAGGAGGGCCCGCAGCGGCTGGGCGGCCGCTTGGCACCGTCGCGGGCGCAGAGCTTTTAGGCGAATGGCCAGTTCCGCAGACGGAAGGCAGCCTCCCCGACAAAACCCTCGTTCTCGATCTCGCCCTCATGCATCTTCATCCGGCGACGACGGCGAAAAACGTGTCCCGGTTGGAAATTGGACCTGCGCCAGGCTGAGTCAAATTAAACCCTCCGATCCCGCGCAGCGGCGAACGTTCGACTCCTGATCTCCCCGGCGCCCTTGTCCAGGCGCAATCTCGCGGGCTTTCACGCTGCAGATGCGATCGCCTGTGCTTCGCCCCAGCGTAAACTTGCCCGAAAGAAACCACACCATGCAACGCAGAAAAGTCCACTTAACACCCGCGATGCCAAATTCGAAGGCTTGATGCTTATCGTGTCTTAAGTCCTGATGAACTTGCGATGGAAAGTGGAATTGAGTTCCGCCGATATGGCTGTCCTTAAAGGGTTATGGTCTTTCTTGTAATCGACATTAAATATGAATTGACCGCAAAATCCATCTACCCACTCCTTGCGTCTCCTTTCCTCTCCACTTCCTTTCTCATTTCCTTGTGTTTCTTTACCATCGCGCATAGCACAGGGCTGGTCCCTTTCCGTCTTTTCGTTCTTTCTTTCTTTCTTTCTTTCTTTCTTTCTTTCTTTCTTCCTGGTGGATATCGAATATACATGAACTCTCTTTAATTTTGATTTTCCAATTGCCAGAGCTCGAGCTCTTCCAATTCAAATTTTGCAACCAAGTGGTCAGGTTACCGCAGCTTCCACGGCTTTCGTACAATACAGCTCTGCTCCACCATGCAGCCTAACGAGACATACGCAGCGACTTGGTCGCCCGAGGAGACCCCACGCAACTCAAGGCAGTTCTACAGTGATGTCGAGCTTCAAACTGAAGAGAAAAGGGAACCACGACCTGACTTACCAGTACTTCCTCTCAATCACGCTATCGAAAGTCACCCTCCTCATGCGCATCACGGCGACGGCGGTGACCAACCATGGAGAAGACACAAATTGACGTTACGACAAAGGCTCCAGCACTTCACCTGGGCCTGGTACACTCTATCGATGAGCACAGGTGGCATCTCGCTTCTCCTCTTTGCGCAGCCGTTCCAATTCCCAGGTCTGAGAATCATCGGTTGGATATTCTACGTTTCCAACGTGGTTATATTCACCTGCATTTGCGCTGCAATGCTCCTCCGGTTCATGTTCCATAAAGGTACCTTTGCTGCATCTCTCAAGCACGAAAGAGAGGGCTTCTTTTTCCCGACTTTCTGGCTGTCGGTCGCTACCCTGATCACCAGCACGCAGCGCTATGTTATCCAACCTCACGACGCAAACTTATTGTGGGGTATTCAAACTGCGTTCTGGGGATACGGTATCTGTACCTTCATTCTCGCTGTAGGGCAGTATTGCTTCGTCTTTTCGGCCCATAATTTCGGTCTGGGCACAATGATGCCAACATGGATTCTTCCCATCTTCCCAATCATGTTGACGGGAACTATTGCATCCGTAATCGCTGAAACTCAGCCTGAGATTGGTAGAGTCCCAATTCTGGTTGCGGGCCTGACATGCCAGGGTCTTGGTTTATCCGTCGCATTCATGATGTACGCACATATGGTCGGCCGTCTAATGTCTGCCGGGCTGCCGAACAGAGAACATCGACCTGGCCTCTTCATGTGTGTTGGGCCTCCAGCTTTCACAGTGCTCGCTCTCATTGGTATGGCTCACTCGGTTCCTGACAACCTTGCCGTGGACAACAACTTTGTCGACTCCCGAGATATAAGGACAATGGCCCTTGTCGTAGGTGGATTCCTTTGGGCCCTTTCTCTATGGTGGTTCTTCATCGCTGCCATATCCGTGCTTCTGTCACGCCCACGATACTTTCATCTCGGATGGTGGGCCATGGTTTTCCCGAACACCGGCTTCTGTTTGGCAACCATAAGTGCGGCGAAGCAGTTCGACAACCAGGGTCTGAAGATCCTCGGTACCGTGATGTCGGGGGGCGTAATCATCATGTTCTTCGTCGTTTTACAAGCCCAAATCAAAGCGGTTTGGAGACAAGATATACTCTACCCAGGGCGTGACGAAGACTTCAACGACCACTAGCTGGGCGTGCTTGCAGTCAACAGTCCATATTCTTACATGTTAGCATTTGCTTTATCCTAAAATTTTGATATTAGCCATTTTAATCAATACAATCCAAGGTATTTCGCTTCAAAGCGCCGAGGCATTGTATAGATGGATCCACGGATGTAGGATCATGAAATTACCATTCGAATATTCGTAAAATTCAAAAGCATAGCGTCCCGTTTGACGGATGAATTACAGGATACCCAAACTCCAAGTCTCATTTTCCGCTTCGACACATACTTAAGCATAAATGTAAAATAAAATGAATGTCGTTTTCCAAACTTACAATAGCGTTGTAGTTTTCTACAGTACGACGACAATAGGCCGCTAACCTAGCTAGAGCCCATTTGTGGTGCGCAGGGGTTAAATCATGGCTATCATTTGCTGATAAGCGGAAACCTAAGATTCCACATAAAGGCGTGCATGCGTCAGCTTCCTCGAATAGTTGTGATATTTTATAGTTATTAGCATTAACGCAATCCAAATATTTCATTGAAGTGTTACCTAGCTAGTTATAATTGATCAGTTGGAAGCAAGGAGTATCCTTTGTGCACATCGATAAGCCAAGTCGCCTACCGTTCACGCCCGATAGTCAGCCTCGATATCCTAGCGTATTTCACATTGTCATAGCATTATCTAGGTCGTAGAGTCCCGAGACTAGGTCGTAGAAGACATTGAGCAAGAAATATTCGACCACCCAGAACACAAATGTAAATATTGTGTTAGCTTTGGATTTAGATATCTTTTCTTGATCGATTTCGTATTCAATTGATCATCTTGTTAAAACCTCTTCATTGCTATCCGCTATGTACCGGCCCAAACCATGCAACTAGGTCAAGAGGAATCACAATCTGAGATGTCAAATCCGTAGTCCAATTCCGGCCGGGAGCGGTACAGAAGTTAGAGTTTTAATCTTTCCAGTTTGCTCATCTCCGCAGAATGACTTTTCCTGCACTGCAGTACTGATAATCCACAAAATTTTATAATATAAGCCGCATATAGCAGGTGTGTCTTATGCTTAAACTATCCAGAAAAGAAACGTATCACGAAGTGGTAGATATTTCTGTATTCATTTTCCGTGAAAAGGATAGCAAGGTACTGATAGACCGTAGAATGTATGAGCTATAATTACGGTCAAGTACTTGCATATGTATATATTAGTCTCGTCAGCAAGACCGCAAGTAGTTGTAATGCAGTTCATCGAACGCCTGGATGTCTCTACGTATACCCTGATGTATATGTGGCAATATGACGTCCAGAACGAGCCCTTGAGCATTGAAAGTTGAGTTGCTGAGCAATTAGATACTCGAGTTCCAAGCGTTCCTGGTGTTTGACCGCTTGATAAATCCATCTACAGATACCATCTACAGACAGTGCATTCAATCATTTCCAAGGTTGTGGTTTATCCAGCAACCAACTCACACGCCCGTGATTACGCAATGCCTGGCCAGCTGAGTCCAATCAAGGTTTTAGAACTCGGTTAATTCGCCTGGTTGCGGCGAAAACCCAAATACGCCTACATACTGACCACGGACTAAAGCTTGTTAAGGGATTTCCGCCTAATGCTCTCCCGAACAGCAACACGCCTGACTGGAGGCGGCTTACGAGACAAGCTTTTAAGCTGGAACTATGATACTTACTTAACTTTCTTACGCAAAACTGCCTTACACATAAGAAGTGCTCAACGGAGTCTCGGGACCAAATAAACCATCGCCTAACAGCCCTTCGAAGCTTCGTGTTTTGAGAGAGTCACGAGGCTCTTGACAATGTGCCAGCGTCAGTCAGTGCTCCCGCATCGCACAGGCTCTTAAGCTCGATGCCTGGCAATCGTTGCCCAAATCTTGCTCGAACTTTCTCGTGTCCGTTAATTGCTCGCGAAGATATATACATCATACTGCTACAGCGTGGCATAACAACACACGCGCAAACCTAGCTTCTTTCGAAAAGGGAGAACGCTTGCAAGTCAAAAATATTCACACTCGCGATATTCAGTTTAAGAATTCCCTCCATTATGTCGGCACCAGTTTACTACGAACTGAGTTGGTCAATACTTAGTACCATCGGGCTCGTTATATTCTTTATATCCTGTATGATCACAGGGATAATCCAACTTACGCCAATATCCGCAGTTCCAATCGTGGTCTCAGCTGCTTGCGCCGTAGCTAATGGGCTGTGCTATTACGCTTTCTACACCGACGAGTCTCCAAGATCGAGGGCTGTGGCTGCGGGCTTTGCAGATATGTTCTGGTTCATACAGGAGGCTGGGCTATCGATGTACTCATATATCATCTTATCTAAGGTGCTCGAGCGATGCCAGAAAAGGCTATTCATGGCCCTCTTCTGGACTGGAATTATGATTATCTTCGGCTGCAGGCTCGCAATCTTAGTTTCAAGGGTCACGGAAATCGAAAACAGAGATCGCAGTCTGCAAGCAAGAATCAACAGGCTTCACATGGCATATTTCATATCGATCGCATTGGTCGAAACTGTCAGTGCATTCTTTCTCCTCACAACATTTACACATGCACGACGAAACAGTACAACTTTCCAGTCTTGGACGGCAAAAAGCGTTTTCAAGCTTCTCACCAGAAGCGCTGAAATTCGCCTTGCAACATTGTGCCCCATCGGAATCACCCGAGCGATTACCTACTCTTTTCAGGCAACAACACAAGCCGCGACCGACACGGCAAGCCAACTTGATCGCTTCGTATACACAGTCGAATGCATGTTTCCGATTGTCATGATTGTCGATGTCCTTGCTTCCAAGTTGACTTATACTCAAGCAGCTCTTAGCAACAGCGATACAAATGCAAATTCAGGAGCCATAAACGCTCCAGCTGGCGGATTTGGAGCTGATATTTCGGCTCGGAGAGAATCCAACTCGGCGAAGCACCGTAATAGTTTCAAGCCGCCCGCTCTCGAACTGGCGACAAGGCATGAAAACCCCGATAGACAGCCGGATGCTCATAGCCCCGAAATACGAAATTCATTGAGCCGTCATGCTTGAAGTTCCAGCTGAGATAATCTTACTTCCAGAAGCATTGCTTTTTTCATATTCATATATGTATCATTTTGCAATGTTACTCCGCTGAAGCGAACATCTACATTTCTAATTTTCTGGCTACAGTTGAGATTGCCCTTGCAACGGATATAAGCATTTCATGTCTTATGTGTATAGCGCTCAAGCAAAATTTATCTATTTGAATGTCCGTCCATGTTGCGTATAGATGTTCATCGTGCTTCCTACGCTGATTCTTCAGGTTTCCTCCCTGATGTGATGACCGCCTTCATCACCATCTCAACCTGACCTTGCCCTGATGGTACCGGCATGAACAGGAGCCCTGCCTCTTCGTGAAAGTAATCACAATATTGTTTCCAAACTCCGTCATCCCATTCTCTAGCCGTCGGACTAATATTCTTGAGGAACCCGATCAGTGTGTCGATTGCTGCTTCTTTGTCGGGTTGTCGATTTATGCATTGTATAATTTCTGTTTTTATATCTTTAAATCCAGCGACTCGAAGCATTCTCTCGCAATCCTCTGGTTGCTCCCAATTTCTAGCCCTCGGAAAAATCATCGGCTCGGCAGCGTTTGGGAACAGGCGCTCATATGCGGCTGTCGCGGCGATAGGCCAACGGACATCATTCCAAGAGGTGACACCTATCCAGCCACCAGGTTTCAAAGTCCGATACATTTCTGAAAGCCCCTTCTCTTCATCTGGAAACATAAAGACGCCGAGAGAGCTTATCGAATGTGTAAATGTATTACTGTCGAAGCTGAGATTTTGACCATTCATGAGCTCAACAGTAACATTCTGCCAGTCCGCTTGTTGCTGATGCAATGAGGCTATATCGATCATGCCCTGCGCATAATCGGTAGCATAGATTCGAGAGGGCTGAGTCGTGCAAAATTCCAGAATAGCCCGAGTAACAACAGCAGGTCCACACGCATTGTCGTGAACAACGGACTCTGCTGTAAGAGGACATTCGTCTCCACACCGCTCAAGAAGCTTTTGCACAATTTGTAGATTGGCGCCTCCGAGCCCTCGATCGTACCGCTTTGCCATCTCATCAAATGCTTTCGATTCAATGGCAAGCTTCGGAAGACTCTGAGTTGACTTGGGGGATGCCATCACGGCTGTGTGCACGACTATTTCCAATACTAAGCGAGGGATATATGCGGCTCCAACTTGAGTCCTGGACACGGTATATGTGTGCTTAGCTGTTGATTGGACCGGAATGATAGAGATATCGCTACAGATATCAACGTAGCAAAGTCTAAAAAATAGAACACTTCGCGGTCTGCGGGATTGTAACTATTAGAAAGCTATGGGTATATGACAATTTAATAGGGCGGTATGCTTTGAGATCGTTAGCTGGATCATCAGCTATTTATACAACACTACATGTCCACGTCCGTCTGTTTTCGATATATGTTCTACCACTCCTGACTATACTCAGAACACACGCCTCACGAACTGTTAAACCGTAGGGGTCGGCTACATATCGGAAACTTTCATCGTTGATTTCTAATCCATGATCCACAGCTAGCTAAACAATTAGATAGCCAAACTAAACAAAGGAGTGGATCCAATCTGATTGCGGCCACCTAAGGATCGTACCATGAGCACATTTCTAATCAAGCAATGTTAGGTATGTGAACGTTTTTTCAAATTCATGACCACATGCACAATTGAATTTGAACTATCCTTCTATCATAGCTAATTCGTCGAAAACCACTGAATTATGCATGTAGTTTGAATAATCATGTATCTATGTAGATAAGCCTAAATTCATATTTAAAGCATTCGCGAGTTCCATCCCGACGGTGTTAGTCACGTCGCACTCATGGAGCGGTTCAATCAAAATTCAGAAGGCCAATATTCCATATTTACAATGAAGCGTACAAGGCCGGCAGTACAGTATGATCTTCTCGGAACTCTGCCGTACTACTATACTGCTGCAGTCATTCTCTAAACTTACCTCAGCAATGCAATGCTATTAATTGTCGATGATTCTGATTGAATTGTCGACAACGTCCCAAACCAAGCTCCGTAACAAAGCACTCTCAGCCAAAGAGATCATAATGTTGAACTACAGAATCGCAAGAACTACTCGCTACCATTGCATTGCTGGAAGAGGATTCACTAATCAAATAACGACAAACTGCAAGGAAGACTGATCCATATAGAAAGCATATAATCAAGAAATCTAGCTCAGAACATCGCGATCGATATCCACAATATATATTGTATATCTATATTTAACTATGACATCTGAAACCCGCAATTGCTAGCTATAAGGGGACACACATATATAGCAGGCGTAGATATAATAATTCATCCATTGGGTTATTTAACGCGGTGTGACTAGCTGCGCAGGCAGCGAAATGCTGATCAGACCTTGGTATCGACGAGATCTTAGCCCTTCTAGAAACTAACCACAATTCTTGTAAGTTCGTACCACGTGGCCACAGCACCGCGTATACGTAGTAAGAGATCAAGCCCAAAAGCCCCTCGGCAAACAGTTATTAGACTTAGGATATGATAGATGTATCAACGGAGTCTGCCATATCTATATACACCAAACAAAATTTTCAATTAATCACGAGGTTCGCCAGGAGTTCTGAACTCCGGCGTTGTTGTGAACTAGGATACCAGGATAAGCTTAAGCCCATCGACAAGCGTGCAGGTCCAACACTAGTGCTAGGACAGCACTTCCAACTTCACGAACACCCAAGTCGAAGCATACATATTAACCCTGCATATAGAACAGTCAAAATGTTAGCGCGCCTATCCAGCTAAATTACCATCAGTTGGTGGAACGTACCTATCAATGCACGGGATTTCCGATCGAGATGCTATTCTGATAGCCTTGAAACGCTCACTCTCGAAGAGCCGAGCGTACCAAGGCTCAATACTAGCGCTTCGGATCATAATCCTCCCACCAACCTTCAGGACTCTCCAGAAGGCCCTGATCTGCTCCCTAGCTTCACTGGAGTGCGGATCAAACCAGTCCATACTATCCATAACAACAGCGATTGTTAAGCTTTCGTCGTTCATCCGGCCTAGAACCTCGGATATCTCATCAGTGTGGATGCGGAGGTTGTCGAAGGCACCAGCTTGGGAGTAACGAATATGGGCCTTGGGTGTGAGGTAAAGCGGATGGCATGTTCGTGTGTATCGAGAAATCAGAGTGAGTAGATAGTAAGGATTCTCGGAGGCGAGTAACGTTGTTTCAATAACAGGATCGAATGTATCAATGAGATATTGTCGCACACCACAATCCAGGGAGGTTGCAACGGGATTTGGTCCCTGTTGGCGAGCGAGGAAATCTTGATCAATCATGGCTCGCTGATTATGCGGGACTCCGAGGGCCTTCCAGAGCCACTTCTCGGAACTGATAATCGCATAATTGAGGACCCGATTCAGCAAGACTCTTCTGATTCCTCGCCGCCAGATCCGAACTTGTTCTTCGATAGAGCCGGCCGAAGCAAGCTTCTCCAAATCACTGGAGAGGCCCAAAGTCTTACAGAGACGCGCAAGCAGGATGAGCGCGTGCCTAGATCCTCCCGTACGATATAAACCTCCATTATCCTCATCAAAGGCCGCCGGTCCATGGTGCATCCAATACTGGAAGGCAAGAGAAGAGAGATGTGGAGCGAGCTTGTTTATGAGAAGCTCTCGGAAACTCTTATGTTTTCCTTTGCCAAAGAGCCTCCAAACATCACGATAGGGAAGAGAAGCGAATGCAGCCAATTTGAGTTCAAGCAGATGATTTTGATTAGGACTGTAGTTTCATGCATATCGGTCGTCAGCGAAATGTCTAGAGTCGATGGGACGGAAAATTGAAACTCCGATGGGCCACATACTTGAGGTCGACGGCATGGACACGCTTTGGGTTTTCTAAAAGGTAGCCCAAGACGTTATCTCCTGCGCTTGTAATAGCTAAGATCTCATCTTCAGAATTTATGTTCAGGATTCGCAGGTCTGCGTCCACATCTTCCCAAGTAAATGCGTAGATGTATTCGTCGCCAAACTGCCGGTGCTTTTGGAGTTGTTCGTCATAGTAAACTCTCCACCGATGGTTTTGGTAGTATGTGGGAGGCAGGGGTAAGCTAGCAGACATGTTGATAACGGCACACTCGTAGGCTTTCGACTCGACAACGTTAAAATTGATGGCATTTATACTCGCGAGATTGCGGTTGTGCAAGTCCAAGGCCTTGATGAAGGGAGAATTCGAGGCCTGCGATAAGATTCGAGAGGGTGCGGCTTGTTTCGCATCAAAGTAACCAGACGACTTCCTACATCCTACCCAGATATAATATGGGATTCTGAAGCCGAGAAGACGACACCTGGCGTTGGTGTTATGTATCGTACCGAAGCGATACTCGAGATAGTCTCGCCGTGCAGCATCCAAATTGACGCGATCAATCTCAAACCAGGTTCTCCAGAAAACCCTAGAAATCCATATGCAGTGGCGGTCTAGAGAGCCACCAAGGTAGTTGCGAGAGATGAAGTCGCTTTGGTTCTGGACGTAGAAATCGGCGACTCCAACGATCCCGTTTGGTGAAAGAATTTCGGATAGGTTGTCAATCATACAATGAAAATCAGGGATCATAGAGAGCGAATATGATAGAGTGATCAAATCCGCTGTATAGGCCGCCTCACTTCCAGCATTTGGAGGGGTTGGACCGGAGGTCGATAGAGGCGCAATACCAGAGCTAAGGACGGTCTGCTCGTCAAGCTTGTCGAGACGGAAATATCGAGCATCCTGACACAAGATTTTGACATTCGACCAACCCAGCCGCTCAAAGCGTTCGGCGGCTATCTTGCAGAGAGATGGCGACAAGTCGACCAGGTATACAGTGTCAAAGAAGCTGGGAACATCGATAAAACGACCCATTTGTTCAATATTGTATCCGGTTCCACCGCCGACCTGCGCTTATACGAACCAGGGGTCAGCTTTAACTTCATTATTCGGTCTCATATATATGCGAAATCCGTTACCACAATCGAACGCAGAAGCAACTACTATTACGCTCAAGTATACTCACATCAACCCAAACGGGCTTTCTCTTGATTTTGCAGCTCTTGACCTTGTGTTTCAATTGCGCAGCAACAAGACCCAACATATCCTCTCGGCCGGCCAGCAGTCTGGCTCTCGTAGCGTCATAGACGGTTGCCTGGGCGCTGTAAAAGCTCTCGAGAGCATCCTGCTGGTTTCTGCTCCCATCGCCGGAATGAGGCTTCAGGAAGCAAGAATAAATGAACAGCAAGATATTTCTAAAAGTCGCCAGGGCCCCAGTATCATCGTTTGGCCTACGCAGGGCTATATATATAGCTGACGAAATCAGCGTTAGACTAGCCGCAGCCGCCACTGAGATCCATAGGAAGTGATCCTGGAAAACTTTTGACAGAAGTTGGGGAGTCATCTTTCTCGCAGTAGGTGCGAGATGGCGTGGTCAGGTCAGAAAAGGATATAAGTAGAGAAAAGTCAGACGAAGTGACGATTGGGGGGTTCTGAAAAGGATGCCCTCTCAAGGAAGGAGCTGGCTACGAAGGCTGGAGGTCAGTTCATTATAAGTCGTAGCCTCTAAGGGAGGGGTTAAGTAAGTGGGCCTCAGAGGGGAGTTATTATAAGAAGAGCCGGCCAGAGAGGGTCCTCGGAGTTTTCTGTGCGTCTGGCCGGGCGTGGGACTGAGTAAGTAGGTAAAACGTGGGGGGGGAGGGGGTGGGTAGAGAGCATTATGAGGAGTTTCATTTGACTTTGCATGCATGTAATGTATATATTGTGTGCATGCATTCCAACATACACTCTATCTATAGCTAGTTGTAGAATAGCCTCAAAGCCAGGCAGGGGCAGAGCAATGTTGTTGAATATCACAGCCTTGTAAATGTCTGCACAAACACTTTGTGAATGCGACTTACGAAGCTTCACGTCTGCGAATTAATTGGGTTATCGTCAAATTAGTTATGTTTCCGAACACGCTCGCGCGCGTCGGGGCCAATCGATGGGCCACATGTCTAGACGTTTGGGAAGACCAACGGGATGTCAACAGCACTAACAGCCGGACCTGGTGTTCAATACTGCGTCGAGCTATAGATCGGGTGAAACTGTGAGGTCAGAAGATGTTGATGTCATGCATGCAGCATTTGCATCCTGTGAGGGCAGCTGTGGGTGCGTCGGAGCATCTCGCCGCCCTGGCACCTGCGCGGCACATCATTCTTTGATAATCTGATTAACTAAGGAAGTACCTAGGTAGATGGGAGCGACACGTATTTTCTTCGATATTCCGGGGGTTTCCATAACACATGTTAGAAATGATTCGTTCTGAGCACCCGTCATGTCGATGGCGGCGCTGTCTGGCCGGCTGTCGTTATCGATAAACGAAGGTGGGATTGTTCCTGACCAGCCATGTGGGATTGCGGGCTGGCCAATCAGCGCTTCGCCTTCAGACACGAAGGTTTGCAAGTTTAACGGGTTACTGTTGACGGGTCGCGTGGAGGAGCTCATGCCGGGCAACGCGCGACCATGCTCATGGCAATGCATGTAGCAGCACATTACATCTCCAAGTATCGCTAAGAGCGGTTTCAGTCTCGAGACGAAGATTAAAACCATTCTTATAGAGCAGGCTCCCTCGAAGTGGGTTGTCCGAAGTACCTCATTATATATATGAGCTGATGGAATTATGCATGTAGCTTCAGCTTACCCGCGTTCTGTCTTTATCACGTAACTTATAGCATTTGGACTGGGATTTCATTTCGGAGGACAGCTGAATGTTACACAACGCAAGGATGTCGGCCAGAACATCCTCGAAACGTATTCGCCGTACTTTGTTAGACGCAAAAGCATATTTACAACTCATGCAATTTGCATATTTGGGAATACAGAAATGCAAGATAATTTGCGATCACCAGTGCACTATGACCTAGTCACTATGTGTATATGAGCTTAATTACATTCTAGATCAACCCGTGCATAGTCACTCCTAGGATTCTGCCATCGATCGCTGCTAGCATGCTGACGTGCATGCCCGGCCGGTTAAGCGGATAGACTCTTGACCACCTCGCCAATCACCTCTTCCAAGCCTTGCTGCTGCTTCAGTTCAAGCAGGTCGTTAGAAAGGCCGACGTCCTTTTCGTAGTCGCTCCCACCTCTCTCATGGTACATGGCTGCTGTGACCAGCGGCCGAATCGCCGCGCTGTCCCGTCGCTTCAGAACGTTCTCCTTGCCAAGGTCCACCTTCTCAGTGCTAGTGGTTCTTTCCACGGTCCATTCATCGCTGGTTGCGGATTGGAGAAGGGCCAGAATCTCGTTTTGAGTGGTGGTGAAGGATCCAACATAGACGTATTTGTTGGCAGTTTGCTCGGGATGCAAGAGAACACCGACGACGGCTGAGGAGACCAGGGCGAGAGTGGACGTGGTAAACCGACGTTCGCCAGAGTCGTATATGGTGGCGCGGCGGGATGGGATATCGAAACCGAGGAAGCCGAGTTTCAGACTCTGGTGGTGGCAACATGAAACGGGTTGTAAGCAAGATCATGATCATATATGCATCCGAGGGCCCAGGATGACGTTGATGTTAACGTTACAGGTTTCTGATCCACGCACCCGATCGAATACAGGGCCGACAACGATGCCGGTCCATGTCAAGCCATCGCCCACGCGACTCTCAAGGTATTCCTTGATTTCGACTTTTCTAGAAAACACCGGGACGAGCTCCTGGGCGTCTCTATTGTCGGTGTTGCTACCAAACTCGCTTGGGATGAACCTCTTCACTCCAGCGGCGATGGCTGCGTCGATGAGCTTCTTCTGCTCTCCGAGAGCTGCACCGGCGATAACGCTCACGACGGCATCTTTGTCCTTGAAGGCTGCCGCGAGAGACTCCGGCGTGTAGTCTGTTGTGTGCACGGTCACGTTGGCCGGGAACGTTGATGCGGAATGTGAGCCGGCGCGAGTGAGGACGGAAACATTGAATTGTGAGGACACGAGCAGCGCCTGGAGGATGGATGGGCCCAAATTTCCCGAAGCCTATAGCAAAGAGAAACCATTATTCTCGAGTTCAGTTGTATGATTCCTCTGATGACCTCGATGGCTGCCGCATCGCTTACGCACCCCGACGACAATGACGTTCTTGATGGTCGACATCGCGGCTTTTATCTCGAAAGTGATATGCTGTTCTAAGCTACAGCGTTTCAATTGATCAATTTCCGATGTCTAGTCCGAGAAATGAATGACTGAAACAAAAAAGCGCAACGGGACATACACGCACTTCTGCCCGGGGTATCGGCTCCGTTGTAAGCTGAATCGGATCAATTGGATGTTCTGCTCTCTTGTCCCTCGAAGTTTTCGGATTCGTGAATTCAGTTGCAGCAAGTGTGCGACTGTCGACGAAGCGGGGTAGCACAAGACCGCAATGCCCACTTGCAACCAACAGCCCAGCAATATTGCAATCCAACCAAAACACCAACTGCAACCCCACTCGCATCAGCTCCAGCTTCCGACGAGACTTTCAGCACCGACTCATCGCAGCCTGCCATTGGCTTCCTGCGGTGGAATCCGCACCAGCAATGACGTGTCTCGTCTCCCGCCGCCCACGGGCCTGGTCTTGTCGGCCTTCTCGCGTGGGGCCATTGTGCCGGTCAGCCGCACCAGCCGCACTCCAGAAGCCGAGCTACCAATGCGACCAAGAAAGTATCCTTCGCGACGGCAAGGCCCCTTTTTCGCGTCGTCGCCATCAATTCTGCCAGTCGGGCATCGCCATCCTCCTTCAGCTTCATCTCCTCCCTCCCCTCGCCGGTATGCCGCACACTTTTGCGACCGCCTCCCTGCATGCATCGGCATCCCTTCGTTAGAAATCTCGCCTCGAAGCGATCGACGTAATAAGGCTCCGTAAGAGCCAGGCGGCCCTCGAAAGCCGGTTCTCAATAAACGAGCCCTCGTCGAAATTCCCGGCTCGGTTGGGCTGAAATTCAATGTGACCACGATCTCTCATTTGCAGTTGCAATTGAATCGATCAGTCTGCATCGGGCCCGGGTCCTCTCTCGCTATATCCATCTCCAGCTCTGTCGCTCGCTACGTATCTCTCTCAGCTTTCCCATGCTTCATCCGTGTCTGCATTCGCTTGGTACTTGAATCAGACGCCAGCCGACCGTCAACTGTTTCGGCAGCTCTCAGTTCTCAAATGGCGCGACGTTCTCTCGATGCTGGCACAGCCGTGACTGGCGAAATTGACCGTCCGGGGTACCCAAAACACTCACCGATCGAACTTTCGTCCACACTATCTTCAACCCCTCAATCCGTACCGGGCAGACCTTCGAACCCGCGGAATCCTAAAGAGCCGCCTGTGACATGGTCATCGTTGCCGCACAAATCTCAGCTTCTCATTCTCGCCGCGTGCCGTCTGTCCGAGCCGCTGAGCAACACCTGTCTTCTACCGTACCTGTATTATCTCATCCGCTCCCTGGACTCGGACTCTGGAAATGGCCAAAGGGCTTCGAATTCGACGATTTCTCGTCGAGCAGGGCTCCTCGTGGCCGCCTTTGCACTCGCACAATTCGCTACAAGTATGCTTTGGGCTAGACTGGCCGACAGATTCGGACGCAAACCCGTCATCGTCTATCCACTCCTTGTCTCGATAATCGCAAACCTAGGCTTCGGTTTTGGCAAAACCATTCCTGGCGTCATGTTCTGGAGATTGGTCGCCGGCATCGCCAATGGTAATATCGGTGTCATGAGAACAATGACAGCTGAGATCGTCAAGGAACGAAAATACCAATCCAGAGCTTTCTTGCTCCTCCCGCTAGTCTTCAACAGTGGCAACATTGCTGGCTTGGCCCTGGGAGGACTGCTTGCAACTCCGACGAAGAGCTTGCCGTGGCTCTTTGGCGGCATCGCGTGGATGGAAAAATACCCCTTCGCCTTGCCCACCATCGTGAACGCTTTTTTTCTCAGTATAGCCCTCGTACTCGCCGTCGGAGGACTCAGGGAGACTTTACCCGGAAAGACTGGACCAGGTCACCGTGACTTCGGAATCGAGCTACGCAATCGTCTTGTTCGCCTTCTGCTCCGTATTCGCGCACATAGTTATCAGGCCCTCTCAAGCGACGAGGAGTCTAGCGCCAGCATCAACCTGGCTCCTACCCGACCAAAAACCCACGAGCAACCGATAAGACCCCCCAAAGCACCCCTGCCATCCCCCGTGTCCCTTCGCACGAAAGTCATTGCAATGACTCTCTGCGGATTCACTCTCTTGCCCTTGCATAATGCAGCCTTCATGCAATTGTTTCCAATATTTCTCTCAACACCTTTCAACTCCCACAATATCGAGCCTCAAGTGCGCCCTGACCACTTTTTTTTCACCGGAGGGCTTGGTTATGACTCTTCAACTATCGGCCTCTACCTGTCAGCTTTTGGCTGCTCCGGAATATTCCTTCAGATGTTCATCTACCCAACCCTACAGGCCAAATTGGGAACGCTAGCAATATTCCGCCTAGCCTTCATAATATTCCCGCTTAGTTATATTTTGACACCATATGTTCTCCTGCTTCCGGGTCCAATGGCACGTGGGGTCGCTATCGCGTTTGTGCTCTTTCTCCAAGTCATGGCACGAACATTGGCTATCCCCAGCTCGGTCATCCTCCTCACAAACGCTGCCCCGTCACCCAAGATGCTCGGCACTTTGCACGGGATCGGTAATATGCTGAGCTCACTCGCGAGAGCGGTTGGTCCAGCCCTTGGAGGATGGGTGAGCGCGAAGGGAATGGAGATAGGCATGGTCGGATGCGTCTGGTGGACGTATCTAACGGGAATAGCCATCGTAGGACTGGCCGTAAGCTGGAAGATGGAGGAAGGGAAGAGTCCCCACGAACGAGAAAGGGAGGAACTTGCGCGTATGAAAGAGGATGACTGATGCTATTTCATCTACCTGTACATAGCTACTTATATATTACTAATTGTTCTATTTTTTGGGAAGCAGTTACTTCTACGTATAAATGTTTGATTCAATACAAGATATTTCTAAATTATATAGTTACATCAGATCTAACTATGGATTATTATCGGATTATAAACACTCTCTCGCCTGGGTTGGCCAAGCTAATAGATATATAACGCATCTCAGTACTCTGGTCGTAACAACCACGCCCTCAGTCGACTCTAATCGCTATATTCATATTTACATGTATAATGCACGATCGCGAGCTATATCATAGCTACCCCTCCAACACCCCAGACTCTCTCCACGGGTGGTTTGGGTAGCGGCTTCCATAGGCACATTTTTGCATCCGGCTCCCCGCCTTGTTGCTCGTCGTCTTGGAGCTCCTGTCTGTACGCCGAAATTATAGACGCTCTATAGCCACCACCGTCACCTTCAGCTAGCTCATCGCTGCTCGTACTGAAATGAGAGTCGAGTTTGATTGTCTCATAGCTCGGCGATGTGAGCATCGATAAAATCTCCTTAACTTGCATGCTGCGCCCGACCTGACTGCCGTGCTTCAGTTTCCATGATCTATCTCGGCCGTTGTCCTCTAATTCCCCGAATTTCCTGAGTCTATGGACGTGAGGGCTTTGACGGCGGTTTGTCAGAAGACTCGCTGCGCTCTGGGATCGGCGTCGGCCGTTCGCCCGTCCTTCTCCGTATATCCCCCGTTTTTCTGGTCGGCTCCGATAGGTATTATCTTCCTGCAACCTGTCGGCAGGTGGCATGGGCAGTTTTTTGGCATGATTCGAGGAAAGCTGGTTTCGGTCCGGTATAGCCAGGGGTACCGGGGCTGCGTCTAACATCTCTGCCTCCAGGATTGGAGCTTTTTGAACGGATCTTATGGCTTCTGCGTCTCCCCGAGGTATATACCAATGATCTATCGTCGTGATTTTATGTCGTTCTGGTGTGGTTGGCGGCGTCAGCACTGCCGATGTATCTCGTATTTTTCGAGCTGCAGAGGCACAGTTCTCCGGAATGACCACATCACCAGGCAGAAATGGTCTCGAGTTATTTGCTATCGACTTGATGGATCCCGGGTCGAAACCACCGAAGTCCGCCATTCCGTAGCGGTGGCTGAGATCGTCCGGACGGCGAAGCAGAGCATCCTCAGCAGGATCAATTCCGGAGGAGCTCTGAGTTTTCACCCGAGCGAGGGCCGGTGGATCGGGCGGACTCGCCCATGGCGCTTGTTGTTCGAGTTCTATCGCCTGTTCCTGTCGTTCTTTGATTTTTCTGTAATGTGCCTTCAGATAGAAATACACGGCAGTCGCAGTGATGACGATAAGGACGGCGATGCCGCCAAGGATAGCAAAGACTACCCCTAGGTGAGACTTCAATATCAGCGACGTATTGGCCGGCGCTCTGGCCTGCATCAGAGTCTGAGACTTCTCTCCTGCCATGTTCACCGGGTCTGTTGCATCTTCCGCATCGACCACAGAAGTGTTTTATCGAAAGCACGCTGCTGATACGCATTAGACAGAAGTTCGCCTATTAAGCTGTGCCCACATGAACAACAGGTGGTTTCACACCGTGGCAAATGCTTGTGCGTCCTTTTGCGCGTATACATATGCATACTGCGGCGCAGGAAGAGCAGTTAGGAGTATACTAGGTATTTGAGTGAGTAAATTAGCGAATGTGCGCATATTATAATAGAGCTCTATAGAGGCCATGCCTCAACGCGTTAACGCTTGCGCAATGCCGCTCGCATAAACTTCAATCTTAGATGTTACACGGTTTATGAACACCATTGACTAGTGGGATGCGGATATCTCTAATATAATATATATACAGATGTGGATCCTAGACCGCTCGCATAGCGTAGCAAAATTATAGAAATCTGTGTTGCAGATGTTGCATTTTGTCAGCTCTAACCCTCGCCGAGCTGTCGATACCGTAAGGACTTAATTATTGTACTGAAACATACTCAGACGGATAAAAATCAATATGAATGATTCCTCTATATTTTCTAATGATATGGGTATAATGATAAGTGTGTAAAATAGGCCAATAGAAAGTTCGCCACATGCATCCGCAGCGTCTCCAGTCATTATGATTATCGGTACGTGTGTCTACCATGCATATCCCTTGTAAACAAACCTTCCCAAGAACGCCTTTCTCAGTCGGACCCATGGCGATTAATAGGATCTCGAATATGTGGGCCCGAGATCGCTCTGGGTCCAAATTAGCAATACCTGAGTAACCACTATCAAACGTCCAAACACCCGCAGTCTTCTGGTCGAGCCGGCCGTAGGTCTCCAATTGCAATGCCAGGCCCAGTCAACCCAGGGCACATATCCCTGGTTCCTGTAAGATCCGCGCACTGAAACAAAATGCCCCAACTCCGCTCGAGTGTATATCCAAGAACCGGCTTGTCAACACTATCCTCTTCCCCACCGAGTCGAATTCTGTCCTCTCCAAGGAGCTCCCTGTTTAATTTCTCGTAGATTGTCTTCTGCACAGATCTGATCCTGTTGGCGGAAACAAGGAACTGGCCCTTGTAGGATAGAGACACCCTCGTGTTTTTGTCGCAGTTTACGTTATGGGCGTCTGCCATTAACTCTGGTATCAGGCCCGCCTCATCTGTCCAGCCATACTCGTCTCGGCAGTCTAGGCAAGAGCAGCTTCGCAACTCCCGGAAACCCAAATCCAACATTCCCGTCCTGGTCGGGTCGAAGTAGCTTTTCAATCGTTTGATCGTTCGCGCGGGAACATGCGGCTCGGCCTGCATAAATATCGTATGGTTTGCAATATCGGTCCAACGATTGACGATATGGTGAAGATAAGTACCGCCTTCCCGGCCTTTATTCGGCAGTAAGGTGACTTCATCTGCCCCAATAACACTCTGGATCTCCGAAACGTTGCTCTTCTGGTTCTTGGTATATACTATCACATGTGGCTGTAGCTGCTGGATTCTCGGTAGGTTGTTGACAGAGTCCACAAAAGTCCTCAATTTGTGCAGATCTTCATTGTAATAGCTGATAACGAGATCTAGTCGACGGGTCGATGGGACAGTATCCGCAAGCAATCCTTTGCGGTGTGTCTGGCTGAGATTCGATGTTTGTTCGGGGATGGCGAGCTCCAGTGTCAATTTCGTAGCTATCAGTCCGAACCCGAATACCCATAACCTTGCTAGCCAGCCATGACGGCCTCCTTTGGCTCGCGTTTTTGTCCATTGGTCGGTGGTTTCTTCTCCATCCCAGTTCTCGTGAAGAGCTGTGTATTCCTCCATTTCATCGTTTTCTAGTTCGGCTTTAGTGTCGCGGGGTAGCAATATCATGTGGGAATTTGAGCTCGCCTGTCGGTTGAAAGCGAGGACTCCCAGGCTGGAAACCAGAGTGAAGATAACGTATGAGATAATTTGTATCCAAGTTGGAGTTTGTAGTGCTAGTAAGTAGCCAGGGACGAAAATAGCAATGATATCTAGTATGCTTTTCGTTATCGCACAGTCAACCAGGACATCCGAGCATTTTGCTTCAGGTCCATCACCAATCTGCAGACCAATATTAGAGCCCTCGAGTACATCGAGAATACTGATGACGACGCTTGGCAGCAGGAAGGCCACGTGGAATGAAGTTGAAATCTTCTGGAAGCCGCCATAGGCGAAGACGAATGGTCGTTCCACGCCCAAAAATATGGCGGTCGTCAAGATTAACGATATGGATAGAGTCAACGGTCTCGCCCATGGAGATCTGAGATTCGCGGTGTCTGATTTTGAGGAGAGATAAAGCTCGAGGAGGTTTTTTGAAATGTAGCTGGCGGCGCCCAGAAGAAGGATTAGGCTTTTTGGACCCAGTTTGCGCTCTCCAATAAACATCACGGCTAGAAAGGGCAGCGATGCCAAAACTATGATCCCGGCGGCATATACATTTATCAAGACGGATTGTAATAGTCGAGATCGCTTGATAAATGAAACTAGGAAATCCCCAAGGTACTATGAAATTACCGCGAAGCGGTAAGGTTAGTATCGGTTATGCTCTACATATTACTAAAAGGGCTGGGTATTTTACTTACATAGACTAGGAATGGCAGCGTGATGCTCCGGGCGTGAAAGAGACCTTGAACGAGGCATACGTTCGTCGAAACTTCCAGCAGAGCGATTGCTACGTGCCAGACTATTTCCATGCTGAACAGAGAGGCTGTAGAAGACTTGCCAGCGGAGCAATACCGTGATTCATCGCGCCGTATAGGTTGCGTAACCCAACACGTCAAGAGCGTTAGGATTAGGCTGGTGAAGGTATGTATCCACAAAAGTGACAGCGCTGTTGTGTAACCCACCGCATGAGCGAGACAAATCACATGCATGCACGCCGGTTAGCCTAATGTGATCCAGGTAGCTTAGAGGATTGAGTCAATTCTCCTTACGATATACTATATTTCAGCATGAGCTCTGGTCAGTCAACGCACCGCGGAAATACAAAATTCGTGACGAGGCAGGCAATAGGTGGGTACTTGCAAACGCTGATCGAGGGTAAAATCACTTACGTATGCCTTTGTCGAATAGTATCTCTAGTCCTGCAACCTGTGAGAGAAGAAGGGCATGTTGAAGGCTAAGAAAGAAGTTGTTAGTGTCCAGCACCCCAAAATCAACAGCTTCATATGATCATGCGTAGATATAGCTAGCCGCCTTGTGAACTCGCCTGTATGTTGCCACGGGCTAGGACGCTCGCAGAACGAACAGGATAAGTTGGTGATTTTGACGATGTTCGCCCAGCTCTCTCTCCCTTTGAAGCCCTCTCTGTCTTTTTGCGTCTCCGCCTATTCGTCTGATCATAACTACGACGAGTTATTTCCTCGACGCAGAACAACTGCTCATCTCAACACAAAATATATGACAGACTGCTGCTCATTTAGACCTCGATGCATGACTGTTTCGATCGAAACTTACATTTGATACTTGACTCGGCGTGCGAAGACCATGGTATTCCAAAGAATATCAATGGCCACTAGAATACTTCTTGCGCCCAGTTGAGCACAGGTGCGAAGCCGTAGTGCTTTCCGACGATAATATTATTTGATGGGCGTCCGCTGAAATTGAAAAAAAAAAAAATAATAATAATAAAAAAAAAAAAACCAGACACGAAACTTTACAAGAAACGAAAAATCTATAATCGACAGAGCAAGAATCCGTCCATAGATGCGTTCTCGAAGATAAGTAGCTACTGAATTTGTAGAAACCAAGTCTGGAAACCTGCTGATTCATCCTAACGGCGGGAGCTCTATATTTAAGAGCAACGGGGCAAGGAGCACTAGTCACGTTGGACGGCACTGTAGTACAAGGGGATAAGAGCTGAGTGAGCCTCGAAAAGGCTGTAGGCTGCGCATCTCTGCTTGCGCAGTTTATCAATTTGTGGTGGTAGATGCGAGGAGGTCTTAGACCAACCTTTCGGTCCCCTGGCGTCCACCCACACCCTCGCCTTATACAACTGTTGGATATATGATCAAAGGACCTCCTTGCAGGCTTTGCTGCACCAAATCATTTAGAATTTCAGATAGTGTTAGAAAGTCCATACCGAAACAGAGAGTTGGTTTGCAACCGGAGACCCTGTGCTTGCCACTTTGGATTCGACGTAATAAGAAAGCACATGTGTGCGGTTTCCATTTATGCCTTCGTATCGCAAATGACCGCGACCCTGGCGGCCTCCTCGTATACTCTCGATCCGCCAAGACAGGAGCCTCACATCGACCTGCCCAACGTGTGGGCCAATATATCGACCATCCCAATCCCCCAAGTGGACGCGTGGCTCGGCAGGCGCCCCTGATACTTTCTTTCTCCGGGCCTACATGTCAAAATCTTTGGAGAGGGGACCGATCGATATGATCGCGGCTCTGCTCAGACGGCTGTGTGCCGGCACATGCTGGATCCTGCTACTCCTTTCACCTTTCAGCGGCAGCCTCTCGATTAGTTGCTCTAGTTGGTTTGAAATGTCGCGGGCAGTGTTGCGCCTGCGTCGTTTCGTGTCGGCTTCGATATCTCACTCTGGCAATGTATTTTTAGCAAACCAACGCAGAACATGTTAACACAAGCGCAAACACAAGGCCCAGGCCCGGCGCTCAGAGCTAGAGGGCTAGAAGGCACCAAGGCAAACTGGGCTTAAGATGCACCGCTGATAGCGACGCCCGTCGCTCGATGCTCCAGGATGCGCTGGATTGCATCGATGGAGCACGTGCCTTGCTGGGGCAGCTGTTGTATGGATGTTGGTTGTTGAACCAACTTATCTCAGCTGCCAAGAGCATCTCAAAAATTGGGGGGGATGCTAAGCGTTCGGCCACGACTTCAGAACGTCAACTTGAATACGAGATGCCTAAGCCTCTATAGCTCTAGCGCCTCGCGATCTATGCAACTCTCTCGTTCCTCCTCGCGAGAGACAGACACCACTTTCCCACGCTAGCACCACGTATGTACGTTCATCGAGGAATGCTTGCGTAATCCTCGTCGAGGATGTCGGGGACAAGTCTAGCGAATATGTCAAGACTCGTCGAATGAATTGTTCCATGCAGCATACTATGAGATAAACTCCGTTTGAAAAAAAATAAAAAAAATAAATAAGCCTCACCACGAGCCGGAATTCGAATTCACGTTGCGCGCGTGCGAGAGAAGCCCGCCCTGGAATCTTGCTAAGCAACATGTATAATCTTGGCGGTTCATTCTAGGCGCGGTACCACTGCAGTACTACACCCTAACGAAATCCGGAGGCTCTCTAAGGCCTTAAAGGGCTTTCCCTAGCTGCAATTGGTGTTTACCGTTGAACGTTGCTATCTCGAAAGCACGATGCAGGCGCACCTGGTCTGGTCTCACAAGCCAAATTCCCCAGCGGCACGACCCCGGCAGTGACGCAAGCTACTTAAATAATAACCAATCACTAAAGTACGTGTCGACTGAGAGTAGGTAGATATAAAGTGGAGATAATAATATGTAACTACGGACGGAACAATCATCCGACGTACCTATCGGAATTCACGTATCGCGGATGGCCCCGCAATCTCAAAAAAAGTATACGAGTCCTGTTACGTACACGAGAACACCGCTAGTATCAACCAGCAACTTTATCTCAACCAGCGTCAGTTTGAATGCCTTATATACCAGAGAGCAATGCTCTCAAGTCCAACTTATTACTCTAAAGCATAAGCACTTGGCTACTTAAGAACTTGAGCACCCGTCGCCCGAATGCCCACTTCATCTGCGACAGCGGAGCAGCAAGTTGTATTATAGCTTACCTTCGGTTAGACGTACGAGGGTCCAGACTTTTACTTAAGCTTGTTTCACCAGCATATTCACAACCATATCCATGGGAATTTGGCTGACCAATTTGCCAACCCAAGGTGAATTCTAGAGAGTAGCTCCATGGCGGGTTCAGTATGCTACGAAGATCTCGGCTTCGGCCCGGCCGTGACGTATTGTCGGTCGGGGCCAGACTTCACTCTTCAATTCGAAGAAAGCATCTTTAACTTGCTCCCTGCTTCCTTGGTGATCATTCTATCACCCCTAAGGATATGGCAATTACATGGCCGACCGAAGAGAGTCTTTGAAAAATCATTTGCGACTTCCAAGATGGTGAGTCCTCCGGACAATTGATCAATTGATTCAAATTCCAGGTGCATCCCGTATGTCATTGCAACTGGAGTTGGGGACAATTATACTTGAATTTGAAGCTGATAGCCAATATGAACGTCATCTGCACCTTCTAAAGACCAATCTTGCGATTCTCGCATTCTTGAAGCTATTGTTAGCCATTACTTGGGCTTTTAGGGCTCCAATCCTCACGAAGACCTCTATCGCAGCGGCATTTCTTTCATTCTGTGAAGTTTTAGCTATCGCGGGAGTTTCCAACTTTGAACATGTTAGAAATATACGCCCGAGTTCGTTGCTCAGCCTTGCATTGGCGATCTCGATTATATTTGACGTCATCAGAGCTCGAACGTTCATTCTCCTCGATTTCGATAATCTCCTTACGGCATTGTTTACAGCGGCAATTGCTTCAAAAGCATCTGTTCTCCTCCTTGAGTCCAAGGATAAACGTACCTTCTTGCGCTCGCCTGATACGGAGAAGCCCCCAGAAGAGACCAGTGGTTTGTTCAACCGAAGCGTCTTCTGGTGGCTAACGCCATTGCTGAGATTAGGTAAAAGAGAATTCGGGCTGTTACTCTAGCTCTGCTCTTTACTTCAAACTGACAAGTCCCCAATATAGGTTACTCAAAAGTCTTGAACTTTTCCGACCTTTGGCATCTCGACGACTCAATAAACGCCCCTAACATTAAAGACAACTTTTACCAAACTTGGCCAAGATACTCCACTTCCAAGAGAGGCCACAGGCTTGCTCGGTCAAGTCTTCGCTCGCTACTATGGCTCTTTCTCTCACCAGTGGTTCCAAACCTGTTCTTCGTCGGATTGACCTTCTCTCAGCCTTTCCTAATCAGCCGCATGATCACATTTGTGACGTCTGATGATTCAACAGAAGTCGGATATCTTCTCCTCATTGCCTTCGCGGCTGTATATCTTCTTATCGGCATATTTAGTTCCGTTTACTGGCATGAGGTCGATCGATGGCTGACAGTCCTCAGAGGCTGTCTTATTAGCGCTATATACCAAAAGACCTTAAAATTGGATCTCAAACAAACGGCAACTGGAGCATCTGTTGCTCTCATGAGTACAGATGTAGAAAAGGCAATGCTCGGTTTCAAATGGGTGCACGAGGCGGCCTCAAGTCTCCTCGTGATCCCCTTTGCATTTTATCTCCTCTATTTTCAAGTGGGATTAGCGTGAGTAACATTTATTCTCTTGGACAGCCGGGGGAGCATGTCTTCCGGGCACCTGACTGTCAGGCTGACCCGCCTTACATCCTAGTCTTATCGCGCCCTTAGTTGTACTGGGAATCTCCACCCTTCTTGCGAGCAAACTCTCTGCAATCACGGTAAAAAGACAGAAGCTATGGCTACAGGAAACTCAGAAAAGAGTCCATTTCACTTCGTCTGTTATCTCTTCAATGCGAGGAGTCAAGATGATGGGCCTAGCTTCTCGCATACAACAGAGAATCCAGTCAATGCGAATCGAAGAAAATAATGCGGCACTTCGGTGGAGACTAAGCATTACCATCAGCATAGCTCTATCCACCTTCAGCAGCGAAGGGTCGAAGTGGCTTACGTTCTTCCTTTTTGCCATCATCTTCTACATAAAGGAACAGAAGAATCAGCACGGCGGAGGCCTCAATGTGAACATTTTATTCACCTCCCTAGCAATTCTGAATATTGCGCTACAAAAGCTACATATTATCATCCAAGTCATTCCGGGGATTTTGAATGCATTCGGCTGCCTTATAAGAATCGAAGAGTTTCTTATGGCCGAAACCAAATCAGATAACAGACTTCAACGATCAAAACAATCTCAATCCAGTGACGGTGACCAAGATTCATCCAACCAGACGCTAAGCTCAACCTCTCAGGAGATAGAGTTATCCAAATTTCGCCCGGATCTGAACGGTTATTCTCAACCCCTTGTTGAGGTCGCCAATTTAACGGCTGGATGGACACCTGAGCAGGCAGTCTTACGTGACATTTCTCTGGATATCTTCGCGAATCAAGTGACAATCCTAGTTGGGCCGTGAGTATGACCGTTTTCTTAGATTTTCAAGATCTTAGAGCTCCATTGACGGTATCTCAGTGTCGGGTGTGGAAAATCGACACTCCTTCATACAGTATTAGGCGAAACGACAGTTCACGAGGGATTTGTGAATCTTCATGGCTCATTTGACGCTGTGGCATATTGCGCACAAACACCATGGCTTATTAATAGAAGCATCCGCGACAACATAGTGGGAAAATCACTATTTGATGCAGATTGGTACAAGGAAGTGGTCCGATGCTGCGCTCTTCTAGAAGACTTGAAACTCTATAGCAGAGGCGATAGGACGTTGGTTGGCTCTAAAGGTTTTTCTCTCTCTGGAGGACAGAAACAGCGTATTGTAAGTGATCATGATTTCTGAGACCACCCAAATTTGCGAAGTGGTGAGACCCAATTATAATGAACTCTCACTTAATATTTGGTGCCCAGGCCCTCGCGAGAGCTGTATACTCCAAGAAGCGAATTGTTATACTTGATGACATATTCAGCGGACTTGACGCGGTAACGGAGGAGCGTATTCACGTTAGGCTCCTTGGACCCGACGGATTACTTCGGAGGAATCGGCATACCGTTATTCTTGCCACTCATGCAGGTAAGTTGTCGGGTGTTGTAACTTTGAGCTTGCGTGTATAGCACAGCATTTGTATCTCGACAGCAGGATTCATTGATAGACCTGTTATAACTTATTCACGCAAGTGGAACTGCTTGAGCCGACTGATCAACTAACTTGACCGCAAATTAGTTCACCTCGTCCCCACGGCCGACAAAATCATCATCATGAACCAAGCGGGCGGAATCCAAAAACAGGGAACCTGGGTATCTCTGTCAAAGAGTACCGAGCTTATCCAGCTGTTGAGAGATAACACGAAATCCGAACCGACAAGCAAGGGTGATCGAGACATAAATGATGATCAAGTCATACCCCATGATGCTGTGCCCTACGATGCCGAGGATCCCAGTACTCAAGCTACTATCGATGATGTCTCTCGGAAAACGGGTGATATCGCGGTTTATAAGCACTATTTGGGGTCCGTAGGATGGAAGCATAGTCTCATCTTCGTCATCCTAATGGTTACTGAATCGGTCCTTTGGAACATACTCAGTAAGTGAATGGGGAATCAAGTCGCGATTAAGCATCCTCATAAAAATTGATAACAAGCGCTCATTCACTGATAATACTTCCGGGACAGCTGTCTGGCTAAACAAGTGGGGTAGTGATCCTGACCCGAACCGCACGCTATTCTACATGGGTGTCTATACCGCTCTGGCATTCTCTTTCCTGACAGTTGTTCCGGTGTGGATATGGCATTTCGGCAAATGGCCAATGTCTATATCTTCAATAAACCTGCATAGTTGGCAACTTGCAACCTTGATGAAGTACGCCCGACTTAAACTCTGAGTTTCACCCACAAGGTCATGTCATGTATGGCGCCGTAACTGACCGCGACTGGATCCCCAGAGCTACGATGTCCTATTTCAGTGTAACAGATGTCGGTGATATCACGAACCGATTCAGCCAAGATTTCATCTTGATCGATACCGAGCTTCCTCTAGCAATGCTAAACTGTCTGGAGAGTGAGTTGCCTTCCGATGGCTTGTGCTTTAAATTTCAAGCCTGAACTTACTTATCTGACGTTATTCTGCTGTATAGATGGCGTCGTCGTTATCGGCTTGTTGATAGTCACTCTAGTCGCAACACCTTGGGTTGGGTCGACCCTGCCCTTCCTTGGAGCGTCGTTTTATTATCTCCAGCGGGTTTATCTCAGAACGTCGCGGCAGGTGCGCCTGCTGGATATAGAGGCTAAAGCTCCTCTGTACACGCATTTTCAAGAAACATTGGCCGGGATATCAACAGTCAGAGCTTTCAACTGGGAGAGCGCTTTTATGGACGAAAGCGAGAAACTCCTTTCTCTATCCCAAAAGCCCTATTATTACTTGACGACGATACAAAGATGGCTGGCAATGGTTTTGAATTTCATTGTAGCGGTCCTAGCATGCGTTATTGCCCTTATCGCCGTACAGCTACGACACTCACTGAACCCAGGCTACATCGGTCTCGCTCTTTTGAACACGGTATGCAGGATATATGATATATAACCCCAATCTTCAAATTCCCCAGTTCCACTTCGAACCAAAATGTGGACTATTGTGTGCTAATTATCCCACAGATGAGCATCAGCGAAATGCTTAAAATATTGATCATATATTTCACGGATATGGA
Source organism: Orbilia brochopaga (assembly GCA_036872635.1). Classification (NCBI taxonomy): domain Eukaryota; kingdom Fungi; phylum Ascomycota; class Orbiliomycetes; order Orbiliales; family Orbiliaceae; genus Orbilia; species Orbilia brochopaga. The sequence continues at coordinate 1,758,663 of JAVHNQ010000010.1, read as the reverse complement.
GACCTCTTTAGGAGCAATCGCCCGTATGCGAGAATTCAGCAAAACAGTCCCACAGGAGGAAGAAGTCGCAAACGACCTCTCAACACCCGAATGGCCAAGCAAAGGAAACGTCACCATTCAAGGCCTGTCAGCCAGTCACAAGTAAGTTCATGTTTCTACCTACTATCAAGCTGACTCGGTATCAAGCAAGCACTCCTTCATACAGATATATTTATCGATTGCTGCCCGGACCAAGCTCGAGCAATCCTTTAACGAAAGTAACTTAACATATCATGCAGGCCGGACTCCGAAACGGTCCTCAAATCCGTGAACCTAAGAATTCCGGGTGGCACCAAAGTTGGCCTGTGTGGAAGGTCAGGAAGCGGCAAATCATCTCTTGTTGCGACTCTATTCAGGTTGCTAGAGGTTAAGGATGGACTCATCACGATTGATGGCATAAATATAACGGATGTGCCTATTAACACTCTGCGCGCAAGGTTGAATGTTCTCTCTCAGGAGCCGTTTTTCCTTGCGGGATCTGTTCGAGAAAATCTGTCTTATGCAAGGACATCCAACGATGAGAATGACTGGCCAAGCGACAAGCGAATGCTAGAAGCGTTGGCAATAGTCGGGCTGAAGGAGAAGGTCTTAAGTTGGCAAGGCGGCTTAGCTGCGGAATTTGATCCTGAAGGATCGCTCAGTCATGGAGAAAGACAGCTATTCTGCTTGGCACGCGCTATGATGAAGCCTAGCTCTATCGTGATCCTCGATGAGTTTACAAGCAGGTAAGAAGCCATAGAAAAAACGTCTTCGATGCTGATTCTGGCATTTTTATATGCGCACTGGTTTAGCTGACTCTTAATGCGTGATCCGGAACGAAGTGTTGATATCGAAACGGACGACAAGATGCAACATATACTGCGGCAGCACTTCCAGGGCAAGACCATCATTACTGTAGCTCACAGGCTGAACACTATTATCGATTACGACATCGTTGTTGTTATGGACAAGGGGGTCGTTATAGAGACGGGAAATCCGAAACATCTACTAGAACAGCCGGGATCGGCTTTCAAAGCGCTATATGAGGTTCACGAGAAGTCCCATGAATAGAGCAGGAAACACTGACATCATGTGCGGTTCCGAGTTAAACACATTTAACAGATGACGTACGCCTACACAAGCATACGAATCAGCATCTGGCTCAAGAGGGTTTTATGACTTTAGATCAACTTGATGCGATACATATAGGTACTGCTGAGCTAACAGATTTCACTATATATTCATCTAGCTCAGTACTTACTCACTTACCCAATAAGACCGTTTCTGTATTTATAAGCGCACTTATATAAGCACACCTACTTGTATAGTAAGTCAATTAACTAAGCACTCGCTTACTAGCAATATTCGGTTTGACAGGTGCGCCAAGGGGCTTCACCGGCCCGCAAATCGACGGCTGAATGCGGTTGCTGGTCACCGAGATATGCCCTCGTTCCAATTAACGTATTTTCGGCCGAACTTTCGAACAGGCTCCGCTGTGGCTTACCCCGGTTCTCGCTTTTGACTGGTATATTTTCGCTTCGCTCGTGTTAGCGAGCTGCACAGGACCGCGATTCCAGTAACGTATGTGGGGCCCCTTTGGTGCGCCCAAAACTGTATACCTGCATGCGCAGTGGCCAGACCGAGCGCAGATTCCGATCAGCCCCTCTGTCTTCCGCTGGTGCAATCATGTCGAGATATGGACTATATTGATGCTCGTGTTTACCGCGAGGTGTTCCTTTGTGGTACATGCATGTTTTGCCACGTATTCTAATTATTCACGTGCGTGTGGTACAGGAAGCTGCACTTTGCTATTTTGGCGGATCACAAAACCCTTTTGAGTTTTGGTGCAACATCACGTCAGCAGGAAAAAGAAGAGTAATCAGATAATCCTTCTTCAGTCAATAGGGAGCACTTGGTGGTAGTTTCGCCTCTGCGATCCGGTCTCGTAGATTATGAGTAGAAAGGAGAAGTGTCGAGACGTCGAGACCATCTTCCATTCTAGAATTCTAAGGACAGGAAGAGACCTGCCTAGTTAGCCTGGTGCGCTTGACCCCGACCAGCCAACTAGCGCGGGAAAGCATCGATCGCGCGAGGGGCTTGCACAGTAGAATCCCGCTTCCAGAAGTCAGAGAGTGAGCGTTTCCTGTGCTCTAGCCTTATAGCTTATCGCGTTGTCGGGCGGACTGTTCAGCCCTTTTTGCTCCCTAGTACGTCCTGTCACACAAATCATAAATATTAGGGACATACCTTGCAGCACCCGCGGTTGCCAAACTAAAGCTCATCATCCTCGCAGACCGAATCCTCCGGACGAACCAGCCTCACAAGTACTAGCATCCTAAACACTAGATGTCGAACATTTCAACGATGGCTTCCGTCCTCGGGTCCATCCCGTTCGATCTGAAGAGCCATCCATTCCTTCTGTGCACAGGCGTTCTGCTACCGTACTTGCTGCTCGTCCGTCATCTTCGGTACCGTAGACTCAACAATTTGCTCAAAGCCATCGAGAGGGACTGTGGGACTGTCAGAAAGTCATCCGATATACCGCTTTACCATGCGGAGGCTATTGTCCGCAATGTTGGCACCTGGGATTTTCCCAAAATGATGAGATTATCTTTGCAGTTCGCTCTGTTCAGGGTACGTGCGTGGCTGCATCATATCCTCACCGACAAATCAGATAGCGCATACAACCTCGTCACCCATTTCCTTTCCATGGAATTATATTTGAGATCGAGTCTCAACTAAGCATATGCAACAAACTCTAACAGACTTATGGAATCCCCACAATATCGTCTCTTCTGTGGAAAACGCGCCAGCTGGCTCAGCGTTCGACAGCACACCGGCGTTACGTTGATACTTCGGTATTGATCATCGAGACGCTTTCGTTTCCCCTCGAGTCTCCCCGTGGTCAGCTGGCGGTTGAGCGGATCAACTACCTTCACAGCCGCCACAAAGGTTCCATATCCAACGATGATCTGCTTTACACCCTCGCTTTATTCATGTGCCAACCAGGTGTGTTCATCGATCGGTTCGAATGGCGAAAGCTCCACCCGGTCGAGAAGATGGGACTTCACCGCTTCTGGAGCCAAATGGGCGTTATGATGGGGATCCAAGGTATCCCAGACTCTTATGAAGCTATCTACGAGTGGGCCAATGTACGTGCTACGTAACTCCTGCCTCTACAAATATTACGATATTGCCGCAGACACATCTCTTGCTAACCCGACAATCCCGAATCGAATGATCTGCAAGGCTTACGAAACCAAATATATGGTCCCAGCGGAGGTCAACGCGAAGGTTGCGGTGGCCACCGTCGATATCCTCCTTTACTTCGTCCCAGGCTTCCTACACTCTTCAGCTCTCCCAATCATCCATGCAATATGTGATCCTCGCCTTCGAGCTTCCTTTTATTGGCCGGATCCACCCTCTTACGCTACAACACTTGTCAATGCTCTCTTCGGCTTTCGTGCCTTTGTTATCCGTAATTTATTTCTACCACGTTTCTCCCCGCATCATGGCATCACCCACGATCCTGTTGATGCCTCGGTTCCATTGTCGCAGAGAAGATATTATACCAGCATCTGGGAGACCGATCCTTGGTATTTCAAGAAAACCTACTGGAACACGTATGGGCCAGGAGCTTTGTTGTGCAAATTTATGGGCTGGGCCGTACCCAACCAGGAGTTCGACTCTGTCTCTGGTTACAGGATAGGCGAGATGGGACCAAAGGCGGCAATTGGTAAAGGACCCGGAAATGATGGCTGCGAGCCGGGGAGTTTTTTGGGTTCTGGAACTATCATAAGCAATACGACCGAAGAATTCCATAAAAAAGCCGTGGAAGGGGCAGGTACCTGTCCAATGTTCGTCGACTGAAGGTACCACTATGCTTGAAGCAGTCCAAATTTTGTCGTCGATGGAGTCTCAGGTGAAGCGTGAATTTTTAAATCTTCCCTCCTTTGGCAAAATTTACTTCGTACTACCAAATTAATTTCATTCGATATCATAAAGATGCTAGCTTGCAAAAATTACATATTCAGGGCAGCCGTTTCCAATGGACCACTATTTGAACGCATGGAATGAACAGCCAACATGAACGGTCTAGTTGCCATTCTCTCTGTCTCCCAATCTAATTAGCTAAATTTATTCGGATTGGAAACGCCTATTCGTGTCCAGGTTTCCTGATGGCCGGTTGACTGTGCTTTCATCCGGTGGAAGCGGTTCCTGCTGAAAGTTTTGCGGTTGCCCACCAGGTTGATTAGCCTGCAACGTCGATACAGGTCTAGTCACCCGTCGCTCATTGATCCTCGGGTCCCATGTACCAGCTAAGACCAATTTATCCTTCAGTTTCAGCTCTACCCCAAGTTCTTTTAATTTTTCGAAATATGACTGCTCGTTCCGCAAAAGATCTTGTGTTCTCTGACGCGACAGCCTTTCAATCTCTTTCAAGTATGCATCCGTATTCGCCAGGTCCTCATCCTTCGCAAGGTTCCTGAGCGCTTCAACTATCAGATTATCAGAGTTCTGCAAGATACTGGCCAGCTTGGTGAAATAAGGTGCATCCATCTCCTTAACGTCGGACCAGTAAACAAGTCGATTATTCAGCAGAGCTGGGTTCTCCCAGTCGGGGACGGGCGATCCTTGTTCCTGAATCTGGAACCGCGTTGGTATACGGCCCGGCGGCGGCATTCCAAGAGCCTGACCCTGATTCTGCTCCTGTCCCCTTGACAAGGTTCCGGCCTCAGTGGTTCCTGCCCGTATATTTGCAGCCCGTGGCTGCTCCTCAACAATTGTGTTTCGAACCTCTGTCGGATTTATGCCAGGCCTTTCCGTAGACATACCGCCGCTGGGAAAGGTGGGGAGGCCTCCCTGAGTGGTCCCAGTTGTCCCTCCAGAAGCCAAATTGTTAAGTCCTGTATTCAAGTTTGGGGTCGGTATGTTCAGAACTTCCATTAATGGGCTTCGTGATTGCGATTCTTCATTCTGAAATTCCCATCGTATTGTTAATATCTTTCATATATGTGATTGTAGAATAATCACAAGTAATGACCATCAAACTCACCATTCTTGTATTGTCAGACAGGTTTATAAATGGGCCTGTCTCGATCACTCGGGTGTTGGCCCGATTCTAGTGAAGCCAAGTTGATCGTTAGTGAGATCGCGATCGGAACAAGTCACCAACTCCCCGTATATTTTTGGATCCAAGTTCCTCAAACAGTGAGGAAATCGATTTATTGCATACATACCCTATTTGGAGAACTTGCCGTCTCAATGAAGTCGTTGGGGTTGATGAAGTCTGTGGGCTGCGTATTAGGATCACCAAAATCGATACTCTAAAGCTCAGAATATCTATTAGGAGGTCTGTGTGACATCGATAAAGCTTAATAATAGATATTAAATGTCCATCATACCTCCTCGGCCTGTTCATTTGACCGGTATAGCTCATTGGCAAGCCCCATTTCTAGTAAGTCATCAACCTATTTAGAAAACGTTAGCCCCAGCCTAACAAGTCAACCCTAGGCCCTGTCTGATGCTCGGTGTTGCGAGCAAGTTAATATTTCGTGTTTGTAGCTGCGACAAAGGACAATAGGCTAGCTTCGGGTCCGGCTCAATAGTTGGAGGTCTTGCCTGATTTTGGCGGGCGACATAGTCACTAGGACTTCCTCCACGAGATCCCAGATTTTTCTATAAGCAGCCCACCACATTCATTAGCACTCACGTACTACGCAACGGATTTTCAAACCATTAGAGTGCTACTAAAGCTTCAATCTGCTACAAGCCCAATTGCACATACCAAGCCTCTGATACTAGGGGAGTCGAACAAACTCTATGGATTGACTCAAAGTTCGGGTTAGCATAACTCGACACGTTTTGCATTCGCAGCTAGATCGAGAGACCGATAGCCGGTGTGAGCGGTACAACCTCATCCACTGGCTTAGACTCAATCACCATCTGACGTTCACTTTGATCCAGTGATGATGTCTCCCCGCCGCCTTCTTGTTGGTTTGTAACATCTATCGCGATGTTGTTGGCGGTTTCTGATTGTTGCACCGCCTGTAGGGCCTCTGGTGCCTGTCCATATGGCTGAGGCTGCCCAAACTCGAAATATTGCCCCACATCGAGCTTCGCCAGGGCTTCGGAATATTCTCCTTGACCAGACATGAAGACAGGTCTCCAGCTCCTGAGTCGTGATGGTGGTAGGACAGGCCCGTTGGCCAGAAAGAGCGATGGATACTGTAGATCGTAGTCATCGTTAAGGCGATAGAGGGACCTGATCGTCGAACTGTCGCAGTTGACACCATCATAGAAAGCGATCCCCCGGACAGTATCCTTTAGGTTCTCCTCCAAAGACAAGTTGGGATTCCAGTTAGGAGGATCTCGAGCAAGATTGAAGTTTTTTAGTGTCGTTTCAGCGGGCAACTGCCCATATCCAATGTTTATACAGCTGAAAGGCGTTAGCGGCGGAGCGCCAGTCTCCCCTTGGTAGAGGCTGTAAAACTGAGGTACAAGAGTGTTGCCGATTCTTACAGGCACCGTTTGCAGGTTTGTGGACAGTTGCATAATCCAAGAGAATACAAAGGATGGGGACAAAGCCCAAAGTAATAGGGCGCCATTGCGAATGTTCTTCGTGGGATCCATGATCAGACAATCCACGGCATCCCCTGTCCCAGGATAGATTATGTATCGTGATGATGCAGAGTCGCAACAAATCGAGGGTCTATCAAGCGTTCTCCGCGCAGGCAGTGGTCATTATGATGCACGCGCTCGATGAGCCCTGAGGAGAAATGAGGCCTTTTGGGGGCAGGCGTAGGTCTTCTCCAAAAGACCGCAACCGCATGCGTTATCATATCGGGAAGTATATAGTTGAGTTGCACCAGCATGTGTATTGCATTCTGTCTCGCGTTGCGTTGTGTCCTGACGCGCTGCTCGAGTTGCTTGAGTCATCCGCGATCGAAAGTATAAATACTTCTATAGCTATATCCAATATCGATATATAGATAAGCAGGAGGCATATGGCGCTGGCTTAGCCTTGCAAGTTTTGCCTACGATCGAATCACCGCCTCTCGATATCATATTCTCACGATCACGACTTCAATAAAGACGACGCGGATAAAATGCCACAAAGAATTGTCATCGTCGGGGGCGGCATTGTCGGCGTCTCCGCCGCCTATGTGAGCGGATGCAATATCATGGAACTCTCCGTCAGCGACTATAGACTAACCCTTCCGAATTTTCACCAACCAGTTTCTCTCTCACCACCCAAGCAGTCCCTCTGTCACTCTCATTGAAGCCTCCTCTATCGCATCCGGCGCGTCTGGCAAGGCTGGCGGACTGCTTGCCCTCGATTGGCATGGTACCGAAACAGCTTCTCTCGCTCGTCTCAGTTACAATCTACACGCCTCTCTCGCAGAGCTACACAACGGTCGCGAACGGTGGGGCTACCGTGAGCTCAACACCCTCGAGATATCCTGCGAAGAGGGCGCCAAGCCGGGCAACGATCAAGCGAGTACGATCCCGGATTGGCTGCGCAAGGATGCGATTCAAAGTGTCCGGAGCCTAGGGTCTACAAGCACGACGGCCCAAGTTCATCCACGACTATTCTGTGAAGCAATTGTGCAAGAATCAAAAGATCTCCATGTCATCATAGGCCACGCTACCAAGATTCTCGCCGATGCAGAGCATATACAGGGTGTGCAAGTCGAGACCGAAGGCGACACCTCGATCATAGGTGCAGACGTTGTAGTCGTAGCCGCTGGTCCTTGGACTACAAGATTACTCCCATCCATTCCAATCTCGAGCCAGCGAGCGCACAGCATCACGATTGGCACGAATACCTCTGTCTCCCCGCATGCACTCTTTACCAGCATTAAAATGAAAACTGGGAGCGTGGTCACGCCGGAAATATACCCTAGGAAACAAGAAATATATGCATGTGGCGACATTGACAATCTCGTCCCATTACCAAAGTTAGCGAAGGACGTATCGGTAGATGAAGTGCGATGCAAGGACATCGTCAAAAACGTCAGCGTCGTCAGCGAACTGCTCGAGATGGGAGAGGTGACAGCCATGCAAGCGTAAGTTCATCCGCCAGAATTCGACCAAGCCACAAACGACAACAAGTTTAGATATGCGTCTTAGCCTTCTACTGATAAATACTAACTCTAACGTAAATCAACCAGATGCTACCTGCCATACAGCGAGATTGGCCCCGGGCCATCAATTGGATGGGTCCCTGGCTTGCAGAACGTAGTCGTTGCGGCAGGACACAGCTGCTGGGGCATTTGCAACGGACCAGGCACTGGGAAAGTCGTCAGCGAGTTGATTTGCGACGCAAGGATTACTAGCGCTGATATCCAATCGTTGGATCCAGCAAAATATATCAAATGAAACTCCTCGGAATTCAAGCGTGCTTCTGGTGTCTTTTACTGAACTAGCTAGCTAGACGCCAGCTATGCACGAAACATCGGGGAACGAACATCAGCGCTTTAGCCATATTGCAGTATCGAGATACACCCCTCAACTATGTAGAACAACTGCGTCCTTGGTCCGTGCTTTTCGTGGTACAGTGCGCTGCTAGTACGACAACTCTCATCGTTTCGACCTTATAGTGCAATTATGCAACCCACACTAAAGTTACATCGAGTGAGTTAACACATTGGCAACCGGGCGGGTCTGGCACCAAGACTAGTTAATAACCCGCTACCTAGCTGTATTGGCTCCGTCCTAACCAGAAACGCCAGATCAAAATCACGACTCTTCCGCTTTGCTTTCAAACCTTGCCTTGCTTTCGGCATAAATTTGTCCTTACTCTCTATATTTTGACCCTTTTGCACCTGGTGATTCCACAGGCATTGCCACTATACGCCTGGCTAACTCGATGTGTTTTCTTGTGCACATTTCTCTATGAAGATCGGAATCATGGCCCTCACTCGTATCCCCTGTACAACTCATCTTTTGCTCCATATAGTGGTGTACCGATGCTTGTCCTTCTGCTTGCCTCCAGTCGTCCTCGGAGTGCCATATGTAGGGTTTCCGCCTGTACCATATCCGTATCCATCGTATCTGTTCCCTTTCCTTGGAAGTAGCTCTTTCATAGCTTCCCAGAGACGGAATCTTCGAAGTTGATACCAGAACCGTCCACCCCAGATCTTTCTCACAATGATCCTGAAAAATCTGACATTCTGGTACAACAGTCTCAGCATTAAATACAAGACGAGAAACCCTGTAAGACTCTCGCAATCTTTACGTAAGGGTGCCAAGACGGAACCCAGAATTGAAGGTTTCGGGTTGACGTGAACTCGTGTGCGAAGCAGCATGTCCAGAGGCCAGATGAGACTTTCAAGAATCCAGATACCGCCGGTGCAGGTATGCAGGATCCCCAGTATGTAACTGGTGACCTTGTCGAGAGAAGAATCGAAGAACTTCAGCGTGGATCTTATCATTGCACCGATATAGGCTGTTGTAACTTTTGACCAGTAGAATTCTGAGGATCGTGGTGGAATTGGTTCGGATGTCGATATCAGTGAGCCGTCAGTTTGAGACTGCGGTGGGCCAGTCGAGAGACTTGATATTATTAAGCTCAGAGTGATTCCGTAGACAGGGAAACTGGAAGTGGTAATACCAACGCGACTCCCCAATCGGCGGGCTTGCCTGCGTACCGGGCGAATGTTATAGTTAAAAGGGTTATATCTATAGAAGAAGCTCATCACAAAACATTAGTGGTACGAATCATTTTCTCACGCTGAAGCAAGAGAAGAACCAAACCTATGCTGGCCCAGCTGGAGTTTCGGTTGTGCAGAATCACATAGTTAAGCCTCACCTGTTTCAATCGAGACATATTTTAATATGTTTATAAATTACCCTGTATCGATCGATCGATCGGGCCATGCACCTTCGCGAACTTGAACTATCGAGGTATATGTTTCAAACCAGATCTGCAGACTGCACAGCTCATTGTAGGTGCTGGTCTCATATATGCTGCCAAGCCGTCAAATTTGTTTCAGGGCATAGATTGCAACTGACAACCTTCGCTGTGCCCAGGACCGGCAGTCTGGTTCACGAGACAAACTGACAACCGCATTGTTGCCTTTGTCCTTTTTTATAAGTTCCTGCCCCGCCGGATGGCAATATGGGGCGCGTTGTACTTAGACGACCGCAATTACATTACATTACATTACCGCATAATATAAACAGGTAGAGGTACATACTTAATTTCTACTCGCCGACGCTTACTATGCTCCCACATATACTAGCAAATGCATGCAAATTCTTTTCACTATTATCACCACCCAAATACATACGTTTATATACACTTCATGCGCTGTAACAACTTTCCCCAATGGGCCAAAAGCAAAAGCTAACCAACCCTTCCAGGCCTGCATGAGAATAGCGGGCAGATGCGTGAGTACTTAGAGAGCGTTGCAATGTTGACATCGACGTCATGAGTCATGCTACATATCAAAGAGACTTGGGAGTGCAGCGCAAAAGGATATGCATATATTTATATGCAGTTAGATGTAAACTCGAAGCCAGCCTGACGGTATATGGACCAGCACCCATCCAACATAAGAATGCTAGATATATCGATAGAGGAAATTCAAAAAAGTTGAAAGCCCAGTGGATATTGAGGATTCTCAAACTTTTTTCGATGGTGAGCTTGGACCCACCGTGATCGCCATAAAATCGCCTGAACCACTAGACAGCTGCCACACCTCTACTTTCGTAGGGTAATATGGTAACCAGACCGCTGGCAAAGACGAATAGGCTGCCACAAACGTAAATTGTCGTCCTCCCGACATTTGAGTAATAACCGAGCACGGGTGCAAAGCAAGAAGCCAAGTTACTAAGGCAGCTACAAAGACCTACGCCCGTACCTCGCTGCGGCGAGGGAAATATTTCGGGAGTGTACGTGTATAGAATGCCCCATATGATATTTTGCATCACGGCTTGGACAAAGAAACCTTAGTATCGCATCATCTTCAAATTCATGCAGAATCACACAGATAGCTTACCTGAGGCACATTGAAAACCCAGACTCGCTTCTTGGGTCTTTGCTTGGGTATACCCGAAAAGAAAGGCCCCGGAGAAAAGAGATGCAAGGCCAAGGGCACCTCGCCGTCCCAGCGCCTTCTGCTCAATGAGCCAGCCGCCGATGAAGGACCCCGGTATTTGACAGATGCCAATCAGTGCGTAATTTCTGTAGGTTGTGTTCAAAGACGGTTTTCCCAGATCTATTCCTTGCTGTGCAATAAACACTGGGAGGAACAAATTATAGGTATTCCAAGAAATGGCTGCAATTGTGACACATCGGTTAGCCAGTTCCGTAGCCATGGGTAGCTAACGACTTTCTGAGAGACTGAGGGCCAGGAATGCATACAAAGTGTCATCCAAAGCAACATAACCATGCATGTGCTGAAGGCTAGCTTCTTTGTCGCGAAGAGGCTTTTGACTTGCTTCGAACCCAGTATGGAACAGGCCTTCAGGAACCGCTCTGTTGCCTGAAGTACAGCTGTTTTCCGGCCAGGTGCTTCAAGCTCCTCTCCCGTTTCGACTTTTGGGGGCAGGCCTCTGGCCACTCTCACTGCGGCTTCGACTTCTGCTAATTTGTGTACGGTAATGATGTTTTCCTTTCCGTTCTGGGCCGCAATTGCATCGATCACAGCAACAGCCTGTGCGTCTCGGCCCTGAGCTAGGAGATACTTCGGAGATTCGTGGAGTTTGAAGAAAAAGAACCGTATGGTCCAGAGGGTCATTGTGAAGCCCGCAATCGTGAGGTATAGATATCGCCATCCCATGTTCTGAGACCGCTGACACTTTCCCCATTCTGTTTCCAGTGGACACGAAAAATGGAGGAGAAAGGGCCATGCGAGAAGGGCCAGGAAGGCCGAGCTCAGCGACCACTAATCATCATAGATAGACATTAGCAAATCAGAAAATAACGAATGCGTAACGGTGTGGATGGTGATATATTACCCAAACTGACAGGACCGCAAGGACCCATTGGTGCTTCTGGGGGCAGAACTCCAGGAACAACGCAGAATTTATGGGCATGTTACCACCCGCGCCGAGCCCGACGACAGCCATGAGGAAAGCGACCCCCAGGTAATTCGGCCCTCCCGCAACTGCGAAGCCAAAAACCCCGGCTAACAAGAGCGTCAAATTAAACGACAGTGTACGACCGATAGCGTCCGAGCCCTGTAACAGTCAGTACATCCCGTCCAATCCGGCAGAGCCTAGAGTACGACAGTCTTACCAATCCAAAGACAAAAGCGCCACTAGTGATTCAAATGCAAGTCAGTATTGAAGAAGCTCGCATTTGTAGAGCTCAGGCATGGCACCCTACGCATAGCATATGCATCAATTCGATCTATAGATACTCACACAAATAAACCCATTTGTTGGCCCAAGCACAGAAACACGCCTTGCTTTGGAGGGTTAAATTCGATTCTTATCGTCGGAAGAGTGGCAGAAACAGCTGCCATGAACCTAACGTTCGTATCGTCTGTTAGACACGCAACCGGGATGTTCGCATTACGATAAGAGCATGAGGAAATATCCCTTACATGTTATCGACAAACCAGCCAAAGCCCGAAAGAAGGAAGAGCTTGGTCTGATACCGGCCCCAACCCATATGCTGAATCGCTTCATTGATGGCATGGCTTTTAGCTTCAAATATTGGGTCAACTCCTTCGATACCGACTATAGGAATTCCGTGCCCTACAACTGGAGCATCGAATGTTTGTGGTCCAGTGTGTAGATCCTCTTTAGAGCTGTTGACCAGGGATGTATTGGAAACTTCCTTCACTTCTGGAATTAAATGTGTCATCTTCCTACGATCCGCCGTTGTTTGGGTCTGAATACCAATTATAATTATAAGAGGACTAGAAGTTTTGATAGGAAACTAAAGATTTGGGAGAGGTACAGAGCTTGGACTTCGGCGAAAGGCCAGAAAAATTAATTCGGAAGTATAATAGTCTCCGATCATAGGCTATCGAGGTACTATAATATATTCTAGTCGCTAGAAAGGTTGGACTTCACCTTGTCTTATACCGAAGCGTTCCCCCATGATCACAAAGCGTAGCAAGATGTAACAGCTGCTACCACGCAGCTCAAGCTGTACAGCATCAGGTCCGATCCCTTCCTGTTTCCTACTTTCACGTTCACAGAGCATTGCCATGGAGCCTTGAAACTCGGTCCAAATTAGAGATCGTGAAAACTGTCTATTTCCATGTGCGCACGTATACAGGCACCACCGACGGCTATGTGACATCCGGAAGCCAAACGACACAATTGATTCGGGCAAGGCATCGGAAATCGCCCATGATGAGTGAAGCGTTGTTTCCGAGTTCCAGCCGCCGGAAGTCTATACAAGAGACAACCAGGCAGTCGTGTGGATGTCCGCTTTGCATCTTAGCGCTCATAGCCGGGTCTCAGTATCCAAGTCTCGACTTGCGCATTTGTCCCAAGGGCGAACAGGCCAGGAAAACCAGGATCCTGAGCTGAACGATCGAGTGGATTGAGAGATTTATTTCAAGGAGTCGGCACCCAAGATCCGTGGACAAACCCCCCTCTGCAAGGGCACATGAGCGAGCACCTGCATAAGACGAGAGGATTTCGGCGGGTAATGTTCCATAAGATTTGATCAGTGGTGTAGTATCGAGATTCCGAGATCTTTAGATCGCGCCATCACCGGCATTCGCCCTGCATGAGCAAGGACCAGGGCAGCTCTATGACAGCGGCCGGCCGGAAATACCAAGTGATCCGTCTCCAGGATTGATTAGCCTCTCGGATTTTCTAGCGGACCGGACACCGTGATAATGAGGATGCACCAATACACAGCAAGCATGATAAGATCTTGTGCGACAAGGCTCTCAGGCCCGATTTCGTGATCACGATCGCACATCTCAAAGGTATCCAGAATAAACTTCTCATCATCATCGCAAGGCAGCAAGCGCACTGGTAGTAACATCTGATTCGAAACTTCGACGGTTGAATTGATATAACATGTACACTTCACGCACGTGCATAATTGCGGTCGAACAGCTGTTGTCGCAGCTGAAAAGGAACCTTAATCCTCTTGTGTTAGTATTTTCTCCTTGTGGTGATTTATCCGTACCCACGAGGTCCCGCAGAGCTAGATGTCACCAGTTGCGTTTCGAACTTTCCCCATGCATCCGTATGTTGATGAGCCTTTGCCGATAACATGCGATCCTTTCTATAGCTAGGTGCCCCGGGGGTGCTTACCGCCTCTCAATTTCCGCTCTTGGCGTTGTTACACACACACTTCATGGGATGCCGAGACGTGCTATTTGGCTTTCCCTGGCCCCCGAGCCGCCCGCGAGACAAAGTGCTATCCTTCGGGAGCCTTCACGACCCTAGAAAATCTTAGAAAAACTTTGACAATCTAAGGGGCAAAGCTTTCACCGAAATTAAATTTGCCTAGCTCGATGATCCCGGATACAGCGGCGCAATGCAATACATGCCTAGCAGGATCCATACTTCCAAACAACGCTTAAGCACCAGTACGGCTCGAAGTACGTACCCCGGAGTAACCAATAGTTTCCAAGTTTCCTGCACGTAATAAGACAGGAAAATAGACTGGTTTGCGCTACACTCAATGCAGATTCCCATGCTTTGACATCGACACTTTGGGTCATACGTGACGCAGGATAGAGTCCATGTCGAGATCTACAAACAGCTATGCAGGCTGCACATGTGTGACCCTGCAAGCTCGCCGGATCCCGCATGCGTGCCGGTGCGATATCGCAATACGCAAAGATCAGAAAAATAAAGGCCGTACGGGCCAATATGCGACGGGCAGTCAGAGGGATGTCAGTATTAACCAAGCGGTGCCGTATAGCCGCTCCTCATCTCGGACTGTTGCATTCCCGCCGCCGCTGCGTTGTCCGCCTGCCGCGCCACAGCACCCGCCGACGGAGGCTGACGCGGCGCGTGGCTGGGGCGCCTGTTCTGTCGCGGCTTCCGCGAGCACCCGCCACCTCGCCTTGCATCTCGTCCACCACCGCCGCCAGCCTCCCCGCCTTCTTTCCTCTTCCTTCCTTCCTCCGGCCTCCTCCACTAACGACCCGCCTCCCGCCGTATCCCCGAACACGAACTAGCTCGAGAGCAGTCGGATACACGATCTCTTGGAACTCTGCCGCCACCGTCATCACCGGCCGCCGCGTTTGCTCCCTTCGCCGACGTCGACTGGATTACAAACTTGCGCGCAGTAACGTCCAGAAGGCTGTCGCTTCGACCTTGTGCTCCTCCCGACAAAGGTGGGCGCCCGCGGGCCACCGTCCATGTCGCGCGCAGTAGACCTGCTCGCATCAAAACTTCCAAAGCCCAGAAAGCCTCTTCGACAACGTTTACGTGAAAGGCTCCCGTTCGCAGCCCACATACCACTCCATGCTTCGTTAACATATCTCTTCGCCATCTGCCTCTTCTCGATATCGTTCCTCGTCTTCTTGAACTCTTCTCTCAGCTTCGTTGTCACAGATCTCTTTGGCATAAGAGATGGCGTTGGCAGTATCGTCGGGACCCTCGGCTTTGTCGACGAGCTGATCGCCATTTTTATGGTGGTCTTCTGGGGCGCTTTGAGCGACAGGATTGGAACCAGGCTGGTGTGCATCGGGCGACATGCTCTTCCCTTTCTTCCCCCCAGTCTGTCCATATCCACTACTCTCCATCGTTCTCGGCGATCTAACAGTTGGCTAACGTTGGTGTTTGGGGTGTTTCGCACACGCTCAGGTTTCTGTTTCCGGCTACTTCTTGGTGGGGCTTGCCTTGATCGTGGTTGTACAGGTGAAGTCCGTATACCCAGGCTTGATACTAGCGCGGATACTCTTCTCCACCGGCGCGTCGGCAACCGTTGTTTCTGTAACAGCTGTGCTGCCAGAAATTTCCACTCTACGGCCAAACTCGAGCACCGACTCTCAGAACGAGCCGAGGCAGAGTCACAAGAGGCACTCGAGTTGGACTGGGCCATCTGATCCTTCTTCTTCTACATCTTCCACACTCAATAGAGGTCCGGGCAGGGTTCTACATCAATTTGGTTCAGCCGGATCTTCGTCTTCCGCCTCCACCGCATCGACCCTAGCCCCTCCACCAGAACCAACTCGTCCTACACGATGGCGGCCCCCAAGTCGAAGTCGCTCCCGGCAACAGCAAAAGGAACAGGCAAAGCAGGCCCCCAAACCCATCACCGGCAAACTTAGTGGGTTTGTCGGATTCATGACGGGCTGCGGTGCCCTCGTAGCTCTCATCTTCTTTTTGCCCCTCCCCGCCAAACTTTCTCGAGATGGCCACATGACACCGGCCGACGCTTTGAAACATTCATTCTACATCGTTGCTCTCATAGCCTGGGTTGTAGCTCTTGTAGTCCTCATCGGCCTCCGTGGCCAAGGAGTAGGTGGCAAAACCTGGGAATTTTGGAAGGTTGAAAATCTTGCGAAGATCCTCAGAGCCTGGAGAAGTAGGACCGAGAGCAACGTTACCCAGGGTGGAGGGGGGGACGCAGGAGTCGCCGCTCGACAGGAGGATCCTTTCGAAGGTCGGTCTAGAGAGCCAACCGAAAGGTCATCTCTATTGCGGAGACCTAGGAGTATTCAAGGCAGTATCGAAGAAGAGCCCGACAGATCGCCCTCACGCAACTATGATGCAACTGGACAATCGAATGCAGACTCCGGCACACCGAAATCTAACTCATGGGCAGATGGTATCCAAGTTTACTTCCAAGGTCTCTGGTTAGCCTTCAGGGCAGGCGGCGAAGACTGGAGGATCGGGCTCGGCTATCTTGGTGGTTTTGTGGCGAGGTAGGCTTGACTCTTTTACACATCTTTCGTTGAGGATACAGCTTTGGCGTTGGTACTGACATCACACCCACCAAGATCGATGTCTGTCGGTATCTCACTTTTCATACCGCTCTATGTTAACCAATGGATGCGCGAACGCGGAATGTGCCCCCCGGCGCTACCTACGGACCCTGATTACAACAAATCGTGTCGCAATGCCTACATTCTTGCAGCAATGCTGACAGGAACATCACAACTCTTCGCTCTCATATTTGCCCCAATTGTCGGCTATTTTTCCGATCGCTACGAGCCTCAATATCCCCTTCTGGCTACCGCCGTATTGGGTTTCGTATCTTGCGCCGCTTTCAGCGCCCTGCAGTCTCTAGCAGTTGGAGCTGACAGAAGCTGGGCTTACCTACATTGCGCATTAATGGGAATCGGTCAAATTGGGGCTATCGTATCTTCGCTCGCATTGATCGGAAATGCCATCCAAGATCCTTCCCTCTCGCCAGCATTACGACAAATAGAGCAGACCCGGACCTCGGGGTCCGCTTCTGAGACCGCTGTGGAATCCACATGGTCAGACTCCCCCTCAGAAACACCGCCATCACCAAAATTTGATCGACTAGCATTCAAAGGGTCCATATCCGGAGTTTATTCTCTATGTGGAGCGGCTGGTATTCTAATTCTTACGCAACTTGGAGGATGGGGCGCCGACAATGTGAACAGTGGCTTTGCGTTTGACCTGCTGGCAGTCTTCTTCTCGATCGAAATTGCGCTCGGATGTTGGTTGATCTTCAGAGCAAAGACCACTGTTGGATGATTCTCCTACTTGTTTCTTAGAAGCGCGTACACATCGAGCGTTTCCTGATCTACATGTACCTAAGTAATGATAATATAGTAGTAATTGAGCCAGGATTAATTGATTTGTTGCATGGCACAAAGGCCGGGAATTGCCGCGCAAACCTTGCCCTGCCCCTTCAGGGCCTGGCTTCGAGGCTAGCGCAAACCATTGCAAGCCACACCTTCATGTCTCGCAATATACCTAGGTATCAAACGTATGCTGACCGCGAAGAGAGCTGCAGCACCTCCCCCTAGAACTATCGCAACGGCGTCCAACACCATTCTGCCCAAAATCCCACATCCAATATAAAATGTGACGCTTTATAAGGTATCCGCATCTCAGGCCAGTTTTACTGGCTCTATTGAGCGCTGGCCGGCCTCAAACACCAGATCGACCCAAAGTGCCAGCTGCAGCTCATATCACAGAGCTACTAGAACTTCATTCCAGGTTAATGTGCTCAACTCGCGCGAGCGTGCGCACCACGAGGCCACAGGGGATATCACCCTCAAATTTTCGCTTTCGCAGCTTCAGAGCACGTTTACTAGCCGCACGAGAGAGCCACGAGCTCCTCGTGTACATGGCTTGCACGTTCTTCCGTAAGGAGTGTAGACCGACCTATCCACAACGAATATCGTATATCGACACCGAATAGCTACTCTTTTCCGATACCCTCCGAGATCACCCTCACATCACCCCGAACTCGAAGAGAAAGAAAGAAAACCAAGTTTGGGGCTATCCGGAACGTACCGTCTCACATACAATCAAGAGAAGGCAGAAACCTCATTGCCTGCCATGCGGACGTTACGTGGACTGGTGGCTGCTACCGCTTTAATTTGTTCAGCCAGCGGGACGCCCAATGGCGCGAAAAAAATGGGACCGATCACTAGTCTTCTACCCGACGCACCACCTAACAGCCGGGTGGCATCCAATCCAGCAGCCAGCTCCGCTATAGGAAACGACGCTGCGCTTGTTCCACCAGCTGAGAACAGTCCTGTTCGATCATCGGCACTTCCAGGCAACGATAGGACAGTCACCCAAGGAGCAACAAAAAACGAGGCGATACCCATAGACTATGACGGGGTACAATCCGTGGCAGTGAAAGTTGCAATCGCATCTACCACCACCGCGCTCGCCATTTCGGTTGCGACTGTTGGAGCTACAGCGACGGAGACCGTAGGTGTAAACGCGGACTCCGCTATAGATATCGATCCCTTGGCCACAGCTGCTGTTGGGAACGACCAGCCAATTTCATTAGCTGCGAACTCGTCTGATGCTACAACGCTAAGCGACACCGACTCCCCGGATTCCACCATCAGAGCCATCCCGGCATGGAATGGCACGGTACCCTTCGACGCATCGCAAGCAACGGACCCATCAGTTTTCGGACTATCCAGAACGAGCGCCAACAGAGAAAATAAAGACGATACGAATCTAACGGGACCGATACCCTCGATAAGCAATGGCTCAGTTCCCGATACCAACGGGATACTCAGGAAGAGACAAGAAGTGACGCAGAAAATGCCAGATATCGATTCGATAAGCTTTCAAACCCATGTGAGCAATTCCCTTTTCTTTCTATTTTTTTGCATTCAGCTCCATTTATCCAGCTATGCTGATTGAATCTTCATAAAAATTTGTAGACCAGCGAAGGCTTCAATCAGCCCCGAATTGTCCCAGTATTCGAGGCAGTGGTTGATACCACTACGACATCCTCCAGCACCACAACCACTGACACCTCCACTACATTGACAAGCGGGACCACTACCACGACGACTACCAGTACAACTTCTGAGACTGGTACTACAGTATCTACGACCACATCGTGGCAAGATATCTCAACCGTCACTACCTCATCTGGTGTGGCAATTGTAACAGAATGGACGACCGCTTCGACCACGACATGCATTCCTGCAGAGTCGCACACAAGCTACGTAAGTAAACGCATATAGATCCAGCCTTAGAAACTCAACAGCGTATTTCCAATGCTGGTGAACCTTCACCTATCAAACAATCACTTACTGATGTCTCGATTGTTTACTATTAGACGGCGGTTCCTCCAATCCAAACAATGTGTAGCGACACCACGACGCTCTGTACGGTAACTGTAGCATATGTGATATCGATGGATCCCACAATGACAAGCTACTATACAACTCCATTCGATACGACGGCTCTCGCAGGTGTGGCAGCGACACAGACTGTGTATTCCGAAGATCCCAACGGATTCCACGTTTATATGACAACACAAGACGACAGCAGCGGCTCTGCGACTGCAACTTTCTACTTTACCACACCTACGCCGACAGCAGTCCCACAACAAGTAACATCGTCTGCGGCCCACAAAATTGCCCGGCAAACATCGATCTTCTCTGCGAGCCTTGCTGCACTCTGGGGTCTCATTCTTTACTGCTTGGTTGTGTTTTGATTGGTCTACAGCGCCTCGCACAGTAGTCCCCTCACCCGTGGTGCCATATCTTATGTTCGTTGCATTTCTACTGATATGGATTCTCTGATATCACTTCGATCCAAGTATTTAGTGTATATGATGTGGAAGCTGCCTTGACCTGTTGCAGAATGACGAGCGCCATTTCCCCCCCGGAATTGCCATCGGCGTCCTTACCCTTGTCCTGAATCTCTCTGGATGCTTCCTGCAACCTATATGATCACCTTTACGGACATCTAACGCACCGATGCAAGGCTAGGGTTGTATAATTAACTGTATATCTTTTATTTGCGAGCTCAAGACAAGACTACCTATCGAGCGACGTTAATGTTCATACAAATCACTATAATTAATCGCTATTCAAATTAACAGCACTATGCTTGCCCGCCTCCATGTTCATTGATAAATATTTGAATATTTGTTTGTTATTTCCCCATTAACGCCGATTACTGCCTAGTAACAGCCACGATCGCGAACTTATTCGCCGAAATTAATTTCATGCCGATATCACGCATCTGTCATTCGCTACCGAGACATGCTCCCGCTCCTTTGCGTGATACATTCCTATTACGGGTAACCAGCTTCCAACCCCTGGCGCAATCTGCTTGAAATACGACTTTGGACAGCTCGTGTAACATTCGTGAGAAGGAGCTCATGTTGTGCTCTTCCCGCGAGCGCAATACAATCACAAAACGTCGCATACATACCCACCGCCAGTTTCAGGGACGCTGACCCGTCGCGCCTGTCCCGAGACAGGGTCGTGACAATCTCGGGGACGCCACCCCCGGTAATTTGGATGGGGATTCGAGTCTCATCGATGAAGCAGCGGTCAGACCCCACTATCTTGCTTTATCGACTATGATGATAGTCGTCATGACGCATATGATTTAAACGCTGGGCGATCGAACGGCCGGATAGTCGCAACAAAATCCTACAAATTCGTCCAATTTCTGTGGATCCTGTTTATGCAGAGCCTAGCTTAAGCTTTAGTCGGGAATTCTGATAGAATCTTGCCGCGTACTCATAAGCCGCCAGTCATCCTAGCTAGAATTACATTGTATACTATCGCATCGGGTACTACGGTACGTAAGACATCAACGTAGCCCTACGGGGAGCACGCTAGTACAAGCCCGACACTGCTTCGATCAGCCGCTGTCACTGTCCCATCCGCACATAAGGATTTTTTCTTCCAGCGCCAAAGAGCAGCATCGCCAGGACTCGCTACTTCATCCCATTGCACCAGCGTATGACCCGCTAGGAGGAATAAGGGGCGGCCATGGATATCATATGCTTCTTGTCCTACTATGTGAGCGCAAGAAGGGTAAGACCGGTGCACCTAGAATGCCAATTCGCAAACACCACACGATTGCACACAATCGAAAGACCAGGAAGCTTAGTAACCGCCAGGTCGGCGTACTCACATGAAGAACATATGAACATCACATGAATAGCACACGCATGTAAATATCGGATCCGAACAATGAAACATTACCGACGGCATGCATGTGAAACGAAACAGGTAGACAGGATTAACATGATCGCCGTATACTACAAACAGTAACGTACAGGCACCTATGCGTATACGCAACGGACACCGAGTAAGTGAACAGCCTGGCTCAAGATTGGTAGCAAAATGGTAGCCTGTCGAGCGAAAGAGCAGTCTCACTTCAGCAAACCTTTGACGACATGCGTAATGTGTCGCACGTCGTCCGTAGCTCCTTCCTGTATACTTCTCCTCTTTTCTCTGGGGACGTCGAGATATCTTTCTCCAACATCATCGTAAACATAGTCATAAAGTTCTGGATACAACTCCAGCAAATGTCTTTCCAAGGTGCCTAAATCCATTTCGTACAGCTCCACGCCAGTGCTCTTGTTGACCCACTTGTACCGTTCAGCCACGTCATCCCATCTGAACTTCCACCCTTGAAGCGCGTGTGGGGTGTAATAGCCTTCGTCGCCGATTCCATAGCCTTTGAACGCAACTCGTGTCCGAACGCTGACATGGATGGTTTCCCGGGTGCTCCTAAGCAGCTTATTTGTCTTCTCGCCGGTTTCAGGGTCGCTGCGAGTGTATTCTCCAGGGGTTCGAGTTTCGCTGCCACCGAGTGCGTAAACTCCTTCCAAACTATCGTATATCTTGCCGAACCCCCATGCTCGAGGCCTTGATTTGCGTCGCCGATAGTAGTGGTTATTTTTCTCGATCTCAGAATAGATGTAGGTATCGTCGAAATCCAGCAGGTGATCCAGATTTGAAATCATCCATGCCAAACTAACGTTCGCGATATTTTGGTCATCACAACCACCTCCTACATTACTGTGCTCGCCGGGCTAACACGATATTTGCAGAGTCAGCAGCAAGCTTCAGGATAGCTGGGAGCTGAATAGTTGCCACGGAAAGAGACACCATACCATCCAGACTTGTCTCAGCACGGTCGGCGAGCCCTTCGGCAGCTCCCATACCGCTGGCGTGAAGGGACTCCTTCTCTCATCCAATGCCAGGACTTGAAAGGCGTACTCGACATGAGGATTCAGACTTGTGTCGTAGAACATCATCTCGTCCATCTTTCTGGACTGCAAACCCAACTTCTGCAACCAGCCGATCTTTGGTATACCCAAAGCGCCCACAGTATCCCAAACCGCAATTGCTTTTACCGTCACGTCGGGGATTGTCATGCCCAGGCGATATAGCTGATTGATATACTCGGGGTCTGCAGCCGATGACTTGTTGGGAAACGGACAGTTCGGTTGCGGTGATCGATACCCCTTGTCGTAACGATGTTGATAGTCCTTCATTATCACCGCGAAGGCTTCAAGCCCTCTCTTTGTCAATACACCCAAGCCAGCAACCATGCTCGCCACACTACGAGCAGTGAAAGCCCCTCTGGAGAAGCCGATGAAGAATATTTCGTCTCCAGGAGCATAGTTATTCGATAAAAAGGAAAAGCATTCGCGCATGTTCTGAGCCACGCCTTCGCCCATCGCCCCGCCGATAAACTTGTCGAACGGATTGCTAGAGGTTCCCGGGCCAGCTTGATAGTAGACAATTTGCGGGATGCCGGATGAGGACAAGCTTTTGATAGCACGGCAGATCCGAGTTACATTTGTTGGCGGCTTGAGCTTGCCGTCCTGGAGGTCCCCATTGGAATCTTGCCAGGTGCCTGTAGGCGCGATATGTCAACTGTTAACCTGGATGTTTTCAAAAGGTATCATCACGACACTGTCATTTGCGAGCCAGAACCGTACACACCATCACAGGCAATGATTAAGCGTTTATTGCCTTGTCGCACACTCCTTCCTGGGCCATCGTAATCCCATGGATCCGGGTGGGAGTTTCGACGTACGCGCCCTGAAGTCCTAGAGGATCGTGGTCCATGTTGTTCATACCGTGCCATCCCCGTGGCGTTCTTTCACTCTCCCTGCCAGTTGTGATTCAAATTAATGGGCTCCGTCTGAGTTGTATTATACTCGCAGCTCTAGCTGTGTATGTGCGTGCCTCCGATTTTTACGGCCTGTCAATTCAGTTTGAGGATGAGCGCCAGGCCTTCTATAGCGTGGAATGTGAATATTTACAGATCAAAGCGATTTTCGTTTGATCCAAGGAATTTATCCCGTTGTAGGCATACTCAAGTCGATTATTCCTACTCGGCTCCAGGTCTTCCGTCTTTGCGAACGAAAATTCGGAAATGGCCGTATACGTTAATCGTACGCCCGAGAATTCGATTTGAACTTCTTCAAGACAGCCACCTCCGGTCCAAGATCAGCAGGACTCAACGTGACCGTACCAAAGTCCGCCACGTATGGAACGGTGTAAATCGCAGCGAGGATCCCAATGCATACTGCGTCCTTGCCTGAAGTGCCGGCCGGCTCTTTTGGACCGAACCAAAGAAGGGCAAAAGAAGGGCACAGACTTGACTTAGTAGTGACGACCGCTACGCAGCTGCGCGTGAGCTGCTTGGCCTTCGTCTGCCAGGGTCTTGTGACGTCAGGTGGCTGTTGCAGGTGTATCCGTCCAAGTAACTAGCCCTCATCGCGGGGCATACTTCTGGCCGCAGTGTCTACGACTTGGGTACTTGTTAGCGCCGGCGCAAGTCTTTATCGGCTTGGCCGCTGGGCGATAAGATCGCTAGTTTCCATATGATCGACAGAAGTTTTGCTGCCTTATGACGTCGCTTGCATGCGGAACGGCGTGACCGACAAGGAATTCGCGAGGTAGGCAAACTACTCGGTGACACACAGCCAACTACAAAACAACCCGATCCCAGTCGAAGTGAGGCTTACCCTTCGATTTCACCGACAACGACACGGCGTTAATTTGACTCCCTCCGATGTAGGTCGCGAAGTTTTCGGCATGGCATCAGTTCAATGAACCCATTTTGAACCGTTGGAGCGAATAGGAGCAATAAGGATCCAACATAACGTTATGCGCAAAAAAAAAAATCTCATACCGGGATATTGACATTGATCAACCTGCATTCAATATTACATGTACCAGGGCATCGATCGATCAAGTTCTAGTCATGATCTTGGCACGCCGTCGACGCGTCGCGATCTGAAGACTTCTCCTTTTTCTCCGGGGCCCGATTTTCGTGAAATATAGGTGTACGTACCAAGTATACACCCCAGGGTCGAGAGGTTTGCATTGCTTCGGGCAACGTTTTTGCTTTCTCGGCGCGAACCGGAATCGAATCACTTCGTTGGATCTTAATGTCTGGCGAGCAGCCGCCCCGTTGCGCCTCTTCGGGTGAGCGGAGGCGTCCTATAGGCCACAAAGTATACTCGTCCGAAAGTATCTTTGTATCTACTTGGCACTGGACAGATGTCAACCCAGTTAGTGGCTTGGGTCTGTAAGGGGATGGTAATTAACAACACCAAGACAGGAATGTAGATGGAAGACTTTTGCAGCATGCTCTAGCTATAGTATAGTACCAAGCATGCATGTAAATGCGCCGAATACAAACGAAATTGCATTCTATAAGTTGTGGCCTGCATCGACGCAAGTGGAGCCAAATGATTGGGCACCATGCAAGCTATGGTTCAAGTATCCCGAACAGATAAATATGCCGAGCAACGGAAGCTGCCGGTGGTCAACCGTTCATTCCCCTGGTCAAGCCTCAAGCCACAAGTTTGTTTCTAGGCGCTCAATCTCAAAAGTCGGAGCGATTCCTGCCTCCTACTCGCCGAAGGATCTCAAACTTCCACAATCGATGGGATTTTGTGCAATCGATCAATTGATGAATGACGATCACGATCTTACCGCCAGGTGTGTATATTGTACCCCTACTAAGTAAATTGCTTGTTAAAGTGCCTTGCAGTGTATATATACCTCAAGCGTTACTAAGCATGCTCTACAATTTACAAGTCACACTTTACGTTCGAGCACGGACGTCTACACTTATCTTGAAATTTAATTCGGGTTGGTGTGACATGCACGTATGGTCAGCGTATATAAGTGCTAAGTAAGAAGTATACTAGTATGTTTCAATACTTGCTTGATACTCCATCGCTACCGCGTTCTTGCATGTCACCGTTTCTCGGGATTATATTAGTCGGCCGGTACCTGTAAACAAAGTCACCCAGCAATTCCCGGCACTTTGGGATCGGATAGGTACACGACATAGACACACCTGATCCAACAAGGTACCTGCACGCACACAGGAATAAGCGGCATCCAGTTTGCCCGTTCCGTCTCATTTCAAGCTGCAGAAGATGCGCCACAAACAAGCTCACAATCATTAGCGCGAGCAAATGCAGTCTCCCTGGAAGCTCTTCCTTTGCGGCCTGCCAGGATTAAAAGGGGTTGGTCGACGGACCCAAGCAAAGGAACATCATCCAGTTAGATCGAGCCTTGCGTTCTGGCGTGACACAAGATCCAAATCGGTTCTAATTTCACAATCTGGGGAGGCAGCGAGTAACCCACAAGAGCTTACTAGAACAATTACATAACAAACCTGCATGGGAAATACAGGGGACGGCAAACTGCAACTTCAAAAGCCTCATCTGCCAGAGCGCTCCTCCAGTTAACGTGAACTTTTCGGCTGCGGGCCCGTCGAACAGGTATCGCGCGGTACGATTTTTCCTGTGCGCAAATTTAAAGTTGATCGCTGGAATCCAGAAACGCATAGCGTCCTCCTTCCGTTTTCTGGATTTCAACTTTTAAAGGAGTGGAAAAAACAAAGCTGCAGCGAGCCATATGCAGCGGCTTGTCACTGGCACCTGATGACTAGGTAGTATACTCACGAACACAGCATGTACAGGTACAGGTACAGGCATAATATCCTGTCTGTGGATCTTACACAATTACATGCCCCTAAATATGTATACACGGGTCCCTGCACATTCGACAGCTCGGTAGTCACGGTACCTTTTCAAAGGTTCGATCACTGTATCCGTCTTATCCCTACCGACGGACATGTTCGCGCGCCGCATTAAAGCAGTGCCAGTGCAGTGCATAATGCAAGGAGTGTTCGAGCAACCCAGGATTATAGGAGACAGACGGTTATTTGTACATATACGCCTTTCCTCAACAGTAGAAGAATGGTCGCGGAATGTTTTCACAGATTACGTGGAAGTAATATTATGTATAATGTTCCCTGTTGGATATCGAGGTCAAGACGAAATAACTCCCCGCTTTTTATTCCCAATGTACTTGAAGATCCCAAACACCTAGTGAATATACATGCATGACCATAAGGGAATAACCCAACCGTTACAAGAAATCTTGTTGTACATGATAATGTCCGGAGGCAAAAAAAAATATATGCGTGCCTATCGCCCGGCCTCCCAAAAAGGATATCCAAATAACTTCCCAGAAGAATTAAAATCTGTTGCTCACATGCATTTGCAAGCTAGATTGAAGATAGTAATAATAGAACCAGGTTGCACTTGTGCAACAAGAGTGGAAGATGTTACAGGAAAAGAAAAAAAAGAATTATTCAAGGATACACCAAGGCATCCGAATTACTCCGACTCCTTCTGCGCAGCTCGCTCGTCTCTTGCCGCATCATGGAAGGCGTTCGCGCGGACTACTGTCCAGTAGTCCAGATCGCTGACCTCTGCTTCGCCACCAGCCAGGTTGGCCTTGACTTCCCAGGCAGACGACATCATCATCTCGTCTCTGCACAGCAGCTTGCTGCCATCGTAGACCTGAAGACACCTTCTCTTGGTGACCATGCGGTCAGGCTGGACTCCCCACCCTGCGGGAAGGTTCCTTCTCCTCTTCCGGCCTCCAACTGCCATGGGCATCTTCTTCGTGACCTTGCTGCTTGCGCTCAGGATGACACCACTCTTAGAGGTACCGCTCCCGGTGTTCGACTCAACACCTCGCGGGCGCGTTAATTGTCACCGACCCGCAACGCCGGTGCCGACGATGCTCTTGCGCTGCTTCTTGGACTTCTTGGCACCAAAGGAAGGATCAGACTTGTCGTCATCTTCTTCCTCGTCGTCTTCCTCATCCTCAGACATCTCGGCCTCTTCAGCCTCAACGCCATCAGAGTTAAGCAGGCCATGGGCGGCAAGGGACTCTTGGACTGCCTCGAGGTCCTTGACGGAGTCAAGGTTGCGAGAGTTGATGTCACCCTCAGGCTCTGGCTTGACAACCTTCGAGAGGACGCAGTCGTCAAGATGCTCATAGAATTGCTGGGCGTTGGCGAAAGTGGCATTGCAAGTAGAGCACTTGCCAGTGACATCCTTGAAGGCGGCCTGGAAGGATGGGGCGCGCGGAGAGCCAGAAGAAGAGACGGAGCCACCACGGCCGTTGACCTTCTTCGGCTTACCGTTAGGGGCAGTCTGTTCAACATTGTGAACGGACATCAAGTGGCGCTTGAAGACATCGGCTCTGTTGAAGGTCTTTTCCGAGGGCAATCCAGAGCCTGGGCAGAAGCCGCAGACCATGGTGCCTTTGTAGTGGGTGAGGGTATGTCTCTGGCAGTCGTACTTGCGCGCGAAGCCCTTCTTAGCGTACTCGCAGGTCGGGATGGGGCACTTCTCGGGCCGCTCATCCATGTGGGTGATCTGATGGGCCTTGAGGTCGCGGAAGACCTTTCCGCAGGCGGTGCAGAAGTTGTCATTGTTGGCTGTGCCGCTGCTGGAGCTAGTTCGCTCGGGACTCGGGGCGCTCTTGGAGGCAGAGGTGTCTCGGCTCATAGCTGGAGAGTGGGGGAAGTACTCGTCACCGGAGTGGTTCGATGGCGACCTCCTGTGTACTTTGGAGGTAGCTGAGGGGGTTGGGTATGGCGATACGCGGAAAGTGGAGTGTCTTCGCGAGTGCTTTGGGGAGACTGGTGTGGCGGAAGCAGCTTCGACCGACGACTGCCTCGAGGCGTTATTGATCAAAGATGGGTCTACTTTCTAGGGTTAGTCTCGCAGTCCGAAAAAAAAAAACAGACGAGATATCGCTAGCACACTGATACTTACTGACGCAAGTGTCTTTGATTTCTGGCTGCTGCTCCCAGGCGACGCTGGTCCAAGAAGTGATGTCTTCAGGGTTCATAGACCACTCCTGCGCGGGGATGAACGGCGAACCGTGATCCGACGAGGATGAGGAAGCACCGGAGGCGATGCTGCTCTGGCCGGAAGCAAAGTCAATTCCCTCAGCGATGGAGGAAGCCACCGAGGGTGAGCTTGGGCCTCTGTATACGTCGTTGGTGAGGTAGTTGGAAGGTAGAGTGGGAGGCTGGACGAAGAGCGCCGATTCTTCACCGTAGTAGGGGAATGCGGCGCGCGGGACTTCGGTAAATGGATAGAGAGGATACCCAGCGTACTGAGCGTCTTCAGCTAATGTGAAAAAGGAAGAGGGGAGAGCAGAGGTCTCTGAGGCGCTGAAGAAGTCGAGCTCAGGCTTTTGATATAATGTGGGATCGAACGAAGCTGTGGTGCTTAGCGGACTGATGGTTGCGCCGGTAGCAGCAAGCATCTTATGGAATGTATCTTGTCTTTCACTGTCTTCGAACTGGAGAAAATCCAGCGACTCGTAGGCGGCCATCGCAGGTTATATAATTGGGTGGTGCGACTAAGCCGACCTTTGCGACGGTGGGAGTGGGGAATATGCCGGAGCGAGGCGGTGTTATAACCTTGCTGCTTGTCGTCTTCGCACGTTTATGCAAAGAGCGAACAAGAAGAGAGAGAGGTGGTGATAGATCTCGGTGTCAATGCACGAAAAACTATTATCGATTGCTACTACGCCGGGATGCTAGGAATTATTGCATCTACTAGCTGGTGATGTCGGATTTTCTGGAAGTTGAAGAGGCGGGTGTGTGCACTTTATGAGGGAAACTCCTGCTTAAGCGAATAAGAAGAGTCTCTGAAGCTTGATTGATCAAGAGAGTAAGCAAGCAAGCGAATTGGCAAGTGATATTGGCGTGTCTTTCGTGAGATTCGGTGCTGCTTATGAGAAGGTAGGACGTATATCGAAGGGCAGACGAGGAGGAATATATGCATCTCGAGAGTCCGCTTCCCCAAACCCCCCCAAGCCCAATCAAGAGGGACGCGGATTTGGAGATCATAGGGCAGCAGCAAGCCCAGACTTCGTGCAGACAGAAAAAGGAATATGCTGCCTTGCTGCGTCTTCGCTCTCAGGAATAAACCTTGCAGAGGGAGTCAAGAGAGCCTTTTGCTTTTTGCAAGCCCTCCTTTTCGCTCGCTCCATTGTTTTTTCTACCAAGCAATGTTTCTTTTTATTTTTTCGTTCGTTCCCTGTGGGAATGCTGCTGCGGCCAGCAGCAGCACCAACTGACAGAGTTAGTGACTTTGGCAATATCGAAAAAAGAAAAGGGCGGAGAGGCGAGATGGATTGGATGTTGGGGAGGGAGGACTGACCAGACCAGGCACGGAAGAAACGACTCCAGCGGAGTGGTTCCCTCGAGGGCGGACGGGGGCTCGCCCGCCCAAAAAGCAAAGGGCTGCAGACCAGGAATGGACGATGTTTCTGTTTTGGTCTAAGTCACTCGAGTGTTCGGGGTGGCAGGGCTAGCCATGCGTGCTTGCGGATTGATTTGAGTTAATGTCGTGAGCCAGCCAGCCAGTCTGGATGGAGTTCCAGTTGGAGGTCGCGCCGCTTGGGTGCCCTGCAGTGCCTCCTCGCAGTACTTGGCCTTCATGTACCCATCGCATCTGCATGCTCCGGGCCACCACCACGCCAACCCCCCCGGAGATGCAGCTGGCTCGTCGGTGAGAGCGACGCCAAAGCGGCCTTTTCTGCTTTCGGGTCTAGTCTGCCGGCTCCCTGTCCGCTCGTCCAACATGGATTGCTTTTCGAACGAGCATTTGGTAATCAGCGGGAAAAGAAACCATGCATGGAGGAGGGAAAAAACTCTTTGGCGAGATTACCTCGACGGGCCAGCCAATTGCGAGCAGCGCCCAAGGTCAGTCCGATTCTCACATCTGGCTGGCTCTCCATGCGCGGAGAAAGAAAGCGAGAGACCACAGGAGTAAGAATGAGAGAGAGGAGAGAGCTCTGTTGCCGCCGGGGAAAAATTCGCCAGGTTCCGGACCAGGCGCCTTTCTGGTTCGAGATGCTTTTTGTCGACCGAATTGATAACGGACAGCAGCACCCAAGGCTTGTTGACTTACTTAGTAAGTTCACATATGAAGCATGTAAGTTTGTCCGTATGCAAGTCAGTAAGTAAGTGTGTATACATGTATATGTGGGTGTCGATATTCTTGTCCGCCCACATGCGACTAACGTTAACCCACTCACTGACTACGCTGGATCAATTTAGAAGCACGCTGCGGCATGCATCTCCGTCGCAGTTATCGGATACCCGGAGGCAGACACTTCACCTCGATGTACAGCCTAATGGGTCGAGCGGAGTACCAGTGTGCAGGGTGCCTTATGGAGCAGTACAAAGTTCGAAGGTACCGGCACCCCTGCGCGGTGTCTACCTGGCCTGGACGGTTGTACACGTCGATAATGTACCCGCTATCGGTCGTAGAGAAATGTCCAGTTCGTCGATACCGTCCGAGAGACTGCATTAGTCTGCGGAGAAACGAACGGCGCAGTGCCTCCACGGTGACTGCAGCGCCGCGGTGGGCATGGGGCCACTACCACCAGTACCAAGTACATACAGCACCAACCAGTTCGTTCAGAAATTAGCATGACTGCATGCCCAGGATGAGGTCAAGTCGCCGTATATCCAGGAATAGCAGCAACCTTCGCATGGGTGCGGTGACCAGAGCAAATGCAGGCCATCCCCAATCCGCACCTAGCGCACCCTTCGCAAGGCCAAGCTTCTTTACCAAGACCACAGCCCTGTCGCTAAATTTTCGCGGTGGGGTCATTCCCTTTTTTAAAGCTGCCGGAAGGTGAGGCAGTCAACCTCACAAGGCAATTTTGTTTCTGTCCGTCATCGTTGATTGAGCGGGAGCGGTGCATGTTGGCTCTGTCGCGATTGCTAAATCAGACGATAGGGCGTTCTTCGCTTGATCGCGTCGCTAAAGCACCAGTCATGCACCTAACAGAAACTGACGCTCATGCTCGGGGGAGGGCAGTAATTTGTCATTCATCACAAGATTGTCAAAGCCTGTCTTGATCCCGCACAATTTCTTGCTGCAGTCGACGTGCTTCGTTCGTACTTGGCATGATATGACTATCAACATCGTTGCAGAGTCGATTGTACCATCGCCCTCGAATTCTATTCTATTCCTCGGAAAGCCGAACCCAAAACCATACACATTGCAAGGGGGCTCGGGAACCCAACCGATCCTCAGGAAACTCTACGGCCCTCCCCTGCACAATCAGTTGCGTTCGTACTCTTGTGAATTCATATTCGGCGTAATCATCGTCCAGCGACTAGGTCACAAAAGACAGGTGTTCGTGTTTGATCTTATGACAACGAAACCCGTCTCTGCAATGATAAACCTTCCTTGCCGATATTGCATAACATCGGACCAATCCCAAAACAATACATCCCTAAACTATAGTGAAAATCCGTCATCCGTGCGCGTAATATCGCTCTTGTGATTAAGATTAACAACGAGGACGTCAAAGCCTGTTGAACCCCCCTCCGATTATCATCAAGTGCGACGTTGGAGAGAGCGAGAGGGAGAGAGAGAAGGTCCGGGCTGCGAGACACCACCCTGCTGTTGCGGTTTCGCTATAAACTTTTGTCGATAGTCGACGCATTTGTGATAGTGGTCCTCAACGGGACAGCCATATCTAACCGTCCGGCCTCAAAAAGCTCGCCGTATTATACCTTGTCCGGCTATAACAATGTCGGGAACACATTAAATTGTTTCGCCTGCAAGTTCTGGCTTCCCGCTTCTTGAGTGCGAAGGGACTTGCCGTCGGCACTCAGTTTCAGGTCGTCTCCATCGAAGAAATGCTCGTCAATGCTACGGCGAAAGATAGGAGGAATTTCCATTATTACTAAGTCCTTCATTCATCCATCTTACTAAGAAGTAGACACTGAGGCAATGAAGCTCTCCAACATTGATGCCCGCCCCGGGTCCTGTCTGAGGCCCCTCGAGGGATCCTGACCACCCCCATGCCACGGGCTCTCGCTAAACTCGCGATCTTATTGGCCAGAGTCTTGACCTCCCATGCCGCTGCCATTCCCAGCACACAACTTACGTGGTGGTCGTTATGCGCAATAACTAAAAGTGGTTTCTCCTGCGCAGGTCGACTGGCCGGTGTGAGCAAGAAAAATGTTGGCCTTCGTTTCGTTTGCAATCAAAAATCGACAGACCATTGCCCTTTGCCGCATGGGGTATTCTTTTGTTTTTTTTTTCCACTTCTCGCCAGCGGACTCAGCTCACGACCAACAGTTCAGTCACGAATGTCCCGCACCTGTGCCGTGGACATCATGCGCCAACTGTTGATGAATGGAATGTGACGGTTTCTGTCGCCTCTTGCATTCCTCATGCCTCGTCTAAATCCTCCCAACAGAGTGGAACTGACAAAATCCACGTTTTGCACACGGAGCCGAATCGTGTCGCCCTTACCTCCTCTGGGGGCAACGTATAGCTCACGTATCCTCGATCGAGCATGATCCTAGAATTGAGGCGTCGCTTATGACAGGATTTTCGTTTATTCGTAATCGGGAATGACCTGAGGTCCTCCACCTTTAAGCTTTGCTTTGTCCTCAGCGCGGGGCTCTCTCTCTCAGTGCACTGTGGCCTTTTTGACGGAGAAAGACGAGGCATGCACAAAACACATTCCGTTTTCAGTGGCGCTCTCCGGGATTCGAGCCCTGCATGGACGTCGGACATGTCGATTGAATGAAGAATTTCCCTTGTGAGAGTAAAAAGTCCCATCGCACTTGAACTCAACTCGCGGCTGGGTCTTTTGCCTTGTGTCACATTGACGTTTGTGCATTTCAGACATTATTTGAATCAAATCCATAGCACGCTGGCTCTATTGGTGGCTTGCTTAACAACAGTAGTGTGAGCGGAGCACGTCTCTCGACATGATGTTTGATCAAGCTAGCTAGCTAGCCTTTCCGCGGGAAGCATTCTATTGAATCCGATATTGATTTCTCGATTTTCCCCCCATGGCCAGCAAAAGGTGGGCTAACATCGAATCCGGCCACGTCCACGGCCGCCGTATTCGCACACCCACAAAACGTGGCCGGTGGGACCGAAGGCTATGCGCCCGGGGCGGACCAGGGTCTCTTGATAAAGTAGCGCTCCGAGTCCCCTGCAAACTTTTAGGGCCAACGTGATGTCTTGCGGTGCGGCAAAGCCCAAAAAGCCCACCCGGCCGATAGAATTCAAAGTTTTAATTTCTGTTAATTAATTTATTTGCAGGCCGGCCAGACAATCATGCGTCCTTGCATGCAGATAATATCGCAGTTTCGACGCACTCGTATCAAATTTCGATGAAATACTTAGAGCTTTCTCATAAAATCATAATTAATGTAGCACATGGCCCCGACTGGGGGAACTTTTTTCTATCGCCTTGTCCGAATCAACTCAACCGAACTTCTCAATAGATTGACCCCCCGATACCATGTAATATAAGGACGGAATATATGAAAGTAATGAATTGGTAGTGCCTGGACCTGTCTGAGAAGAGACAAGACCCGTCGGCATCTTCCATGGAGGGGTTCAAACGCAACATGCACTCCAAACATGTTTCCCTTAGAGTCGACACTCGCGCGGGACGAGTGGCCTCCCCAATCAGCACCGTGGAAACACTGACTCCAATCTCGGAGGTTGTACGAAGCACAAATAGCCGAATGCAAAGGACCAGTCCAGAACTGCTGTGTCTCGTTAAATTTCTCCACTTGCAGCCATTTGCAAGCAAAGGAGAGCACTTCAGCGTCAACTCGACCAGCCTTGAACAGCCCCGGAGTGCTTTTTCTTCATTCCAATCGTTCCCACGTTTTCGAGCTAGTGTACAGGGGTCTACCTGCACGTATTCCGTCGTTACGTGGCCAAGACAAACCTTTCTCTCCACCCGCGATATCGTCGGGTTTACTTAGCACTCAAGTATGCATGGAGCCAACGTAAAAAAACAAAAATAGATGGAGAATTCCGCGAGACACCTACGAAGCGGTCGGGCGGAATCGAGAGTCGAGACCACCTGACAGCGTAAAAAAGATCGCAGCCGCATCGCAGATATGCGAGGAATGTGAATGTGATTGACATGTAACTTCATAATACGGTCAAGTGAGGGGTTCTTGATGAGTGCAACGACATTAATTGGCAGATGCATACTGGCTGAATTGAATCCGCCAGCCGTGTGTGTTAACATTCATTCTCCCGCAGCAGGACTGCAGAGATCGTCGCCACGTTTTTGTGACCGACTGTCCCGCTCAAGGTTTTGGGGAATTCCACCGGTGAGGTTCACGTCATCCCTGAACGTCGGGACAGGGCGGGCTTGAAAAGGATGGAAGTAGAATCACATGTAACCGATATCGCGATAGATTCGTGTCGTTCGTGAGGCAATATGCGAGGAATGCCACCAAAATGTGACAGTGTTTGCAGGAAAAACTGTTTACGAAGTACAGATGTCTTAATAGCAGAACGCCTTTTATTGGCATTCCGAGTGCGATTTCCTCCTGATTGGTGAGGTTCTCGCGTCTTTCCTGGTCTCTCTGGCGTCGATTGTCCCGTGTCAGTCTCTTGGTCACGTAAACTCCGTCTTGCAGATGTGGCATCGAATTGATCCAAATCGTGTCTGGCATGATCACGGGGCCCTCTGCCCATGGCCGTGGGCCCCCTCCTCCTCCTCACACAATATATCGACAGGCTCATAGATTTATGCGCTTCGCCTTATCAATCCTCTTTCGGACAGCCTGCTGGTGGCAAATGTGTCCCTGCTGCCACCAACATGAACAGTCCCCCAAATCTCGTACCTCACAGACCGATTGGGAAAGCGGCATCAACTTCATGAGCGAAAGGAACACCTCGCAGATGTCGACGGCGTAATTGACGCTCCGATGTTGGTTCTTTTGAAGGCAAAATGGCACAGGGGAGATTACGCCGTCGATATGATAAGTTTCTGCGTTGGCTACTATAGGAACCACTTGTATACCACCACCCAGTGAGGTTTGTGGAACCTCAATCGCGACGAGAACCAACGATTCTGGACGCCTCCGCTCCAAAATTGCCACGAGACGCCCTTCTTTGTCAGTCAGTGCGCCCAGGTGTGTGTGTGTGTGTTTGCTATCCGCGACAAATTGGGCCACCGGTTGAGAGTCCTCGGCGATCGAGCCTCGTATCCGGGTGTGTCCCTCGGATGGGGAGATTTAATCATTCTGGAAACCCGCACTTTCCCCCACAAGGACTTTCAACTTGTGTAAAGAGACGGCTATTGGCCCGCTGAGACTAGTTTCGCGAGGAGGCTTCACCCCGCGGAGGCCCGGGACACACCCTTCAAATGTCAGGTGTTCCGATCCCTCCTCCCGATGCGCGGACTGAATTCGCTAAAATGCCTTGGCCTTTTGGCCTCTGGAGATTTGAATCTTACACAAGCAACTTGCATGCAACAAGCAAATTTAACAGTCGAAATCTCACGCAGAGTTTGAACAGGAGATAACTCTCAGGGCCATTGCAAGGAGGAATATCCACCTCGGGGGCCATGCATCCTTTGTCGCTCGTCACGCAAGGGGGGAAAAGGCAAAGGTTGCAACCAGCCCTTATTTCAACCAAGAAATCCCGTGGGATCACAAAGACACTAAATCCCTGCCTCTCGGCTGCGGTGTCTCACTTGCAGAGCGTCCAGAGACTCGGAACGATGCCCGTCATAGCAAAATGTCTCAGTTGGCATGCGGCCCTAAATGTGAATTAAGTTGTCCCAGCGATTTGGCGAGTTCTGCTGCTTGCCGTCGCGAGTTCGGGCAGCCTTTTTTCCCTGCTCGACCCTCCGGCCGGGTATTTTGCGTATGAACGGACGAATCACTGTACGACAAAGTGGATTGTGCCCTTGACCTTGTCGATTGTCGACACTCTCGGAATCGTCGAGTAGGGCCGATATCTGGTCGCTGTGGGTTCCGAAGCTTCGAATTAAATTTGGGTGCGCCGCTGGGAGGAGTTCGCCCATGCATGAAGAGACATGGTCTTGATCCAATGCCCGCTTCGCAACTGCAAGCCAGCATCTTGGTCGAAGGCCAGCTGGCCCCGTCCAAGTCCGAATGCCTGTCGACTCGATATCTCGCAGAGCCCCGAAATTAATTGGCAACGAAGGAAAAAAAAAAGAGGGTCTCTGAACTTCGAGCACGCGGATGCCCGCCTGGTCGTTGCACGCCAACGTTGGTGATAATTTCTGGCTAACTGTGATAGACATGGTGTCTGTTGGGGCGCTCTGTCAATTGATCAAGCGGCGTAGTTTCCTGAGAGTTAGGCAGTGGTCCTAGCCATCATCGATACGAAATTGGCTTTTCGCGAACGTAACGTATTTGCATTAACTTTTGTCAAGCTATTGCCTCGATAACTGGAATAGGGCAGTGGCTTCCGATCGCGCACCTATCATCCCAGTCTGGTGGGTTGGCGAGGATGATTAGGCAGTTTCTGGTGATGCGACCGAAGCTACTGTTGATTTTCTAGCCTTCGTATCAACTTTGGCTATAGGGCAGACGTGCATGAAGTTCGTCCCGTTAGCCATGTGTCCCAAAAGCGAAAGTCAAGTCCTCGTTCCAGGCAGGCCCTCCGGGCCTCCGTCTGCATGTGCAGGCGCTAGACGTTGCAGCACATGTAGGCAAATATGTTGTCGGGTACGCCGACAGCTTCGACTTTGGTTTGACTTCTGCCTTGACCTGCACCTAAAAAGCCATGCAAACTATTGCAGGAGAGAATTAACAGAGAACGCCAAAACACAAAGGAAACGGCTAGTAAGACCGGAGGCACATACGCAAAATCCGAACGGGACCACAGGCCGCCTAAAACTGGTCTCACCGAGCGTACCTTTCTCGTCTTACGGAGTCCCAAGACCACGGATATCCCAGCCGCTTCCTGTAGGGCTGCGCCTGCCGCGGTCCTTCGACTTCGAAATCGGGTACTCCCAAAGAGAGCACAAGCACATCACCTATCTCCTTACGTGTAACGGTATCGTACTCGCTGCACAAAGGGTCACCTTTTTCTCTTTCATCGAGCTCGCCGTGAAACTTGGTGGCACCGCGGACTTGAGAAACCATCCAGGATACGCCAGGGATTCCAGAAAGCGACCCATATAAGTGCTGCGATCCGATTACTTGTATTGCTTGTTGGCTGTTTCGATTGCATTCTCGATTTGGAGGCTGTTTCGAGGTCAGTGCTCTTGCGTAGTGTGCTGTACGTCTTTAGGAGGACAATGCACACCATGGATCCAGAGGCTTGAATAGGTCAGGAGCGAGTTCGCGTGGGCAGTTGCCCCAACATCTTGATCAAGTCCCTTCAAAATCTATTATAAAATAGCAAGAAGAGGTCTTTGCCTGCAGGGTATGCACATGCATGAGACAATCACACTACATGCTGCAAGCCTGTGCTCGTCTGCTCCTCTTCGTGAGAGTGAGAGAGAAAAAAAATTGAACCTCAGCCTTGTGGATATGCAGGCAGGGATCGATCACGAAGCTCTCGGTGTCTCTGCTGGACGTGTCACCGGCACATGCACCTGTCTGTTGATCTTTCGGACTCCTTTAGATGTAATGTAGGTGTGTCGCGTCGATGCAAGGTGATTTGCCCTTTCCAGGTGCAGCATAGAGCTTGAAGCTTAGAGGTCTGCTGGTCAATCGACATGCTTTTGCTTCTTCGCTAGCTCGACTTGCAGAGCTTGCCATGCAATAGAACAAAGTTGATATTACGATTATCTGACTTATCTCCTTCTGTCAGTTTCCACCGCGCGCAGTTGGGAAGGATGGAACAACCAGAAGGTTGCCACAGAGCCAACAGTCCGGCGGGTCTGCCAGCTGCCCGGCATGTTCCGTTCGAACCGCCCTTTGCATTTGGTGTATGTTTTCTTGCTCGAGCCGGCCGATAGGCCCCTCGTCTTGAGGTGATGAGAATCAGCAAATAAGCTTACCTTCAAACGAATAGCCAAGCTTTCGACGGGATTGGTGGTTATCTTCCGAGTGAGCCTGTTGCATGTTGCGCGAGTGCAGTTGATTCCTGCAATCGGGTCCAACAAGGTTCCAGTTGTCTTGTTCCAGCTGGGATCGAAAGCAGCGCTGCAGTTGGGACTAAAAGGTCACCAGCTTGAACACGTCGATAACATCCCCGGCTAGATGGTCTCCGGGGGCGACTTGCAGCTACATGCGTGCTTGCATCGGCCTGTCGACTCGTCTAGACGTGCTGCGGGGACATGCTCGCCAGAAAGTCCGAGTCCGTTCGTTCATGCAAGTACAGCGCAGCACACCGCCGAGTGACTAAGCGGGTGGCCGGTCACTCTCGGCGGACGGAGATGATTGGCCGAGGCCTCGCTCTGGAGGACCCTATTTAGACCCTCTGCCAGTCCTCCGCTTGTCGGACGCCAAAGTGCATTGGTGGTGACCCTGCCGCAGTTGATTGGTCGGTGAGGTTAAATTTAGAGTCGAAGAGCTAAGAGGCCCTCTCGTGATTAAAGTTGGTGCAACGCAGGAACATTGTGGCGGAGTTCTTTTGCGCCCCTGCCCCGCTGTCCGCTGTCCGCTGTCCGTATCTTAATGCAATGCTGGCGTTCCAGTCTGTCGGTTTGGCCCGGC
Organism: Orbilia brochopaga; assembly: GCA_036872635.1. Lineage (NCBI taxonomy): Eukaryota > Fungi > Ascomycota > Orbiliomycetes > Orbiliales > Orbiliaceae > Orbilia > Orbilia brochopaga. The sequence goes on along the minus strand of JAVHNQ010000010.1, from coordinate 1,719,480 downwards.
CCTGGGATTCGGACAGAGGCAGTGCAAGTGCTTTCGATGGATACATTCTTAGAATATTCTAAGTATACGACACATATTGCTCTAGCTAATCGATAAACATGCAATGCAATGCGTATTCGGCAGCGGAACCTCGACCGAGCAGCGACTCGTCTAACGGACGTAACATTAAGCGGGCTTCAAGGTCGAAGTTACTACAAGCTTAACTAAACCGCCCATGAGGCAGACTCGCTCGTGTGTGTACAGCCACGTATTTGTCATTCCCGTTTGCGCTTGACTGCGCGTCTACGGACACTTGATGCAAGAGCGGCTCGTGAATAACTTTCTTCCAGAGATATCTGATCCTGTAACTGGCGCTCCTCCAGCGCAACGCCTCCACACGTGAAATCCCGCGAAGTGTACGAAGTAGTCACGCCGCCAATGCTCTCTGTATACTATATATACTCATTTCTTGAGCTACGAGCACTCGGACGGCACGGAGATTTATCTGGAGATATTCTCTGAGAGCACGGTGATTCTTTTAGTAATCCGTGTATGCATGTGTCCATGCACCCTTGCTGCAGGCAGATTTCGATCCAGAGGAGAGCCAGATAGCTCCTTACCAGCTAAGTGGAGATGCGGCTTGCACCGCATCGATTGAAACGTTTCCACATTGGGCGCATCTCAGATGAGGGGTATGCATAGAGCTAGATGGTATCTTGATACTTCTGAATCCTGTGCCCATATATCGTATCAAGTCGACAATCGATCTTGTACTTGGCGTTATTAATATAGTGTGACCATATGCATGCCCGTACCAAAGGGTGAAGTCAAGCTTAGTGACCAGTCCACATCACGCGAGAAATGGAATCCCACCGTGCGGTGCCACCCAAGCTGGCAATCGAAGTCTACACCTCGATCGTGCTTTGGATAGACATAATAGTGTCGAGGTATTTGGATCCGATGTTCTACATCACGAGAAGCACCATGTATCGTACAATCGATGAAGTATACTCAGCCTGAAGCTTAGGAGCTCTATACGCCTGAGCTCTTCAATTCAGAGTGATATTCTACTGAAGGATATCGCTCACATGCATGTGCACGGCTGGCGCAACTAAAACCTCGTGTTATCTTGAATCCATCTACTCCTGGGATCGCAACGAGCCCGTTGCTGGTCAAGGCTGAGTCTGCCTTGCCTCAATAAGTGGGGACTACTTGTGGGATTATACGATTATCGTGGATACATTCAGAGGTTGTACACTAGTAGTTGGTTAACGTTGTGATTTCGGATATCTAAATCGGGCTCAGTGGCATATATATGCATGCACGTGCTTTCGACGACCGAACGCTAGCTAGCGCCACAGATAAGTCTCCATCGGAACGTGTTATTCACCTAGCTTAGCTTATATTAATAGAGCCCTTCTACTTGCATGCATCCTTGCGTGCTTAATTCCTTTCGGGATCTTCCTAGAGCTGTGCATTCGATCCTGTAGGGATATCCGATTACATAATTCACAAAAGTGCGTGAAATGCAAGTATGGATTCAAGAGTGTGAAAGCCAACCTTGCAACATTCATGAATTCATTGACAAAGTACCTTCTCGATTATGTACCCGTACCGATTACCCTCCGCTTATCGCAACTGCCAGTTGGCTCGCGCCGAGTACAAGGATCAAGGGTTTCCTCCAAGCCGTGCGGTTTTGCGATCTTAGTAATTAGTGCTGACAGTCAGACCGTCAACCCATGCAAATAACGTCATGATGAATATACAAAAAAGTATCGAGATTTTCATTCACGGATACTTTCGACAATGGAAGGTGATAATAGGATGCATTTACATGGCTTCGGGACCGAGTATCTAGTCAACGTTGGAAACGCGGGTAGGTCCTTGAAATTCGGCGGTACCGCCGGGAGAGACCCCGAGAGGGTGCACCACGGCCATGGTTTCGTTTTCTGGGATGAAGTGGCAAAGTTTCAGATCCTGGTTCGATGTAAGAGTTTTCGCGAGAGACAGTCAGCTCGTTAGTGCCCGCATATTTTCAACTGCCCTATATACGGCTCGTACCACCAGGTTCGGAGCTTATCGTAGAGCAAAGTGGTCTACCTTGTACAATTGTCTGGCTTTCAATCCATCAATCGTATCGATGCGCATATGCGCCTTCCATCTGATGCATCTATTCTACTATATGACGTGAAATGAGATGTTTCTGTCATCTGAGCGTCACTTATCCATTGATTCTGAGGTGAGTACGAGCTTACGGGAGCATTCTAATCGTTTAACTCCGACGACAGAATAAGTAATAAGATCTTAAGAATGACCGGCAACTGAATATCCGCCATCTTCACTAATGTGATATCCCGATGCAGTTCAAAATCCTAAAGTCTCCAAGCCCAGCCGAGAGAAACTCGTCGAAAGTTAAGCCTTGCTTTGGCCTGCAGTCTGCATCGATATCCCTGCATTCTATTCTAATTTAAGACATCGTGTATCGCGTGGACGTCGATTCTAACCCAAGGAGCTGCTACTATTATAAAATAATAGACTGCCACGCCTGCGCGCATATTATCCATGTATACATGTACAATCTAACAGTATCATCCACAGTGGCAATGCAGACTCAATATCAATACTTTATTATCGTGGTCATATGTATATCGTATAGATGAATTCAATTTCGTATATTAATCAAAATGTGAGGATGTGATAAGATCTTGAGAATTTGGCCACCCTCGTAGCAGATCTCTCGCCCAAAAGAGGCTCGCATGGACCCTTGGCTAATATACTCGTAATGCTGACAGGCATTTTCTCACGACAGCGAATTCGCGAACGGAGGTGTAAGCTGGCAGCAAAAAATTTGTGCCGTTCAGGATAGGAACCTGCTAGAGAAGGCATGTACACGACCGTCACGTGTGTAATACGCGGTCTCGCGTTCCGAGTCTTGTAGCTTATTCAGCTCGGAAGACAACACAGTCAAGTGTGATATTTTTCGTCGCACGCAATAATTTTCGATTTCAAGATTGGTGCAACTATAGACTAGTTGAAGGTCTAGTACTTTCGCGGAATGATGAAAATCGTGCTCAGACGTTCTATCAGATACATATATATACTTCAAAGGTTATAGTTATATTAAGGGGGGAGCTTACCCAGTCACTTGTAAGCGGGTCTACTGTCTGTTATGCTGCGGAATCCGATGACATCCTCAAGATCAGATCTTCCACCAGTAATTGAATGACTTACGGCTGGGTCTCTGTAATGATTTTTCTATTCATTTGAGCAATTGGTTATGTTATATATATAATGTGGTTAGCTATGAGGATATCAGAGCTGGAGCCATAGTACACTCAAGCGATAACAGTCACTGCACGCTCCCCTCCCGCTTGATCATGGTTGAATAGCCCTACAACATTCCACACCGGCGCATCACAGTGTATGTGGAACTTGAACAGGCTACGGCACGGCAAGCATCCCACGATAGAGGCAGCAGTCACAATATATCGTCCACTGGCGCGAAATATGTGTACGCTCGAGCTCGCGAGGAGGTGGCCCACAATCACAGATATGTCCACGGCTGTTGGAAATTTCTTTCCACCCACACCCGATATTCATTCGCAATTGACACTATCGTCGATATTTCCAACTCCCTCCGCCACCATCACTGGGGTATCCCAGTTGCTCACTTCGAGAAACTCCCGGTAAAGTAATATTCTTCCTAGATTCTTTCGCAATCAACTGCGAGGGGTCTTGAGCTGACTGGACGGCGCGGCGGTGTCATAGCTAGAACAAGTGATCTTTGATACAGCTGCCAGCATCGTACGAACGAAGAACCATCCGATACCATCAATGTGAGCCCCAAGATTCAATCTGATCCCCATCTTTCGCTCTAATCCATGATGCGATTCGAAGTGCGCCGTGCCTGGTTGCTAATCTTATTGTATGCAGTGACTGAGCCCGTGCGCAGCCCGTTCTCTGGGAAATAAGCTTGTTCGCTCGCGGATATTCCAAGCGAAAGACTGCAAGCCGCCACAATGTCGGAACCACCGAAGATGTACCCTATCCCTGTCTACGTTGGTAAGTAAGAAATTTAGTACATCTGTAATACCACCCCTCATGATGCATTGAATTTATATCCGGTTGGGCCGTCGTTCCTTGCAAGGAGCCGACGCATATATCACGAGTTCGGTGAACGCTGAATTTGTGTCGCGGGGGGTAACACAAACTCCTATATACGCCACACTGCATCTCGGTCTCTCGATCGTGCACGGGTCACCTCCCTCTTTCTTATCACATCTCCTTCCCCGGCTACTCCTCCCCGACAGCTGATAGATCGAGTGACTTTGCTGCCTTGAGAGGTAATATTGGACGCTGCTAACGCAAATCTCTTCTCTGTAAAGCTGCCTATCCAGGGGGCCCTCACCCTAAGATAGTGCCACAAGCCAATAGCAACATCGGGTACGTCTGGGGGTATCCACCGGGTGTGCCGCCCGTGATGCCACCGCCTCCATTTGGGCCTGAGGGCACTCATGGCTGGCCTGTCTACATCCAGGGAGGCACTCCTAACAATCCACAATTCGCCTATTATCCGATCCCTCCTGGTGCGGCTCCTCCAGGCACGGTCCCTCCACTTGGGAACCCTCGGCATAGACGTCGCCCAGCTAGAGACGACAATGATGATGACGATCAAGTAAGTCGTAGTATCTCTGGGTCATACTGTCAATGAGGGAAACTCTACTGATACGTCGTTCTTTGATGTAGTGCACTTGTCCCGAATGCGTTCGGCCAGCAGCTGGCAAGGCGGCCGCAGCAGCTGGACCTACTCCGACTGTCCCCGCCCAACCAACTACATTCATTCCGACGCAGGTTTTCGCGCCTCCTCCCGTCCATCAGCAGTCGACGACATTCATCCCCTACGTTGTTCCAAGCTGCCACTGCAAAGACAAGGACAAGTCCACCAGCTCCTGCATCTCTCACGGACACGATCACAAGAAACACACCAGGAAGGATTCCCCGAGCAGCTCGAGCTACCACTATGCGGCTTCTTGTGACTGCCCCGCCTGTAAGGCCAGGCGCATGGCGGTCGAGATGGATCGTATTAAGGAAGAGCGACGCCGAGAACGTGAGTACCAAGATGCCAAGGACTTCTTCAAGATGAAGGAGCGTGTCGACCGTGAGGATCGCGAGGCAGAGTTCGCAGACGAATACCGTGCCGCCAAGAAGGCCGCTGAAATCGCTGATGACGAGGCTCGTATGTATCGCCGAATGATGCGTGACCAAGAACGAGAGGCGGAATACGAATGGGCTGCTGTTCCTGTCCCCGTCCCTGTCCCCATCACCGCATACCATCCAGGCTCTTGTAAGTCAATTCCCCTGTATTGTGACTGTTGCTTGATAGTGATAGTTGCTGACGAGACGATGTAGCTACTCCAATTACTTTGCAGCCGGTCAATCCTGTTGGATATCACTCGGGATGGTTCGACCACGGTCACCATTTGGCAGAGGAAAACACCAAGCTTCGTCATGAGAGATCCTATCTCAAGGGGGAGGTCCAGCGCGAACGCTCTCTTCGCAACAAGGAAGAAGCTACTAGGGTCTTCTTCTCTACTCGCTTGCAGGATCTGGACCAAGATGTTCAGGAACTCAAGAAGAAAGTTCGTGCTTCTCGCAACAGTGTCCCTGGCCAAGGGTCTGTGATCGAGATTCAAGTCCCGACCAACAAACACCATCACTCCAAAGACAAAAAGGCAACCGTCTCCGCCCCTCTCAAGGATAAAGGGAAGAAGGACAAGGGTGGCAGCAGCAAGGAGCCTGTTTCGCCCAGGCGCTCGAGTGAAGGGTTTTCGGTCAAGTCCAAGGCTACCGGGAACAGCAAGCACAAACAGCCCCATATCTGTCACGACTCTGATTGTGACGATTACGACTCTTGCTCCGACTGTTCTTTCGAGTGCAATAAGAAGGGATGCAGGACCTGTCGCCCGCGTGGTGGACGTCGCTGAACATTTTCTACAACCCACTCTGATTCATAAAGATAAGCGGAATGATGGTTGACATGATGGCCCTCCTGCTTTTCAGTGTTTCTATTTCTGCAGATTCTATGTCCTCAACCTTCGATAACCTGATGCGATTCCCCCTTGCCCTCACGTCGTCTACACCTTTTACGAATCCAATTAACGTTTTTTTACCCTTCCCTTATTGAAAACCCATCTCCCTCCACTACACCTGCGTCGCTCGATTAAATGGTCTGGTCATACGGTTCACGGTTTTCCTTATACTGTCTCCCATGCACAAAGCTTGCAAAGGTCTTTGTATATTAATATCTCTGCTTGCAGGGCTTTCTTTCTTAAACTCCGACCAGCCCCTGCGATTGTAAATTATTACTCAAGTCGCAATCAATAGGACTACCCTTTTAATATCTTGTTGTGCCTAATTCGCTACCAACAAAGCGACATCTATATATTTAGTTATCGTAATATCGATCTCGAGTCTGAACAACCCACGACTCGGATATCTGTAGATGGTAGATATTTTCGCTCAATCGCGCATTGGGCGGGAGCAGAACTACTAAGTAGGCTATATGTATACATGTATGGGTAGCTAGCTGGCAAACTTGAGTCCCCTGCGTCTACTACCTAAGACGAATATATATCGGCCGGATGCATATTGATCAATACCGACCGGATCAAACTTATACTCAACAGTTGTTAATATGTTGCGCACTTTTTAATATCGCAACTAACAAGTCCGGGCGCTTCTCCTCTATAATCCCACCGATATAACTGGAGTTTTCTGAGGAGGGGAAGTCGAATTCCAGGCGGCGCTAGCTTGAATCAAGCAGTTCTGCCATTTGTGGGGCGCATATAAGTATTTATTCGTTTGCCGACCTGTCGTCAATTGTCAACCTTCCCTCGCTTTCTCTCTCCGAGTCGACTCTTTTTCCTTTTCGTCAGTTACAATCAATCAACCTTCAACTTACCTATTTATTCACCATCGCTTACTAAAAATTGATCTAGGGATCGCTTGATATTTCTATCGCATCAGGACCTGAAAAGTCGCTGCCGTCGATATCTGATAACACTCTACCAGCACCCCTCTCGAATCTCGAAAACCAATCAGAGGCACCATGGATTTCCGAGGCTATGACTACCCCATCGCGCGTTTGCGTACGAGGTGCAAGAATGACTTATTGATGAACAGCCAGCCAATTGGAACAGCCAGCCAATTGGAAGAGCCGGCTGCCCGACTGCCTGTGCCATTCACACAGGCTGAGGGAGAACCGGGCCGGAGGTCTGCGAACATTTTACCCATTAAGATGAGCAAGTTGCCGTCGGTGTTCTTGCCCGCTGGTGGAAACATCGGAGCGATGGCGCCATCACGCTCAGGCTTCGAGGTATCGATGCACACCGAACCGGGAACACGGCTCACCGGTCATCGTGGATGTTGTCCCAAGCTGCCCGCCAGCTCAGCAGCATCGGTCGACCGTCCGAATTCCGACTGGCTGGTGGATTTAGAGGCTGGCTGCACGACGGCGGCGGATATGCAAGGCACAAGCGAGCCCGGCGGCGATGTGTTGTTGTGTTGTGGCGATGTTGAAATGGCGACGGTGTTGCACTTCCACCTGGCTGAAAAGTCGCGATCGCGTCCTCGATGGAACAACATTGCTTCAAGAAACCCCTCTCTTCCGCGACAATAACCCCCGCACGACCGTCGACGACGCCCTCCCACATCCCGCCGGGCTACCGGCCTTTCAAGAATTCCGACAGCGGCTCCCTTCCCCGCGATACACTCTCGAAACATAGCCTTCGCGTCCGACCCCGATAGCGGCTTCCGCCATCGCTACGATGGCTTCCAACCCTACTCCTCATCGAACTCCCGGCACCGGGCGTCCCAGAGGCCGTCCGAGAGGCAGCAGAACCCGCCACTCCTTCGTAACCCCCGGTTCGCTCCAAAGATTCCGATCGGCGACGTCGACTCAGCGACGAGACCGCCCCAGTCGTGCTCAGCAAGCCACCGCTGCGGACTCTGGAGCCTACAAGCCTCGCGAAGAAAGAAGCTACACCGAATTCCATCCCGATTTCGATATAGATGCCGATATCACCGCCTACGATAGCCGTGAAATCGATGGGGCGCCGCTACCGATCGGCCTTCCTCCGAATCCTGGGAAGGCCCTCAATGGCATACAGATAAGGGTCGAACAAGTCCAAGATAGCACATCTGCGGCTCCGACGCCGGCTCCTTCAGCCAATGTGCCTTCCGCAGTTGGATGCGCCGCCGACGCCAATAGTACCGTGCCCTCGGAAGGTAGTAAACCCAGCAGCAGCAAGGGCGACGATGAATCCCAATCTTCATCGCACGAGCTCAAAGAGCTGACGCCCAACCCAATATTGAATACACCCACCCGGCGATCGTCGCGACAGAAGGATAACAAAGAGAGAGAGAAGGAACGGGTGCATCCGACACCGAAACCAGCCACCCAGAGACCGATACTGCCCATGAGCAACATCCACCATAATGAACGGCTATCTCTCCCAGTCCCATCTTACAAGCCGATCGTCCCGTTCCAACTGGCGGAAACATATGTGGACCGAGCCATGGCGGGCGTCGGGTTTCAAGAGACGGACTACTGGGCGAGACCGCACACCATGGTTCGAAATATCGGTATCCAAGATAATATCAACGAAGGCGAAGCCAAAATCAGTAGCGTCGCCGAAGATAAAGATGAATCAAATCATGGTACTCATGCTATCACGCCTGGGACCGTCGAATACGATATGGATGAGCAGGACGACAAATGGTTGACGCAGTTCAACATTCTTCGAAGATCCCAAGACGTTCCCACGATTACGCGGGAGATATTCGAAATTACGATAACAAAGATCGAAAGGGAATGGTATGCTCTAGAAAAGCTGATACCGAAACAATCTGCACATGCTGCTCATGTCAAGAAAGGAAATGATGACGACGACGAGGATACATCGGAAGATTCGAGATGTCAGATCTGTGATGATGGGGAATGCGAGAATAGCAATGCGATCGTTTTCTGCGATGGATGCAACATCGCTGTTCATCAAGGTACTATTCTTAAGCGGAGTATCTCAGGTTACAATAGAAATGCTGACACACGTATAGATTGCTATGGAGTCCCTTTCATCCCGGAAGGACAATGGCTGTGCAGGAGGTGTTCTTTATTAGCACCGCGCCGCGAAGTTGTATGTTTCTTGATTCTCAGCCTCTGGGTCTGTTTGAGTTTGCTCGACTGACTTGATTGTAGAATTGCATATTCTGCCCCAATACAGATGGCGCTTTCAAAATGACAGACTCGTCACTTTGGTCACATCTTCTATGTGCCATCTGGATCCCTGAGGTCACTATAAGCAATATGGTCTATATGGAACCTGTCGAGGGCATTGATCTTGTCCCCAAGTCGAGGTGGAAGCTGGTGAGTATTACTCAACAGTGCAGTCCCGCAATAAATACGATCTTGCCAGCTAATCTAATTCATACAGCACTGCTACATCTGTAGACAGCGCATGGGGGCCTGTATCCAGTGCAGCAACAAGAACTGCTACCTTGCCTTCCATGTCACCTGTGCTCGAAAAGCAAAGCTCTATCTCTCAATGAGACAAGTCCCTACAGATTCTTCTGGCGCCAGTGCTATTGGAACGGAGCGCAATCTCATCTTTGATGGTAGTCAGCTGAAAGCCTTCTGCGACAAACATGTCCCTACAGAGTGGCGGAGAGAGTATCGAGTAAGTGATTTGTTGTGCGTTCTGAAGATGATACGGCGGACGTTCATCAGAGTGCTAATTGACCATCCGGCTAGACTGATATTGCGATTCGGAATGTCCAAGCCTACTACGAGGACACTTTTTACGATAAAGAATGGGGCGACTCTCAAATGAAAGCGCTTTCCGGCCCTTCTGCGTTTGGCACGCCGATGCAAAAGCTTACTCTAACACTGGGAGGCAAAAGAAAACGGCCATCAGGTGGCACGGGAAACAAGCTCATCTGGAGGCTGCCATCAGGGGCACCAGTAATACCCCAAGTTCTTTACAACGCAATCATAGAGGCGATAGCTCGTTTCTCGGTGCGAAAACCAAAAGAGTATGTAGCGGAGATCTGCAAGTACTGGACTCTGAAGCGCGAGGCACGACGCGATGCATCGCTTCTCAAACGTCTCCAGATATCAGCCTCGTCCAACTTCACTAGCGATGAAGTTACCAAGAAGGACTACTCGGCGATGTATGACGGCGAGGAGAAACTGAAGCGGAGACTTGATTTTGCCATCAAGTTACGGCACGACCTCGAGAGAATCAGACTACTTGCCGACGACATCAAGAAGCGAGAGAAGGAGAAGCTGCGGCAAGCTGAGTGCCTGAAAGAAATGATTGATGCGGTGTACTTTCCGGTTATTCCAATTCTAACACCAATATTGGAGAGAGCCCAACAGTAAGTTCTTATCTCATCGCGTCTGATTCGAAATTATACAAACTGACCATTCGCTCTATCACTCAAGGCTTGACAGCAAAGATTTCTTTAAGGGAGATTTCGGAAAGATCAAGCAGAAGCTCCACGATCGTGAATATACTACCGTATCGCAATTCTCTCGGGACATTTTGTCAACACTTACGGCCTCCGTCACCAGCAGATCAAAATTTGCTGTCACCGCTGCCCCAGAAGCATCTGAGCACGTCGATGAATCTGCAACTGGCACATGGAGTGCAGCAGCTACCCCCGCAGCCGTCAATGTCCCAAATCCACTTGAAGGCCCAATACCCGCTACTACACCGGCCGCTGCATCAGCCGCTCCAAAGCAGAACAAGGCGCTCGGAGACACAGCAGGCAAGACGGCAGGCAGGATACTCCGCGTTATTCAGCCTATGCTCGAGAACGCGAAGCTACAAGAGATCGCGATGAGAGAAGATCCGAACGAACGTCTTGCTGGCGAGGTCGACGAGCGCTACCAGGAGATCCTTCTTGAACGCAAGAAGCGAGATGAAGAGCTGCAAACGCAACCCGCCGGTGCAGATGAAGCTCACCGGATCGAGCCTGCTATCGACGACGCGGCCGGGGACAAGATGGATATCGACGATCCTTCCGCTGAGCAAGAAGCAAACGATCGGGCTGCCGAAGAAGTCTTGGAGTCCGTAACAGCGACGCTCTCTCAATCTCATCAGAAAGATGACGAATCGGACCGGATAGTTGGGATCCCATGGTATACCAAACCATTCAGTCCGTTGGGAGCAACCCTGCTATCGGAAGAACGCTGGATGGGGATGGACGTGATCCGCGACATGTCCCCACTCAGTGAACTTGATGAAGACGCTATCGAGAGGCTGCAGAGATCCGAGACACCGGACGGCGGCGGATCTATTGAAGGAGAAGATGGCTTTCACTTTGCAGACACACCCGCGCCTAGCAGCAACGACAGCGCTTCAGCAAAGGGAAGACCTACGAGCAGAACATCCACGAATGCAAGCGCTTGGGCCGCCGGCACTAGAGTCAGCCTTCGGACCACGAAGGGGACAAAACGGGTATCCTATGTTGATACTCAGCAACATCTGCAGCCGGCTCCACCCGCAGAGACCCCGCCCGCAAAGTCAAATGGTTGGCCTGCTGTCCGAGAAGTGGATTTGAACCAGGTTGTGGTCATCGGGAGCACCCGAAGCCAGACCAAGCACGCGATACACAAAGCTCAGAGAAGGGGGAGAGGCTATGTTTGGGTTGAAGTCGACGAAGAAGAAAAAGCAGGGAAGCTGATGAATGACGAGCTCGAGAATGCAGGTCACGAATTGGCACCTGCAGCGGATGTTGATGCGATGGATATCGACAGTGAGCTTCCACCTGCAATCGAAGTAAGGCCAGCTGAAAATGGCAACGGTGGCGAAACAACAAACGGGGCTGATGAGCGCCCGGAGAGCGTTGACAGTCCGCTCACATCTGTTCCGGATGATCCTCTCGACCCAGAAGACCACTTGAGTCTTGACAGCGCTGAAATCAAAGTGCTGGGTGACGAGAAAGAACTCGGTGAGAGCACCATGCCTGCCGAGAGCTCGGAGATGGTCCCGCAAACAGATCCCGAGCCAATCGACGACAACATGGAGACCGAAAACACAGACACGGAGTTCCACACACCTGTGGAGATCAGCAATGACGAGAGGGCCTTGGAAGCAACAGCTGCAGAGACTGTTGACGAAGGGGCGGCAGATCAACTATCGAAGGAAGAAAGTCTTGCAGTGGCTGCTTCCTTTGCCACACAAGATCCAGAGTCTCCAATCAAACCACAGGAGCATCCTGACAAGTCAACCTCACCAGGCAAGAGAAGCACGCGGAGTTCTCCGAGGCAAAAAGATGGCGTTGTTGCTGCTGAAGCTGCCGATATGAGACCCATGGATCCTGCCAGTCCTGCCGAAGAAGTGAAATATAAGCCACCCGCAGAGGGCGACACTACTGAGAGCCCGAAAGCCACACCGAAGAAGTCACCGTCGGCAGGGAAAGATAAAGATGGACTGTTTAGCCCCGTACCGATGACAACGAGAAGTCGGAGAGTTCTAGAAGCCGAAACGACGCCAACTCGGAGAGGGAGCAGCAGGTCCAGAGTCGCGAAGAAGAGATGAACGGGCTGGCCTATCACGTTTATATGTATGTAATTAGTTACGGTTGGTGGCTGCACTGGGTTCGTGTTCGTTCTAGTAATCTGCTGGGTGGGTTTATTTGTATTGTCGCACGATATACCCTGCCGCCTTATTGAATCACAAACTACTATTTCTTCGGATTGTTTGCTAGAATTCGTAGTCGAGCGTAGACTGACAAAACGACCAGCGCCAAGCCGCTCCACAATCTACTGCGGATGAGCGAGGCTGATGGATTCTTCCGCATCGCTCAGCTGCAGAGAATCTTAAGAGAGGCAGCATCACCAGCACAAGTCGACCCAAAGCTCCCTGATATCAGACTAACCATTGTCGACTCCGAAATACCATCCAATACGCATAAGGATACTCGGACGCCAAACATCCAACATTATTCAACACAAACCACCGATGCGCTGGTCGCGCCTGCGCACAGTGATGGAGCACCAAATATCGTCAGACGTGGATCTGATAATATATCTTATCAATTCGGATCCGTCTCCCTCTACTACAAAATACTATGTGACCGCGTGGTCGCTTCAGCAGGCGTCGCCCGTTTTCTCTCGCATCATAGTTCCAGGCCCACGCTTCAGGCAACCTTTTCGCACCCGATATGCTGGCAAAGAGTGCCTGACAATCACTCTAGAAGATGACGACCCAGAGGCTCTACGGATTGTCTTCAACCTGCTACACTTGAACAAAAAGCCTCTGCCTGCGATCAAAAAACTCTCCTGGAACACTATGCGCGAGATTGCCGCAATATGGGATAAATACGATATCAGTAATCTCATTCGCCCACCCTGGGTAACACACTTCCAGACCAAAATGCTGAGCTTCGGCTATGAAGACTGGTTGCTCGTTGGGAGAGTCTTCAATGAAGAAAGAGACTACGCGAAGCTGACAGCGCTACTGGTCATCGAATTGGCAGAAGCCAAACCCAAAGGCAAGGTGACTCGTCTTGAGCATACCGCATTCTTCAGGGCAGAAAGTCCCGTCGATTTGTCGATGTGGCCAGACTCTATCAAAAGTGGGTTACAGTGTATTCACGTGCCATGCGTCGCTACCACCACGGGGGCTCTTGCTCCCGAATCCGATCTTAGTTAACTGTGCATGAATGGCATAGATCACATAACAACGGAGAGATCCCGCTTGCTAGATGGCATCTGTTCCCTTATGTCACGCTGGAAGCGCAAGTATCGAAGCGGCTTGCCCCCTATCTATTGTGCCTGCCTTGGCGACATCAGCTACAATCTACATCAGAGTCTCTCCGACGAACTTCGCATCCTGTTCAAAGGGATGGATCCATCCGTCGGTGATCAACGTCCATATGTCTCATTCCTCCGCCGTATCACCCATCTGTCGAATCCCTTTCGGCGTGGTGTTGACCCCTCAGCGCCGGCCTGGAATTGGACGGGTTCCATCCTTGAGCTACAATCGATCCTGGGAAAATTTGCGAACAAATTACCGGCACGGCGCGTCAGACAACTTTCATACACTGTCGACAATGCACGTCTCTTCAGGCCTTGTCCAGTCGAAGAGCTGACGTTAGAGATGATGCACGAGTTCCGCGTTGTCACTGCCGTAGTTAAGGGCATTAATACCGATGGTAAGGAGGTAGATTTCGTCTTCGATCGGCTGATACCTGATTATGCTAAGGACGCCCACTGGGGTTGGGGATACCCCCGTACAAACTGGCATGTCTTGAGTGTGCTTGGACTGAGTATATTCGTCGTATCTCTGTTAGCGAGCGCTGTGATGGCTGCAGCTGCCGCTTGGTTGATGTAGAAGTGAATCAAGCCCCTGGAAATACTATGCCACTATGATTTGATGTTAATCTCAATTTCAGGTGCTCGACTCTCAATATGGAGCGATGACGGATGGTATGGATATATATATATAGAGAGAGAGAGCGCATGTATAGCTCCTGGTGCTAGCTTCTGAAGTAGCTTCCCACGAGAGGTCATATATTATATTAAGTGCAAGGAGATCTCGAGATACGACTAAACCGGTACAGGCTCCAAGATACTCATAGCTCATCATACAAAGGACAATCCAATTTAATTTATAGCCTTACGATCTCTGCATCACTAGGCAGTCTAAATCAGGTGGTGGTAGAATCACCATGATGGTATTTCAACGCGATTCGATGCCGAATTCGAAATTTGGAAAGGGACCCAGGATTCAGCTTATAATTCGATCAAACCAGGCCATTGTATCTTTGAGTTCTCCAACTGTGCGTGTAAATACGTGCATATGTGTATATATATTTCTATATTGCAAGTGTTCCAAAGGAAAAAAACGAGCAAAACGGTTGGGATGGTCAAGCTGGGACTATTGTCTCAAATTAAGACCGAGGCGGACGTCGTTGAAAATCGCCCCAGTAACCCCTCCTCCCTTGAATCTCGGTGAAATTCCGACACTGTGGATGTTCACGATCCTCTACGGAACCAAATGGCCAGATGGGAATAAAACAAACTTTGTTCAAAGGGCACTCCGGGCACTTTCTCCACACCGTCCAGCCCAGATATTTCATCAGAGCTCGTAATTTCTCCCTGGATTCTGATAACGACAGATTTGCATCAAACACGTCAAAGAGCGTTGAGCAGACTCTCTTTGCAACAGAGTAAATGGCGCGGCCGGCTAGTGATAGAGATTCTGGAGCATCAGTATCGACTGGTATAAACTGTGCGGTACACCGATTGATCTCAATAGCGACGTTCCGAGCGTCCGAATCAACGAACCCTCGTAAAAGGAGACGTAGTTCGGAGAACAATTGTTCCGATGTTGTCAGAGTATCAGACACGATGAATTTGAGGTCGTTGGCATATCGTTGAATGATCATATCAGCAACACTCTGCCAGTCGATTTTTCCTCCTTTTGGTCCTGTTGACGAGTCCCATTGAGTTACCATAGTCGTTATATCATTCCGCACTATGTCCAACGACGCAATCGAGAGGTTCATGAGCCTGGGTAGGCCATCGTCCGTTCTGAATAAGTCGAGATCGTAGCTGAAGCAGGTAATGAAGTCATCATAATCTAGCTTGACCCTTCCGCCGCCAATGCCGTCATACCGAGCTGTAATGAACTTGAGCCAGTCCCATATATGCCGGTCGAGTGGCTCGTCGGGGTTAGGCTCTAATCCTTTTGGCGTAAACGGGCCTGTTCTGACGGCACGGACGAATTCCAAATTCTCCGAGAAAGAACAAAGGATAACTTCGAAGCCTGCCTCTGTGCGAATGAATCCCTTGATTTTTCCGTCCCAAGTGTCTCTTGCCAACTTGCACAGTCCTTCGGCCCTTTCTTTTTCCCAAAATATGTCGCGATAGCCTCCGGTGGCATTGAGAAGAAGGACGTCTTGGGTATCCATAGTTCCTTTATCGCATTTTCCAGCCGACATACCGTCAATGTAAAGAAGTGGTATGGTTTCTTTCGTTCGATAAGTATGCAGCCAGCCTGGCAGGGGCACGGGCCTAGTTGGAGGTTGATGGCCGTCATCTCCTGCTATTGAAACTTGTGATTGTTCTATTGATTGTAGACTGAAGTCACCTGGAATTTGATCTAGCGATTTGTCGTGCCGCCTAGCCATTCTCGCGAAGTTGAGAGCGTGCTCCGGTTCGAATGCCAGCCATTCCATGCCTGATACGGGGTCTGGTGTTCCGGTTCCATGGTAGAATTGTGTCCCAGCGGGGACCTGGGCGAGGAAAAGAGACATCCCATTGTGATTGAGAGACGAGCCCCATTGACGCATCGACGAATGTATCGCATTGAAAATGTGGTTGGCATTTCGTACGCCGTCGTACTCGACGGGAGCAACGGGTTCGAAACGTTCATGGGGTACCGCTGCCGCTCCAACGATCTGAAGGATAACACAACCGCACACAGCGGCAGACAATCTGCGCCACCACATCACAGATTAAGAACAAAACCGAATGAGAGTAATTAGATGAAACCGAAGCCTTGAGTCCTTGAATCCCGTATTGCTAGAAGCCTGGGCCTATTATCTTGATCTTATCTGAATCTGATATGATAAGAGACGAGGCTCTCGTTGGACGCCAGCTTACGCGGCCACGCATGACCTTCCTAAAAGCGACATGCAACAGTCCATGGGCCCATGGACTCAGGCCAGCTTCCTCGCACTGGACAAATGACGCCTTCAGATCAGAAGTTAACTTGCAGTACAGCAGCATGTTCTTAATTTCCATCTATTTGTATCAGAGAGCTTCCACCCGGACCCCGTAGTTGTGACATACAAAACAGATGCTTTTTCTCACATAAGCATCCGTGGGGCTCCAACAATGTCGGCTATCAAAATATTTCCCACCGGAAAATCATTCCTTACAACAGATAGTCAAGTCGGGACAATCTACGCCGTAAGCTCTAAACTTCACCAATTGCATGTTCCGTCGCAATATTCGTACAGACTAACTATGTTGAAATACAGATGGATGACATTGAATCCTGCCTAGAGTGAAATCGGGTATACACAGCTAAGTACGCTGTAATTGTCGTTTGGTCAAAGGAGCCAGTGCAGTTGATCCGCAGATCTAGCTAATGCATGTAAGATGTATACCAGTCAATTTCAGCAAGGAAACCACTACGTCAGACTACGAGACTTGACAAGACCTACCTAATGTGTTGGCTTCGGATTCAGTCGCTGGGAACGATCGAGCATTAAGTTATCACAGATACGTATACAATGCTAAATATTTGCGAGGCCAATTAAAGCCTACGGTATCATTCTACTAGAAAGGCGAGGTATATGTCAATTTGTTCAACTCCGCGCGAAAGGCATACAGCGTGTAAAACAAAAATGCTTCCAAATGTCCAAACGCAACTGGAGAAAGCCAGCTCGTAACAAATATGGTAATCACAAATCAATAAATCAAAAAGAGCTAACGTGGTATCGGAAAACTGCATATCGAAAAGAACCAAAAAGAAAACCGCATATCAGAAGTAAAATTTCCTCCAAATCAACCACGATATATGTACGAAGAATGGAAACGCTGGTTCCCAGCGTCGTCGAACGTATGTATAAGTAAGTAAGTATGTTCTGATAGCAACTAGACAAGTAGGTCAAGCCAAAGTGTGCGGGACGATCGATCGAGTCGTCGTTGTAAAAACGCTGTTTTGTCGCAAAAAGAGAATCCAAATGCTTTTGGTGTGCTGATATCAAAAGCTTAGCGGTCGTCATCGTAGCTGAGAGATTAAAAAAATTGTATCCAAGGGAGATAATTGAAACAAGTCGACACGCTCAATTGACAATAGATAAGGGAAAAAAATGTAAAGGAAAGACATTGTGCCCTGAATAGGTCTCTTGTGTACCATCTCCAGACCAAATCCATAAACTCAAGAATCATAAGGTGGGTGAGAGAAATGAAGGGGTGGAGATGAAGGAATGTGCGTCGTTCTAGGTGGATGGGCCGAGTCTTCGTCGCCGTCCCCGTTGACCGCCCTCTGGTCGGACCGCGAGAACCTCCCTGAGCATTGGGTCATCGCTGCTCTTGTCTTTATGATGAGCCTTGACATGCCTCTGCAGGTTGTCCGGTCGAGGGTATTTATGCTCTTTGTCAGGACAGAATGGACAAGCGTATCCAGGACTCTGATGAACGAGACCATGGCGAATCATCTCATTCTTTCGCTTGAAGCCCTTGCCTCCCTCAGCTCGCGAACAGCCCGGGACAGGGCAGAAATGCGGCCGATCTTCAGAATGGACGTTCGCATGTGAGTTCAGCAGATACTGAGTCGAGAATGGGGCTGCCGTGCAACCTTCCTCAGTGCATTTGAAACCACCAGCGACGGAAGGCGAGCTCTGCGAGGAGTCGCCCGAGCCGTGCTTCGGGGTTCCGTTTCGCCCACGCTTCGAGATCTTTGAGGTTGGCGTTTTTGCAGAGTTCGGCTCCGAGTGAGGTATAGGCGTGCTCCACTCCGTCTTAATTGGCGGGAGGGTTGCATGCTCCGGTCTGTTGAGATTTCGGGGAGGGAAGTAGGGAGGAATCGATGCATATTTCGAACTGGGGCTACTTGATGCGCGGCCGGAGAATTTTGGAGGCGCTGGTGCGATTGGCGGGAGTTTCTTCTCTGTAGGCGATATAGTAGGGGACAGTCGAGTTCGAGGCGCCCTGTACTGCGAAACCGAGTCGGTAAAATGGGCAGGTCTGCTGTATTCGTCGATGTAGTTTCGAGGCAAGGATGGAGTTGGGCTGGATGCCGACGCAACCGCGACGTTCAAGTGCTGAACCCTTTTGAGTTTGCTGAGTTGCCCGCCGCCAGGGTGGGGATGGTGAGAATTGATCGGCGGCGGCGAATCCATCGAATGCTTCATCTCAGCAGCTGTGAGCAGACTGCTGACGCCAGGTAGTATGGCATGCGTCGTTCGGGGCGAGGTCGGCGACTTCCCGGACAGGTGATTCGGCCCTGTATGGATCATCGGGGGAAGGGTGTTGTTCGGGGTTGTTTCGACCGGTGACTTGTATTCGGACCTGACCTCACTGAGAGTAGCAGGAGTAGCCACCGTTTCGCTATAGGTCGGCCCGGTGTCCATGGTGGTAGCGGTCGATGGGAGCGAATCAAAGGTAGGAGGGCCGGAAAGCAAAGGTGGGGGCGAGGGGCCCTTCGAAAGGCTGAACAAGCTGCTCACGACGGCGTCCTGATCCGCCTGGATTTTCGACTGCGACTCCAGTTGCCCGTTGAATTCTTCGAATCCTAAGCGTCTCCGTTTGTTTCGGTTCGGGTAGTCGATATCGGGGTCGTTATCTTCCTCGTGCTCACTCAGCTTCCGCGAACGCTTGTTGGGATCTTCATCGCCGTCTCCGGAGCCACCGGCGCCGGGTCTCATAGCGGGGAACGAGGATTGCGAGCCCAAATTTGTCGAGGAGGCGTTGTTGACTCCGGAGTCAGCTTTGTCTGGTGAACGGGAGCCCTCGCTGGTCTTGTCGATTCTCTGGTCGCCATTTTCCGAAGCATCGATCGGCTGACAATCCACTTCCTCGGCCAGATTGCGGTATCTGTTGTTCCCCATTTGCTGGATGAGACCAAAGAGACCCGGGTTGTGGTGCTCCGGCTTCGGGGTTGACGATTTACGGCGCATCGGGCCCAGTAGCGGTGCGGGGTCAGCGCCAGCCCATGGCTCGGAGAGATTGGGGCTGTCTTCCCGCGAAAGCCCTCGGCGCTTATGCCACGGCATCACCCGCTGCCCGCCAGAGATGGTGGTGGCAACAGAGTCAGTATCTGATTCGTCCTCGGTTTCCATAACCCCATCATGCACTTTCCGGAGAATACTGAACGGATAAAGGTTTGATTTTCCGGCGGCGATTAAGGGTCCAATTGTCTTTGAACGGGGGAGACTTTGGGATCGAATCGCAGCGACAGCCCGGTGAGCGAGCACCAGGGTCGGGTTGGCAGGGCTGTCGTTGTGCGGTCTGGTTTGGTCAACCTGGTCGCCGCTATATACGGTGAATTTAAGATCTAGAGAGACGAGCAAGAAGAGTTAGATGGACGATTTGACGTTATGACTGAAGTTATCGAGCAGTGTAAATGAATGAATGGGTGATTTAATGAGTGTAGAATGTACCTGAGATCTCGGAGGGGGGGCCTGGCAGCAGATGCTTCGAGGCCAAGATCGGGCCGGCTGGGGCAACGGCTGGCAGATCCTTCGGAGCTTGGGATCGCGAGGGATTTGAGATCCCGCCAAAGGCTGCGGATGGGCTGAAACGGCCGCAGGCGATGCTAGGTAGCTTGGAGCCCAAGTCACCTTGGAACTCCTGCAGAGTCCGCTTTCTGCTGGTCCGGCTGTCGGCTGGATTGTCGGGTGGGGGTGGCAGGCAGCGGTCGAGAACTGCGGCGGCAGCGGCAGCGGCGTCACTATCGGTCTCGATCGGATCCGAGGACAGGACCGAGAACGGTCTCGGAGGGGAAACCGGCTTGACCAGCGGCGGGGAGGGGAGGTTAGCTGGCTGACGGGGAGGAGGAGTGGGAAGAGAAGCCGAGGCCGAGAGAGAGGGCGAGGGCGATTGGCCCCGCGCGGCGGGCGCGGGTTTGGTGCCGTTAGCCGGTGTGTTGTCGGTCGGCGAGAAGTTTATCGAGGACGTTGAAAAAGAAGTAGAGGTAGTGGGAGTCGTCAGAGCAGAGCTCGAGACGGAGGAAGCGGAGGGCGAGGAGGCTCTACCGCGGAAGGCAGGCGGATGAGGCTCTGAGATGCTAGGCAGCAAGGAGGAGGCTCTTTCAGAGCTGTCACTCACGGCGGCCGAGGAGGCTGGCTGGATTGGAGGCAGTTTTAAGGGCCGGCCTGCCAGTCCGACAGCTGAAACCAGTTCTTCATCTTCACTCTTATGAGCATTGCTAGCAGTATTGGTATTAGCAGTATTGGCGGGTGGAGCAGGCTGAAGGGTCCCACTCCTCCCATCACGGCCGCCCTCGCCGGCATTCGTAATAGTGCGGCTGACGTTAAGCTGCTTCCCAGCGTCAGAGCCAGCATCAGAGCCAGCATCACAGCCAGTCACCACCACTGACGCTGTCTCTGAATCTGCCGGCCCTGCTCCTGCTCGCGCAGCTGTCTCGTGGCAGCTCGGATCCTCTGCTGCTGTGTCCCCGCTCGCGCTAACGACGCCACGGCTTCTGCTGCTGGCAGGGGGGACGGCGAAGAGGGCATTTTCGCTCATACAGATGACGCTGCCCATCACAGCGCTCCTCGACAGCCTCGAAAAGACGGATTCTGCCGCCGCTTTGGCATCTGCTTGGTATCAATTTCCAGACGTTAGCGATTGCGATGGTGGATGATATGAAAAGAAAGGACGAGAGAAACAACATTCAACGCTGAGGCAATATTATGTTAGAGCTCCCCGACGGAAAGCACAGCAGCATCCCATTCCGCAGAGACAGACGGACAGACAGCCTGAACCCCGCCGTTCGCTTTCTGGCGACGGAAACAGGATAAAGCGCGAGCCCTCCCTCCCTCCCTCCCAGGTCTCCGCTGTGATACTCTCGTACATGGGATAAAAAAGATACATGGGAAGGAAGGTAAAAAATAACGAAAGGATGTGTGTCAGGTTGCATGTGTGTGCCACTGGTACTGAAGATAATTAAAAGAACCGAACGCAATCAAAAAGAGTCTCGTAAGAGATTGATCATATGAGGCACAACATGCAGGTCAAGACAAAACGCATGCACAGGTGGAGAAACCCAGCCAACTTTTTGATACCTTAGCAACTATAGGTATAGTATGGATGTTCTGTCTGTCCATCCATCTGTCTGTCCGTTCGTCTGTCTGCGCACTGCATGTATGCTTTGTACCCCGGCGGCATCTTCCTAGATCTTCGGGCTTGTATGAAGTGGGAAATCGGGCGCGAGGGGGCGGGTGCAGAGGATCGAATGCTACATTGAAACTGGAATTGGAACTGGAACCGTGTAAAGCAAACTTGCGGAAAAAGCGGCTCTTTGCAGGGCTGACACAAAATGACGACGGCAGGAATAAGAGATAACGCTCCGCTGGTCTGTTATGACCTAATTCACCAAGCCAGACGATGGGACCCTCCTTCGCTTAAACTTGAATCGTATAAGTGAATGGGAAAGAAAAGGGAAAGGGAAAGGGAAAAAAAGAAAAATTCCCCCCAGCTGGCGAGAACCAAAGGTGCAATATGCCTCAGCAAGGGTCTTGCAGAACGAGGCTTAAAACGTTCGTCTGGCTTGATGGCACACATGTATGTGCATACCAAGTATTGTGTCCGTGTGGGGAAGTTGAAACGAAAGCATCGAGACTATCTGCGATAATCTCTCTCGACTCCGGCAACTTCCATTCGACGCCTTGGCGCGATGGAGGGCGTTTGAGCCGTCGCTTGTTTGATTCTTCGGGGGGGTCGGACTCAGCTAAGCTAAGCTACCCCACCAGATCCCGAAATGAAGGATGCCGATAATATTTCGAATATTTTGTGCATAGCCCGAGTGTTAAACAAGGGCCTCATCTTCCATCCCGGGATGCTTCGGAGTGGCAGATGGGATTCGATAGATTGATAAGATTGTCCGCAATGTGAGAAAAATACAAAACTTACGGAATGCCGGCGGCGACGATGTCCATGGTGGTCGTGTGTCCAACTGCAACATGTCTTCGTCTTCTTCCCTTTGTAGTCGGCGTATTGTTATCGTTGTTCCATCTAGGTCGTTCACAATCGGTCCGCGGACGATATAAATGTCGGTCTTCGTCTTGTCCAAGGTGATATCGAGATGTATACGTATTATATCTCCAAGGCGATTATGATTCGAATTCGGATCCTCCAAGTATGTATGTATATGTTGTGTATATATGTGACTGGTCAAGAAAGCCAAGGTTCGCTGCGATCGATCGATGCAGGCGGTGGAGCTCTTCTTTAACTCTGCTGCTGCTGTTGCTGCTGACATTAATAAATACTTAGTGACCACGATTTTGTCAAGAGCCGAGTCTGCTTACCAAGACGTTAGCTATAGGTAGGCAGGTAGGTATGTGCCACAGCTTATTCTGATCGTATCCCATCCAAGCCTGCAGGAGTGCGTGTCCCAGTTACGAGTGCCGGAATGCTGGGTAGCAGAAAAAAGAGGCTTTTCTTTGACAGGTCTGGGGGGAACCTGTACGGTATAATATAGCAGAG
The DNA here is from genome assembly GCA_036872635.1 of Orbilia brochopaga. Taxonomy (NCBI): domain Eukaryota; kingdom Fungi; phylum Ascomycota; class Orbiliomycetes; order Orbiliales; family Orbiliaceae; genus Orbilia; species Orbilia brochopaga. The sequence goes on along the minus strand of JAVHNQ010000010.1, from coordinate 1,696,271 downwards.
AGCCCCAGATGAGGCTCTTCGATGCCAAAGTCGAGTTTCAGGCCCAGGGTCGGTAACAAAAGATACCTCTTGAAGCACACACAGAAAAAAGTCAGTCTAAGTCAGTCTAGTCTAACTCCAGAAGCCAAATCCCTGGCTGCCCCAGCCAGTCAAAACCACTCCAGCTCCAGCACTACCACTTGCACTGCGGCTGACCAAAATGAGATGTGTGAAAGCTCGCGTATTAGATTGTGCTTGTAATGCTTGTAATCATTGCATGGTGGTTGACGATGATATTTGAGAAACGAGGTGTGAAAAAGAAAAGGGCGGTGGTTAATGCTGACATGTCGCCTTGGGACGCTTGGGCAGCTATTTTTGTTCGGCATGTAAGGTACGGAACACCGGCCAGGCCAGAACGCCGACCCAAATTACCAGCCATATCGCGAGTGCAAGCCTGCGCATCTTTGCAATTGTTACCAAGGCTCTCGACACCCTCTTGCTCCTCCGAAGCGAACAATTTGATCGCGTCCTGATACCAAGTAGACGGACGGTCAATTAATCGGTCCGGGGCACTGCTTCGTTTCGGCGAAAGGGGTGAGAAGCCCGAAGGGTTCAGCTGGTCGGCGGGGCCTGCTATGAACATGAAAGGAAACAAACCCGCCACGAACCAAGCGACCTGAGCAGCACCAGCCCGCCAGCCAGCCCGCCAGTCAACCAGCCTACCAGCCAGCGGACATACTGCGCAGCGGCTGGTGCTGAGCCTATACAGGGGGGTCCAGGATCGAGAAAATAAAATGCCCCGAACGCGAACCGGCGGACGAATCAGATCCAAAGAGGGACGGAGGGGACGGAGGGTCTCAAAGCTCGACGAATATATTAGATAAGTACTTGCCTACGATGACGACGATGCGCTCTCCGGAAACCGACTCCGCGGGTTGGAACGAAGGCTGATTCCGAGTGTTCGATGATGTCGACGGGAACAGAGATAGATGAACGAGCGTGGAGATGTATGTCTGTACGAGAGGGAAGGAAAAATAAACGGGCGTCTGCGGCTTAAAAGACAAAGAAGGCTGCTGCCCGTTGACAATTGCAATTGTGAACGTCGAGGCGTTAGCTAAGTTAATAAACGTACTAAACTTTTTGCCGCACAACAACAAAGTGCTGGATGTATCCTAGGCGTATATACCAGGTGTATACAAGGTATACACTCTACGTATATACTAATGCTGGTACGCAGACAACGACAACGACGGACGCCCACCCTCGTCCAACTGGCCGGAACCTTCCAAGCGATCTCTGGGATTGCGCATCGGCCGAGGCGTCAAACTTTTTGTGCTTTGGGGGCGAATGTAACTTCGGGCTTTATAAATAAATTGAAAATAAAAATAAAAATAAAGTAAAAAATTAAAAGCTGAGAAGGCACTTGCCGAGGTGCCAGGCTAGATCAAGGGAGGGGGGCCAGGTGAGCAGCTAAGCTAGCAGTCACCCGTAAGAGAATACGATGTCGTCGACTTCAATCGGTATAAGCGTCTGCGTCCGTGGTTACTCGAGAAGGGACAAACACCATGACACGACGAAAGGTTAAAACCGCTAAAGCAGCTACGCAGTAAGAATTAAACCCTCGCTAGCATGCAAGTAGCTCCTTTGGATGAGGGAGGGGCCGCAATAGCAATAGTAGCTGATAGCAAGCAGGCAGCGGACAGAGCGCAGCGTGCGCCGGCCGGCCCCAGGGATCGATTTCGATCAATCGGGATTAATTGGAATAGTCAAAAAAAGTTCGAGTGGTTCGGTGGAGCAGGAGTGTTAGGGGATTTAAAAAAAATATGACCGGCCGCCTGGCCAGAGGCATGCGCAATGGCTTGGTTATAATTCAATCCAACGGCCGGAACCCTGAGCCAAGAGATTACGAGCCTCAAAGTCCAATCCTGCCGCGAGGGTTCGGCATATACGTGCTCTGATGACTTGGGTCTGAATTTCGGTCTCGAGTTCCCCGATCGATAGAGCCCAGGCCGCCACAAAAGCCCACAGCCTTGCAACTTTGTCCGCTGGACAACCCGGCCAGCGAAGAGCGATGGGAAGGTGGATCTGTATGTCTGTGTATGGGGTGGAGCACGGTACATACAGCAGTGCGAACTAGTACTGGGCATGGCATCGTTCTCGTCATCAAGTGAGGCTCCAAAATTTGAGAAAAATCAAAGAGACAGAGCTCTGAAAAAGCAACGCCGCCATGCTCCGCGTTATTGCAAAAAGGAAACTCGTCCATACCTCTCATTTCTTTATGGCTGGTTCCAGAATAGCACCCACGCACAATCGCGAGAGCAAAGAAAGGGCAGGATCGAAAGAAAGGGTCGAGCCGCTTGAGTCGAAATGGAAAGCTCGAATCGAATCGAATCTATCTACCGCCGTATGCAAGATCTCCCGAGATCTTGAGGTCGAGAATTTTTATAGTACCGGAGGGGGTGGTTGTCGGCGCAGGCCAAGACTGGATTGGTCGACGTCCGTCAACATGGAAGCAAGATCTAGTAACAAGAAGAAAGAAGCGGTCGATTCGAGATGGAAGAACGAGACCAGATAGTCAGTCAGTCGTCTCGAGGGTAGTTGGAAAGACGCTGTCCGGACACTAGGAAAATAAAAAGTAGAAAAAAGAAACAAAAGAATCAGAGGAAGGCTGTTACAATAACATCGATCGAAATACCAAATTCCGGACACAAAAAGGCACCCTGTACTTTAGTATTCCGCATTTCACGGCAAGGTACATGTATGCATGTATGTACAGGACATGCATGTGGGAAGAGTACAATGTATGTACCCCCAATTAACATTAGCGGCCACCCACGCCATCCAAACCGTAGCTGTGCTGCATACACGCTTGGATTTTTCAACCTGGCTGACAGAGGAATTGCTCAGAACGGACTGCTTGAAATTGTCCCATGCGACACTTTGAGCCGCTTGCAATCATGGCGAAATGCAAATATGTACATACTTACTCAATTAATCAATCCATCGCCGGAGTATTATATTACATTACATATATTTTTAGCAAAAAAAAAATAAGAAGGCGATTCGATTCATACGTGTCTAGAGAGGCGTTTCAACGCAAGGGCCGGCTTCTAGTTCTTTTTCCTTTTCAAAATTTCCACCAACCCTGACTCGCGATCCCATCGGATCCGTGCTTGTCGATATTAGATCTGCCCCTACCAACCGCGACGCTCTCACCATCAAATCAATTGATGGGGCTGCATGCAGAGAGAGAGCATTTGCCCGCCCTGCCGTCGCCCGTACATTATATTATCGTTTGACAGAAATAGAAGACGCATCCCGGACCTAAGAACCCGTCGAAGGCAAGGGAACCTGATGTCATTTAGCAAATTGCGAACGATCTTTCGGCGCTATTTCAGAGAAAGCAATTAACACCCAAGGCAAGGAGCTGGCCATGCGACGTCTCGCATGCGCATCACCATCCACCGACTCTGAACGCGGAAGGCCAATCAACAATGCGTCAAGGGTCCCCCAATTGATCGAGAGTTATTGCATTGTACATCCGCTGGCAAAGAAAGTTAACAAGGCAACTGTGGCGGTGCGTCCGATAGGTCGCCGCCTCCCCCCATCGACGCCTACGGTCAAGTTACGGTTATAAGGAATTTGTGGCAACAGCTGGGGGCATTCGAGACATCGCGCCGTCAAAACCAGCCAGTCACAGGCCTCGAACGCGCCAGCGATGAAGGTGGCCGCGCAATGCTGCTATCCAACCAATCGAGGGGATATCTATTGTGAAACCAACCCACGCCCGCGATCTTCGGCGCTTTTCATTTCTGGAAAACACCGAGCTTGATACCGAGTCGATGCCAGTCTTGCGCTGGCTGACGCATCGGTTGCCAGAGAACGCCACTTTACCCGTCGGCGCATGTGACCGGCACTTCAGGTTTCATTACTTAGTACTTACTATTACCTTTGGCGATGGCAATGTGGAGTATGCAGCGTTGGCTATTAGCCAACAGGTGAAAAATTTCAAACATCCGGCATGCCGGCATGCTGTCTACCGCCATTACGTCCCACAAATGCTTTCGTACAGTCATATCTGGACGTAAAATATTCGACGAACAGCGACGGAAAAAAAGACGGTTCGGCCTGCCGCGATGCTCCAGGCGAATTTCATTGTCCACGGCCAGCTAGCGCTGGGGGGTCGGTAAGAATTGCCTGGGCCCTGGGCCCTGTCCTCTTGTCTACCTCAGTCCGGAAAGAAGAAGGAAATATGTGTCCATTTTTGGTGACCCTTCTGTTCGCAACCGCAATGTCACCGTGGCGGCGAATTTTAAAATGGGCGCGCTGGGCAATCTCTTGGTGGGAAAAATTCCTTTTGACAGGTGAGGCTCCCCAGCACCCTTCCGCGATTAATATTGCCAAACAATCTTCAAACGGGAAAAATGCCCGACTGGACAGCCAAGCGGTGTCACAGACGGTCTGCTAACGAACTGCCGTTTTCTCGAACCATCATCATGCCCGGCCCGCCAGGCTCGAAAGCCCGTGCGTGACCGAAGATAGGATCCACGCAGGCCCATCTCATGCTTCTCCCTCCTCGATCTCTGATCATCGCGAGAGCCATGGGTCCTTGGGGTCGAACAATAAGCCCAATCGCAGCAACAAGAAGGAGAGGAAGAAACAGGCAAGAAGAGCCCATCCACATGTCTGTCCGAAGCGGAAGGAACAGGGGCCATGCAGCCGAGGAATGTGGCGAGAAAAAGGCGAGCAGGAGCGTTAACGTTTGACCGATGCATGAGGTCGTTGACACACACAGCAGCCCAGTGTCCCTCGCTTATATCGAACACTTCCCGACATGGCAGCTCCTCACCAGCTTCAGTCCGTTCAGTAAGCTCTGGAAGGTCTGGGGACGAGGCAACAATGGCATTGAGACCCGGCATCGGGGATAAGCCGCCCTACTAGTCTACTGCTGACGCATGAGTCAGCCTCGAAAGGTTTTAAAAAAACCTCATACCCATATACCACCAACCGTTGTCGGCCGCCCAAAACCTGTCTCGCAAGATATGCACTTATCTATTGTGCCCATCTACAAGGACATCATAGTCTTTCCAGCAGGTGCATCTGTACAGCTGTGTGTGCGAAGAGCGCCGCGCAGGGCCCGTTACGAGACATATATGCTACAGCTAAACTAGCTGCAGCTGCGCAGACCGCGAGCCTGGCGCTATACCGGTCAGCATTAACCATGTTGCACGATACCGACATTCCTTACGAGCCGCTGACAGGATCCTAGGAGCGAACAAACCCAAGACTGCCGGCGTTATATCGACCGCACTTGCAATATATGAGTTATATGGCATCGCATGCCGAACTTTTCGTTGAGAAAAAGCGCAGCCAGATTCAAATGATCCTTTCCAAGATGCCTTCCCAGTTCTCTGTGACAGTGCGAGGATACACGAAGCGGAATGTCAAATGCTGGTATCCGTCGGAGTCATCGAAGTCGATCGCAAAGCTTGCGAAGCGAACCTCGAGTCGAGTTCGCATTGGGCGCAGCACGACGGCATATCTTGAATATCACTCGTGGTTCTTGATTCGGATCTTCGCATTCCGGTATACGACCAGTATCACACATAATCACCGAACGTGCAGCGAGGCGAGCTAGCTAAGCTACGAGGATCGACGAGTTAACACAGCCGGTATAACCAACAAGCTGCTCGATGCAATGACGGCTGACAGCTTGCATTTGGAGCATCAGTTGCACGGCGTGTAACCATACCGCAATCATCTGCAGGGGTGTTGCCAGTCTCAATGTCTATCAATACGTATCACCAACGATCCGTAATTTCTGCCAAGAATGATGGCAGCGTGCCGAGATGCTGAAAGTACCGATCTGCGGCGCTGGTGTTAAATGTCCGTGTTCAACATGTCTACGACGATACGGCCAGCGTCGAGGTTGACCACAGTCGCATACGTGCGGGTCTACACAAATTTCCAAAGCGTCACAACTTCTAAAATTTTATCTCAGACTATATCAAACAGGATTCGGCAGACAGCTTAGATACCGCTGACAAAGTGTCTGAATTAGGGAGCCATACCTCGAGCCGCTTACATACAGACACAGATGCCTGTTCAAGTCACACAAAGGATAGAGTGACGCTGCCATACATCCAAATTGGTTCACTTTTGCGAAGGCGGGGCTCCAGTGTGCCGAAATTTGGCCAAGATCCTCGCTCGCAAGGCCACGAGCACGCAAACCATATAGGTATGTCTACACAGACGTGTTAGATTCGTGCACCTTGTGCGACAAATTTCTCGGAGGTGAAGCTCTGAAAGATCGACGTTCATGCACATCAGGCAGCGTTCGTTCCGACCCCGCTTAAGCTTGAGCCTCGTGATACAATTTTAACTTCCAAAAGCTCGAGTCGAGTCAGGGCTTGCCGGCTGCATTATAGTATTACATGACCAGCCGTCTGTACTTGTACGTATATATCCAGTATACCGTGACGCGGGCGGGGAGTTGAAAGGCACTTATACATGTTTCATGGTAGGGATCACAGTTGATCCTGACAAGGGATATTATGGAGAAGAACTCTTCCCGAAACCCTCGGCTCGTGAACGTATCACTAATCGGCTTCCAACTGCATCCACGCAAGAGCAGTCACAAAACCGTAAATTTCACAGGTGCCGAAATATTACATTGAAACACACTCTTAGCATAGTGTATTTGAGATCGTAATCGGGGACCCACAGATCCCTAGTAAAATGAAGTAACAAAAAGGCGGTCGGCTATATCTTCATGTATGATATCTTCGCAACGGGACTTTTTTGGACGTAAGCCGCGCTGAGACATATGAGCAGGAAAGTGAACCCCGGCGGATGGGAACGAAGAAGAACGAGCCCCAGGTGACATCCATCTATACACAAGCAGTGCTACAGGAGGCTCTTTGCAGCTTTGTCATTCGACCGCATCCTTCAGCGACATGGGGGGACCCTTGAGATGTGCAACGCGAAGATTGTTCTGATAGCCGTGCTCTACCATCTGCGCTCCATTACTTCCAAGCTTCTGACATGTCTGTCTGCAGGTTGACCAGTGGGGATACGCAAGGTGGGGTAGTATGTGGGTGAGAGTGGACTACAAATATGGGTTCGGCAGTAATCTCGCTGGTTCCTTCATGCATCTTGACAGCAGTTCGGAGACTGCGATTAGCAGTCGGCCGAGTGGTTGTCGGCTCAAGTGGCGCTCAGGAATCCTTTGAAACAGAGCCGCGTTCCAATGGGATTAATCCCGGGAACAAAGCCATTCATCGATGTAAGCAAACATCTATCGAGCTATCCAGCCGTAGATACTTAATTACATGTCGAATCTTGGGACCACTAGCCAAGAAATAATTCACAAAAAGTATCACCATGTATCTTGGAATTTTGTTGAGGACCGCGCCGCAGAAGTGCGTACGCGCACGATCATGTCGGGGCTCGAGAGCGGCATAGTGTGAGTTTTAATTTTCTATATCAGTTACACGAAAGTTCGGAGACCGAACATGCAAGCGCCTGTTCGTCCTCATGCAAAACACAGTCGACTAGTCACAAAAGTCTCATCTGCTGAGCTTGAGTTTTCATTTCACAGGAAATACTTACTTAGTACATGCGCGCCAAGCACGCTACTGCAGACGGCAAACTCCAGAACCGATATTCCGAGCATGCTCTTGCTTCTCTTCATCTATTGGCAATCATGCAACGGGAACGGGTGATGTGAAGCAAGCCCAAAACCCCGACCAGCCGGAGCTGTTGGCTTCCGCTCGCTCGAGGGTTGACACACCAGTTTGAAATTGCCGCCTCGCACAACCGGTACCCCACACCTCTCGATAAGGTATCTGGATAAGGCAATCCGTTTCCGTTTGAGCTGACGTCGACAGCTCGCCGCAGCAACAGACATTTGCTTCAGGCTACATCGCCAACGGATAGACGATCTCGGTGCTCGATATGTCCAACTACATCTGAGCAGCTCATTGGTCAATTGCCATCTGCCTTAGCTTCTGGGCTGGCTATCTCGGTGCGTTTACGGCAACTTTGCGTATACGCGTATACCGCTCGATCGCGGATATATGGAGTTAAGGTTAGCCGTGAGGCTAAGTCTTTAGTGTAAGTAGCATTTAAAGATACGCGTATCTACTTTGGGAATTTCTACTACGCGTATACGCAAGGCAACTTTGTACGTAACACTTTCTGTTGGTCCACGGGATCGGAGTCAATAACTCATCCTTCCAGGCAGATAGAGACATGGAACGGAGCAACGGTTTTGAAAATTTTTTGGAATACGAGCTTGTCAGTAATTTTTATACAAGCAAGCCGCCGTCCCGCCGGGATCACAGCAAGCTCGCTAACTCTTCCCCCAACATGCAACGTTTAACTTCGTATATGTTGCAGGGAAAGCATGTAGATACGTTGATAAAACTCCCCACGCGCCGGCCAAACCAAATTCAAGAGAACTAGCGCCCGAATAGTTTCAAAATAATCCGAGGTTAACTTGATTTGAGTTTTGATACCATCGCCGACGTGGCATGAGATCTAATCTGCGACCGAACAGGTCAAAGAAATTCTGTGCCCAATAGACAATACCGATCTTACAGGCGTATAGACGACAGGGTTTGCACTCTGGAAGGTTCCGTCAACCAAGTTTACGAAGAAGTGTAAATATATCGGTTTACGAAATTCTAATCAACCTTCTCATTGGGGATTTTCCGGAATTATAATTTCCACCAAACACGCGTGGTATACGGAGTCCATCTAGATGCCTAACCACAGATCCTATGCATGCACCGCCAACAGTTGATACATCCTAGGATGCATTTAAACAGATCCGTCATGCATGCTGCGATGGCGATGATACGTCAGTGTCCGTCAAGATGGCCACTCACCTTCGCAGTCCGGACCCGCGCTGATGAATAAGGCAACACAAAATCCTGCAGCCTAGATTTCGACATTCTGTATTTGGCTGCCTGCGCGACTTGCGGGGCCCCTGCTTGAGAGATGCAAGGGCCCTGTGGAGGCTTAAAGATATGTGGAGCGCGGCATCGATTTGTAACGTCAATTTGCAATAGACGCACGCGGATGTCAAATATAACAGGATCTTCATGCAGGGTTATAGTTACGGCTATAGCTCTCGCTATAGCCGGTGCTAGGTGTCTGTCAAATCGGCTTTAACGTTCTTAGTACCGCATATATCTGGTGGATTTTCTGACAATTGGTTTGGTACAGTTAAAAGCCAAATATTGGCTGGGCACGCTTATTGAGCCTCAAACTTGAGTATATAGACGTGTGCGTTCGTGGCTGGACAATTATATTAGTCATGTTTCGCGTGTCTGCAGACGTCATTGATTACAACTATGAATTTTACAAATGGAAGGCTACATAACGCGGGAGTGCGTGCATGGTAACAATCATAGCCTTCATTTGATAATCGAAAAGTCTTCCTATATCGACTCAGGTTCTTATCTCTGATGCCCCAATTTGGTCGTATTGATATCTGGACAAATAGAGACTACCCGACGCTGATCTCTACATGTAGAACTGATTTCTTGCATTGATTACTATGTCGTGATTAAATCCTGGGAGTGGTATGTGAATGAATAAGTGTATCTGTAATGCAGCCGCGTGCAACAGATGTCCCTGCATAGATGTGCTAAATTTTATAAAGGTGACGTCTGTGGTATAATTGCAAGTCAAGGTGAATACCAGCTGCTCAGGAGCTTTTAGAAAATCCTGCATTCTTCCATATAGGTAGCACATACATATATCGTAGCTAAGGCCAGGATGGCCGCTATCCAATCATATAATTATCGATTCTACCCCCACCTTGGCGCTGTCGTGCTTGATGCTTTTGTCTGAACCTCTATATATCGTAAGAGTGTAACTTTGCGTTGAATTTTCGCTCTGACTTATTGAGATCGGTACTGTTGATCTATCATTAGATAATAGAAGTCACACGAATTAATCATCTGTAGGGTGAGAAATATATCTCTGAATACCATATAATTGTACTCGAAAACAATCTCTCTATCTTTACTGACTCATGCTTGACGATGAATTTTTTTGTGTGTACGATAATTCAGTCTGACTGTGTCACTTCACCATTGATATTCGAGACTGATTGCCAGGTTTGGTTGCAAAGCTGAGGTAATGGCACTGGGAGGCCTGATAACTTATCTCTTCAATGGTCACTATTTGAGCCGTAGAATATACAGGATTATAACTAAGCTGTGAATCTGTCTATTGATATCCGATATCGTCGTCAGGTGAAGAGCAACTGTAGCATACTGTCCGATTTACAAAAATTGTGTAATTGACAAGTTGTACTAGGACGGCTGATCAGCAGCTGTTTTCACGTGGACACTGAATTGCCAGACACCAATAAATCTATGTGATCGGAGCCCAAGCAAAGTTCTCCTTACGTATTCGATTATTTAATCGTACATCGAATATGTAAGCTATCTGACCCGAAGTACGCCTTGTCGACTAGATTCCGCCATATCTTCGTCCCTGGTTGTAAACCAGACCACTCGATGTGCCTAAGTATTATTTATCTCGAGTAATCGAACTTATGAAGCTGACAATCAGTGAACGGCACCGCGGAATAGTAAGACAATCGCATAATCATGAAGCAGGGCGTCCACGCAACCCCAATTAATATTGATTGGATAATTCTATGCGGTCATAGTGCGAGACGTCTGTGTGCTGCATACACGCGTCTAATATCTCGGTTACATGCACGCCTAGTCGTCAGATTCAACATAAGTTTAGTGTGTTCCCAGTGGCATCTTTGGATCCATACAATGGACTCATATGCAGCTGCAATGACAAATTCTCCTTGCTGGTCCTGGATCTGGGGTATAGTCAGGGCAGCTCCACATTGTATATATCCATTGGCCGTATATACATATTTAATTATCAAGTGGCTGAGACAAGTCGTTCAATCCAATCAGCTGACTCAGGTACCGATTAAATCTAAGGATTTATTTGGTAATCAAGTCTGCCTTATTATCGAGTAATTGATATTGATATACTCTCAATAGCAAACACTGCGAGGCTGAAATCCAATTACCGACGGAGCGAAAGTGGCCGATGGGCATATGCATGAACCTAGTGTGCCGGTGATAGCCCGCGAGACCCACATGTATGCATCCCTCTACATTTGGTGAATTTGGCAATGATACAAGACCAATTGGTCAATTATGTTGGCCTACCCGAAGAGCCAACCTCGAATATCATTGTCCTATTCTCGTCAATCGCATATTCCTTTAGCCTTCAGAAGGGCAGGAAGCCCTATAGGGCTGAGACATGAAACCTTGCGCATCGTATTTTCCAACCGCCGTTGCTCGTTGGAACTATATGTTCGCAAGTCGCACAATATATCGTTTGGTTTGATCCTGTGGGGCTGCGGCATATTGGACATCAGTGCGATCCGTTAGCCCATTGGCTATGGGAGGTGGTCTAAAATTACAGAATTGAACCAAGATCTCAAGATGGGGTCCCCACATGAGCTGAATTCATGGAATTCAATATCAATTTCCATGATACCGAGAGTCGGCATCTTGAGGGATTCTCAGGTAGGCGTATCCATGCCTATGCAGTCTGTATCGATAGGCCAAGACAATTTTGGTGGAGCTGGCCTTCATCGCGGCTGAGAACTCAGAACTTTGAGATTGAGCCCTTGTATCTTGAAGTATAGTATTCCGAATCAACTAAGGTTCAAGTTCACGAGACGCGTGTTATCAAGACTGGATTCAAGTCAAGGCAGACACCGGAGAGTTCGCAATTAGGAGCATTGCAGCAACAGGGATCCCCCACAAGCACCGTTACGCGGTCTCGGCTGTATTCGCGAGTTCGACCCGTCGCTGTGTCTTATACGTAGGGCTGAAGTGCAGGTTCAATTCATTTGAAAAAGTCAAAAGAAGTGGGGCCGGGACGACGGGAGATAGCCCCCAATAGAATGAATGCATGCTCGATTATGCTGCAGACTCGTGGTTGGAGATGATTAGTTTTTCTCTGCACTCCAGTCGACAGTCTTACTAATATGATGCACTCGCTCGTCCACAGCATGCATGCAGGCAGCATCGCAGAGTGCCCGAGCTCGAGAGTTCAATCGAACATTCTATTACATATGCATGCTGATATTATATGATGGATAGTAGTATAGGACGCCTGAGGATAAGCTTTCACGACCGGCATCTTTCGGAGACGCCGAGGCCAAAACAGCCGTGGAAGATGTTGTCGGGCGTGTCCAGAAAAACGTCAGATTCCCGCCTGTGCATGTCGAATGTCGAAAAATGTCTCGTCCTTGTAGGGCTGGCAGGCATCCGGGGTCAAACGCGCGGCGTTGGCTAACCGCATTTGAACGCAAGCCGAATGCGCGCTGCATGCACTCAGCCTCCACCATGCACCAAACGACAATCTGCCAGCCAATGGCGACCGGCCGCTCTCGATAGCCCTTTTGGACACGCACTGAATCTGGATAATCTTACGTTGGTCAGCGTGCTCGTCTCGACGCTGGCGAGCAGCTTGCAAATTAAACGACCGAGGTCAGTTGACTGTTGCAGCGCGAGAGCTCGCGCAGTAGTGCAGAAGCGACGGTCCAGTTGTCCTAATTCGTGTCAGCCATCCACTCTGTTTCTCGTTAGCACATCCATTATCGCACTTGGTTCCGAACAAATTATACTTCGCGATATCGTTTAAACTAGTGCAGCCCTGCAGAGTTGACGGCTTTCCCAGCCAGGCAGACAATTGGTGCGACACTCGCATATATTGCTCGTCTGACATTGGGTAGGCAGGCACCATTCCCACAATAGTTAACAGCACCCCATCCTGATATCCCCAGAATGGTACATCTGCCAGAAGTACCTCGATTCCCGGACGGTACTTTCGCATCAAGTACCTCTCCCCGAGACCCGGGTCTTTCTTCTGGGCCTCTGGGACACTAGAGACTGCATGTGCGCGTATTTGGGTTACCCGGTTGAGGGCTGACGATTCTCACAGGCTGCGAACATTCATCAATTGATTAACTGCTCCAGGCCCACATCTGCACGTCCGCCAAACGGCTGAAGTGGAGAACCTGTGGATGAACTTATTCTTGTCAATCCACATGATCATGCAAGTCGATATCATTCTCACATGCAATGATGATACGAATTCCAGCGATAACGATTATCTGGAGAAGCAGCAGAGTGTTCCCTGGTGTTGATTCTCGTAGGACCGGAGTCGAGAAGACCGATTTCATGCACGGTCCTACCGCCCTCGGGACCCGCGCGGGCAGGCGTAGGGCCCTGGATGATCGCCCGCGGATTGCAGCATCGCAATTGATGATTGTGCATACCTGGTCCATAGGCAAGCTGACATGCGACATTCGTTTGCAGCAGGGCATTATCCGGATCGATTTGGCCACTCTTACGGTTTTAATAAAGCTCTGGAGGCGAGGAATTAGAAATCGGGACTAACAGGCCGGATTGGGGTAGTGCAGGCCAATAAGCACATACTAGATTTGAAATATGCGGCAGGCTTGTGTACCGGAATGGACTATTTGAACGCTTGCCGCGTGCGTTCTATGGCTTATCCCAGTGTAACCATCACTGTTTCCGGCAAGGGTGTGACTTATCGCATCGGTTGTCCCTGAATTTCAGTCAAATTTGCCCTGCAGTTTCCCATGCCGATTTCGCGTGAAGTTTAGAACACCATTAGCTCAATAGTAGCGTGCTCGTGCAGGGATCCAGTGCATCTTAATCTCGAATTCATCCAAATGAGGGGTCTGTGTAGGCTCGGCTCGACGAGTTCGCTAGGCTTTGAGCTAGACGTTAAACGTCTCGCTGCATGCAGAATACAGATCTAGATGAAGAGACTTGCGGAGAGAGCCGCTAGCGCTATATATCAGTTTTCGGACGTCAATGGCAAGCGAATGGGAGCTTGTGGCAAGATTATATCGGTTAATTACAGAATGGCTGTTCGAATCGAGACTCTACAGATCTAACCGAGCGATATTTCTCATCGCGTCAATCTGTGCGGTCCGCAAACGTCTGGGCATGGTCAGAGCGCAACAGCCTCACGACTCTAGACTCAGAGTTTCTTGTGCTACGGTGAGATTGATGTTGTTTTCTTATCTGTCGTGAGCACTGAATGTATGCCGGTAGTATAGCTAGATTTGATGACTCTCCGCAGAATATTGAGGATGATTATATTATCTCATTGCTGAACGTGTAACTATAATGTATTGCCTTTGAAATGAGGAGCTAATAGCAACTCCATAATGCCATATGACCATGAGTACGAGGGGTCTGCCAAAACCCATGTTATGGAATCAAAGAAATCGTGTATTAATATATTGTATGAAGCTGGTGTCCAATCCGACTTCTCTCAAGGTAGAAGTGCGTCGTGTTGCTGTTCAAAATGCAACACTCCGCTCCAGCGGGCCAAGACGCCGCAATGCTTAACCTCGGCTTATTCTTGACAATCCGCATCGAATAAGTTGGCATCATGGCCGGGCATGTCGACGACGGCCTTTCGATCATGGTCTCAATTCCCGTCGCCATGAACTGAAGCGACAATCGGGTCTCCATCTCACAAGCTACACAAATGTCGCCGGCAGCTGCGACGGGCTTTTCCGCCACGTTCCTGAGCAGAATCCGCGCGTACCCGTCGCTCCCATCGCACACCTGGTACTACCTTACCCTCGTTACGCTGAGCGTCTGCAACAAGCCCGAGTTCATCGCTCCCGTTCTCTCGCACGCATTCACGCACAGCGCGATACCGGGTAGCGCTGATGCGGCTTATGTGAAGGAAGAACGGGCGTGGCTTGCTCGGAATCCCGGGCAGCTGGGGAGGGTTGATGGCGAGGGGAGGGAGAGCGCGCTGCGGATACTGCGGCGGTGTCGTGAAGGTTTGGTCAAGAGCGGAGCTATCGGCGGACTTCCAAAGGTATATACTACAAACCTCTCTTGGGTTTATTTCCGCAAAGTCGTATGTTGGAAAGAAGTGGTTTCGTAAACAGAGAGTTAATATGATGAATGAATGCAGGCTATAAACTCTCTATACCATCTCCGGAAATGCCATGAACCTCACCTCCTCGATCCGCTGCCAGCTGCGCCTGGAACCAGCTCACCGTCGTCGCTGCATCCCCTGACCTCCACATATCCCACATTGCGCCCGAACTCCATCCCATCAAGTTATCTCAGTCCGCAAGAGTCGGAACCATCGCTCCCGGAATCGGCGCCGCCCTCGCCAACGCTGTGGAACGGCAATCCGACGCTCCCATTCCTAAACCGCGGTCGAGGCTTCTTCAACACGCTCTACGGGCCCCTCATCGCGCCGAAAGTGCGGACGAATCTACAAAAGTCTTCACCGGACCTACAGATCCTGGCGACATGGATATATGCGCTGATATTGAGCGAGTCGACGGTATTGTCGCCGCAGGAGACGAGCTTTACGTTGATCGCGGCGCTGATTCCGCAGGATGTGAATGCACAGTTGAAGCCGCATTTGCAGGGCGCTGTCAATAACGGGGCGAAGGCGGAGGAGGTAGAAGCTGTTAGGGGCTTGGTTATGGAGATATGCACGGAGTTGGGCGTCGGTTGGAAGGGCGAGGTTGCGAGATTATAGACCTATCTCGCGAGTCATATTTGTGCTGGTTCAGTGTTTCTTTGGGGTATTCTTAAGATTTATATCTTGTTGGCTCTAGATCTATGTATTGTGCTCTAGCTAGGACAGTAGAATTTACGATATATATATATATATATGTGCATGGTACTATATTGTGCATCGACGAATTCTGCCTGTGCTGTTCAGACAGGATGGTGAATTGTTAAACTAAATTATAGACAATACTTGCTCAATCCGAGGCGCCGATATGAACCAATGCATGTTGTTCTCCAGCAATTAATCGATGGGAACAGGAAGAACAATAACTTAAGAGACCGCGATCCACGGTCCCTGGAAGTCCGTAAAACATAAATAAACTCACATGTAAGGAGTTATAAGGATTAAAGCGCGGATTGTGACAATGATTAAAAAAAATGAAAAATAAAAAATAAAAGATAAAAATTCAGAGGAGATAAATCAAACTTTTGTGTCCCTAGCCCATGAGGTATATTGATCAAAGAAATATAATCAAAGAAGATAAAGGATGGAATGAAACTTAACACAAACATCATGAAAGCCACCCGAGGAACGTCAACAAAAGAAAGTAGAGAGGGATTATAAACGAGGATCGGACGCCTCGAAGAATCAGTGCAAAGAAAATTGACCAGAAGTGGCGTGTCGAAAGAGAGTGCGTGGAGATGTGATATAGATAGGCTGGCTTCTTAGAAGAGCTTGCCGACCTTCTTGAACCAGCTGAGCCTGTTGTTGGTCTTGGGCTTCTCATCGGAATGTTCCTCGTAATCGTCTTCATCATCAGCATATCCGCGATCTCTTGTGGTGTAAGAGCGTCGGAGGCTCGGTCGTCGGTCTCGTTCGTAGTCCTCCTCGTCGTCAGAGATCGACGGTTGCTTGCTGTATCGGCGGCTGTTGCCGTTCCCGTGGTAAGAACGATGCCTGGCTAGCTCCTCCTTGGCGGCTTTAAGTTCATGAGCCTCCTTCCTCGCAGCTCTACGGGCGTCGCGACGGATCTCTTCTTCCTCTTCCTTGGTCAGGAGGGGCCGTTCGGGCGACTTCTTGTTGCTGTTGGAGGAATGCTGGTCGGCATTGCTGCTACCTTGAGCTTTCCCAGGCGGCATGTCGTAGGAGGACATGCGTCGCGAAGCACGTCTCGCAGCGCGGGCATCCCGTCTGAGCATCTTGGCCTCGATCTCCTCGGGCGAGAGGGACTTGTATCGCTCTTCCCGTCGAGCGGCGCGGCGGGCTTCCTTCTCGTGGTCTTTGTCTTCGGACGAGGGCGCGCCGACGCCTCGTTCACGGTACTCCGACTTGCGGGACTTGGCTGCCTGAGTGCTGGCGGATGTGGCCCGTGCCTGATACTCCGCAGCAGCGGCCTGGAACTCGGCCTGGCGGATGCGAGCTTCCTCGGCTTCGGCCTCGAGGGCGGCTTGTCGCAGCCTTTCCGATTCTTCAAGCTCTGCCCGTCTGAGTTCTTCGCGACGGCGTTCGGCTTCTCTGGCGGCCTTGCGCTGACGACGCTCTTCTTCCTCGCGAGCGATGGCGATGGCGGCTTCCTGCTGCTTCTTTTCGCGACGGCGGGCTTCTCGGCGGGCCTCGCGTTCGGCGTCGTCTTCCTTGCGGGACTTGGAGGTCTTGGAGCGTTTCATCTCGGGTCGATGCGGGGCCTCTTTTGATCTGCGGCGGGAACCTTTCTCTTCGACAGCGGCTCCCAGATGACGGTCTGCTTTGGAGTGTCGGCGGCTGGTCGAGGGGCCGGAGGAGGAGTGAGGTCGAGATTTCTTCGATGGCGCATGCGCGGTGTCGTCGGTGGACTGGCCAGCGCTTTCCGCAGAGGACCTCCTCCTCGGCGATTCTTCCTCTTCCTCATCGACCTCCTCTTCCGGCTCTTCAACCACCGGCTTCTCGGCCTCATCGCCATCCTCTTCATCCTCGTCGACGTCGAAGGCAAGATCCGGCTTTGCTGGCTCCGCCTCCTCCACCTCATCGGCAGCAGCTTCTTCTTCGGCCTCGGCTTCGGGCTCTTCGACTTCGGGTTCGATCACTTCGACGGGGGCGACCTCTTCAGCTGGCTCTTCGTCCTGGATGTCTTCAGCCTCCTTCGCTTTTCTCCGCTTCCGCTCTTCTCGACGCTTCTCCTTTGCAGCAAGAGCTTCCTCGTCGTACTTTCTGCTTCGTCGCTTCTCCTTCTCTCTCTCCTTCTCTCTTTCCCTTTCTCGTTCCTTCTCCTTCTCCCTTTCCTTCTCCTCTCTCCGCCTTTCCTTGTGGGCCTTGTGCCTCGCTCGCCGTTCCTCTTCGGTCTCCTCCCGCTTCTTGCGATGCTTCTTCTCTGCGGCACTCTCGCCTTTCCTGCCGAACCTGGGACCTGGCAGAGGGGTCTCGGGGACGAGGAATTGCTCTACATCCATGCCACCTCCGGGAGTCTTGAGCAGAGCCAGATCATGATCTCGTTCGCCGTCCTCCTCGTCGTCTTCGATGATCAACTCGGGTAGTGCATACGGATCCTTTGCTGACTTGGTACGCTGGCTGCTCTTGCTACGCTCGCTGGCCGCGCCGTCGGCAGCTACGGCTTCAACTTCAACTTCGGGCTCGGCTTCGGCTTCGGCTTCAGCCTCAGCTTCATCGGCATCGGCATCCTCGGCGTCTTCAAAAACCTCTCCAGGTTCGCTAGCGGGGGCAGAAGGAGGAGGGCCATCCGCTTCTGTTTCCGATGCCTGCGGCTCAAGCAATACCTCGATCCCCTTGGCGGCTTTGGCTGCAGCTTTCGCCTCAGCTTTCGCGGCCTTCTCTGCAGCCTTCGCCGCAGCCTTTTCAGCAGCCTTTGCCTCCTTTTCCTTTGCCTTGGCCTCTTTCTCCGCCTGCTTCGCCTTTGCTTTGGCTTCTCGGCGTGCCAGCTCCTCTTCGACCCGTCGCTCGAATTCCTCTTTGCGGGCCTTTTCACGAGCTAATCTTTGCTTCTTGGCTAGTTCCCCGGCGGTGATCTTCTTTTTCGGCTTTGGCGTCTCCGGGACCGGTGCTACTGTTGCGGACATTATCAGAAACCGAGCTCAAATGATCAATTGGACTTCAACTTACCCTCTTCAACTGGCTCGCCGCCACCTTCTCCCTCGGCAGCAGCATCTTCGGCAGGCTCTTCAACTTCAGCGGGGGGTTCCTCAACTGCGTCACCCTCCGGAGCCGCCTCTGGTTCTGCAGAAGCAGATTCCTCTGCCGCCGTCTGTTCAGGAGTTGGTTGCTCCACCTTTTTCTTGGTCGCAGTTTTCGCTGGGGCAGGAGAGGAAAAAAAGCTAAGCAGTCCGCCACCGCTGGTGTTCCGTCGCTCGAGTTTCTTCGAAGCTGATACGGTCCTCTTTTTCTCCGGCTCTGGTGCAGGGGCAGCCTCCTCAGCAGCTGCGTCAGGTTCAGCAACGTCTGGTACATCCGCAGGCGGGGTCGCGGGTGGAGTCGCAGGTGCTTCTACCGGTTCGGGCTCGGGCTCGGGCTCCTTCTTCTTTACGACTGTCTTCTTCCGCGCCGGGGTCGGCTGCGAAAATAGCGACAGTCCAGAGCTCTGTCTTTGTGTGGTCGTCCTCGTTGGGGTTTTGGAGGTTTTGGTAGCCGGGCTTTTCGAAGTTGGTTGGTCGGTGCCGAGTAATTTGGCGGCTCTGATTTGGAACACGTCAGACTACGATGATTTCTTTTTTATACGCGATCAAACGAAAATGTGGGGCGGGACACCTACTTTGACGAAACTTTCGGCTTTTCTTCAACCTCTTCCAGCTCCAATTCAGGCACAGGATCCGGCTTGGATACAGGTGCAGGTGCAGCTGGCAGCGCTGAGTCTCCACGGGGCGCCTGCGACGGGCGTCGCCTCGCTCCGAAGAGCGCCCATGGATCTACGCCGCCTGAAGCCGTAGCGTCGGGTATTTCGAAGGCACCGATATCTACTTCTTGGAACGCTCTATCGGATTTATCTTGCTCGCCGGGTTCTTCTACCGGTCGAGCAACCTCCTCCTCCTCCTCCTCGTCCGCTCGGGCGTCTTCAGGTGGTGGGCTCGGGGCTGGAGGCGGCGGGACGACGCGCGCAGGAGCAGCTTCCTTTTCCTTCTGCGCCTTCCTGGCAGCTCGTCGGGCAGCCTTTTCGGCTGCTGCAGCTCGTTCCTTCTCGGCCTTTTCGGCCGCCGCCCGTTCCTTCTCTTCCCGTTCCTTTGCAGCCTTTTCCCTCAGCAGCTGGGCCCGGGTCGGCTTTGGCTGTTTTTCCTCATTGACCTTCTTGGTCTTTTTCGGGAGTGCTAGGGAGGGAGCGGGTTCTTCAGGAACAGGGACAGGATCCGGAGCCGGTTGCTCCTCAGCCGGGTTTTCTGGTTCTTTGACTGATGATTCTTCGGCAGGCTCTTCTTTCGCAGGGTCGTCGTCTTCCGGAGGGGACGGAGATTCTAGGGGTACAGCGGGTTCGTCCTTTATATTTTATACGGGGCGAAGAGGATCACAGTCGTCAGTCAGTTGAGGCGCACAGACAGGCCGAAACGGGCTATTTCACGCGAGAAAACCGCAACACCACGGACTCGAGCGATGGAAAACGCGGCGAAGGAATCCGTGGTCTTGGAATACAGACGGAAGCGGAGTGATCGCGATGAAGGAAGGAGGAATGGGGGGAAGAGGGGGGTGGGAAGGGGAGGTTTATCAGCGCGGCCAAAAGCATTATAGTGGCCGGTTGCCTTTGGAATTCTGGCGCCAGCCTTGCGGGTGTGTCCATGCCTGCCTGCCTGCCTGCCTGCCATGCCATGCCATAAGATTGATTATATCCATAATCGAATATAATCTTATTCTTATTATTGCGTGGCAGTCTCGCGTCCTGAGTAATTTCGGCTGTTGGTAAGACGGAGACAGACAGGGACAGATAGAAAGACAGACAGACGGAAGACAGCAGTCGTCAGTCAGCCGGTGCGCCACGGCTGCGGGCTTTATCTGGTGGCGGTGCCATTTTGCGGGCTGATTGTCATCCGCTTCACAACAACAAAACAACAACAGCAACCGCAAGAAAAAACCCGGTTGCATGGAAGCTGCCAGAACGAAAGCCAAGCCGAGAAATTCTGCTGTCACGACAGGCGCCAACGCCAATTGCCTCTCCGCGCTCCCATCGTCATTCTCACTTTCTATCGCAGCCTCATCTTGTCACGTTATGCGAGATGAACGGGTGGATGCTTATTACCCCGTCCGGTTTAGTCCGGCACGAGCGCTGAAAAAAAAAAAAAAAAAAGCTGGAAAAGCTGGAACTGGAGAGTCACGAAGTATCCCCACCAGCCACCTTACGACGCCGTCTGTAAGTCCGTCCTTTTCGGCTTCTTTCGGACGACTACTTGCGGCCATGCATCCGCCAAACTCACACGGGACTTCGAGAAGCAGCAATGCATTGGAACGAACCAAAATAAAAACAACAATCGATATATATGAAGGGAAAGGTGGCTCTCTTACCTTGACCGGGCTTGCTCCCCCACCAAAATAGGCTCCCCAAAATCCTCTTTTCTCCGTCCTCGGCGCTGGCGTCGGCTCTTCGATATCCAGCGGGAGCAGCTCAGGAACTTCCTTCTCCGGTTCCGCCGCAGGCGCCTCTTCTTCCGCCTTTGCTTCCGGCTCGGGTTCCGGTGTCGCTTTTGGTTCGGTGGCTGGCGATGCTTCGTCCGCAACAGGTGGAGCGGGTTCTGGCGTGCTTTCCGGCTCGCGAATCTGCTCTTTCAGTCTTCGACTTGCCAGCCCCCTCCCGGGAATCAGTTCAGCTGCTTTCCCCGTCGACTTGAGTTTCGTTGAGAATGGCAACTCGTTCTTCGCCGTCGCCGTTGTTATCTTGGTCGGTATCTCTACAGGCGCAGCGGCAGCAGCTGGAATCTTGGAAGTCCGCTTCACGCGCGACCCCCATGGGGTAGTCTCAACCTCTTCTGCAGGAGCCGGAGTCGGAGTTGGAGCCGGGACTGGCGCTGGTATTGTCGATTTCGCTGTCGTTGTCGTCGGCTTCTTAAGTCGGGACCCGAATAGCGTGCTTTCAACCTCGACGTGGGCAACCTGAACGACTTCTTCGACTTTTGGTTCCGGAAGTATCAGCTTTTCAGCTTCTGGCTCCACCACCGTCCCTCCCAGTCTTGATATCCCCGTCGGCTTATCAAATCTCGATGCTAGCGGTTTCTCGAATTTCGATGCTGTCGTCTTTTCGAGCTTTGATGCCGTTGCTGCTGTCGGTTTCTCAAACTTCGATGCCGTCGATTCAAACTTTGATGCTGTTGATTCGAACTTTGACGTTGTCGATTTTTCGATCTTCGATGTTGTCGACGGTTCAGTGAGCTTTGAGGCTGTCGGCTGTCCGAACCTTGATATCGTCGGGCTGTCGAACGTTGATGCCGTTGGTTTGTCGAACTTTGAGGAGACTGTCGTCGGCTTGTCGAATTTTGAGACTGTCGTCGGCTTGTCAAACTTTGATGCTGTCGATGCCGGCTGTCCGAACCTTGAGACCGTCGGACTATCGAACTTTGAGACCGTCGTCGGCTTGTCGAATTTGGATGCGAGTGTCTTGTCGAGTTTTGATCCTAGCGGCTTTTCGATTTTGGTTTCCTCAACGACCGGCTCCGTTTTGGGAGGCGCCAGCGATGTCGTCTTTGGCGGCTCTTGGGTAGTCTTTTTGAGACGGTCCCTTTGCGACTTGAGCGTGAACGCTGGATACTCGTCCTCGGGCTCGATTGGCAGCGGCGCTTCCACGACCGCAGCGGGAGCAGCCTGCTCCAGAGCTTCCTTCTCCGAAAGCTTGTCAGCTGGCGTGGGGTTTGGGGAGTGAGATTTGAACGATGTGCTCCCAAAGCTTCGCTTCGAAGTATGCGAGGATCCGAAGAAGCCCCAGCTATCTTCACCGGTATTGAAGTCGTCGGTGCCAAAGTTCGGGTTCAGGAAGGAGTTACCGCCCTGCTTAATCGGCATGGCCTGAGTCTGCGGTTCCGGCTCCGGTGGCGGCGGCGGCTGTTGCGCTGGCGGCGGCGAGGGAGGTCTCTCAACCGCAGCCTCGGCGACGACCTTCTTCGCGGCGCCCCAGAACGATCTCAGACCGAAGCCCAGCCCGCCGGATTTCTCCTCTTTCTTCGGCTCTTCTCTCTTGGGAGGCGCAGCTGCGGTAGAGTCCCAGAAGGAAGACGATGCATTTCGTCGTGCTTCCTCGGCCTCCCGCGCTTCTCGCTCTTTCCTCATCCTCTCTTCACGGAGCTGTCGTTGTCTTTCTTCCCGCTCTTTGCGCTCTCGCTCGGCGGCCTCCTGCGCCTCTCTTTCTTTCCTCTCCTTCTCTTCCTTTTCCTTTCTCATTCTCTCGACTCGGCTCTGCTTTGCCTGTTCGAGTTCCCGCATCCGCTCTTCTTTGGCTCTGGCGGCAGCTTCCGCCTCACGTCTTTGCCTCTCGAGTTCTTTCTCCCTCGCGAGTCTGGCCTCTTCTTCCTCCTGTCTCTTCTTCTCTGCGGCCTCCTCTTCCAACCTCTTTCGCTCGGCCTCATCTTCCTCTTCCTTCTTCTTTCTGGCATCCTCCTCCTCCTCCTTCTTTCTCCTCTCCTCCTCTCCGTCATCGCCACCTGCACCACCTGCACCGCCCGGGCTGAGTGGGCTGAGCGGTGTCCCTGGAGAGTCGTTCCCGCCTCCAGAATTGCCCTTGTTCCCACCGCCGTTGTTGTTATTGCGGTTGCCATTGTTCTTCCTGTTCTTCTTTGCATGAGATCGTAGATTTGTCGGTTCTTGGTTGAGGTCTGGACGGTGCGACGGTATCGGTGTTATAACCGAGATCGTCGGTGAATACTGAGGAGGGAATTGAAAGGTGGGTGTCGGTGGCGCAGTCGGATATGGAGGCGGGGTATCGTCATCATAGGTAGGTGGTGGTAATGGTAAGTCTTCGCAAATCGCGACTTTGTTGTTCATGCAAGTCTCCTATCGTGAAATAACACACCAGCGTTAACGGACCCGTCAGCAACATCTCGAACCCTTCTGATATAACCCACCTGGAAAGCCTCGACCAATTTGCAGTCCAAGCTTGCGATAGCCTCGTATCGAGGCAATTCCTTGATCGTGCCATATCCGGCCAGATTCTCAAGGTACTCGTGCGTCTTTGCATGTTGTCGTAGCAGCTGACCGAATCTCCAGATTCCGCCAGCTTGATGATTGGTTGTTGATGTTATTATATCGGCCATCGTGGATCTGGGTATGCGGCGTCGGCGGCGAGAGCGGCGGCGCAGCTATATCGCATGATACCCGTCGTGGCGAATAACTAAACACTGTTGCAGCTTTCGGTATTTCGTTCCTTCGCTCGTTCGTTCGTTCAGTTCGTTCGTGTCTGTCGGAATCGGCTGCCCTGTTTAAGTTCCCGTGCCGAATGGAGATCTGCTCCAGATGCCCAAAACTCCAAGAGCCCCAGAACCGTTCCCTGGTTTCCTTCGACTCCGCAAAACTAAATCCGGAAAACCAAAACCCAAAAAGGCCAAAATAGCTGGCCGTGTCTGTCGTAGTTTGTATTCTCTAGAATTACCAACGGCGAAAATGTGGTAGTGGTAGTAACAGTAGTAGTAGACAGATACTCCTAACGCTTACTGCCGTCATTTAATTGAGGCGAAGGCGCAGAACCGTCAACCGTTGGCTCCTGTCCCGGACACCCACCGCTCCCTCCAATTTCGCTTGCTATGGAAACTCGGGACGGAAAAAGGTCCAACCTGATCTAGGCAAAAGGCAAAAGAATCTCAGACCGAAACACGAAAGAAAAAACCCGAGTCGGCGCTGTAACACTGACTGAGGCCAAGGCAGGTAGTATGTAGGACACTGGAGAGAAAAGCGACTCCTGATTGTGCTGACCCGTTGCGCGCGCGAGCGAGCGCCAGCGACAATATTTAATATGGATGTACCCAAAGACACGAGAAAGAAAGCCCCAAAGACCCCGCGGAGAGATTGAAGGAAAAGACAGCTGCAAGGGAATCGACTAAGCGCTCAAGCTCCAGCAAACCCGAGCTGAACCAAAGAAAAGTATAAGATAAAAAAAATGATAATATCCCGTCAGTTTCTGGAGAACCGACCCAAGCTTAGGCCGCTTCGAGATCCAAAGAGTAATGTAGGTTTTTTGCAGAGAGTTATCGTGAAACCCAGAAACAGTAAAACTCCGGCGCCTGGATGGGAAAGGATAAGGATATAACGGACGGCTGGATATATATCTTCCGGGATTCGTTTCCTTTCGACCATGCAAAGCTCAGGCCGTCCGTCAAGTTCACTAAGTTAACGCTCCCGTTGATTAATGAGGTGAGCCTCGATCGAGCTCCCGAGAGCTCAGACTGCGCTACGGGACGGGAGAGTCAGTCAGTCGACAGACAGACAAGACAGATGTAGCTGTTTTACTATCCTGCCACGAGGAGAGCTAGGTTGACATACATACATCCGGTATCTCGCTGCTGACTAGGTACCTAGCTGCAGCGCTGCAGAATTCAAATTGAATCAAATCAATCAATCGATGAATGAATCGATTAAATTTAATTAATTCCGCCAGCAGGCGTGCGCGTAAGTTACATGCGTCGAGTTTAAGTAGTATACATTATACGACGTTAACGTTCATATGCACCTTCCATGAACTCCTCTGGCGTGGGTTTTTTCACCACTGTGCAAGTTGTACAACCCTCGCATTCCATGCTTGCTGCTGCAGATGTTTCATTCACATTATTGGTAAGGAATTTGTGGGCCAGCCAGTCGGCCAGCTTGCTCGTGTGCAGCTTTTAAAGATTTTCTTTTTCCTCTGACTTTTTTTTCCCCCTTCCTACGCCCAGCTTCCCAGTGGAACCATGGAGTCGATGCGATAGAACCAGAGCAGAGGCCCCAAAAATATCGCTGTACATACATACGTCTCATAGCTATATACCGACATGCATGGAGGAAGCTTCGCGTCCGCATCCGAGAGATCACAAGGGTCCGCAGCCAGTCAGTTGCTCCCCCCTGCGAGAATGGGAGCTAGCGCAGCCTCGTGATGCATGCTGTCTGGTCGACTCCGCGCAGAAACTTGCACCCATCCTTCGGAAATGGAGAGTTTATTTCTCGCGCTGCAATTCGACCCCGCAAAGCATACATCATCAAACGGGGAGCCTTGTCTCGTCTGTTCGTTAGTTTGTATCTCATGAATTCAGCCAGCGGGAGGAATTCGGGGGAGTGCCGAGTTCGGATGGACGCGAATGACCTCAAGTCTTTCTCTGAGACCCCCATCATGATCCATCCCATGTATGCGCTGTCAGGCTGTTCCCCCCATGATCATTTTTATCAGCTCGATTAGCTAGCTCTTTTTGAGTGTGAATGCTGATACCATGATGTGATGATAATGACCTTGGTATACTAGATCAGCTTTCACGAGCGAGAGGAAAATTCACCAGCTAGCTACTTGTAGCTATCCACACGTTGAAATATCACCATTTGAGAAAAAAAAAAAAAAATTAAATCACGAGCATGAGATGAAAAAAATTTTCAGTCTGATATTAATTATATTAATCTAAGCTGCAGCTGTTGGGCATCGCATGAACATCGAATGAGCGCCTCAGATTCGATTCGCTCTGCAGACATTTCATGCATGCACATCTGCAGCCAGCGCGCATTGCAGACAGTCGTCCAGTCGGCGGCGGCGGTCGACGCACAAACCCTTTCCGTAGCCTTGCAGTTTGAGTAACGCGACGAGATCAGAATGCGGTGCTTCCATTCGACTGATTCATCCATCCATTCAAATTCGATTCATTCGGATTCCCTCCGCGACGAATATCGTGCGTCTGTACGTACGATCGAAGAACTTAAGGGGGACGGTGTGTCTATAGCATACATTCCCCGCAACACCATCTAACGGTACTTGTAGTAGTGATACTACCCAGGTAGCGAGCTACATCCGCCACGTATTCCAGTCAGCACTTATCCGTGTATCTAAAGAAGAGTACCGAAGTAACTAACATCTTCCATTGATTCGATTTGGAAGCTCCCCTCTTCTCATTCGCCCGGCTGCAATCGAAGAAACGCAGCCTGGCTGGCCCCACCCATCCATCCATTCACCCTGCGCATGCCCTTCGAGAGGTCCTTCGTGGCGAAAAAAAGCTAGTTAACTTGGAAGCAGCAGCAGCAGCACATGCTGCACACCAAACTTGCATGAGATCCCAACATTTTCTGCAAACATCCTAATTGAGGAAAGCCCATGCGGAATCCCAGGCGGCGCTCAATGCTATGGCGGTGCTCTTTGGATAAAAGAGCTGCTCCCTGCAGGCATTCCTCACAGGAATACTAGCACTTTATTATCGTATGTAACTGATCACAACGGGATTATTCGTGCAAGTTATCGTTAGTTACTTGCTTTATTCTGGCTGATCGTGGGGTTCCCCGCTGACATTTTATCCTATGGTACCAATGAACTGAGCTTCGCAAATTGAGTCGATATCGTCACACGAGTATCAGTTGTGCATCGTACAAGAAACGCGAGGAAGCGTGAACAGCTGGACGGTTTGGCAAGGCCTGCTAGCTGCACAACGTGGTGCCCATGCAGAGCACATGGTAGAGCTCTTAATTCACGCATTCACATTCACTGGCCAAGCTTATCGAGAGTGACATCAAATCATTATCCATATACTATTACTCCATCTCTAAGTTCGTGCTGTGGCATTATATATGCTGGGCGCTTCGAATCCAGTCGTCCAGCTTCCGAGCAAGACTATCAGCACATCTAGTTCAGAGACAACCAAACACCGATCACAGTAGAGCTGTTGGGCAACATTTGCATGAACTTGCAATATTTCAATATACACGTAATTTTAAAGTAAGATGCATCAAGCTTTTGTCAGAAATGATAATATCAACAGCCATGAATCGAAGCTGGAACACCGTAACGCCCGGCACCCTGCCTGACCGTCAAGAAGCAAATAGCATAAACGGCTCAAGTAAGTTCCGCATGAGCGGGACGCAACGTGACGAAAGCCACAGGTAGAATAGATAACAGCCAACGGCAAGTTAGTAAGAAGAAGTAAGTAAGAAGTAGTAAGAGTAAGTCATTGCAATTGCGCAAGACAGAAAAAGAAAAGAAGCGAATATATGCATGCATGTCAAATGCTAAGGTATACAGATCCATCAGGAAATAAGTTAAAGTAGGGGCAGACCAAATAGGTACATTAAGATGTAAATATATTAGCAAAAATAGTCAGCAATTAAGATTGAAACAGGAAAACAGTGCCGATATCGTGATATCATGTTACTACATTCGAACAGAGCAAAGACCCCCAACCCTGACAAGACTCCGAAACGGGCAACAGTCAAATCAGACAGACTCTATAGAAAAATGCGGAATATACGCCGTACTAAAGCTATGATGATGATGAAACGACCGTAATAGTAATAATCATATCGGGGACAAGACGGAAAAGACCATCCAAACAGGTGAAGATAGCTAGAACGAGGGTGGAATGGTATGTTTGTGCAAGAAGTGAACATGGGCCAATGCTATCCTTTCAGCAGTGCGTCTCGAACCCGGTCTCTTGTGTCACACAGTGTCTCTTCTGCAAACTCCTGCTATGCTGTCAGCCAGTTGGACTCGTGAGGCGAACGGTGCAGGGCCGCCAACTTACAATGTACTGCCGTGCGCTGTTGATCGTGCTAACGCTCTGCTCCAGGTAGGCAACAACCTGCATGGCTGTCCCACTCTCCTGACTGCTGTGGGCACTGCCGACGCCTTCGACGTCCATTCCACTCTCCTCGACGCTAGCCCTTCTGATCGCTCGGATGTCCCTCTCCATCGCCTTGGCAAGTCGTAGGGCGTGAAGGCTCTGCAGAGAGTTCCTGACGATTTCTTTCAATATCTCCTCCGGGTCAGGTAGCGTAGTCTGGGATTGGTGGAAATGATGCGACGGGAACTGTTGGTGATGGAAGGATTGGTCGTCGGCGTACGACGTTGATGTCGATATGGAGGCGTGCGGGGAACCATTGGACGAGGCGTCCGTCGACGGGTACGAGTCCGGTTTCTTCTCGAGAGATAGCAGACGCTAATAATTGCATGCATGCGTTAGCTGGGTTGCTCCAAACATCAAGTGTTGTCTCGGGGACGTCTGCATAAAAAGAGGTCGAAACAAAGAAAGAAAGGTAAACTCACAATCGCCTGCGCGAGTGTCTCGTTAAGATCATCCACATCCGCGGTCGCTAATCTCGAAGTCGTGGTAGCCGAAGGTAGAAACGAAGGGGCAGGGGCGAGCGGCAGCGGGCTCAGCAACTGAGGAGCGGGAGCGAGTCGTGAGTCCTGCAGGAGATTTCTCGACGGGAGTTTCCTTCTCGTGATGGGCGACACGGATCCCGAGGTCTCGTACTCGGACATGTTTCTGTAGGCGGCCTCGACGTCGTTATCCGTCGGGATGGCACTCAGGCGGCGGGGATTCTGCAGCATTGGCGCAGAGGGATAGGGATAAGGATCCGTGTTAACGTGGGTGTTTCTGCGTGCTCGTTTGGCTGAATTGGGAGGCCGGAAGGAAGAACGCGAACTGGTGCCGGTCGGGCCTGGCGTCGTCGGGGCTGATGGGATGTCGCGGGGGAAGAGAGAAGGCGAGGAAGGACAGTCCATGACAACGTCGTCGCTCTGTGGGGACGACGACGGCGATAGAGGCACTGTTCCAAATGTGGATGTGCGGAACAGCGGGGAAGAAGTCGTACACGAGGTCGTCAGGAGCATCGACATCGCGGCGTCGACTGATGGCAGTAACAGCCAGAATATAGTACTGGTGCTTCGCACTTGCCTCTATATATACGGAGATATACGGCAACTGATACCTTTGTCAGAAAGTCGGCTTGCTGTGATGGAAATATATTATATCGTGACCCGGGAGAGAATGCAAAGTATGTCTGAGCGTGTATATAGAGACGGGGTTGTAGACTGGTTAACGGGCGTGTCGGTGAATCGACAATAGCGTATCGTTGATTTTCGACAATATCGCTCGTGCTTCAGATAGATCTTATGATAGCAGCAGCTCATAGAAGTTACTGGCGATTAATTTAAAAAGAGTTGAGCCGTAGACGTCGACGTTATAATGATATCGGGGTAGTGATGCTATTCGGGCTCTATGACAGCGGCAGGCGGTAGCGAGGAGCTTTGGTCTCGGGTGGCGTGCTAGAACGGGAGCTCTGACAGGGCATTGCAAGTCCGCGTTTACAGTAAGAAGTCAAGGCGGAAGAGCAGGTATATACTTATATAACCTAGAGTATACAATAGCGGCGTATGTACACTGGTATATATAAGGATTCTCCTCTTCTTCCTTTTTTTGTTTTGACGAGGTTCTTTTTCTGTTCTCTTACTATACTGTGGCTGTAGCTTATACGCCTGTCTAGAGTTCTGAATGAATACTGAAACTGCCTGAGCACTAGGGAATCGCGCGTTCTTAGTGTCACCTCACATTTTTTAAATAATTTCTGAGAGTTTAGCGAGCGGATAGATCTGGGCTTCAGGCGGAAGCGGCTCCGTTTCGACCAGTGCAGGACGGCCAAAGTGAGCACGCTAACACTTCAGGCATGTTTTCTTTCTTCCAGGCCGAGTGTGGGAAAATCGTGCGGAGATGGATGGGCAGCTTCGAGTCAGGAGGAAGAACTCTATTAACTTACAGTATAGCTGGAAAAACCCGAGGGGGAGACAAGTCCAGCGAAGTTGCCAGCCAGCTCCTTGTGGCTGGTGTCAGCAGACGGAGGAAAAGAGAGCTACACGCAAAAAGAAAGAAAGGGGACGAGAATGCCCCGTGACGTGCGGCGGTTTGGAGTAGACGGCCCGAGACAGAGAAGTCGGCCGGGAGCTGAGAGTTAAAACGAAAAGGTGGTCGAAAGAGCAGCAGCTGGTGCGCTGTGCGGGGCCGGGACGGGCTCTGAAGGCAGGTACGAAACCAGCGTAGGACAGCCGATTGCTGCCCTCAATCCGAGATCGATATGGCGGGAAGAGCAGCAGCAAGCAGCAGCAAGCAGCAGGCAGGCAGTAAGCAGCAGAGCTGGCAGGATGGCAGCAACTGCGCGTGGGAAGGATGTCCGCCCTTAAGTACGGGCAGGATGCTGGGCCAGAGGAAGGCAAGCGAAGAGGGGCCCAACCGGCGAATGGGGAAGGAAAATGGGGATCGGTTGGCCTCCTCCGTCAGGGCGCTGGAGCTTGTCGCTGGCGGAATGCATAGTTCTCCCTTCGTCTGCCCCTGCGAGACCGACGCCAGTCCTGATCGAGGCTGGGCTGGGACTGCCTCGGACGGCCAGCAGGCTAGTTTATTGGCGGCGTGGTTGGCTGTCCTCGTGCAACTGCTTCGTCATTGAGTAGCTCGCATTCCCTATGGAGGTTGTTGGACGACGGCCGTGGCCATCCAGCTTGCTCGATTTATAATTAGCCTCAAAGCCGAGCGAAGCTCAAGGGGCCGCTCGGTATCGGTGGTCGAGACGTACATTTAGGGCCACCGCTGGGGGTCGTATCATACAGCCTCGGCAGATGGCTGAACTTCTGGCTTCCCGCGAGGGCTTGCAGATTCAAATAAACGGAAGCCTCAGCTGCTAGCTCGGGGTCGTTGGCGAGGATGCTCTTTGAGGCAGGAAGAAGGAGTTTCTCTAAAATCACGATCGTGAGGTTGAGGGAGTTGGGACACGATGGACGACGCCCGCCGACTGCAGCCACAATCGCGAGGTCGTCTCAGCCAAGATAAGATAAGATGCCATTTGTGGCACCCTCGAGTCCAACGTCCCGCAACACAGCTTTCCCACGACACACATTGGACACACACGATTTGATCTGTGACAATGTCACTCAATCGTATTCCCATTCAGTTACGTCAAGGATATACAGTCACGGTCGAAACCAACTTCAATCGTATGTCGCAAAACCACGGGGAAGGCAACCAAGTTTATATAGCACGAAGACGCTAGGTAAATATCAACACGCTCCGCTGGATACGTTTCGAATTCGCTAGTGCAGCCGAATGTGCATATGCACTTGCTCAAATCAGTCATCCAGTTCCTGTTATTCGATACCAAGGTCAACTAGTTCCGCGTTATCCATTGACAGCCACTTGGATAAATCGGGTGCTGATCGATTATCTTATCCCGATCATTGTTGGCATGCTTATGCCTGTCGCCTTGGCCTCCTCGATCCGCTTCGTCTCCTCTGGAAATGGCAGCAACAACTCCGTCGTCTTGGCCACCTTCGTTACGTATACTCCGCCCTTCATGCCCCCTTCCCATCTTGTCTTGCGGCTGTATTCACAGAAGGCATTCTGAGTGGTCGACCTCATGTAAGCAAATGTTGTGCAATGTGCTGGCAGGGCAACTCGCCTTCATGGATAGCCTTGAAACTGTCTCTTCGGTGGGATCTATCCAGCCTTCGAGTTTGCTCTATTTGCCATCTCCTTCGAATCACCGCTCTTGGCCATTTCTCCTGCATGCTCACAGATGGCCAGTCCTTCCGAGAGGCTCTTGGGGATGTCAATCCATAGCGTCGCGACGTCGCGGAAGACGCCAAATTAGGCGCGGATGGTTGTGACGCCTCGGGAAACAGTAAACCGAGAGAAGCCGTCTGGCAAGTCGGAAGGCGGCATCGTAGAGAGGTCCGGCACACCTCCGTCCACTGTATTTACATTGTTGAAGAATTGATGCGGGATAGTCGTCGTTTGACATCGAACTGAAAACTTGACCAGTTCTCATCCTGAGCTTTCATCTTGATGCTCAAAGCGATGAACCTGGCCAAGATCCCCTTGCTGCTGCTGGCCGTATGCCTAGCCTTGAATTAACTGACATCTGTGCAAGCAAGCATTTTGCTGCACGTCGCGTCGTCTATGCACATAGCTTGTTGCGCTTGATCAGGGCTATTCTGTACATCTTGCGGTCCTAGGTTACTGGACATGTTGCGTTTGCAGCCCCTACGACTGGCATCCACAGACAGTGGGTCCTCAAGGTATCAGCTTTTCATAATTCCATCAGGGAATGGTAACTGACCGTGATTGCGTGCGGAGTAGATCAAAGGGAGCTACTAACAGCGGAGATTGGGTTTCCTGGTGGCTTTCCGCTCCCCCTTTGTAGCTCCTAGGCCCATCAATTCTTTCATCCGAACTGTTATCGACAGACTCAACAAGGTAAGTATATGGCATGACAGTGTTCATCTTCAGGAGTGCAGGTTGAACTCGGCTACGTAGCTACGCCACCCACAGCGGTGTCAGTGGGGCTTAGGATATTACCTATGTGGCAGCGACTCAATTCCTTGACTGAGGCCGTTCAAGGTACGTACCTTGCTGTGAATCAGTGTTCATATTTTGTCCTGTGCCTACAAGACTCGCACCTGCCCCTCCCAATGTTGTATCCGTCAGCTACTGAGGATGCCTGTGCCATAGCGCTAGTTAACTTGCCTGTCCTGCTTGGCCCGCTGTTATAGCGACTGTGCCGCTCAGGTCTTTCGCCAGACCGGCCACTGGCGGTTTCAAGATTGTCCATGCCAACCTGTCCAACGGTGTTCAAAGCTGAGCCCATTATGTCCATGTAACCGGAAGTCGAATCTCCTACATTAGAACAAACTCGAATCTGATCCCACTTAGAGTATGTATGGTGTACGTCGTCAACTTGAATGGAATATATTTATCGCTCTTCAGATCTTGCATGTTCCTGTCTTGTCTCGGCAGGCAGAAGAACCCGTTGCCCTGCCCTGCCCCTTCGGAGTCTAGTTTCTAGACTAGAATAACCCAGCCAAGCTGTTGAATTATGGGCCATTGGACCTATATATCCCTAGTCCCAGATTCGAATATTCGTAAAGTTTGGAGTCAGTAGCTAGCTCGGATATCGGTTGCCTATACGGCCTTAACATGGGCTAATCTGGGAACAACCATAATACAAGTGACGTTGTGACCCGGGATTGTATTATTTTCAAGTGCATTTGCTAGAATGTCTCGAGACCTATGTTTACATACAGGTGGCCTACAGCCCAACGTGTTGCACAGGTAAGTGAATCCAGGTACGTGCATGCCCACGTCAGCACCTCTTCTCCTCGCCAGTACGCACACCTCGCAAGGACCAGAATAGTAGAGATATAATTTTCAAGAATGATACAAAGGAAGAATAACGGCCGTCGAGTTTTCATTCAAGAAGGATAATGTGGGAACAAAAAACAAAAGTATAATGAGCTTTTCCTCACGCCGCTGCCATATCGTTTCGTGTCAATCACTGCATGCACGTCCCCTTCCTGCCATGAAGCCTCGCATATATCATTACAGTAGTAGAAACGAAAACGAAAAGAAAAAAACGCAGAAGGGAAGAATAAGGACAGGAAATGAGTCATGTCATGTAAGAAAAGCCGGCAACAGCCGAAAGGATAACACCTCGCCCATGCACCCAAAGATCAAGAATCAAGGCTAGGAAAGAAGAAACAGAAAGGAGAGAGCGTCGTTCACTTCTCCGCTTCCTTCTCTTTGCTCCTGCTTCTGCCTCTTTCCCCGTCATCCGCTCCGCCGGCACCACCGGATGGGCCTTCGTCTTTTTCCTTCTCTCGATCAAGACTCATCCGGCTCGGACTACCGACGTCAAGTCTATTGAGCGCAGCTGTGGTATGCCCCATGACCGGACTACCAACCGTGCTGTTAGTCTGGCTCCTGGGGATGACGTTGAACATGCCTGTCGTGCCAACGGGACTACCGCTGCCAGGAGGGATCGTCATCGTAGCGTTGCTACTGCGTCTGTTGCGTCGTCTAAGACTCCCAGTTCTGGATGATGGGAGGGATGGGTTGGGCGACGAGCTGGCTTCGCTGACGGCAACACTGCCAGGGAGGACAGGTGGAGCTGGCCAGACGGTGTCAGTTTCTGAGAGGAGGATCTCGCCGGCAGAGGCACGGCGGCGTTCTTCGACAGGAGAACGGCCTTGAGTTGGGTCGTGTGTAGCGTCGAGTGGGTGGTTGTGCTCAGCACTGGTGTCCATGGTCGGGAGTTCGGGACGGCGGACTGAGCCAGCAGCGGAGCCAGCTAATGCTCCCATGATGGTAGATTCTTGGTGGGGGTTGCTAGTTGGTCCTTCGTGTCCTGGAGGAGAGAAATGTGATGTCGAGCGAGGAGAATGTGCTTCTCGATGGCGGCGTTCAAGTACCTCTCGGGAGGTCGATGAGACGGATCCATGACGCGAGGGGGATGCCGAAGGTGGACCTTGATGTGTGCTGGTCGTCAGTTGACGTGGTGATGACGAAGAGGTGCTGATGGAACTACCGTAGCTGTGAATGTTTGCTGTTTGTGCAGCGGTTGCAGGAGAAGCGAGGGGGCTGGTAGGACCAGCAGCAGTCGTAGCGGTCGTGGTAGTGGTAGTGGTAGTGGTAGATGATGGCCCTTGTGGTGCTGAAGGAGGACCCATTGAGGCGCCAGCCAAGGGGTTGTGCTCCTCCCTGCGTGGGGAGGCCATGCTGTGGTAAGCGTGCAAGGTACTTGAATACTGTCGTTGGATGCCGCGTCTCCGGATTCCCGAAGTCGAGAGACTGATGTCCGATACGGGCGCCGGCGACGTGGCGGGCTGCGGGGTCAAGTAGGTGAAGGACGCTGATGGAGACTGGTGGTTGTGATGACGATGGAGGTGCTGCTGATGCTGCTGGGCCTGCGAGGAGGGAGATGGCGTCGTGTAAACAGTGGTAGGAATGTGTTGCGGTGTTGCAAATGCGCGGCCGCCGCCAGCGCCAGCGCCGCTCTGGGCAACGGGATACAACGGAACGATAGACCAGCCTGGCGGTAGCTGGAAGCCCGGTGGCAGGAGATTCGGAGGGCTCTGCGTATTGCTGTCTGGAGCTGCTGCACCGTCGACACTACCACTGGGAGCAGTACTAGCGGGGGGAACAGGAGATAAGACGGATGGAGGGACAGGCTGGGTGGACGATCCTGCATTTGAAATGTTCGCCGATGCTTCTGATGACGGCGGAGGAGGAGGGCGAACTTCACTCCTCAGCGGCGTCGTAGGCGTAGGACTGGGTCCCAGACTTGTCCCCCTATCGGCCTGAGCGGGCGTCCCTCCCACGCTGGCTGCAGGTGTGCCGGTTGTAGATCCAGCAGCTCCAGCAGCTCCAGTAGCACTACCAGCAGCACTACCAGCGGTCGACGCGGGCACATGGCCCCTAAGCGCTCTCACTTCCTCTACCAGAAGATTCATCTGATGCATCATCCTCTGGTTCCAAAGCTGCTGCTGCTGTACCACTTCCTGCACCGCAACCTGCGCAACCGCCGCCGTATTGTTGTTCATCCGCGCCTGAATGTCATTCTGCAAGTTCAATTGAGCAACTTGCTGCAGATGCGCTATCCGCGCTTGCCTCTGTCTAGCGGTGCCGTACAGCATCTCCGGTTGTGGTGGCTGCGGCAGCGGCGGCGGCTGATGTGCCATATTCTGGTGCAGTACATTAGCGAACGCTCCCGCTGGAAGGAACGCATTGATTCCAGCTCCTCCTGGTGCCATCCGTTGGCCGTGCGCTTGAGGTATCTGCGGCATGTTATTCGGGAAAGGCGGCGGCGGCGGTTGCTGCCCTCGTCCAGCATGTGCTGGTCCCTGCGCCCCCTGGCCACCTGGAACTCCCGGTGGAGGGGGAGGAGGAGGTTGGGCTGCAGGATTGACGTTCGCGGGGGCAGGTATGGCACCCGCAGGAGGCTCACCGGGGATGTGCCGCTGCGGGTGGCGGGGATCGTCCAGTACTGGGCGTCTACACGTCGGACATCTTTGCTGTCTCTCCATCCAGCTCTTCAGGCACATGAGATGTAACACATGTCCACAGGGTAGTTTCTTTGGCCTCATCCTCTCGTCCACAATATTGCCTTCGTCGTCAACGAACACCTGTGCCGTTCGTCCGCCTGTCGTCGGGGCCTCGCTCCAAGCTACCATTGTCTCTCTGCAGATGATGCAGAGCGGTTCTCGGGCGATCTCCGTGGCATTCGCATCCGGGTATTTGGAGTTCATATCGGCGGTGGCCTTCTTGTAGGCGATATAATCGCGAACCTTGGTAATAAAGGACCGGATGGTAAGATAGACATCGCGGATGATGTGCAGCGGGAGCCCGTAAAACGTAAGCACGATCGAGAAGAACGCGACATAGATAAGGAGCTTGAGCACATCTGTCACACAAAGAGTCAGCTCCAGCCCTACTCCAGCCGGGAAATGAAGACCAACGGCAGTGAAATACTGACCACTCGTGATATTCGCCCTGAAAGTCCAAGCAGACTTGGCCTCCCACGTACACAGATCCAGAGCTTCCGCATCGTCCGCGAGAGACTGCGTCATCTCTTCCTCAGTGATATCTCCCCTCTCGACTCTCGTCTGCAGCACCTTCTTCTTCCTCTCTCTGATACTCTGCGACATCCGGTTGACGGCCACCTTCTCATACGCCGAGATGAGATATCGCGCGATAACGGAGGAGCAATTGATGGTAAGAATCGCAAAGTCGAACGCAAACATGACAAGCATATTAGGCTTGGGCAGCTGCATCAACGTAAGGACGCTATACCGGGTAAGCAGGAAATCGAGGATGAACAGGATAGCCAGCGAGCTGGCGAGTCGCGCGTGAAAGAGATAAGGCCGGTCCGGAGGGGTTTGTTGTATCTATCGCGATGAACCACCCGTCAGCAAGGCTATATTCCTCCAATTCGAGATCCGCATGCAGGTAACACGTGGGAGAGCAGCTTACAAACTCCACGCGACTCGTGGCAAGCCAATGGAAGCACTTCAAGAACAGCAACACCGTAAACATGGCGACAAACTCGCCGCGGAACTCGTCGCGAAAGATCGTCATGGCCAGGAACGTTTCCGTAATCGCATACCAGGCTTTCTCGTACAGGTCTTCGACTTCAGCTGGTCGTAACGGGCCGTAGAAGATCTTCTGAACCATCTTGCCGAACATCAGGGTCATGAAGAAGCCAAAGTTCGTGAGAATCTGCAGCGAGCAGACATTCACCAGTCAGCCTTCGAGCTCCAAAGTACGCCATCGCGTGATATATCTAGCCCAGCCGAGCACACGAACCATAAGACAGGCATTGGACTGCGCGAGATGGACGCAGGCCGAGTAAAAGTTGGCACGTTGGTGGAACGCCTGCAAGACGACACCCGACGCCACAAGCGTGCTGACCTGGAGAGAAGATATGTCGGTTAGCCATTGTACTCGGCATCCCAGAATTCAGGCATCGCCCTAAGCGACCGCGTATGCGTAGTGGAAGGCGGGGGGCAAAGGAGCAGGTATCGTACGGTGCCATATACCGCGAGACGCATCATGCCAGATTATCTCGAGAGAGGGTATTGAAGATGCGAGGTCGACGAAGTTCAAGTTCGTTTGAAGCAGCCCGGCGCGGCCTCTTTCGACCGTTCGAGGCGTATGTATGTACGGCGGGCGAATACGACGACGCGGAGAGGCTCGGGGAACGCACGGAGGCTAGCAGGCGCCGACGGGCTGAATCATGAGGCTGCTGGCGAATCTGTCAGAGCGAAGGATAATGGTAGGCGGGAATAGGAGGCATCTACGGCTGATGCTGTAACGATAGGAGGCCCAGATAGCCGGCGGGGAGGCGTGAGGTATAAGCCAGAGTAACAGAATGGGATGGAATAGGCACAATTGCGCCAGCGTTGTGAGTGACGTCCCGGCTCGCCACAGCGCCCGCTGAGCATGCAGCCTTGGCGCCCGGAAGACATCGCAAACGACACCGTGTTAACCTCACTTATATTACTTCGTGCATTCAGGAGCAATTTACAATGCGATGGCACAACATCGTCTTCAGATTTGGATATATACCTAGGTATATATCACATGAATACGTGAATCTACAGACATCGAGCGGCTCCGGAAAAGGGAATACGCTACATAGAGTGGTATCGTATACGTAAGGCGTTCAAAGGCCTAAAATCTTAATCCCTCGTTTCATGAATATGACATATGTGATATATGATATTCTCGCCCCGAAAGGTACGGTGCGCACCTACGGTCCCAAGAACTCATAACGTATATACATGACGGAAAATTAAAGAAAATAGTGTGTGTGGTCCGGCCCGTGAACGAGTCATCAAATCAAGTTCGCAAGGCTGTTGTTGCAAGATATCTAAATATACGCTTGCATCTCGTCAACTTGTATGAACTCGAATGTCGTATCGTGATGGTACCTAGATTTCCCGGCCGTCGGTCTCGAGCTGCATCTCTGCGGC
This sequence comes from Orbilia brochopaga, assembly GCA_036872635.1. Lineage (NCBI taxonomy): Eukaryota > Fungi > Ascomycota > Orbiliomycetes > Orbiliales > Orbiliaceae > Orbilia > Orbilia brochopaga. The sequence continues at coordinate 1,657,522 of JAVHNQ010000010.1, read as the reverse complement.
ACAGTCGCCTTGAGCTCGTGCATGGCAAACACTTAGCTAGCTTTTTTCCCTTACATATAGAGACCAGAGACTTATCGTGAAGCACAGGCAGCATCGCCGTGGCACAGGCGAACGACGTGGCAAATCCCGCTTTGCCTTGAATTCAGGTTCACCGCCTACCGCCAAATCCGGCTGTGGCTCACGATATATCGACCGGTCTAGCTTGCAACCGTCGAGCTGCAAGTTAGGGTTGAAAATCAAATCTGATATCGAAATATCAGAGTCGCAATCCAGCGGGTCACGAGAGCTCCCGCGAACTGCGTGATAATTGCCTCAATTTGGTCAATGCAAGTTGCTGTGCTTGCAAGTTGCTCAAGGCGACGAATTGCAGTTGCACAATCGCAAAAATCGAAAATGTGACGGATGTCCTACGTGTCTTCTACCCGGAATCGGGCAGAGACGTAAAAAAAAATTGTATGTTGGCTAGCTGCAATTTGGTTTGCATTCTGTGTAAAGTTCTGTCGATAACACTGTTCTGGTCCATTGACGGAAAGCTGGAAAATACTGATGATGACGACGGGCCTCTCATTGCATCTGCATCGTGGTTTTTGCGATCTGAGCGTGTATTGGGTGCACCAGGGATAACTTCTTGTTGACAAAGAACTGCAGTCTGGACTGAAGAATTGACAGGAGGGGTGTTTTCATGTTGACGACAGCGATATTTGATGATGATGATACTAATACAAACAGGAAGCGCGTAGAGTGAAAATTGACATCTGGAGTTTCGTCGAACTTCGAACCGTCGAACACTGGCGCGTGTGCATCGGAATTGACAGAAGAATCATGGGTGTATCAATATGGGAGTAGCGGTAGTGATAATACTTTTGTTTGTTCTTGTTCCCTTATCGACGTTGGGATGTCGACGAAATTTTCAGTCATCATTAGTAGCCAGTGAGTAATAATTATTTTTTTTGTAAAAAACCTTCTTTTCGATAGCCCTTCCGAAACACCAGCGTCACCAAGCATTACGAAAGAGGGGAGAGGGAATTGTCAAGGAAAAGAAACGAGAAATACAGCAGAGAAAACAAGGACTTTTCAGTATACCTCACCATTTTCCGAGCAAAGTTGTGAAGAAGGGCGCTGTGGTCGGAAGATGTTGACGAGGAAAAACATGTTGGTCCGTAAGAATAGTTGTGGACGAAGTACAGTAGCGGAAAGGTGATAGGAAAATAGAACGGTGTTTGTGGTGTGTCAGATGTTGATGCAAAGGGGGTATTCTAAACTGCAGATGACGGTGACAGGGCAATCGGGCGTGCATGGCGTTAAGAAGAATCCGATACAGGGTGAGAGGTCGCAATCGTGATCCGAAGCTCCGTCGTCTTTGAATGCAGGACCGAACAAAAACATTTGTCGTGATCTCGGACGTCCGCTAGTTCCCTAAGTCCCATACGGGTTCTCAAAAACACACATGTGCACACGTCATGGCCGGTTCACTCGCATTTAGCGTCTATACCTCTCTTCGCGGTCGTAGTAACTACGGTCGCGATCTCCACGTCCGCCAGCTGGTTCGGCCGCTGCACCATAGCGATCGTCAGCAGGCGCAGCTCCTCCATCACGAGGACGAGCCTCACGGTCATAGTAGTTTCTACCGTTACCACCACGTTCCTCCCTACTTCCACCATATCGTTCCTCACGACCGGTGGCGTATCGGTCGATGCCACCACTGCCTCCACGGCTGTAGTCATCCTGATGCTCGCGGCGGCTACCGTAGTAGCGGTCGTCGTATCGGGAGTCGTAGCGGGCGCCACTACCACCGCGGTAATAACGGTCATCTCCGTAATCACGGGGTGGGTAGCCTCCGCGTGGTCCTCCGTACGGACGGCCACCGTAGGACGGCGGTCCTCGGCGGAAGTCATCCTCTGAAAAATTCCTCAACGTTAGCTGCCGTGGCCTGCATAGGGGAAGGCTAGAGCTCAACTTACCACGCTTGGGTGGCCCAAAGTATTTGCCAGGAGTAGGAGTGCGAGGGCGACTCCTACGAGCCTTTTCAATACTCAAGGTCCTCCCTTCGTAGACTTCGCCTTGGAGAGCATCCTTGGCAGCATCGGCCTGATCGGAGGCGGCAAAGTTGACGAAGCCGAACCCACGGGACTCCTTGGTGTGTGGGTCGACCATGATGTTGCACTTGATGACCTCACCATATTTGCTAAACAGACGGGTGATGTCTTCCTCAGTGAGTCGTGGATGGATTCCGGTAACGAAAAGATTGGTTCCAGTATTTCGGGCGTTGTCCTTTTCCGGGGATGGGTCCTTGTCACGGCGGTCCATAGTGTCGGATGCATCGGGTCTGTCAGGTTCTCGTAAGCACGATTTCAGAAGAAATGCAATGATTTGATTGATAGAGAGAATATATAGAGGGAAAGCACATACCGAGAGTCGACTCGGCCTCCCGGAGAAGCGCTACGGCTCCTCATACGGGTGTTACCGTCGGGAGAACGAGTACGTGGTGATCCGGAACGGTCGCGGTCGTAATTGTCGCGGGAGTCTAGCACGCGTCGACTGCCGTTAGCGAAAACGCGTCCAATACGAGGCCGCAGGGCTCTACAGGGTCAGGCAGCTTACCACCGTAGCCTCCACGGGATTCAGTTTCGTAGTCCATGATGCCTCGAAGTGGTTGTTGAGTGTCGTGTAGGGGAAAAAACAAAAATAGGGAGCCGGGTAGATCAGAAAGCGTCCAGGCGGTTTCTACAGGTTAGTAACGACAAGGAGCGACTTAGACCGAGCTAAGACGCGTGCGGGAATTCAACTGCCGTGCGAAGCGGTTGAATGTGGGAGAGATGTGCCAATAGGAGGACGGAAAGGGGTGCGATGGAGGTTGATGGGATGCCGGCGATGAGTGGTGATGGGGTGGCGATGAGGTTTGTGGAAGAAGGAGCGAAAATAAAATATTAGCCACCAAATTAAATGGCCAGCCTTCTGTGGTGTGGCACAGGGGTGACTAATCCTGGGCGGCCAGATCTGAGACGCCCGTTGAGCCAGAACGACTTCCAACACGCCAACACATGCCTGTGCGCAGCTGCATTCTATATATATTATCCGCTCGATGGACCTCAGGAGCCGATTCACTGTCCGCTGTTAGGACCACATACCTCCACTAGGTCTATGGGAAGGCAAGTACAAGGTGTATCCAATGCATTGGCGGATTCGTCGTCTCCATAGCTATTTAAAGTCAACAGATTGCAATATATTGACCCCATCAACGGAGGTCATCCTGGGCTGTCCATATATCGACTTCTAGATCCAATCTATATTTCACGAAGCTACGCAAATTGATATAGATTAAAAGTATGACTGAATATGCGCGACGAAGAGAATTCAAGCCGATCATACACGCACGCGCGCGTGCATAGGGGTAACACGAACAAACATTCAGAAAGAACAACAGCCGGCAATAGCGTATATATGTGTCGCCGGAGAGTTTGGCACTCCAGACCAGTATATATCCTACATGCGTGCCGAGCTCGCGGGTAACACAACGACTCGTATGGCCGATATCAATGAACAATCATATCCAGAAAAATCAAAAGCCTACTTTATAGGGCTGCCGCCTGCGGCGTACTTGAAAACCCATTGCACACACCCTTCCGAATCATCAGCCAATATTCCGGCGGCACTTTCACCCCATTCGTCCGATCGAACGTCCACTGCCCAATCCTCCCGTGATACCCCGCTGTCTGGTCTCCCAAAACCTGCGAGGTGTCCCAATCGCAAGTAGGCGACAGATCCGAAGTGCCGCTGTAGAACAAATCCTGCAGCAGCGCTATCTTTTGATTCACGTCTGAAAGGCGGACATTCAGGTCCAGAATTAAATTTTTCCGAATCGGGTCACTACAGATTGAGATTTGCGTGCCGGAACGTGGCTCGCAAATATGTTGCTGGCACCTGTCTGTGTCCGGTTTCGAGTATACTGCCAGAAGACTGGCGCTGCCGATCCCTTGTCTAGCTGCTTCGATCCCGGATAGCGGAGGCCCGTTCGTCGTATCGCCAACCTGCACAGAGCAGTGTCCTTCCCACTGCGTACATTGACCTGAGCTGATCTTCAGCGTTCGAGCACTCGGCTCCGATTGCCCAGGGATGGCATTATCTCGATCCACCTTGATACTGATAGTGGTACCGCCCAACAATCCAGGCTGCTCAAGGGAGGGATTGAGTGACGGCAGGTTCAGGGCGCACTCGAGATCTGCTAAAGGATAGGACGGCAGATAGTCTTTCTGTGCTCGATATGCTGCCCCATGTTTCTCATGCTGAGCTAGCAGCCCCTGAAGAAACCGGTTGATAACCACAGCGGTATCTGTTTCGGTCATCATATATCGCCCGAATTCTTTGAACCCGCAAATGCTGACTTTCAATCCTGATCTGCTGCCACAAAAGTGCCTTAGACACTGGTCTGGTTCCGTTTGGGAGAAGAAATCGTTCGTCTTATCCAGTATATCTTCAACCAGCCACTTCAAACCTGTTGTGAACGCGATGAGAGTTGTTTGGTTCTTCGCCACTTTTGAACACTGTTGGCGCCATTCGTCGGAGCTCGAATCCGGCGGGGTTACAGTGACTATAGCATCCTTGACGGCCCACGGATCGTCCAGCTTGGTTGTATTGGTACCTTCCGTGACCCCTATAGAGAGATATGATTCCTTGAAGAGCTGTCCAAATCCCTGAACTCGCATGTTGACCTCATTCCGCCTTCCTTTATCATCGGTCCACGCCACAGACGACTTGTTAACACGGAGTCCCCATGGCTTTTCAGGGCAATAAATAGCCACTCGATTTTTGTATGGGCAGTTATGGCCGTCAATAGCTAGTTGTTTGTGAAGCCTCGAGAGGTTTTCAACGATGCTCTCTATCGGGGGTAATGCTGCGGCCTGCGCCTGGAATTTGGTCCCTAAAAGGCCATTTTCATCCGTCCCGTTCGCCAGACAAACCTGTGCGATAATATCCGTAGCTCGATCATGGATGAAGTAGAAGCAGTCTCCGCTGACTGCTCGGATGCCATAAATCCGTGGAGCCGGACCGTCGAATGGTTCATCGTTGGTAATGACAAGACTAGGAAGTTTTGCCAATGCTGATGTAAAATTTTGCAACTGATCCACTTCGAACCAAGTGTCGTCATGGAAATTCTGTCGCACTTTGTAGCAGTTGATGTCCCGATCTATCGGGGTCCGGGTTGCAGCGCTGCGAGAGGCACTAGAAGTCGCCGTACATGAGTCTTGACTGGTCGATTTGGAACTCTCCTCTATCTTGCGAGTCAGTCTACTAGTTGTATCGTTCAAGTTCGATGCCCGAAAGAGAGCTATAGCTATTTCTGCAGCCGTGGAGGGTTCTCGATCAGGACCCTGTCCTGCAGGGGTACTAGTGGCTTCGGGAGCCGCCCTTGCGATCTTCAGTTTGTTGGGAGGAATGATATTGTCGGTTTTCGTCCAGTGCACATGCGCATCATGATCCGGCTCATGGGTCGAAAAACGTCTTATCGGAGTCGCCGAGGGTGCTGACCGTGCTATCAGGGTTGTGAGAGTATGGGACCTAGGGACCCTGGTGACGAGCCTCCGCACAGTACTTGCTTGTTCTGGTGGTAGTGTGTGCTACAAAGTTCACGTCGTCCAATTTAGTCAGTCGCTACGCCTTTTAATACAAACAGCCGGAATTCCAGCAGCATGCTGGCGTTCAACCGCTGTATTTCTCTCTTCGAGAACTTTCAGTCAAGGGCAGCGCAAACTCACCAATTCAATGGAAGCAGCCACTATCAGCAGATATATCCAGCATATCCATACTGATAGATACCATCCCGTTGGCATCTGCATGGTACCTATCGTTCGAAACCTGCTGAGAGCTTAGATGATAGCGCTAGGTCTGTACTCAAATACGGGTACTTACTTAGGCACTGCAAAAGTCCGAGATGTATCTTATGCTAAAAAAAAAATATCTGCGTCTCGCGATGCGATCCAAGAAAATACCACTGCAGACCAGCTGAGTATCGAGAACACAAAACAGTCGCAGAATAAGGATAGTTAAGCCTAATGGAATTAAAGTGTCAAGATCCAGCCAGAGAGTCAGAATAAATTGGAAGACCAAGCCCTGCCTTAAGTAGGCGTACTTGTCGACGCGAGCATGGAGCTGCGCCATTGCAACCTACTTGCAATGTCGGCATGAAAAGCAGTGAGACTTGAGACACGTCTAACTAGGAGAAGTTGGATCTCGCCCCTGCAGTGGCCTGCCGAAGCTACTAGCGAGAACACTCCATATACTTGGTAGATATGCGACTAGACCGCTACGATTGAGCTCCAACAGAAATGTCAAATGCAACCACAACTTGACTATTTCGAGGAAGATACACCGGAACGACCAACATCTACAACCAAACTGCCATTTCCTGTTGAAAACGTTGCGTTTCAGAGCCACCGTCGAAACACCCGTACAGAGGAGACCATCTCAATGAAACCATACATGTGTTTAGACATAAGTTCAGGTTATATCGGTGGACTTTGCAATATTTGCAGTCGGCTAGTACCTGATGGGCCGCCTGGCCAGTTTATAATTCACGAGACCTTGCAATTGTTATATAGAAACAAAATACATCGTATCGCGACATATGACACACGCGTATATGTTCTCCAATATCACAACTTCATTAACATAGAACGCAGGGGTCTACAAACGCGTATGTGTATATGTACCTGCGTTAACTCGCCGTTCTACTTAAGTCGGCGTCGCTGAAGTGACGGTTGGGACGCTAACTACCCAAGTAGCAAAGATATTCAATTTACATGTAAATGATGACGCAAATACTTAACTCTTCAAGAAGTACTCATTGCGATATTGGGTAGAAGTTTCGAAAGCCGTTCTCGTAGTCGAAACCGAGCCTGGCTGTGTCGGTAAAATACGGCCATTCGGTCGCCGACAACACGTCCGCCGCAGGGCCCGCGGCTCAGACGTGTTGCGACCCGGCTCACGACCCGGCAATAGTAAATAATCCATGTGCAACGGCGATAAGGATGGGCAGCACGATAAAATCAGGCACCAACCATGTCTCCAGCGTCGCACAATTCCTTTGCACATGCACAACAACACTACTCTCTGTTGCATTTTTGACCCGCCATCCAGTCGACAATGCAGTCTCGGCACTTGGATCCAAGTCAGCACCCTGCATGCATGCAGACACACGCATACATGCATACATACAAACCGTTAACACACCCACCAATGCAATCCCACGAAAATTTTAATCCTGCCCTGCCCCTTCTTTCCCAAAAATAAAAACCCTCCGTCACCGATAGGAACAGATAGGAAACCCTGCATCCCGCCAGCTCCTCCCGGCCACCCAAAACGTCAAGCGAACGCGATCGTCTCCAGCACTCAAAGGAAACTGCCAGCTGACGCCGCCCTGGCGCTGCACTCTGCACACGTTATCGGCAACCTCATCCGCGGAATACAGCACTACGGAATAGTCTCCTGCACCTGGAACGCCACAGGACCGAGAACATACTTGTATGTACGATCCGTCGAGCCGCTCATCAAAAAGGTACAGATTGGCATGCATGCCCAGTTGCTTCGACGTTGGCGGTCGAGAGCCACCGACTGTGGTGTTCTTGGTACGAACGGAACAAGAACATCTATCCGAAACGTCGAACGCGACGGCCAGCCAGCTTTCACAAACGCCAACTAGCGTGTATACTTAGTAGTAGTGGTGGTTCGTTGTCGTCGCAAGGATATATTAATTGTGAACAGTAAATACTGGCCAGTCGCTAGTAATCAGTATATAATATAGGCATCGTGCTATGTTCTGCCTTCTACCTTGTGTTCAAAAACCTCCACCTCACCTCGAGCTCGTCGAAAAGCTAGCGTTGTAAATACAATTCCAATCATAATATGAGCCATTCACACAGACTTTGGCACAGCCGGCAGGACGAAAAGCCGTGCTGCCCGCAGCCAAGATATATAAACATCAAAAAGTGCTTAGACTCGAACTCCATCCCTCGCAAGCTAGAAAGACGGTAACCAAAAAAGACAAAGTGACCCTAGTAGTACAACTTTTCAGCAAGCCTATAGACAGATAGACAGAAAGGCATAAGTCGAAGACGAGAATAAAAATCGAGCAAAACAGCAAAAGGTTCAGCCAGCGGTGCGGCGGCCGTCGTAGTGTGAAAACAATGTCAAGCGAAAGAGAGGTGGCGTAACTAAAAACAGCAGTAAGAAGTTATGCATTCAAAAGACCAGCCCATCCTCAAGCATGGCCATCGGAGTCGCCGCTATCAACTGTGTCGCCCGTGCGCATACAGCAATCTAAAATCGCAGTAAACTGTAGTAAAAGTCATAACGTCGGTAAACAAGAAAGAAAAGAGACTATAGCCGCAGCCACTCTCCAGATACTTCACTATATCAGTGATTTACCTAGGCTGAGAAGGAATCTTTATGTCGTTGGCAAAAGTGCCGCTCGTCCTTTAACCGCTTTTTGACGTAGACTGTCGTGAACATCGATGACGGGACGATCCATGCCCATGGCAACAGCCACCCTACCAACAGAAAAAATTAGCACAAGAAACCCCACAATCGCCCTTCGGACATGCGACAGCATTTCTCAGGGTCCCCTTGAGAATAGTCACACGCTTTTACTCACCTAGCGCGTACCCCGCTTCTTTCCCGCTCACGCTGTTGAAACCCCAAAGCAGACCCCAACAGAGCCCGCTGACGATGAGACCACCGACCGCCCAAAACAGGCTCAGCCGCTTCAACGTATCCCTCATCGGCTTGCTCGCAGCCACACGATCCTTCCAAGCTTGTCGCCATTCGCGCTTGCCGTTGCAATCCACGGCAATGACGTCCTCAATAATGACGTAGATGAAACGAGGCCATATTTCGCCTTTCTCTGTGGAAGATATCCGGAACGGCGTTCGGACCTTGCGTTCGTGAAGAAAGTCGAATAGGAGCAGCTGCCACGAGAGGTTGAATATTATGGTCGGCATCGGCATGGCCATAAGGTTTAGGAAAGGTGGTTCGAGCGATGTGCCCACGGTCACACAGATAACGTTGATGATGAGGCAGGTGCAAAAGGAGTACTGCCAAAAGTCCATCTACACAATGCATTCACGTCAGCATTTCCAGCGTCTCGCAATAGCTACTACAACAGCATAGGAAGAGGAAGAGGAGGAGGAGGAGGAGGAGGAGGAGGAGGCGTACCCCAAATCTGGCCGTCTGCCCCAACGGGCGAAACCTCGGGCTCGACAGTATCAGTTTTATCGATCTGATAAAACATTCCAGGCCGAGTACTACGCCAAAAATCCCGGTGATGATTCCAAAGATCGTTGTCAGACTGATGTTTGTGGCGTATTTCAGACCGAAATAGCAAGCTGGCGGGAAAATGCCATGGTCTATAAACATGACGATAAAAACGAATGCTACAGCCGTCTTGTGTTCCCGCAGATGGAACGGAAGTGGTGGTAGCGGTGGGCGTAGAACCGAGGATTTCCGTTCGGGAAGGCCCGGGGACGGTTCAAGAGATGTTCCATCGGTCGTTGAAGGGGCGACAAACGATTTTTCCTGCTTTTCAGGATCGAAATCGCGTGCGGTGATAGGTATCGCGGTGATATCTGTCGCAAGAGGGTCGACGGGCGGAGGAGACGGGGGAGGCTGTGGAGGTGGAGGGGCGGGTTTCAGGTTGGTGTCTGTGGAACTCGAGGCGCTGTCAAATTTCTCTGTGGAGGGAGCGACGGATGCTCGCGGGTTGGTCGGGTTTGTGAGCGTCATGTCGTCGCCGTCGCCAGTTGATGCATTCGACTGGTTGGACGGCGGGTAGGATGATGGCGGCTCAGCGGACATGCTGAGGTTTATTCGAAGAGAAAAGTAATGTGACGAGATATATGATAATATACGATATATATTACCACTATAGTGATATTATTTCAGCAGTCTTCCGTGTCGTCGTAGCAGACCGGAACAGCTAACGTGGGTCGAGTCGCAGGCGTGGCAGTGTTGGGATACCGAAAGCTCCCGCTTCATCCTTCGAATCGGTCGTTCCAGCGGTCCCGAGGCCGACCGCGGCAGGGAAGCAGGTGCATACAAAAACGGCCAGGCGGTCTTGGTACGGGCCTGGACGTGATTGTGGTCGTGGTCGTCTGGACGGAGTGGTCAGACTATTACTGATCCAATGGGACGGTTTGGTCGGAGCTTTATTTTATTTTTATTTTTTCTTCACGAAGCTTCCAGTCGTCCGATGCCCGGTGTGGTTTCTTTGACCGTTGCGCACGGAGATGTGCAGGCAGGACCGTCGTCAATACGTAAGGGCTGTTTGTCGTTGCAGCCGTCTCAAGTCTAAATATAACAACCAAGCTGCCGTGGACCGACCGAATCACCAACAGCTAAGTGGATACTTGTTATCGACGTCCAGTGTCAGCAAGAATGCAATCAAGGTCGAGTTTGAGAGCGGTAAGAAATCAAAAGAGCATGAATCCGGCCGGAGAAACGGGAGAACAGGAGGGTGGGCGGACGGGGCAAGATATACTAAGTAATACGGAATCACGATGCACCGAAGGCAAAAGCGGCCTGAGGCCAGAACCAGCAAAAGCGGCGAGCGTGTAAGCCCAGCGACGGCCCAGCGCCGGCCCAGAGACAGCCCAGCGCAGGCGGCGCACGGCCAAGTGCTTAGCGTAGCAGTCAGCCAGAAAGAAAGAAAGAAGATGTCGGACGATAGCGTACTTACATACAGGTAGGTACTCCGTACGCTTTGTTCGGAAGCAGGAATTCGAGCCAGTCACCCCACCGGAGCCAGCGACAGAGCAGAGCAGTGGCGTGACGGAACGGTTCCAAACGAGAGGGCTGGTGAAAAATCGAGAGGCTCCGTGAGCTGATGAGGCTGTTCAGTACGGCGTGTAGTGCAGTATCAGGTCATGCATGTGAGTATATGAGGCCGCGATGGTTGAATTTTACGGTGCACGTTGTCGTGGTTTTCTTCGGACGTCAATTATAATCGATTGCAACGGCGGCTCCCAGCCAGCAGTTGACGTCATGGCCGCCAGGCATCGCGGCAACGCAAAACAGCAAATGCCGACAACACACACACATTTTTAAGCAGAGCACTTCCGTCACCACTTCGAATTCTGTCCGACAAGCTTGCAAGCGCAAGTGCGATGACCGTGGCCATGACCATGACCATGACCACGGTGTCGTAGGTATCCCCGCCGTATCGCATCGACCGGTAGCCCCTGCGAGATGGGGAAGAAACAATAAATTAACCTCGCAACGGTCTCCGTTTGCCACCCTGCATTCTGCTTATTTTTTTCCCCCGTCGTGCCCGGTTGGCGGGCGAGGCAATGCATTGCATTGCTAGCTCTTGCGACTTTTGCCACAGGCTGATGATCGCATGCTTCTCTACCTTCTCTCGAACAAAGTGCAATGCATTGCTTGGTGCATTGGCTTTTGTCACGATGACTTCAGCTAGCCAAACCTCGGCTCAACATCGTGTAAACACACAAGTCAGTAAGGAAGCCAGGACATGTATCCACAGCCACGACAGTCCTCATCAATGCCTCCATCATTAACTTGCCAACATTGTATCCAATAGACTAATCAGCTCACGAGCGTAATTATTTCAACGTGGCTAAACCAAGGCTGGATGAGAACATTGAAGCTTTCGCAGCTTTCGAATGCATTGGCCGAGCACTCAAGACGTATTTGATAAGTTGTCTCGGGTCAAAAGTACGGCGTTCTGGTTTCACGAGACAATATTATAGGCTGTACGGAGTAAGCGGGTTCGAATAGAGTAATCGATAATCAGCCTAACGTCCCCGAGACTAGTATATATCCTGCTGCGTTAAAGACAAATACGGTATTAATCAAATATTGCCTTGTCTCGTAAACCAGAATGCAACACCTTTGGGCGTGAGCCCTGCCGATATTATAGCAGCTTGCCAGATTTATAGCTTTTGGGCGCGCGCGCCCGAAGTCGTGCGCTTCCAGAAGCGATTTTTGATAATTTTGAATTCTCAACGAATAACTAAGTACTTACTTGCTTATTAAACGGTATGGGATGCTAGCCAGCTGCTTTATTTTGACGCGTTTGTAGTTTAGTCTGGGGGGGGGCTAATATCCGGCCTTGAGATTATCCGTAATTGCATGATGATGGCTTCCTTCTTTTTGCTCTTTTGTTCCTTTGCTTGCTAGAGGGTATGTGCATATGCATGTACACGCACATACTCAACTGATCCGACGGGTTTGCCCTGCCCCTTCAGCGCCTGTCTTCGAGGCTACCGACGGGTAACAGCTTCCGCTGGAAGCTTCCCGTGCTGTGCACATACCGGCCGACGCGCGTTCTGGATTGCGAGACCAGCCGAGACGAAATATGGATCTGTTGTAATTTAGGAGCACCCATGAGTGGTGGTACGCATAAACACAGGGGGGGGGGGGATGTCTTGCGGTGCCTGAAGCTGAGGACTGGCAGTCTGGTCCGCGAGAAACTCGCCATGCAAGGCGCCGCGGTTTGCAAATTCGAAACTTGCCGCCCCCAGCATCAGACATCCAAGCCAGCAAAAATACAGATGCCAGAATACTAGATGACCGAACTTGGATCTTCAAAGCTCGATGAATTTCGTCATGTAAACAGACGCCCTGGTTGTCTCGTGTACCAGACAGCCGTACTTTACCGGCGAAGCCGGGTGCCGGAGGCACGCTCTGGCCTAATCTCGGTGAAAGACCCGCCCCGTTGCCAATGCGGCTCTGACATTTTGTATATTCCCCTCATGCAGAAAATGTTGGGATGGTAGTTTCCCTGAGGCTTTTGCCCTGGAACACTGATTACCAATTTTGGGAGTCAACCAGTACCGCAGTGCTTAGTCATCTTCAGGATGCGCGGAGAGCTCCCAACCGCTGATTGGAGCATCGTGTTTCATCTTCTGCAAGAAGCCGCACGACTTGTCGGCATGCAGTGATGTTCTTTCTACGCTGCTTAGTATTATATTATCAGCGATCAAAATGTACATGTGCACCACCGCAAGAATCCACTGAATTCGCGCATGGACAGGGCCATGGCGCCAGGGCTGAAAATTTTCGAAAGAAGGTAAGCATTCCAAGACACCTAGCACCTTCATGAAGCGTAAGAGCCTATTCCGATAATGCAAAATAGCTTGAGAAGAATATTGAGACACGCACATATGTGTCGATTGTTCACTGCATTGCGCATTGCATGTGAACGCAGACCTTTTGGATCAAGACCTTGCTTCAATACTAGTATACAGCCCGGGAAAGACGCTACTTATTGGGTGGCACAGCACAGCTGCACATGTATACAGATAGTTAATTTTCCACATGCGCATGCAGTTATCCAAAGACCTCAATTCCATCGACCCTAGTAGCTCCACTAGTCGTCAACAATCAACGTTACGTTGACGGGTACCGGGTTTTCAAATTGATTCAGATTTTGATTAAACCTATCACTTAATTCCGTCGACTTGGAGAATTTCCTCACCATCTGAAGTCAGATAGTCATTATTGCGTTTCTGTACACACATAACATTATCTGGGCGGCTTTACCGTTGCACCATCTCTACTTGCAGCGGCAACAGCCCTCTGGGAAGCTTATATCCCGAGGCCGGGGAGACGGATATCGAGTTGTCAGGGACCAGGGCAGAACAGGTCGAGACGTGCATTTGTGGAGGGCGTAAAACGGAAGTCTCAAAGACGGCAGCCAAGATCGATCCCGTAATTATGCCTATTTCTAGTCCCGTAGGCTAGCCTGCCGGCCCAGAAATTCGTCGAAGGATCCCAGTATTTTGGCTCTCTTCCGTGCTTTCTGCTGGATGAAGATCCCGATCCCGTTACCGCGACGGAACTTGTAAAGGTCGGCGTTCCCGATATCATGATATGGCTAGCCGCAGTGCTTGCCAGAGCCCTAGGGGCTATAATGAAATTTCAGTGCGAGCCATTATATTATATTAGCAGGGACTCCATCTGTGTCGTACATCCAGACTCGTTCAAAGAGTCTACACTGAGGGTAGGCCAACTGGCCGTGTCGCTGTTGTAACATCCGGCGGCAGTCTGCAAATGCATACAGTGCATCCGCGAAGAAATAGCCCTGGAATTGGTCCTGTGGATGCAGGCCGCACGAAGCCTAGAATACATTTATGTAATACGCGGCAACCAGTCTATTCTATGGGTCCCGGTTCCCTTACGGATCGGACTTCGACGTCAATCTCGTTCCACCAGCGGCTTCAGGCAGCCTCCAATTCAGAAATGCGGCGCAGCATCCGCAGACGGAATCATCGCCATAGGCTCTGGCACGAAGCTACGTAGAAACACCCGCATTGGACTCCCGGTACCACTTCGTGCGAAATTGTTTCAGACTATACGGGTACACATCTCCAGCAGTAAATGAGACCAGATTGGCTTTGAAGAAAGCAGCTTGCATACGTCCCTTAGGCTACCATGCCTGTCCATATCAACGGGATCTCTCGAGCGAGTCTTCGACAGATATAATATGGGATGCCTTTGGGACAATAAAGCTCTCGATATCCCATATATTAGTGTGCAGTCAACATTCACGAGACAATCATCTAGAGTAGACACCCATCCGCTAAACTACCTGCGAATCGACTGCCTGATAGGCTGAGCTACAAACGAAAAATCAACTTTGCAAATAGAGTAACTACTCTTCCAGAAACTCATGAGCTCAGCAGTTTCTGGTTTCTGACATCGATAGATCTAGATTATCACAACCACATCTTGGGCTTGAGAACTCGAGTAGAATAGTTGAGTATTAATTCAGATTGTTTCAGGATATTCGCTGATGGTCGACCCTCTTATGACTGTAGCTAGCCAGCTTATTGGATAAAAGCCTCTGTATATCGAGTTCGCCCAGCCGTATATATACTATTCTGTCTTGTTTTTGACGCAACTTGTTATTGAGATGTCGACTGACATATCCATTCGGGCCGGCACACAAAGGTAGCTTTGCCTTCATTTTGAGCCGCCACTAGTCTCGTAAACCAGACCGCACAGGTCACCATCGCAATCGAGCGCTACATCGCCGAGGAGGTCATAGAAGGTGTGAAAAATTCTCTGGACATATATAATTAGTCAAAATTTAAAAACTAACGGATATCAAACTGATGACAGCTTGCAGGGAACCATCCTCGGATCTACATATCCTCGGGCATACGCGCCTCGAACAATCTGCCAGTACACCCCATAAAGCAAATACTTTCAGTTATCAATTTGTCGTCACTCTCCACACCAACGATATGCAATCAACCAGACTCTCACCCGAAGCAATCGCAACGATTGTCTTCGGGCTAACGGGCCTACTCATATCATGCGTAGGCATTTACCAAAGTTATCACCAACGCCGCTCTCAAGGTGATCTTGAGAGCAATGCCGGTAAGAGATATCCGGATATACTCCAAGAGGGCATTAGGCCTCGAGCCAGATCAAGTAGATCAATTAACTAACTTGGCATATTGTGGTGCAAGGTGAACCAAAGGGAGACCGGCACGCTGAGGAGGAGGGAAAGGAGGAGGATGATGAAGATGGAGCCGCGTTGAAATGTGGGGTTCAAAGGCCCCCTCCGGTTCTAGTTCTGGATTCGGCCGTTTTTAAGCCCCTCCTATAAGACACACCGATTGGAATGGCTATGAGTACGGATATATATGTGCGTTATATCTAGATATCGCATCGTGGTCAGGACTCTATATTGTGCCGATCAGTCTTCTTTTATTATTTCGCGATTGCAACTTCCAGTATCTCCTGTCCTATCACTAGATCGATTTTGTGGGTCTCAAGGTTCGAGCCTCGGATCCAGGTTGTCTTGGTTCAATGTTACATCGTGCTTTATTTCATTTTTTTATTTTTGTATTTTTGTATTTTTTTTTTAAAAAAAAAAGAAATGCTTTTCTGCATCTCCTCTTCTCAAAGTCAGTTGTATCTTTACATCGTTTCAACATATGTTCTAGCTTGGAATATATCAAGAGATAGAAGGAAATTTTACTCAGGTAAATATCGAGATCGGAAACAGAAATTGCAATACCTCGTAATATCATTGCAGCTCAGAACAAGAATCTAAGGAAAAATTGGGCGAAACGCCACATCACTTGTGTATTATTGCCCCTTATACGCCATTTTAGTCGATAGTACTGTAGTGTAGCTGTATCAATTAACCCCGATCTTCCGACACAGTATACGTAAGTGGTGGTAACAATTTTAGAATATATATGGCACGCGCGCAGCGCACAGCAGCTGCACCGCCAACACCGTACAGCTGTGGCTATTGTGCGCGCCAACAATTAACAACGCTGCAACACGATTGGACTGTTAGCGGCGATTGAAACGCATGCTGTAGATTTTGATACAATACGCAGCCTACTTGAATGCAATCCAAGAGACGTGCAGACTGGTTCATGAATTCACGAGGCCGATGCATGCTATATATAGCCGCTCGATGTATTCCAGCCCCATAGCCACTTTTCACGGCGCTATAAAACACCTCCAAAAGCCGAGATAGCCCCAGTCCTGATAAATTTAAAGGGAAATCTGAACATCATATCTCTAGACATATGTGTAGGTCCGCACCCATCGCACTACTTGCGCCCTCATTTGTGGTTCAACAATTCTCAATATTATCATTCAAGTCGCCGGCAGTATAATAATATGAAGCCCCAGACGCTTCTTGCGTGGTGGCTTGGTTTCATATTGGGTTTACTGGCTATCATCAACCTTTCGGTGACGGCACCTGTGTCCTTGGATGGCCCTGTGCCTAATTCTCAGATCATGGCGCCCAGCATTCACATATCAGATCACAAAACCAGCTCTGTCTTAATAGCCGGTGTCCCTGAAGGACGAGCATTTACGCGTCATGGCTCGGGATGGACAGCAAACTCGACTGTTTGTCCTTGCAGACCGACTACCGTCACAGAACAGCCACCACCAACGAAGACAGAAACTGTCATATCGGAAATACCCCATGCGAAAAGAGTCGGAAATCCCCTCCCTCCGCACTGGTTTTACAAGAAGGGTGTAACTCAAGTACGTTGCCTTACTCCGAAATACGTGTACGAAAAGATAAAGCCTCACGACATGATACCCGGGACCAACGCATTCGATTTCCCCGACTGGCGCGATTTCGAGCCCACGGAGGTGCTGAAGATCATTCTAAGACACCAGAAAGGCTGTAGAGCTTGTCGTTGCAATGAGGCCGGGCGTATTATTCCGAGACCCGATCCTCCAACTGTCGAGAGGCCAAAGGGTATACGTAAGATCAGACAGTGTGTAACTGAGCCATATGTTGATATTTGCGCTGCGGTATACGGTAAGTTAGATAGACCTCTGGTCCTCCTGAAGCCACCAACGCGATCAATCATTTCGTTCATGATGACGTCCTACGATGACCTAGAAAGGCCCATGTTGCCGAGATAACTAGCTTCTAGCTAAGCTAATTTGGTACCTCATTGTTTGTAGGCTGCTACTGTTGGGCTGAGCTTGTGCAGCCAAGAGCCACCGACACAAGTCTCACAGTTGACGACTATCAAAAGGCACTTAACAGGATCCCCGGATCAATAAGGGCAGGCCATAAATACTGGAAATGGAGAATGGACGGCTTGGACCCTGCGCCTGGGCAGTCTATGAGGTGGTCAGAGCAGAGGACGACAATTCGTGATCAGGACATTAACGAGCCATATCACCTTGAGGGGCCAAACAAAGAATCCGATTGGAATTGGTTGCCACAATTAGGTGGAGCAGCCGGTGGAGCTTTTGCAAATCAGTTGGGAGGTAAAATAGGGCCCTTGAAAAGGGAAGCGTCCAACGATACAAAATTGGAGTTTGTTGCTTCCCACGGTCTGGGAGATGGTGAGACAACCACCTAGCTGGCGTGACGTCCAGGGCCATTGCCTATAAATCGATCTTAAAGAGTCGCATTTGAGAGATTCAAGGTTTTGGCTAGCTAGTTGCTTTCAATAAAGCATGAATAAACCCAAGCTGGCCGAAGGATCGGCTCACTAGTTCGCAAGACATATGATCCGTCATATCATGTAGACTACATATACAGTGCATATATTTAATCATATGTTATGCATGAGGTGATCACAACGACGAATACGTGTATGTGTTCTCGTGAAGCACGCGCGCCAAATTAATTGACTTAATTAGTAGACAAATCATACGTCTTGTCTGTCACCTGGTGTTTATGTTAAGGACATCAGGATGAGTCGACG
The DNA here is from genome assembly GCA_036872635.1 of Orbilia brochopaga. Taxonomy (NCBI): domain Eukaryota; kingdom Fungi; phylum Ascomycota; class Orbiliomycetes; order Orbiliales; family Orbiliaceae; genus Orbilia; species Orbilia brochopaga. Next base: position 1,639,301 of record JAVHNQ010000010.1, on the reverse strand, counting down.
GCCTGTATAATTTGGTATTGTTCGATCGTCGCTTCGTAAATTGAATGTCTTGATTTTTAAGGGACGTTTAGCAGAAAAGAAAAAACCCGGCCCCAAAATCCATAATGCAGGTTATAATACCGAATGAGCGGCATCAGCATCGTCGCAGAACATCCTCAAGGTTCGTCGCAGAGACCTTGGCCATGGCAGGTTCAATATCCCAAGATGCTTAGCGCACCAATCTCGCATCAAGCTAACCTTCTAGCCCGTGCCTGACCCGCTCAACCACGGCCGCTTCCGTTTTCGTCCCTGCCTAACCCTCTTGCGAACCCCCCCACGATGGAAGCAGGCTCACAATCTACTTATATGATATCTGCGCACTGTGGCCACCTCGTCTTCACGTATACGCATACCGTGGCATGCGTCCCGGGATTAAATCTATTGTATATGTGCTTGATTGCTGCGAGGCCACTCACTTGATCGATAGCGGCATGCGCATATGCATTGTGTAGCAGCAATCCCCGAGCCCGTTTTTCCAGCCCAGATGACCGCACCACTGCGTCCATGCTTTAAGGCTGCCGAATCCGGCTGAGAGGGATGTCCGGAAGTCAGGATTACCACCTCAACCGAGCCAGTTCGTTTCTCTAGAATGTTGCGCTAATATGCTCGTTCTTATTTGACCTACATTCCATCATACAGTTACATACGTATCTGCTTGAATTAAGCACATCATATATATAAGCCTGCTGCATGCACTGCGTCCGTGTCAAGATTTCAAGATGATGCAGCTGGATACCGCCATTTCCAACATCCCCCTCGTCTTTGAGAAACACACAGTGCAGACGTTGACGTGCAAGACTCCGCGAAGCTCCGATAGCCTCAAAATCTCAACTTCGATATCAGCTATATCTCCTCCAAAGTGCAACAATACGGACGGAAGACTGGAGCACCCGGCATTCCCGCCACGAGCGTTCATACCCCGCAAAAACGAGCAAGGTTCGGCGGCACTCCTTGACATCCTTGGTCCGCATTCGCCGATATCGCGAAAACAAGAGAGCCCGACCCGTGAGAGGGTACATTCGTGGGAACACATCATCGACCAGAACGAAGACAACCAACTGCCGCCGACGGTCACCTACCATCACCACTAGATCTAGGTTTGACCGGCCAAGAAATTACCCCCGATATATGCGACATATATACCTAGGTATATATATATACTCAGATTGTTATAACCTTATTATCATATCATCGTCGAAAAAATGGTTCTCGGCCTCCCTTGCCAGTTCGACTACCGCAATATCACCTACGCCTTTCAGCGCACCTTCGGTCACCTGCTCCCCCCTTGCCTTCGGAACCGCGACTATATAGACGGTCCTCACGACCGCCATGACTATCCACCCGCATCACCCGGCGGCTATAGCACTTCAACGAAAACAGATGACCACAATCAGACGCAGGAACAAGAGGAAGCAACCGTTGGAAAAGGTAGAGACGCTGCTATTTACCAAAATGAACTATCGTCGCCGACTGCTAGCTCTATGAGAAAGGGAAGCAGCAGTCAACGGAGTAGCATTAACGGCGGCAAAAAGGAAGTCCGATGGGACGGTGGTGTAGTAGGTGGTGAAGATGATGACGGTGTCTCTAAGAAAACGGACAAAGGAAGCAGCATCGGTCAAGCTCTATGATTGTTAACTCTCGAATATTCGATTTGCGGTTTTGAATATCTTGCAAATTTAAAATTTACACGCGGAGTTCTGAGGCAAACTTTTGATGTTCACGCTGCGCCAGCAGGCACGTTATAAGTCGATGATTGAATTGAATCTATGCAATCGTATACGTTATACACCAGAATCCACCGGACTGGGGCAGCTAGCGGCCTTCGATCTAGTCATGAAATAAGCCCTACTTCGTGCTACCGTCTTTAAGGTACTAAGCAGCTTGAATCTACGTGCAAGGTTTATTGATTGATAATCGATTATAATTATATGGAATGCATGTGGTGTCACATACACGACGCTTGCTTGATATCCACGGCACACTTATGCATGCATAAGTACTATAGTACGAATGTTGATATATTACGGCGCAGGAGTTCAACCCGCACCCGAATGGACCCCCATGCCACGTGGCTATAGGCTGCATCTCGTATTCCGATCTCTTGACGTATGACCCTGCTGGCAGCGTCACGTTTTTGTAAGCGCGGCCGGCCGGCCGAGGACCAGGCCTGACGCAACTGAATCAGCTACCAGTACACCAATCCACTCGGTCGGACCGACTGTGCCGTCGCCGACAAGTCAAGTTTCAGCGACGCGAATAGAGCAGGTGCGAAAATATACGCATCAGACGGACGGAAATTTCTGGTTTGAAGGAGGCGATCGACCTCGACAGCAAAGCTTTAAAGGTAGCGAGTCGACACAGCACTGAATCGCGTCGGGAAACATCGGTATAAACAGGAGTGCTTGTCGACTGTAGCAGATAGCCTCGGATACCGTATCGTGAACAAGCAACTACAGAAGGGGATTCATGAATCGCTCGCGTAAATTGTCGGCAATGTGTGCCGAGACACTCGGGCACCCGCCCTCCTACGGTGTCGCATCGACACATGTGGAGTCGCACTTTGCCAACGTTGCTGCATGCATTGCAAACAAACCGCCAGCAGATATATCGGAGCTTCAAGACTCAGGGCAAACTTCGCTTGTTCGGGTAGCTATAAGGCAGTTGTTAATTTTCGGTAAGAGATTGGGAATCCGTGGTTGGGATTGAAGAAGAGAATTCGGCAGGAACGCATGACGACGGCACAGTTATATGCCTGCCCACCCGTAGACTCGGCATCGAATATAGCTCCACCCACAGGGGTTGAAGCTTCACTACTGGAGCTGGCGGTTCGCCAAGCTCAAGCGCTCTCGCAGCATTATACCATTATTGCATCTTCGCAGTAAATATATATAGATGGAATAGATCTGGATCGTTGTGTAATCTTATAGTATATCACGTACGCGTGGCCCTCCTACGCTTTGAACAGCGTGCAACATGTCCGAGCGGTTAGCGATCGATTTTCGTAGGCTGGAAATATTCTAGAGGCTAGTGATGCGTCATCCATGCTGACAATAAATTTTAATGGTACTATTTAGCATTAACTCACATGCGCGCAATAGTCAGTATGCTATTTTAATCAAAGCAGCGGTGGTGTAGAAACATCAGCAGATATGCATAGTAACGGTTGCCCTGCCCCTTCAGCGCCTGGCTTCGAGGCTAATAGTAACGTAACGTTGGCCGTTGGGAGGATGCATGTCTAAGCTTCGCCCGCCGCCCTTGCTGGTCGTGTCGACGGTCTTGCCGCACACACACACACACACGCACACACACACACACACACAGATATACCACGTACGCATACGGTATACAATGTACAAACGGATACAACAGACACGCGCCAAGCACAAACGCTGGCCGTGATGTCTTCACACCGCTTGCAGCATGGTATGTCTCCGCCTCATCTTCCTTCAGCGAGCGAGCGTTGCACAATATTAATAGCAAGAGCCGAAACGTTAGCAGCTCATATTCGATCGTAATCTCCCCAACGACCGAGACACCAATCACGCCAGCGTCAAATGACAGCCGATGTCCCCGACAAGCCAGGCTCAGCTACTTCGTGCATGCTGCAATCAAGGTACTAGCGGCATGCATGGAAACATCCAAACGTTTAGGAGACATTCCGCCAGGGTTCGGATACGGAACCGGATGCCAAGTGCAAACAGCTAGATGCATTGGAATCCAAATGTCTCTGACAGGCACTGGTTCAGTAACATATACAAACGCAGCCGTCTAGCAATGGCAGCTCGGAGCGCCTACTGCGAGGAGATCACACGAGACGGTGTGAAACTCACGATAAAAGCAGGGCAGCCAAAGCTGGATGATGACGGCCAAGGAAACCGATCACGGGCCTTCAATTTTGACACCATCCACTGAATGGAAAGCTTGAAGCTTAATTTCGCCGCCGCCGAGATACGATTGCAACTCTAGACGAAAAGAGCAGGCCCGGAGATGGGAAATAAATTGAGTGACAAATAACCGCAATATATCGTTGACAACTTGAGGTACGTATACGACGAACGCTATTGCTCTATGGCTATGGAGCGAGCCGGGCGTTGGCTCATTAAAATGAGGCTGCCTAAGTTAGCCGCGGGCCGTCGAGAGAATCCGTTGGCATTCATGCATCGATCTGTGTAGAATTCGATGCCCACCGTCGGCAGCCGCTCGGCTTCGACGTTACGACGACCGGGGACTCGGCCAAATCTACGAAGCCCTTCCACTCGAGGCCTGCAGGCGTCGGCGCCCCTGAGCCCCAAACGAGCCAATCCGTCGCAGATGCGGTGCCAAGACCCCCATCCGCCAGCTTGGTCGCGTTTCAGCCAGGCTCCAGACTCAAACCCACCGCACACCGCCGTCACATCACCAACGACCGGAGTTCCAGGGGCCCAGCAGCTTAGCAAACCGAGCTTTCTCCACGAACGGACTTGATACAGGAGGTCACAGAAGATCGAGGAACACGTATGCTGTCTGTCATTGGTGTTGACGCCTCGCTCCTTCGTGGAGCTAATTGTTGCTCCCCCCTCTCAGGCATTCATTCCTCAATCAGGCTGGGTGACGGTCTTGGTCCAATCGTGCGCCTCAATGCCCCTCTGCTTCGATCCGACAACCGAACCGATTCGGCAGTCTGGTGACTGCTTTGAAACTTCATCAGTAAGATGGCATGGATAGCGCTGAAGACACCATCCATTATCGAAGATGCTTTGCAAGCTTTGCCTGGTCAGAGTATGCATTCCTTCGCCGTCGGCCTGGCCGGTCGTCGAAGCACTGGCATTCAGAGGCGAGAATAAAGTACCGAATAATGAGAAATAAGTTTCCGCCATCTATCCCAAACGCCATAGATCTCCGCGATTTAGTGAGCTGCCTCAGCTTTCTATCCATTCGCAACGACTTGCTCCATCTGTGGCTCGTTCGGTTGACGCAAGGATGTGGGACACGGTCTTTGTAGCAGAAATGTCGACACCATCCAAAGCGTACCTTGCAGCTCCCTACCTGCAGGGCAGAGTGCCTCCGATATTGGCCCACACTCTAAAGTCAGACAGTCTTAGACCCGTTCGGATGGCTCCACCCTCTCGCGCGCATGCGCTTCGGACGGCACTGGAGGGGCCTTCCTTCCAGACGTGACGCGCAATACATAAGGACGAGTAGATCCCTCTCCACCTCGTTTCTTCTCCTCATTCCCCAGCGTCATTGCAAGAGGCCTTCATTCCTCACATCTAACGGCCTAGGTCGAATCGCCTTTTCGTTTTTCTTTTTTTCTTTTATCATCAACACGCTAGCCGTGCTGATTCGATTCTGTCCTTCCTTACTACGGTCCTTCTTTTACGACTTTCGATAAAGGTATCTTGTATCGCTGCGCGATAAAGTCCCTTTTCGCCAACTAACGACATCCGTCTTCAGCCAACATTCTTTCACGAAACAGAAGGCAGAGCCTCAGTTAGTTGATCTTGTCTTATTCAGCATTTGCTCACAGTTTATCAGCGTCTTCCACTCCTTTGGACCTGGTATAATAGTTGCGCAACGAACTGTCCTTGAGCTTTCTTCATACGGGTTTCACATCTTGTGTCGTTCTGGGCCACCTAGATTCTTTCTTTTCAGCATCTGATTTGATATCAGTATCTGCGATACCTCGCTTCATTCTCTTGCGATATTGCACAAAAGTCGTCGATCGACTCTTTTTTTTTTCCACCAAACTCAACTTATTCAATATGAAGTCGTTAGCTATTCTCTCCACCTCCCTCCTCCTCTCTGCCCTTCCGGCTACCCTGGCGGTTCCAACAGGTACGGCCGAACTGAATGCTCGATGGTTCAAGCCGGACGAGCAGAACGCGCCTGCTGCGAATACGGTCAGCGTCCAAGCCGCAGACGATGACAATGACGAGTACATTGTCGTCATGTCCGAGGACGAGACGCGGCCGTGGAACGACATCTTCGCAGAGATGGGCTGTAACAAGACGAACATTGGGAAGACGTTCGGTACCAACATTCGTGCCTTCACGATGAAAATGAAGAAGTCAACCGGCGTCCGCATGTTCTCGATGCCCAATGTTGCCATCCTTGAGAAGAACATCAAGTACAAGGCTGCAGTCATGCCAACAGGCCCATCTTTCAAGCCCCAAACCATGCCTAGAGCTCTGGTCAAGGAGAGCATGAGGATGAGCAGGCTTGCCAAGAGACAATCCGGCGTTTTCATCGAGCAGAGCACCGCTCCATGGAACCTTCAGCGCATCTCGAGCTCGGATACCGTCTCTCTGAATGGACGCAAAGACACCGACCTGAGCTTCAAATACCGATTCGATCAAGCTTCTGGCGCCGGTGTCGACGTGTACATGCTTGACACTGGCATCAACGTCAACCAGGTCGACTTCAATGGACGCGCACAGATGGTTTTCAGCGTCGATAACACGAACAATGACGCTCAGGGACACGGGTAAGTTTCCAGATAACAACCAATCTATATATCCAAGACAGATCCAGCTAACACACATCGATAGTACCCACACCGCTGGCACCGTCGGCGCTCGGACCTTTGGTGTCGCCAAGAACGTCAACTTGATGGGTGTCAAGGTGCTTCAGGATGATGGCTCCGGCTCGATTGCCGGTATTGTCCAGGGCATCGACTTTGTTATCCAGAGCCACCAGAGGCGACAACGGTCCCAGGACTTTGCCGGATCCGTCATCAGCATGTCCCTCGGTGGTGACGGTCTCCCGCAGTCCATGTTCAACATTCTCTCGAAGGCCACGAGTGCTGGTATCCACGTCTCCGTCGCCGCCGGTAACGAGAACCAGGACGCCTGCAACACCTCCCCAGCCGGCTTCTCCCAACAGATCCCAATCATCTCTGTCGGTGCCACGGACATCAACGACGCCAGGGCCTCCTTCTCCAACTTTGGAAAGTGTGTCGATATCCACGCTCCCGGCGTCGACATTGTCAGCACCTTCAACAAGGGACCCACCTCCACCGCCAGTCTCCAGGGCACATCCATGGCCTGCCCAGCTGTCTCCGGCATGATTGCCGATCTGCTCCTCTCGAACCCATCGCTGCGAACCGACCCCGCTGGTATGAAGAAGCTTGTTATCTCTAAGGCCCTCAACGGCGTGATTCGCTCCGGCCGAAATGTGCCCACCAATGGCCAAGTTCTGTTGAACAGCGGCTTCCCAGGTGACCCGGACGCCTAGATGATGTAAACTTACTTCATCGTTAACGTTTCCTATACGAGATTACTTGTTTCTGTTAAATTCTTCTTTGTAGCTTTTCGAGATGAGCATATGGTATCTTGATTATCACATCTTCATTTTCCGTGCTGCGTATAGGGAGGGCATACATATACCCCTACATGTTTGAAGCGTTGCATTGCATCGATCTGGAGTTTGGTTTTTTTTATTATTATCTTTCGTCAGTGTATTATTTTTTATGAAAACAAGCAGAGCTAGCCTTTCAACTATCTTACTTATATCCAATTTTACTTGGCCGAAAAGCTATTGTGCTGTACGTGAGATGTGCAAAACCTATCCTAAATCTTTCAACCTGAATGAGGCATAAAAGTGTAGAGCATCGTACTCTACATATTATGTACGATTTATATTATGACATTCTGGACTAGAAGTGAAGGCCGGCCGCGACGACGCGACTCTGGCGGCTTATATATATCGCCTACTCGTAATATATCCAACATAACGGCTCTTTCTGAAACGTACTCTCTCGTCATTGTATCAAGGCAAGGGCTACCTTCGTAAAGCCCGGCCTCTCACTAGCCGTAAGTGGGCGACATCTCCCGGTATTATATACACTGTGGTACTCAGCCGATGTTGGTGTCGAGAAAGGTACGCCGTATCTAAAACTTTAAACTCTCCACACCAAACCATATTCGAGCCGTCTCTCATATATGTGTGTACGAACTAGAACTAGAGATGGGGTAGCTGCATGCGAAACCGCCGACAGTTCTCCGTTAGTGCCGTCAAGCGGATGCTTTCTGTTCATTCCTTGACCTACTCGCGCTCGCCGTTGCCAGTTCGACTTACGCGTATACAAGATACATCACTAATCATGAAACCCAACATTGAAATGGGATGTACCTTTCGAACATTGCATTTGCCAGAACATAAGAGGCAGGGGCTATATGACTGAAACATGGTTGGTTTATCATCCCCACTGTCTAGAGTGAAGGCATATGTTTTGATATCTGGAGGCTAACGTGTCGTACGTGCTGGGGCTTTCGCAAATGATCTAGGAAGCTACGGTCCAAACATGGCCTTTCATAATCCCGTTAATTAGCTGAATTGTTAAAATGCCAGATTGTAAATCTGAGAGGCGCCTAGGCCACTCTCCGATACACGAATATAGCACGCGCACCATGAAGATACCGGGGGAATATATAAGTACCGTTGTATCTTCGTCAAATGTGGGCAATCATAAAATCGTCGTTGGGAAACGACGGAAGCTAGATGGGCGTTACCCGCCAATAGAGACCGTTACATCCACCACTAATAGTCATTATTCTATTAGAGCGTTGCATGCCTACTGCTCGAGCAAGACGCTCTCTTAACTAAGGTACATTTATACACGCATGCCTTTCGAAGGTCTCCGAACAAGTTGCAAAGGCCTCGATCGAGGATCATTCAAATGAAGACTGCCATGCAATGCAGCGGTCCGGTCGATCAAAGCCTGCATCGGTTCGAGCTTTGAACTGCAAATGTAAATTCATAGAGAAATTTTTTCTCTCCTCCGTCTTCTCCTATTCTGATACTTTGCTATTGATATGTGTGGCAGGCCGGGTTCTTGAAATCGCGGTGGATATATATATCGGAGTCTTATTCGATTGCTCCGTCATCAATCTTCAGCGTATACGAGTCGACTGAGTCCCTCTTCGTATAAGTTTGAATATTTACGTTGACATGGAGCGATCTGACCGAGCATCCGTGCCATATATGTTCACAACTATCGGAATCGTTAAGATTAAATATCGGATTCTGCGAGCGCATTACTTGCGCTTGCTTTTGAGTCCCGGACCTGGCTCAAGTAAGTTAACTCGATATCGGCTCTATCAGATATCGTGTCAGAGGACATTTAATGGTCTCAGAGTGATATACTACTCAGGCAAGAGTCGTCTTGTCGCCAGATTTAAGTGAGGCCAGATCACTCTTAAATCAGTAAAGAGCTTGCTTCCGAAGAATATGCACGGGGAAACGATGCCGCGAAGAATGACCTTGGGGGATGGGGGCTCAATATGAAATACACGAGATTCCCATACGGAGTATCCCGGGCCTTTGCTTCATACAAATCGTGACGTTTTGTCCAATAGGGAGAATGAATTTTTGTGATGAGTGATGGCGTCTCACAAACACAAATCCTTGGTGACTAGCATGGCTTCAAAACAGCATCTTTCCTTTGATATCCATTCAGCACATTCAAAAACTATAGTACTAGTGCTTCTTATTCAATATTCGCCTCTGCATGGATCATTCACAATGGCCCAAAAATAGGTCAGTCCACAGATTCATGGCTCCTGTTGACGTGTTGCGCGCCACAACAGCGCTCAGAGCACGAATACACTATTCACGGAAGATAACTGGTTGCGCGAATCCTAGTAGAAGCTGTGCTTTCGAAGCGAAATTGTTTGAAAAAACCATATATATACATGTGGTTGTGATTAATTCATAATGCGGTAATTTTGGATGATGAGTCTGTACAAGGAGGGGCGGCGACCGCACGGTCGACCGTAAGGGGGATAACTGCAGAAAATGCGCCTAGCAGTCTCTCGTTTTCCAGCCAGATACACCAAGTATTCCAAAGGCACTTTCTTCCCAGTCTCTTTCAATACTATCAGCAGTATCATCAAGTGGTTGGAGACTCCATTTCTTGAAGGGTGCGATATCCATGGTACTTTCATAACCAGCCTGATACATCTCCCAGCCAGTCCAGGATATCATTGCAGCGTTGTCTGTGCAAAACTCAACAGGCGGAAACGCAAGCTCCACGTTACCGAATTCGTGGAAATCAAGCTGATTTCGAAGGCTAGTAAAAGAAGTTAGCTGCCAGCTCCTCGGTGATCATCAGGTGCATGAACTTACACATCACGAAGGTATCTGTTCGATGCAACTCCGCCACTGACAACAACCGTCTTGATATTCACATCTCTGTCTCGCATGAGTTCAAGACTCATAGTCAGCCTAGAAGCGAGATGCTCCCAACAGCGTCTCATCAGCTCTTGCGAGAGGGCTCTCCGCTCTTCCAAATCGGCCCAATTATCTCCTTTCTCAGCCTTTCGGATATCAACAATTCTGTCTACACTGCTCCTGAGGCCAGCAAAGCTGAACTTCATCAGGCCCCGATGACCCCATTTCTTCGCACCGCTCAGCGAGACTGGTAGTCTCCAACCATACCTTTTCTCTAACTCGTCACCAACGACATCCTGTTTCGAAGCATAATAGTGGTTCTCTGATCCATCTGGGAAGGCGAATTCCTCCAGCAATCTTCCGTAATTGGTGTCGTTCTTGACTTTGACAAGTTCCGTGGGAACAACAGCTCTCCCCACTTTGTCCACGCAGTCGCCCACGGCGGTATCGATCGTCTCGGCCAGAACTTCATGGTCTGTTAAGCTCCGGCTTACGACAACCAATGTATGTCCACCGCTGACCAGCAAGCTCAAAAACGGATATTTTGGATCATCCAGCCCTCTCCCTTCCAAGGCTCTACAGAGTCTTACTGTTAGAGCATGCGCCTGCATATGATTAATCCCCACGAGGGGAACATCCCAAGCCAGGGCTAGGCCCTTGGCCGTTTGCAACCCGACATCGAGCGACGATATCATCCCAGGGCCTCGCGTGACAGCTACAATATCAGGCTTCCGCCCGTCAGGTAGATGTGGCAGAGCCGATTGTAGAAGCGGTGACAGATTGCGCCTGTGTGATTGGAACGCTGTGATGGGGTTGATACCCAAGAATTTTCTCGTATCTGCCGTCACCTTGCCATGAAAAGGCAGGGTCGGGGCACCATTTTCCGGGATATGGAGGATCGCGACCGATGAGTCGTCACTAAATTTCTTCATAGTCAGCAAGCGACCATGCGCACTATACAGTGATACACTTTAGAGAAAGTACGAAGCCGCATACCATGAAGACTCGATACCGAGCACTGTAAACCCGCGTCGCGCAGCATACTGATATAGATTCCAACTGGAACGCGCGCTAGCCGCCAACCCTCGGGCCCCCAACAGGCACTGGGACAGCGGCAAAGCGCATCGTGCAGCCGGCATGCACGACTATATTCGTTTCTTCTTCAGCTTATCAAAATGACCGGGAAGTGGTTGTTTGTTGCAGTTGCACCAACGTTGCGACCCTCGGCCGATTAAGTTTTTTTAGCAGACAGTCGATCGGTGCCCCGACGACAAGGGCAACACATTTGCCTTGGATTTGGGGTTACACACCCCTTCGCTCCTTCGCTCCGTCGGCGGGTGGATCGAGCGTTGCCAGCTGGCATCGCGCATCGGATAAATATTAATATTATATATGATATATGATTAACGTATGATAGCAGAATAGATTGGCTGTTTACCTCGGTACTATATGTAGGAGTAGCCACGTTGATATCGATATAGGCGAGTATTCTCATATTACAGTAAGTCGCCGAAGCCGATTAAAATTAACTAATCAATCGTCTGTAGGGTATGCATGCTAAGCTCAGTGCTAACGACACGTGCGCGTTCCGGCGAAAAAGATCTAGATCACCCGTTGCCACCGGCTGCCGGACGCGGACTGTTACCGCGGTCGCTTACTGCTGATAGTAATAAGCGTGGGGGAACGGACCGTAATATCGAACTCTGGTGCACACCTGTAGTCATTCTTACGAAGATTTGGTCCGATCCGTCGCGTTGAGGATACAAAATTGGACTCTGGTTGGACGGATGTGTCCGGAGATCTAGAGTCTCAGCTCAGCTGGCTTCACTAGCATTGATTTTCACGATGCAGCAGAAGCGCCTTTCATTGCCATGCGGCAATGTGAGAATCGAACACCCGGGTCATGCTCCGTACGCAATCGCACTGCCTCTCGCCTCCCGCACAGACATTCGGAGAAAAACTATCTCCTGTGGAGAAATTAGAACGCCTCCTGCAAGCCACGAAATGTCAGCTAACCACAATTACAACGCCACAACACAGCTTTGAGAGACAGTCTCTGGGATCATGAGACGAATTCAGGCTTATGATTGATTATTTCTCGTGAACACCAGACATACTCACAGCATAACATCGGCCAGCCGCACAAGGTTCCCAAGAGAAGTTGCTTTCCAGGAGAGGTTGCAAACTCCGGTGGCTGTTACTCCTCGTTCACTCTTCGGGGGGCTGGTGTCCGGTGTCTCCAACATTGAGATCACAGGTGGAAGACTAGTCCTAGTCCAGATATTGACAAGTTCAGCTACCCAGCAGAGACATCCTCTCCTTACGACCACTTTCGCAACCCTCTCAAGCCGGCCGCTTGGGTTCAACAACTTGATCAAGATAGTCATAGCGCAGCCGCTGAGCCACCGACGCCGCAACAACTTGTCAACAAACCAGTTCGTCTATAGCGCCGCTTATGCGTGCAGCTGAGCTAAAACATCTGCCGTCTCTGCGGTCAACCTATCACAAAACTGCTCACATGGGCCAACATTCATGCGTGTCTATGCATGAGCGAGCCGTCATGGACGCATCTTACAGCCGTGGCTAACATTCCATCCGTTATCCTTGCCGACGAACTCTCAGCTTGATCCCATGATGCAATCAGAATGGTATCATCAGTTTGCCTCAAGCAAGCATTCATCCTCCCGGTGATTGGCCCAGGAGTTCGAGTGTCCCGGGTGCCTTCGGGAGCGAAATGCACGGCATTCTTCAACCTGGGACAGACTTTGCTGAAGGGGCGTCATCATTAGGAATGTGTTTTGCATATCAACAATCCATTTCCGGCGATGTGCATATAGGCAGAAGTTCTAAACGCTCTTAGACGGACCGTAGCTACGTCAAACCGTCGAGAATCCCGGCTTAGGACGTGTAGCGTCGGTCCAGCGCCTTCCGAGGAAACGTTAAGGTATAGTCAGAAGCCCGTGTCTCAAGATCGACAGTTGGAGTCTCACAGGGATAAACGCAACAGACCTTCAAGAGCTTTATGTACGGGGCGAGTCCTTGGGGGAGCCCGACGCTTTTGTTCCCGGGATTGCTGATCTACAGTCTCGAGCATACAATCGGATCGATATCCGAATCATGCATTGTGTATCGAAATTTGGCTGAAGTTACCCGCAATTGAGAGATGGACCCATGACGGTATCAGTAGGCTCTGAACTATCTCCGAAACGACTGATTCCCGGTTCCAGTTGAAGATAGTTACAAGACGATAGGGGAGGCATACAAAATGTCCCGTCCCAAAAAAAAATGGGATCATCATGTGTGCAGGTCAGGTCATATCAGTGGGCATATTATAGTCTATTTCATACTCAATGCGAGGAGCTGAAGCTGAAACTGGGTTCTCGCAGTAGTGCTATAGTCGCACACCATATCATTTAGAGATTATAACAATCTGGTTGTAGACATGTCATTGTTGTTGGATTCATGGGAGTGAACTCGCTCACTCGTATCCCCTTGGAAGGAAGTATACATTCTGTTGGCGTGATCAATTTCGGAACTGAGAATCGGCGATAGATATAACAGCGAGTAGCTAACTAGATATATAAGAATAACGCAAATGGCTTAACGCGTATCATACTAATCGCTAGACTTGTTGAACTCTAATGAATTCGGTATAGTGCTGAAACTGTTTGCGTTAAACGACTTAGAACGGCCTTATATAAGTCCATGGAATGTTACGACTGTTGTCTTGATGAAACATGTTGGTGCAACAATATCACGGTATGGTGAGGCGCTTGAGGCCTCATACCATTGCCGGAATGCACGCGTACGACGCACTGAGCATGTCCATCGTTAGTCTCGCAAGCCAACCGACGATGAACGTTTTATTCCCTTGTGGCTTGATTAGCCTAATAAATATAATAGAAAGTCAGACCAGAAGTATCTAGCTCGTTAACGTTCGATTTGGGTCGGGGTCGACCGGTCTACAGGAAAGCCTAGTTCGTCAATGGATCGAAATAACATCATCAGCATAAACGTCAGCGCCAGCACACAGACGCAAACAACGGCTGTTTCTTGTGCAAGTAAATATGCATGCCCAGAACTGGCGGTCAAATTCTAGTTTGAGGCTGGTATCCGACAGCCCCGTCTGGCCCAATACCTCACTATTACATACGTATATACAACTACAGGTAGTTAACATGTACAGGCAACAGCCTCCGCGCTCACTCAGTCGGAAGACAGTTGAGTAAAAATCCTCCTAGGACTACTTGGTGATGCAGTGATACTCTGGTATATCCATTAGCCGGTACCCCGCGGGCCCGGAGGACATCTCGGAACATCGGACAAGACTCGCAGTTGGGTGTCTCAAGTTATACAGTGAATGGAGAACTCGAACGAACATGCCCTCCGGGATATATCGATGTAGATATTACGCATAGTGCCGATCTCTATTTCAGAGAAAAAAAGGAGGCGAGCCTTGTCTTTCAGATCCTTCTTCGCGCAGGGCTTACAAATTTGATGCAGACCCTTGACCCTCGATGAAAACTCAGCTATGGCCGTTGCAATGTACTAGTAACCCGTTCAAATAGACATATTTACGGAGGTTACGTACAACTGTGAACGGATTCAATCGCTGGGCAGAAGCATCTGCTTGCTGACAATATTCCTATCACTAATATATACATATATATAATATCGGACTATGAGGAGTGTGACTCGACTTCACCGCCAGGCCTGAGGGTGACTATTCGTTGATTGGGACATCCTCAATTGAACAAACTTGCAAATACTCATAAGTACATGCACATACACGCGTACATTTAAGCGTTTTGCTAACTCGAATTCATGAAACTTTCTGAAGACCGGAGGCCGGGGCGCTGATTGGATGGAATTCGGACTTGCAGAGCCAGTTATATCGGAGGTCAAGTACATCAGACCTTGATTCTGAAAGACCTCCGGCTCGGCCAGCGTCACTTGCATACTCAAGGTCGAATGGAGAATGGGAATACTGGTGAACAGACGTGGCAACAGCCCACCTCCCCATCGATTTCGTCCATCAATACCGTACTTGTCGGGGCACCCAGACGACAGGCAGCTTTACCACGGCACGCTCACGTACGGGATAATAAACTCGCTGGGTTCAAGAAGGAAAGTAAATCCTGTTAGATAATAGCAACCCCCGTTCGCCGCTATGACCGGCCGAAATGAAACCCTAACACGCATGCATCGCAGCTCCCATCATCAAATCAAGTGCGCATGATGTTCGCGCTCTGGCTCTTTTCGAAAGTCTTCTTACCGAAATTCTTCTATATCCGTCGTACGAGATTATGCGGTCGCCGTCAAGTTGCTTCCGGAACGGCTGCTAGCTTTAGTCATAGAGTGGACATCGGACAACTTGACTCCTTGGACCCTGGCTTGCAACTGTAGCCCTGATAGCATCGATCGAGTTGAACCCAACTTATGCTGAGCGAACAGAAATGAATCCTAGTCGAACACCCAGCTGCATGCATCGATCAGGCGCAGGAGGCGTTCGCTCCCATTGTTTCGAAAGCAATGCGTGTAAGGCACAAGGCGGAAGGTAGGTCATTTGTCCCGATCATCTTCTGTTGGCTCTTCGAAGTGATGCATGGCTGCTGCATGATGCAGCCGTGGTTGAGAGCTGTTGCAGATAGTAGGGAGGACGGCACATCGATGTGATTCGATTCGACAGGTGCAGTTCTGCCTGAAAGGGGGATCACACTACATGATGTCGTTATTGTTTTCGCTGCGCAAATATTCTCCGATTGAGAAAAATAAATCCAAATCAGGTTTATTCGCTGGACGGAAAGTCTGAAGCGATAGTACAACTGGCAGCATCCCGCAAGGCCGCAATCTTTGCGTCCAGCGTCTGGTTTACGAGACAGGCCGCAATGGAATTCCCTCATTGCAACCTCACGCACTGCAAAACTTGATCGTCATGATACCCTCACCGCAGACTTGATGTACATATAGCTGCGCAAAATGTCACAACGAGATTCCTGGCAAAAGCCCCAGGCAGCACGTCGGCGGTTGTCACAGGGCAGCGCTCCCCTACCCTTCCCGCATATTAATACGCCGAAGATCAAAGAATTGGCCGACAATCCCGCCCGAAAGAAACCAAGAAGCCAGCCAAGTCGGCCGCACAACGCACAGTTGCTTCAGGCATGCAGCGGACATGCGTCCATCTGTATGTACATATACATCTACCAAAGCTCATCATGTCGCAGTGCGGTGGGTGTGCGAGTTGGAGGGTGTGCGAGGCAGACAGGCCCCTGGGACGTCGATCAAGAAGGCTTTCTGCAGCTTGAGAAGTACGTCCTTGCACTCCAACTTCTTACACACATCAAAAAGCAGGACATGACTAAGAAGAAACTCGGCAAAATCTCACAAAATCAAGATTGCCGAATTACGCGTGAATGCGCTGTTCATTTGAAGGCATGCGTATGTATGTTAATTGCCTCGTCTCCACGTACATACATACATACATCACGCCCGAGGGCGTGCCATTGATGCGCCCACGGCGGACACCAACATTATGCGAGCATCATGTCATGTCCTGTCCTCGTGCAGCCGTGTGGATAACTTAGTTGCCAGGTATTTTCCCTAGGTGGGGCGATATTTTCAAATTCCCTTGCTGTCCGGTAAGATCATGCAAAAACCAGTTGCATCGCCAGCCAGCACAGCTTCTCGATCGATGAATTCGTGGAATTCGCCAGTCAATATGCATATGCAGCGTCGTGTGGAGAACTCGCCTCAAAAGCGCTTTGTCCCCAATCGGCGAAAGTCGGAAATGCCTGTGTAGTGTCCATCCTGTGGTGCTCTGCATCTCTGGCATGGCGTGAGAGAGAGGATGTTGATCATTTCTAAAACCAGAAACGGGCTGCCTTCTGCCTGCATTCCTTCCTTGATGTGAAGTTGAGCAGATGCCTGCTCTCAGTCAGTCAAGAGTCCGAGCTAGAGCCCGCACGAAATACCTGCCGAGTTGGAAAGCATAGAGTGGAGCAGCTGATTAGTAGATGCAGACAAGTCGTCTTCCGACGGCTTTGTTGAGTCTGATTGAAAATCTCCCTAGCCGATGTCCCGCCCTCTTCCTGGTAAATTAAAGCGTCGATGCAGACGTTTCACTGCCGCAGGACCGATTTCTTAGATCGGGGTTTCGCTTTTCTGGCTAAATAAACAGGGCGAGGCGCGCCCCAGCCTCATCCTGTACATGCATGCACAATCAGCCTGGTTGTTTACACCTAGGGAGACACAGTTGGTGCGCTGATAATAAATCGATCGAGGATTGTTCGCGATCTTGGAAGCTCAACAGGGGATTCGGGCGTGACCAGTACCTACGACAGCATGACCAACTATAGCCGTATATCCCCTCAATATTAAGACTTCTGTGGACTCTCAGCTATCCAGCGCACGCCCAGTGAGATATCTTACAACGCCGCTAGCTTCTTCAAACTCTTCTCTCTCGAGCTCCCGCTCTATTTCGGCGCCCAGCCGCCATCTAATACCCATTCTCTGATCTACTAGGTATGCTAACTGGCCGATAGCAACTTTATCATAATCGGGATGTATCTTGGGCAAGGCGGAAGAGGGGTTCGGAGCAAGTCGCACAATGTTCAAATTCCAACAGCTAAGACACCGAGCCAGGGTGCATCCCGTCGACGGAACTAACAACCAACAATCTTGAGGTAGCGTCAAAGCGCAGCTTAGACGTGAAAGTACATGTACATTCACATCGGTTGCAAGCTGGCAGCGAATTTAATGCGCGTCGCGAGCACTCTGATCGACTCATCAAACCTTTATGCACAGGGGAACAATATTGATCAAAGAGCCCAATCACTGAATACGTAGACGATGGGGCACGCACTGCGATGGTGTCCGTTTCTTTCCTTGTTCGATCGAGGGACGGCCAGCTAAACGTACTACTTTCAAGATCACGGCTCAAAAATCAGATCGCTGAGCTAGCAGGCAGGGTCAAGCACAAAACACTATCGACAGCAATATGAGCCGAGGCTCTTATTGGGCGGTCTGGTTCTGGCACGATCGAAGGTTGCTTGGTGCGATCAAGATCTCTGTAGAAGAGCCTATTTTTGGGGTGGGTCCAAACACACCAAAATGGATGGAGCCAATAATGCAATGGGATAAGCACGCCACTAGCCATATCAGGAAAGCCTTTCTTACCAATCTCCCAGGATTCGAGGGCGGGAGAAGTCATACTTGTCCAAGCGGCTGGGAAGAGTTTGTTGATTGCCTTCAGACGAGGGAATCTTTACATATTTTCGGCTTTTCCTGAAAACGAAAGCCAAAGTAAAAAAAAAAAGCCAATAGATATTTGTTACAAGCGTGCGTGCACTGGTGTGAGTGCGTGCCTGAAGTAGCGAGGTGGATGGGTGTGCGCGCGACGCGATTGTCTGAGTGTTGTTTTACCACGAAGTCTTCTCCCAACGACCAAATCGATAAAGGGATCGTACGAAGGAAAAGACCTAAGCAGATGGGGAAACAACGACACTATGTGTCAGATACTGTTGATACGGGCCAGATATCGCCTTAATATGTGAGCGTATAACTCGTAGTTATCTTTTGGACCGCACGCCTGGATCCTTCAGTACGTAGAGCAAATAACTCGATTGTCACCTTCGAACCCGTCTTGTTTAGCCGACGCGGGCATGTCTCAAGAAGGCATCAAAGCATTCTGTCTGCTGCCCATTTTCCTGCATGCATGAGAACTGCTGCAACTTTCCCCAGGAAAACCTTGGCTTGCTTCAAGCCAGGGAAGGATGGCGCTTCTTGAGCGAGTGTTTGCTTGGATGGAATCGACATCCCGGCCACCGTTGAGATCTAGACCGCAAGCCAACTTAGCCAAGAGCTCCACTTGATCCACCTACAGACCCTGGCCTGATGAAAGTTTTCATTTCGCCTACCCCTAACCATTTCAGATCAAAGACACGCGGGACGACCTCCTTATTATTGGTGGACATGGGTCCATTCCCTTTCAAATTGGGCGATGACGTATTAACGAGGCCTCGAGGTCTTGGATCGTGAGCGGCAAGACTCAAAGCTGTCACCAATGTCCCGTAGGTGGGGCGGCTAACCAGCGAGTTCTACTTAGTAGAGTCAAAGGCTACAGTTTGAGATGTATCTGGTGAATAGTCCTCAAATACAAACTTTGGTCGGTAGAAATGTAACTATGCCGAAGAGAAGAGACACGTTGGCAGAAGCATCGACTAGATCGCGTGTTACTCACGTTTCCCTCACAGACGGTATATTAGTATTATATGATCGGCAATTTAGTTCAGTCTTCGACGGGAGCCTACTCGAACTTTTGATCTCGCTATAACAGAGCCTCGTTAATGTTAATCGGCAGATCTGCTCCACAAACTCCCCCAACGTGGAATCCTCGATCTGGAAGGCTTGAAGGCTGACACTGGAAAGCTGCTTTATCTCCGTGGTTCCGATAGCCCGCTAGGGGCAACGTTCCTCCATTTGGAAGACTTGCGCTGCCAAAGACAAGGAGAAGGAAAGGAAAGGAAACCGCTGCCAGTGTCAGGAGTCCAAAAGTTAATCTCTTTTTGGTATGGATTAATATTCGTTGCGCCACATTTGGTGCTCGATTTAATCGCGGGTCCTGTTCACCAACCGGCTCTCTCATGTAGTTCATCGCCGACCTCCTTCCGCATCCCGGAGTAATTAGCCAAGCGGAGATAGTTCGAAGCTGAAATGCTTCGCTATCGATTGGTCTGGAAATATCTGGGCGGGACTTGGATAGTTGGTTGTCGATATCAGTGGTTCTGAACCCATGCTGGTCGGCTCTCGTGTTTGCTAAGCTGCTTGTATGCAATGCACACGGCCGCCTCGGTAAATACCGTTAGAACCGGCACTGCATAACAGCGAAGCTGGAAGCGATAACTCTTTAGCGCCCTTTCAATCGGACGCACATAAGCTGGAATTAGAGAAGGCAACCTGAAAGATTTATGCAGGCAGGCGTCCATCACGAGCAGATGAGAGGCTTTTCGCCGCTTCCAGACTCTCGGGTTGGCAAGGGTTCGTGAGCCAGTGGAGGGATCGATCCCGAAGATCTTGTGAAATCTTTGGAGGAGCACCACTGACTTTGCGAGATGTGCCGTGGGATGCACGAGCTACAAAGTTGTACGCACATTTCATTTATTGTGGTCGCACAGGCACATTACTTCCCAAGTACCAGCCACTCGCGCTCGCCAGCTGAGAGCATATAGGGAGGATGAAACAAGCGACACAAACTGCACTTGGTCTATCGAGTATCCCAGGTGGTATACGTTTTGCACGACAAAAGTTGGCATATTCGGGACGGCATTTTAAACGAGTTGGAGGATGATACGTTACAAAGCAGGAATCTAAATGTGACGTCCTGTGCATTATAGCATTCGTCCCCCCACCCCACATATGAGGGCTGGATCAGATTCACCTAACCGACCGATGGAGCAGAATGTTGGACAGGATAGGAGGGCCGCAATCATCATTTGTCTTGAGTCAGGCCATCGAGGGATGTTAAAAAAAAAAAAAAAAAAAAAACCCCGGATATTGTAGCGCCGCTGCCAGCTGGACTTCGTCACGGTGCATACACGCATGCATGAACGATCACAGTGCGGCAGTGAGATTCCTTCATCCCGAAGGTTTTCTCGGGCTTTGGACTCATATCCGTTGGAGTGACAGGCTTGTGGGTGTTATCATGGGAGCCTGGAGGTCGGCCGGCCGCTCCCTGCCGAATCGACGTGACGTCCCCGTCCGATCGCGATCGACCTCGATCAGGAGATTGGTAGCTGTGCTTTTTAATTTCATTTATTTGTGTTCGGATGTGAAGCTCGAAGGCAAGTCCGGAGATGATAGACTACGTTTCAGAAGCCTGCAAAGCTCTCAGCTGTCTTCTGTCGAAGTTATGGTCGTGCCGTTGTTAATTCTGTGAGCAGCTAGTATCGATTCGTTAGTTGGAAGCAGCGTGGTTAGTCGGCGGATGTCGCAACACAGGGATGTTAGCTACGCTCGACGCCTTTTGCCAGCTAAGCCCAGCCGGCCAGCCGCAACGCTCGCATCAGCCAGCTCCGACGCCCATTCTGAGTAAGTTAGTATCAAGCGGTTAACCTTCATCGCGATTCAGATAAATTGCGCCCCACAGGCTATGCTCGACAGTCGTCCACTTGCTATTTAGTGCCAGGATTCCAATCGGG
The DNA here is from genome assembly GCA_036872635.1 of Orbilia brochopaga. Taxonomy (NCBI): domain Eukaryota; kingdom Fungi; phylum Ascomycota; class Orbiliomycetes; order Orbiliales; family Orbiliaceae; genus Orbilia; species Orbilia brochopaga. The sequence goes on along the minus strand of JAVHNQ010000010.1, from coordinate 1,617,918 downwards.
CTTGTAAGGGATCGGAAGAATCGATCGTTGGCTGAGCCTAGGTTTGAGGCCAAGTCAGGATCAGACGAGAACGAGGATGTTTCGATCGAATAAGAAAAGTTCTCCGTACAGACGGCGTTCACATATGCAATCATGAATGGATGGACATTAATACATTACGTTACATACGTCCGTCTGTCCTGCCCAAATTCCGGTACCCCATGTTCGGGAGATCAGATTCGTACTATAGCAGCTTTGCATTAACGAATATGTCCGATCGCGATCTCTCTAACTACGATTAGGAAGGGCTAGTCAGCAGAAGCAAGCCCAATTGACTTTGCTTTCTGGCGGTGGAGAACCGAATATATCGTCAGGTTTCGAAATTTCCCTCAGACGAGTGCCAGTATCGCGGATAAAGTTTTGATGTAACTCATTTGTATTTTTTGCATCTTGCCGTTCCCACAGCGAGTATCCTACTGCTATAGCCAAATCACTCACGTTGCTTATGGATTGTGGAAAGACGGCTTGTCACAATTGACCGCATGGAAACATGGGAGCCAGTGTGCTGGGACAATCAGTTCTCTGATGAAAGGATACTGTCGTCGTGATACTCGAGCAAGAGTTCAGAACTCCCATTTCCTCAATCGATCACTCATGACAATCAATTGGTGACCGAGCCTGAGCCTTATAGCCTAGATACGCTCTATTTCAGATGTTTCCTGAAAGCATCGCAAGGGGAGCCGAAAATCCGTTCTGGATCTCTACATCTAACACAATAGGAACAGGCTGCCGCTACTTCGAGGTTCAATCTTCATCCTCCATGCTCCAGGGATCTTGAAATTTAGTCAATTCGGAGAGGGCCCGTGTGAAAACCTTTGTTTCATGATTCGATAATAGTTTTGTGGAACTTGAGCTGACCCAGACACCTCTTTTTGAGAAGGGGAAAAAGAAATGAGCCAAATGGCCACTGCTTTCACCAGAGGCTCGTCATCATCAATTCTAAATCTCGGTCTCCCAAGTGTATGTATGTACATGGCAGTTCCCTCTGACCCCGTCAGCCTTAGCTGTGGCCTCTGGAATTGCTTCTTTCCTCAATTGTCTCCCCATCGTTTTATTCTTTGGGAGTTCAAGATTGGACTTTTGCTTTGGGCTGGACCCGAGAGCCTTTGCCAAGCGGGCAGGCTGTTGGTGTGCTGCAACTGTCCTTTTCTTTTCTCGCCTCTTTTGTTATTCTTTACTTTCTCCCACTGTTTTACTTTTTTCGCTTCCGGGGCCCGCCGGTCATTCCCCGCCCAGCCCCCGGATGTCGGGGAGCACGCCCGATGGCCACCCGGCGACATGAGAAAGACAAGCTGGCTGCTCCAGGCAGTTTCTTTTTCCGCGGTCTTACCATCACAGCTGCACAGGACTGTCCGCCGGGAATGGGAAGCGTACGTACTTGCGCCGTAGCTGTCTTGGGCCGAAGGACAGTACCTGTACATGTGCGTTTTTTTTCTTCTTCTTTTTTTCCTCGCACCCAATTTTACGTCCGCACATTGCACCGGGGGCAGGAGCCTAGTGCTTAAGACGGTACCTACTCTCACCGAAACATGCTGTCTGTTGGTCGTTTCTTTTCCTCCATGACCAGAGATTCCAAGTGCATACATATATCCTTCGCTCCCCATTCTTCCGGCTCGCTTGTACACTGAAATAAACCCACAGCGCACTCCACCTACATAATACTTTCCGTCAAGCTCAACAGCTCCACATTATTATAATTACTTCATTCATACTTACATTTATAACTGCATGCATCTGACTTTACCTTTGTTACTTCGGCAACTTTTCTTTTCCTCTCTCTGCCACCCGCTTATAGACAGATCGTATATATTACCGTACCCAAGGTAGCTACACGTCTCTTTCTGAGATCATCATCTTGGACTACGATTGCGTTGCTCCAATACTAATTTTATATTGGCCACGGGCTCAGATTTTTGACTTGGTTGCACGACATATTCAAGTGAGGCACCAGAGGGAAAGAACACAACCTCGCAAGCTCCACCCTTATACTACAAGATCACCTGGACTCTCCAGGCTCTTTCGAGCGACATCAGCAATCACAACAACGATGCAGCAGCGTCGGGGCCCTTGGTCACCGCTGGAAGATGCAAACTTGGTCTCCTTGGTACAGCGGTTCGGGGCGCATAACTGGGTGCGGATATCACAGCTGGTTGGAACAAGATCACCCAAGCAATGCAGAGAACGATACCATCAGAACCTCAAACCCCAACTCAACCGTGATCCTATCACTGCTGAAGAGGGAGCCCTGATAGAACGGTTCGTCGCCGAGAGGGGTAAACGGTGGGCAGAGATTGCCCGGCTATTTCCCGGTAGAAGTGACAATGCTGTCAAGAATTGGTGGAACGGCAGCATGAACCGACGAAAACGAATGAGCATGCGGCAAAAACAAATTGAGGCCTGTCGCTCGTCGTGTGAACAGGATCGGGCATACAAGCTGGTGTCGATCGAGCCCATGCCGCATTCCCCTCATTTTGCTGGCAGTCCTCCCCAACAGCAACATCATCTTCCAATATTAACTGGATCCTCTCACCACCATCACCATGTTGAGCCTGCACTTCTATCTCCTCCTTTGTCAGTCTCGATGTCGAGAAGAGGCTCAAAAGAAACGACACCAGCGCTGACGCTAGACTCCGTCTCGCCTCACTCTGATTCTCCAAGACTACCAGCTTCGCCAATGACGGACGTCAATCTGCCGCCATTAGTTAACAGAGCCTCCACCGGCTACTCTCACCAATTCCAAAACAATCAATACTATTGCTCTTCGTATGAAGACCGACGACGGAGTCTTCCACATCCTTTGGAAGACCGAAGGTTTGCCACGCCGACGCATACTGAGACCATATTCTCTGGCAACAGCCATGCTCAACGACATCAACCAGATAATGGCGGCTACCTCGCCAGACTTGCAGAGATCTCAGAGTCTTTTCGGATTACCGAACCCAGGCAAATCGCCTTACACCCTCCTCCAGTGACACCGACTCACGCGCATTTCCCAGTGCTGCCAGCCACACCGCTTTCCCCTGCTGTCGGTGCCAACAAGGACCAGAGAATGAATCTGTCGAGCATTCTTCTGTGATGTTTTTCTCTAATCTAATCATCTAATAATTGAAATTCTCGTACGCATCCCACTATAAATATTTTAGCGACGCTGTATCGTTTGACAAGCATTTTTGGTTCCCGATACTCCAATTTTTTTTACTTTGTCCATTCTTTTTCTTTTATTCTGTCAATATATTTTCCTTGTACACTGTTTCTTTATTTTATTGTGGGAATCCGGGTCTGCTTGGTTTCGTTCGGGAGGAAAGTTGGGAAATGGAGTCTGGCAGGGCTTTCTTTGGTTTCACCTTCAATTTCTCTACGCAGGGCTACATTTCTGATCCTCTTTTCTGGGTACGATATCTACTTGTTTTCCTAGTCGGCGTTCTTTGGGTTGTAGCCTTTTCTCTTACCTGTACAGTAAAGTGGTTTCCAGGACGGTGTCACACTGGATCGAGACCCCCAAGGAATCATTCCGAGTTCTTTAGCAGAGAATATCTGTTTTCTCCTATCGCTCCAAAAAAAAACACCTAACCATATCAACAAGTCACTCTCTCTGTGCTTCCCTCACATGCAGCATGTAACTACTGCTGAAACAGTCATCTTTCTCACATATTTTATCGAGATAGAGCCTGACAACACTCATATATGCATACTGGCAATTAACAAAACTCAACCTTATCCCAATCTTCATTCCAAAGTTGTGTGATACTTCAACATGGCGAGGAGTGCCACTTGACTCAGCTGCTTTTTCACAAAGAGACACAAGCCCATATGGGACATCACGATGGTAGACCAGAAGGTGTGATCCAAACTCTATCCTGTGACGCTGTTTCACGGTGTGGAGGGTAAAAAGGGAGCGGGAAAAGCTAAAGGCACTGAGGTAACTGGAATGCGCCTTTTTTTCTTGTGACACCAAAAGGGAGGGAAAGGCTGATGCTTCCGTGTTTCCAGCGTTTGCATGTATCCGTCTCCACACCTGTTTTGTTCACGGGCTTTCCTTTTCGTCACCATTATTTACGACGTGAGGTTTGCAGCTGCTCTCCTGGAATTAGCCTTGCTTTCATTGCCGCACCCCTAGGTATGTTTCTGTTCAGCTCGGAGAATTTTATCATTTCTGATGGACAACGGCTTACCGCAGAGATTAAACCGAATGTTGTCATGTCGGTGGTTTATTAGGAAGTATTACATATCATTTTCGGTAGCTCTAACAGATAAAACCAATTCCGATGGGTGGCCAACTCTACCACCCCGGCCCATTCGCCTTGAAGTTGTTACATTGGCCAGCACTGGAGCCTAAGCCAACCAACTACCTCTAATTGCTATGAAGCAGATAGCAATCACATAATGTTAATGCAACAGATCAAGGCTGCACTTGTTGCAATTCCGACAAGGCGTTTGGAAGATATGATTAGCACGGCATTGGTGTGGTCGTCACATAACAAAATCTGCGCTAACTTCAGCGGCCAGCCATCGTCTCGCCCAGAATATGTTGGATACTTCACCGTCACCGTTCTGTTCTGGGTGACCATTCGAAAAGCAAGGAACGGGTACAGTTGTAGGCCTCATTCTCGACGGAATATGATGGCGTCGATGCATGCGAAATCCCTTCCCCTCTTTCTTTGCAAAACATGCACGGCCAGGTCAACATTAATGCAGCATTCCATCACATTTGCCTGGAGAACAATTTAAAGTTCACACAGACATTTCGGCTCAGGGAAACCGCCTGCGGTTCGGTTCACGCTTGCGAGAGAAGGGGAGGGGAAAGGGATATTGATAGGCTTGCCGTCGAATCAAGACGGGGGTTCACATTTGACAAGGCGGGACATGATTGATTGCCTGTTCATGCAGCTGAGCAAGGTCAAGTTTTGATTGAATTCGGGGGAAAATTTTTCATAGCACCATAAGATCCCTGACGAATGGAAGATCGTATGGAATGGTGGCATGCATCGGCTTTTAGAATCCGCGATAGGCAAAGATAGAGTGGAGGGGAAGGGAACACCCAAAGACGGTCCGAGGCATTTGCCAGCCCGCTCAACCATTCCCACCCAGTGCGAAGCAAACCGGAAACGCTTGCCTGCAATTCGGAACAACTTTCGAAGGGACGCGGATCATTGATGGTTCGGGAAACAAGCAACAGCGGAGTCAGGTAAAGACTGCGCGCCCTCAGCTTCGACTGACCTCGCCGGTATATATCAAACCGGTTTTATGCAGCAAATGTGCTCGTTAGCTTCGGCGTGTCTGAGTTCTGCAGTAAACAAGCGGCACCCCGGCTAGCCTCAGAATGCCAGATTGGATCTCGATTGGCGACTCAGATCTAAACGAACCGGAGCAGATCTTCGATCTAACTGGCGGTTTGGCTTCAACAAAAAGCTGATGGACGACGGCCCGAGAATGATTGTCTCTCGTGACTGAGTCTCTCGTCTTTTCCTGCCATCAGACTTGCGATCAACCATGTCATTAGAAGCAAGCGGCGCAGCAATGTGCGTCGAGGAAATACTGGCCGACCTATCAAATGTAGCCGAGTGAACACCAAGTCAGAAGCAAAATGCACATCCGTTGGCCATCAGCACCCTAGCATTTTAGTCACTCGCAATCTTTCGCACACTTCCCGCCTTTCTGCCATGCCTCCACAATCAAAAACTCTCTTCCTCGACCAGGCCAGGGCCTTTGCCGCACATGCATGCAAGCACTTTTCGCATTCAGTCCATGTAACCTAAGAAGCGGTCCCATGGAGGCAAGGATTGAGAAGCAAATTGGAGAAAAAGCCACATCGGAACATTTCAATTAGTAGAGACATCTGGACCTGAACCTCAGCTTTTCAGACCCTGGCCGATGTGCTGTGACAGTGGGGATCGTGCATGCATCGGGTGGCTGTCTCCCAATGCGATTGGAGGACTCGATCTTAACGATCGCCAACTTAGAAGCGGGAGAAGTCTGCAGGATCATCAATGCAGTATATTATCCCCGAACGCAACTCGAGCATGCTGGCCTAGTTCACGAGATGGGGCCTTCCATCTTGCTCGCAGGGTGACTGAAAATGTGGATCACTTACGAGTGCAGCGAGTGCACGAGTTGCCTCCCCGAATACGTTGTCGTCACTCGACAGGACGTCGACATGCATCCTTGATCTCCCTTGTTGTTCAAACATGTACATTACATTACATTTATATTACATTACATTACATACACACAGAGCAGGGCCTATCGCACACGCTAGCATCTTGCCTACTCTTGGACGACCCTGATACAGTGAGCCGTTGACGGACCGTAGCCTACCAGTTTCCAGTTCAAGCAAACAAACGTACCTACCTCCCCGCTTGCACAGGTACAGTATATTGATTATCTGATACTGGCGGCAGCTAATTATAATCGCATAGCATTGAACCAGCAATTGTAGCGAATAATGGACCTTGATCACCGGATCCAGGCATTCGGTCCAATTTGGCTTCCCGACGTTAGCCTTGAGCAATCCGCAGTGCCACCAGAACACTGAAGGGAAGGCAGCAATCAAGTACCTGGGTATCATCCCTCCGATCACAGCCACTAAGGGGTATCCATCTGACATTGGCAGGAGACAGGACTGTGATTGAAGCGCAAACGCATCCCCACTTGAGGCGAAAGCTTGGTGACGTCGATCGCACCGCAAAAGTGGACCTGAGTCTTTTTTTGCTTGGTCTCTTCCATTTTTCGATTCGCTCGACGCATGCATGCACGGGGCTGGCTGCTGTGGGGAACGAGATAGTTGGCTCGCCAGTTTTTCTTGCATGCAGGCTTTCCATGCAGTCTCGTTTGCCATTGCATTGTCGTTTAATGTTTCACTGCCGGCGCGCCCGAGATCTGTTCAGATTCTGGCTATCGAGTTTTCGAGCGGCTGCAGCTAACTAGTGCTTTAGCTGCAGTTGACGAGTCGGTGGACCTTTTTCTTGTCCGGCTCAACGAGCTCAGGAAAAAAAATCACATTAAAGCCTACCCGAAAGAGATGGTGTTACGGCAGCTTCTGCAGGGTGGGTTTCCCCACAGACCGTTCTGGCCACCCATTCTTCGCCTGTTGAACCGCTATGATTGGACTGCCATTCTGAACAATGCATGTTCCTCGAGTTCACGGAATAAGGACTCCACTCGTTCTTCAGTTCGGGAAAATCGAAAAATGGCGTCGACCGAACGGGCCTAGTGCAAGATTCAAATCGGACCCAGTGCCAGAAAGGGTTCTCTCAACTTTCGTCATAGTTTTCCTTCCTTTTGGCTTTGACACGTTTTCCGTAACTTGCCAAACTTCGGATGGAAGCTTTTCTGGCCGGTCTCCCTTCGCTGTCCGTTCAGGGCGGCTGAGAGGGTTGATGGGGCGGGAAATTAGATCGAGCTGCCCGCTTTTGGGCAAAATTAACGAGTACGATATCAATCTCGCGTGAGCGTTTCGTCCCCGTTGCTTCTTCCCGATCTCGCGATCGAAGATCTCGGAAACCCCTGTCGGCTACTTCCTCAAGGTGCAGATTTGTCGGGTAATAATAATGTCATCCTCGAACGCCCGGCCCTTGGACCATGGGCGGTTGAATGCCGTCCGAATGCCCAGAGTTCCGCGCTCGGATCGATTCCAAATTTCGTGCTCCCTCGCGAGAGGGAAGGCACAATTCTTTTTCGGGCGAAGTTTCGTTTACCCATGCATGTGTGCGCACGTTCTCCTTCTCAGACGACCACTCTCAGGCATATCCCATTTTGTTTCAACGGCTCACTAGGTCTCTCGGCAATTTCTCTCCTTGTTCGGTGTCACCGTTTTCAACGGCGATACAATTGCATGCGTCTGGCGGTTGTCCGCGTTGAAGTCGATATGATGTATTCTTTTCAAGAAACGAGAAAAGAAAAAAAAAAGTTCCCCCCCGCCGCGTCGGATGGGAATCTCCGTTTCAATGTACCGGTACCTGGAACTCCGGCACGATCGATAGGTCGGCACCAGCCGACGTGCTTGCCTGAGCATTGCGATTGGGCGGCGGGGCCCGGCGACCCTTCTGGGTATAGTGCCGATGCGAAACCCGTGTTTTCAGCGTTTTCCCCCTGACGAAAAGGGAGACACACCCGGCGACCGAAAACAGGTCCTCGGGAAAACCGTTGCGCTTTAGGGAGGTTTTCTGTCCAATGGTAGTGTGCGGGCGAAGAAGCAAAAAGGACGGAATGCGGCGTTTGGGAAGGCCTCCCTCAGCGTGTGTTACCATCTGTCGACCGTTTACGTTTGCCCAGCTCGTCATGCCGGCTGCCTATTTGGCGAAGTTCATCTTGTTGGTTTCCGTCACCTTCCGCTCGGGTATGATGACTGCTCTGAACTAAATTCCAGCTACATGTGCGTATCTATGTATGCACTCCGTACCGTACCTTGATTCATGGAGACTCAGGGGTATCGTCTTGAGAGACGAAATATGGGGATGCTAAGTATGGGGCCGCATTGATTGCGCGGTGGTGTAAGAATTAATTGGGAGGGACCAGAAACATGATTCGATTCGATTCAAGACCGATACAAACGTTTCCAGCGTCTCGGTTTGCAATCTAAATTAAATGTCTCTGGTGATTGCCGAACGGATTGCATACGTGCAGACAAGACAGACACACGCACGCCCGCACGCACGCACGCACGCACGCATGTACGCATACATCCACGCCCTGAGCCAGATCACCAACACCACCACCGCCTGTAGTGCTGCAGCTGCATTCAGCCTTCGAGCGCCTCTGGGATCGATGGGTCCGAATCCGGTTCAAATTCACGGTGGAGGAAAGAGCAAAACGAAGAAGTTGTTAACGTGGCGTGATATATATGCTGAGAAATGCCACGTTATTTTTCTCCCCTCTCTCTTTCACATTCCAATGGCTTGCTCCGAGATGTTGGACCAACATGTGAGGCGTCGAAATATCATACGATCAGGCAATGGGTAATTGACAATACATGCCCCTTCGCTTGGATTGCCCATCTTCTCGAAGAACGTGACCCGCCAGATGGCGCTCGCATGGCTTTTTCATTAGCTCGGAAAGCAAACACGCTTGAGTATTAACATGGCAGCGACGTTTCTATCAATCTTGATCATTCAGACTACACATGTACATTGACGCCCTCTCTCACTCTGAGCTGAAACATTTTTGCCCGCCAACAGACAGCCTGGCTAGGACCTGGCCGTTCGGTATTGTTACTTGTATTATTCTTTTTTTTTTTCGATCGAGCGGGAAAGTACATACGTACATAGCAGGCGGCAGCGTGGTGGCCATTGCCATAGCCATGGCCAGCTAGCGGGCTGTGGGGAACCAGCCAGCGAATCAGGCCGAGGCATTTCAGCTCTTCAGCCACAAAGCGCACAAACATGGGCGGGATGGACATGAGCTTTTCCACGCAAATGCAATCCCCTCTGATCAAATCTCCACAGTGGATTCCTGTGTGCGATGGGATGCGTCGAACATACATACAGCTGCATGTCCGGACCCATAAACTCATGTAGCTCACTATGTACAATGACCGCCTGTGGAACATCGCCACTGGGAGAGCTCCCGCCAATCAGCATCCGCCCAGCGGTGGGGCTCCCGGGACGCAGCCGCGGGGGGACGTCCCATTTTGTGGTAAAAAATTTAAAAAAAACTTGTTTGAACGGACGCCACATTTGAGGCACCAGAGCTGTGGCGCAGGTGACACCTGGTCGGCGACTGCGGTGGTGCATGTTGTGGCTGGGGCTCCATGCCTCCAGGCCCAGTCAAGCGAGCCTCCTCGGAGGTGCTCTCTCCAATCGCACCATCTATGACGGTATAGTTGCTTAAGCTATAGTTAGAAGGCATTATAGTGCGCGAAATGCGGGAGCCAATGAACGGCCGTCGAGCAGCTTAGTGCCAATGTTATAGCTCAGATCAGTTGAGCCCACATAGCCGACGCTGGATCTGATCAGAACGGAGTATATTCCACCTCAAGCTCAAACCGAACCAACTGTATGGGAAATGTACATGGATCAGATCAGAATTGATTGTTAACCTTTCTTTTCCCTAATTTCATCCCGATATTCCTTGAGCTATATACCGCGGTTTCCGCTGATATCATATCGAAGCAGCAACTGGCTGTCGATGCGCTTCGTAATCACGATATGTACATACATAGGTAAAAACATGCCTAGTTGCCTGTACATACATACGTACATGCACGTTCCTACGAAAGCAGAGCAGTAAAAGTCTCCACATTTGGGGAGCGAATATTTCCCTTAATTCCGTTGTGATATAGCTTATATAGGGCTCCCGCGCAAACGAGACACCCAACCATGTTCGGCCAGCCTCTGGTAAATACGCAATCCTAGCCGAAACGTACAACGGTTTCTGCGTCACTCGCCCGGTCTCTAATAAAGATATGGCAGAATTACACGAGTACTACATGTCTCTTGCCTCCCCTCTACATGCAACATGTAACGGTTTGTCGGAAATAATAGCATTGGTATACTAACGCTTTCAGAAGGTGCATACAACTTATTGCTATATATATAAAACGATAATCATAAGTGCTCCGACAGATAAATATTAAGTATCCACATCGGAACAGCAATGTTGCATCCGCTGTTCATCAGCTGGTCTAGAGCGTCTCATAGGTCCGATTCGAGCAATTCCTCGCAGACAGTTAGACAGATGTGCAGCTTCTCTCAGCTCCACTTTGTAAATTATCGGTCAATGCCTTTTATGAATTCAGCTAGCTATCTGCATCCATCCAGCCAGACTGCCGACAGGATCATGGCCCTGCTTAGTACGTACTTAATACATCACATACATGTCCTCTGTGCGCAAGTGCAGGTTGCAGGTGAGGAGGGGTTAGAGTAATTCGATTAACAGGACCGAACTCGAGAGGCAAGCAAGGGCTGGACCCACTGAAATTTGATATTGCACACTCTCCCATACTAAGTACGGCCAAACCAGGCCTGTCCGTGGGAATTAAAATCGTGAGTGAAACACAGCATCATTTTGCCGCACCATGGCCTCGCCTCTCGAAACAGCAAACCTATGCAAGGGTCTCCGCCTGGGACGTCACCACAAATCAAACGCCTGTCGACGACGTCTTCCCGGCAGTTCCTCACCGGGAGCACCATGAATTGGACCAAAGTGGAGCCAACCCAGCCCATCAAGATCTCCATCAGAGTGTTCGATTTCAATTCTTTCAGCTGCAGACCGGGGCATGTGGACCGTTTAGTCACTGGAAGAGATTGGATCGGGATAGTCTTCCACAAGAACCCAGTTTCCCAACATCTGCATTTCGCCAACAGCGCCGCCCTCCTCGACCCTCCCTTTCGGCCCATTCATTCCCCTCTCCTCCATTTGCGTCTTTTCTGGTCATCCCCTTCCTTCATTCACTCCACTTTCTGCCTCTCCCTCGCACTCTGATAGTGTCCTTTTCGGCATATACATACGATAGAAATCGTATTAACGGCGCTCGTTCTGGAAGGAGGTGTGGTCGATCACGACAAAGAGGAGCACGCGTGCTGCACGTTTTCTTCCTAATCACTTCCAGATTGGAATTAGCCCGGCGCATGTGCGTACAAACTGCGCCAATCGATCTGTGCCGTGTCCCTTCCCTCTCCTAAAATTATTTCTCCGGCGCGCGCGGCCGGCCCTGCGCCGTGGTGGAGGGGGACATCACGCTGTCTTGCTCGAGCCCACGTTCATACTGAGCATTTCATGCTCTCCAGTTCTGTATGTATGGAGTGAGCAATGGCTCGTTCTCGCTCGGGCAAAGATTGGTCGTCGGTGGTATCATTCGCCTCGTCCTGCAGCTCCTGCACGTACATATGCATGGGCATCATGCATCTTTGGCTGGCTTGGGAGGGGATGGGAGGGGGTGAAGGAGACTGTCGTCGAGGTTCCAGACGTGAGTGCATGACATCGAGCCATGCAAGCTCGTCCAGCTCCTTCGTTTATCTCCTGAGCGCGATTTGAAATCCACACACACCTTCCTTCCATCCATTGCATCTCTCCACAAAGGAACTTGCCCGCCCCTTCCAAGTGGGTTCGTCCGTCCGTCCATCCGTTCGGTGCCTCGCTCGCTCGCTCGTTCGACGGAGCGCATGCATGCAAGCCAGCCAGGCCGACCAATTGCTTTTTTTTCGCGCCCTCAAGGGCCTGTCCGGGTCCAATTTGCCCCTCGCCTGGCGCGCCATTGAGCGAGGTTTCCCAAGTTGCTGTCGTCCGTCGTTCTAGCTAGCTTCTGCGCTGTCTCAGACTGCAGCGGCTCCAGGCCAGGACGCGGTGAGGCGGTCCCCTCTCCACCCCCAGGCGAGTTTAGTCAGTCGTCAGGTTTTGCGAATGTGTTCTCCGGCCGGTGGGCCTGTGCCTGCTGCCTGAAGGGCGCCGCTGAAGCCGGCAGGTTGAGCAGAGCCGGGCGATTTCACAATGTTTCGGACAGGTGGAGCTGGATTGCATTGCCATTAAAGTAATTAATTTGGCGGGTGCAGCAGCAGCAACAGCAGCAGGAAACCTCACGTCAACAACGCAGATTCCGCTAAAATTCACATGGCGGCCTTTGGACCATTCGATTCCATCCGCTTCCTCGGCCAGTTGGAAATTTGCTGTGCTTCAAATCCAATTTAACACTCGGAGGCAAAAATTAACGCCGCCAACTGGCAGCTGTCAAGGGAACGAGCGAGCGAAACTTCGAACGCTTGATCCCATAACGTTATTATTGCTTGCTCATCCATTTCCAGCTCGCAGGTCCGGTGTGCCCGGCGGGCAGATCGATCCCGCCGATAATAAATATATCCTGCGATTTCGTGGTAGCGCGTACGACGACCGGGAGCTCCCTGGGTGACACCGGATGCACCGCACCCTAGTCCTTGCTGGCTTGGAATGGCGACCTGCTCACGGGAATACAGGCATACAAGCATATGGGAACAACAGGCCATATACGAACAATATGGGTTGCAGGGGACATTTGTGCATACTTACATACGGTGAAAGTGGTGATCGAGAAGGTACGTAACTTCCCCAGCTGGACTTATCATATCAGCCCCCTCGATGCGGCAATCTGCGTATTTACCGCCTCAAGACAGGTTGGTTGGTTGTCTGTCACCTGCTCTCGTCTCAGCTTGAGCTAATACTCGTATACCCCTCCGCCACCTGTCTCTGCAGCTGCAGGAGTTATGTACGTACATACGTCGACACACGCGCGCGCACAGGAACTCACTTCTATGGACGATATATCGACGATAGAATTCATCAAACGAGAAGGGGGGTGGCATGCTCGCAGGTGTGTGTGGATCACGAATGAACCCAATCTGAACCACTCATCGTCTATCTATCAATAGGATTCTTATCGACAAACGCATCGTCTCGCAGACATGGTTGAATCCCGCTAGTCATCGCTCCAATACGATCGCGCGAAACGCTTTTCGTATCGGTAATGCATGCACATGTAATGTACGTTGTCGACGACGAGCAAGCATCCATTGCATCCACATGTACAGAGTACATTCCATCTATCCATATACAATACGTCCAACGTCTACATACGCGTCCGAGGTAGAGTCACCAGGAGAAGAGCCGAGAGAGAAAACAGGGCAGCAGCATGATATTGCATGCAAAGCCTTATGCTTTTTGCATGCATCCACACCATCCTAGCTTGATGCTCGGCGGCGTTGGTGTGTGTCCTGTCATTGAATGTCGTCGACGTTACCGCTACCTAGCGAAAAAGCTACATGCTCGTTCGCCGGCAAAGGCTTGATCGAGAAAGTCTCTTTTGCGAAAACGTTATACAGACACTAGTCGTTTCTTTTCGAGCTGACGTTTTCTTCTGGCCCTTGTCGTCGATATGCATGTTTCGGCTGAAGACACCACTTTCTTCGCCTAGTCGACGTGTCGGCTGACCATTGCTACCCATTCCGTCGGTGTCGATGCCGCGTTTTTACGAATGAAATGGAGGGACGGGCAAGGGAAGGGGAAGAGAAGGGAAGCTAGCAAGCCCTCTTGCGAGGCATTGCAAGGTATGAAGGCAGGCGGGCAGGCATTCCAGGCCGGGGTGAGGGTCTCTGCATCTGTTGCAATGGAATGTAATGTCAGCGGGCACCTCAGCATCTACCGGATCTGATATCCTTGACTGGTCGTCGATGTGATTGGTTTGTGTCCGAGGATTCCTTATCGTTGTATGGGATGCCCCTATCATTGTATCGAAACCATCCCACTGTCTCAGTTGCAAGCCCTTATCCAGTATCGATACATCCCGTTGTCTGTCCTTCGACGTGAGACCCTATTCCGCTTTCGCGCTAGGGAGGAATCGAGGGAGAGACAAATTACGTTTGCGAATGCCACTCGCAACTGCAATCGACTGGCTGGTAGTCAGCTTTTTTGCATTTTGTTGCAGGCCCCTGGCCTGGTTCGTATGTCAGGACTGCCGTAGACAGACATGCCCAGGTAGGAGTACTTTAGTAAGGTATACAGTCATACCTAGGTACTCGGGTTACCTGTGTACTGTCACAGGGAATTATTATTATGATTATTATTATGTAGTTTCGACTACACTCGAGCGGTTCTTACCTCTCAGGCCGCCCGCCGGCTTGCTTGCATGCCATGCTCTGGAGTAGAGTAGTAGCCGGGACCAGAAACAAATTGTTTCTTTTTTCGTTACTTTTTTGTTTTCGCGCACACCCTCCTTCTTGAAAGAGCAGCGCCAACCGGCAAATTTGGTCACGGATGATCGATCCCTTAGCTTCGATGCGTTCGAAGAGTCTATAGTTATCCCACAAGCTAGACATACTAAAGTAAAAATACACCCTGCCCGGAAATACCGCCTGTCCGAACAAACGAGCTTGCAAGCGTAGGCACAAAAGTTACGTACGCATTGCATTTGACGGCCGGCCGAGATGAGACAAAACACGACGGCTTCAGTGTGAGGGCGAGTGTCAGGTAGCCACGATTTGGACGAGAGCGGTGGCTTCCGGCCGCCCGCCTCAGGCGGAATTTACAATGCCGGCCTGCCTTCAAGTGAACAACCCAGCTAGTTATCCGTAGTTAGCAGCGCAGGCTACGTACGTACTTTTACGAAGTATGCTAGTTGGTAGGGTAGTAGTAGCTAGCTCACCACAGCCGCACAGAGAGAAGACGGACCCCGGCGCCCTCCCCGGGATAACCGTGTGTCATCCGGGATTATCCCCGAAGCTCTGTGTCACCCCGGTGTTATCACCGGGAAGCATCACCCGGAGCTGCCCGGCGCCGAGACCCGAGACAACGCAGCAGCCCGGCAGCCAAGCGATCGGCACAACACAGGCTCGGAGATCTTCAACACTCAGCTCGGCGCTGAGCTGTCGGGCTGCATTGGCCAGCGCTGGCCAGCTTATCTCCATTGGCAATTGGCGCTACTTCGATGCAATGCAGCCTGCCCTGCCGGTACTTCCAACTAACACCTGCAATTGGGCGGATGGCGCGAGGTACAGCGCGCTGCTTGCTGGGGCGGTGTACCCTCACCAATTTGCCCCAGCCCGCGCGATTCGTTAGGAATGCAGGCTGGAAATAACCAAAAAGTTAAAAACCCGAAAAGTCAACTCTTGCTGGCTGCGCGGTACCGGCTAGTACTGTGGCCGCCGCCGGCCTACGTGCCTGCCTGGCCTGCAGGGTGCATACCAACATCCATCCATCCCCATAGCCAGCTGGACGGATTGTGAATGGGATGTGAACACTTTCCAACAGCGGAGGTCAGGCCGGCCTTCCAGCAAGCGGGGGTCTTGACTGGAGTGTCTGACTTGGGTGATCTGAGATTGACCAGCCTGAGTCCTTGCAAATCCACTCTGTTCAGCTGTGATATGGACTTCGAACTTCGATAGATCCGTCTTTAGCTAGCATCTTGTGACATAGTTGGATCAGTCCACTGCCAGATGTTTTTCCTAAACGCCAGGCAACAGGCCGGTACCGCGGTGTGTCGAATCCGTAGCTGCTGAAGGGGTTTCAAAGAGAAACCGTCGTGTCATTTTTGCCTTTGGATGGGCTTCTCAGGGTTGCTTGTATGTGTACGTTATTCAGGAGGTCTACGGAGTCAGGGCGGGCGTCCAACTTGTAAAAATTTCAGGGCGGTCTTGAAACTCTGTAGGACGTAGATATGAGTTCAAATCCCATTCTATGGCTCGCCGAGCTGTCATTCCATCAGACGGCAGTATACTTTTGAACTTCATGAGTCGGTGCTCGCATGCTCTCATCTTCCAGTGTGCTCTCTCTTCGAATATCGAATCTCTTGAGTAGCCCCTTGCTTCTGGGTCTTATTGATTTGGGGCTGCGAAAGCGCCTAAGTTCCCCAGAATCCAAAGGGTCAAAACCGAGTTCAAGATTCTGAAATCCCTGGATTTCAATCAGATTGATCGATCGATATAGTTCCACAAAGAAAACTACGGAACCCTCGTAATCCGTTTTCTTGATTCCCTTCTATTCACGATACATTTGGCGTTTTTTATCAGAGACTAACTTGCAAATTTTGATAGAAAATATCCGATCTCGATGCCGTCGCTAATCCACCCCCGACCGAGATCCGAATGGCGATACAATCCCTTCTCCTTACGGCCACGCATCTTGAATCAAGCTCCACAGCTCCTAGATCCATGCTGTGTCTTCTAGAAGTCTGAAATCGAGTGTCTTTGAATTTTGAGATTGTGGTTGTTAAGATCCATGATCCCTTCATGTCTACGGTCGGCGATAGACAGGTCGAGATCCACCACTCAAACTTTCTCGAGATTTGGATCTCAGAATCATGGATAATCGGTTAGTCCTCCATCCCAGAGGCTCTGCCATCAGCGGGCCATCATGGAACTATATCTCAGTCCACTGTTATGACCATCAGTCGGTGATGTCTCGATCAGTGGCTGGTACTTCACCCCCATGTGTACGTATATTGACACCAACCATCACCTGAACAATCACCAATAGCCAAAAGATTTCCCTATGATCACAAAATTTATGGTATCACCATATACACACGCCGCACAGAACATACCAACGAATCCCTAGTCGGGATGTTGAGAAAACGAAAAGGAGAACCACGATCAGTGATGACGATTGCCGTCGATCGAGTGCGTCGGAGTCGACGTCGGGCTCTCCGATGCGCCACCCGCTGTCACCTAAACGATCGATTGATCCGAAACCCTCAGACATGATCTACCCGTACACCCTTCCACCCTCCAAAGCCCTTCCTCTCGGTTCCAAATGCTAACACTGACTCGGATCCAACATTAACAGGTTGCTTGCGGCCGTCCGTCGCCTCGCCTGAGCTCAACGCCAACGATCATCGCCAACGGTGTCAAAATCCAACACACCGCCCGCACCCGCCGACCGTGGTGAAACCAGCGCACCGCTATAACACATCGCTGCGGCATTAACACAGATCTCGTCGCATCTGGTTCAGATCGCAGTTAACATGGCCTCGGGACCTCGCGAATCGAGATCTCATGCCTCTCGCTTCGCAGCTGTCAGAATAGACTTTTTAATTTTCGCCTGCGACTCCTCGGTCGGTCGCGGTCGCGGTCGCGATCGGTCGCAGTGGTCTTTCGGTCGGTCGGTCGGTCGGCTTCGTCACCAACACTCCAAGCCTGTGCGCAGCTGCGACCGATCAATTCATACTATCATATAGATAGACCAGGATTAATTCTATACCTAGGTATGTAAATTATACTGCCTGGGTATATAAAACGGTATGTGGTCGTGTAACTGCACGCCGGAAAATCTACCGCAGGAGCGTGCAGTGGACACCAAAGTTAGCCCTACCAGCAAATAGCTGACCGAATTACCTGTGTAACGAGCAGCAGCAAACCTTCTCGCCGCCTCCGCCCGTCGACGGATTCGGAAAGTCTTCCCTCTTCAGAAGCTCCCGCGAACCCAAACGTTAATCCAACCTCACGGCAACAACTAGCCGGACTCAATGGTCCAATTCTCCCTCGGTCGCGGTATACGTGGAAGCTCGATCGGTGCATAATTTTCGTGGATATCGATCATTCAGAGACTGTTCGCAATGTTGGCTGGTAGTTTGGTCCGTCTGTCCGTCTGTCCGTTGGATACGTAGGTCTGATCGATTGTGGGTTGAAGGCGGAACGCGACCATTCGACGTCCCGGACATAAGGAAGCAGAGCTGCCAGCCGAGCATATGTCGATGCTTATTATCGATATGAAAGCCGCGTGTGTATCTATAGACACGTCTTACGTTCTATAGACGTACGTGTAGCCAGGTACCCATCGATAAATCTGAGTCTATCATACAATCAACCAATTAATGACCAGACGTACGGTCGCGCTGCTGCAGCGCTGCACTACTCGCGGCTCGCTCTAGATCACAAAACGCGCTCTCTAAGTAAGTATGGTAAATCCTAATCCCGATAACCAGACACCATGGGAAATCTCCAACGGCCATCCGCAAAAATAGCAATCCACAGAAATATTTTCTCATATCACCATCTCCTTGTATACTATCTCCTCAGCATCTTTGAGCCGCTTCCCCGGTGACCTGCAATGGGGTTATGCAGTAAGCAGCCTCTAGAGCTCTTCAGACCCTCCCTCCACCCACGATGCCTGCCTGCTGGCATCAAATACTCTCCTTAGTATACTAGTATGTAAAACCACACCCGGTTCTCCACATCTCGAACATCGTATTCCCAGGGACCATTCCAAGCCCACGTCGATCAAAAGATTATTAAAAGAACAGAGCCCCGCTGTGGCAACGGCATCTAGTCCCTCGTCAATCCCATGCACCCCACTCCACATACACCCAAATCCAAATCCACAATCCACACACAGTTGAACCAACCTGCATGCAGCAATAGCAACGAAACGAACGAACTTCGTCGCACGCGCATCGAGCAGCTGAACCATGGCATCGAGTATTCTTAACTCCGAAACACAACTTGCACATTTGCATCATCCCCAGGCTAAACTTGCCCCCGTGACATCTTCTCACGTTAAATGTTAAATTTCCCTCGCTCGCTCGTCAAAACTTGTGGAATTCCAGAATATCCAGACTTCCCACCCGCCCCTCTGACTTTAAATTCCAAACACTTAACTCCGTCGCACTCGTGCAACCAACCCCACCTCAAAGCTAGCTTGCTAGGTAGCTAGCACTGTAGCTATCCGTCTATCTATCTCGAGCTCTCTCTCCACCGGCACCTTCCCAAGGGCATCATCTTCGGAGTATGAATGACTGCGATCCGGACGAGGATGAGGAATACTCGACGCGGTATTATATCCCATCGACGCTTACTATAACCATAACCATCCACATGATCGATATCAGAAATACAGGCATCCGGCATGCATGCAGCCGTGCGGCACAGCGAGCACCCTGAGTAGCACACCCTCTGCTCTTTGCTGAATTCCGGATTCAGCGTCTGGGTTACGGACAACTCTGCCCCGAGCCGGTCAATTCCAACTGATCTGATCAATCGTCAACTCGAACACCGCGGCACCACTGAATATACCCTATTTACCCGCAGACAGACAGACAGAAGTACGAGAATAATCCCAAAAATCAAAACCCCGAGATCCCGAAATTAAACAATACAAATAATTCCGCCCATAGGTACGTACGTAGATATCATATGGTAAAATATACCACATCCACCCGTCCATCCATCCTTCCATCCAGGCCTGCTATATCGATAAATGTAGATCCCAATCGATCGTTTTTGTCCCAATACCGTATACCAAACAAAACATTATACCAGAATCCAAGCCGAAAAATCAAAAGTAAAAATGGCAAAAAAAGAACATTCAAAGCAGATTTTTGTTGTTCGCCAAACACGCCGAAACGTCCAGCTGTACATTAGAATGAAACAAAAGTGTAAGTGTAGAGAAAAGAAAAAGAAAAAGGTCTTGTCGTAGTCGCAATCGACGTTGGTCGAAGATACTTATCCAAACAAAATTACCAAACCATCCGGAAATATCAGGACACCAAGCATATCCACCCACCGGCCCAATATCAAAACGAAAGACTCGAACGTAGCTTTAACAGAGAAATAAAAGAAAAACACCACCGGCCAGCCCATATTTTAGAAAAGGCAGAAAAAAGAGAATCCCACAGTATAACAAGAACACCCGGGCCTCTACAGATCTATATCCCCCCGTTCACCATTCACCCACTTCTCCCACGCCCGCCAATACCCCTCCTCAAGACTCTTCACCCACCCCCGCGTATCAAACAGCGCACTCTTCCACCGCCCCATCACCAACGCCTTGCGCATCTCAACCAGCTCGCCGCTGCCCACCCCGTCGGCAGTATACACGACGGAGCCAGCAAGCTCCACCGCCCGCTCTTCGTACATCTCCTCACTATCAACCACGAGCCGGTCGGTGACGTCGCGGCCCCGTCGCGCACCGTCGTCGGGGACCGCAGACCGGACGATACTCGCCGCGATCCGCGAGCACATCTTGTACTCGTGTCGCGGAAACGTCAGCAGCGGGCTGCCGCTCCACAAGACGTCTGCGGCAGTGGTATGCGCATTGCACTCCGGCGTGTCCAAGAATAAATCGCACACCCGCGCGCGCGAAATATGCTGGTCCTTCGCCGCCACGTCCGTAAAGATGATCCGGCTGGCGACCTCCTCGCCCGCCCACAGGCGCGCGAATCGCAGTAGGTTAGCCTCGCCGAGGTCCGGGAAGCGCAGCAGCCACAAAATCGCATTCGGCACGCGCATAAGAATACGCAACCACGTGCGAAACGTCGTCGGCTCAATCTAGATATACACAAAACCATTAGCATCACTGTAATCATATAGGATATAAATGTAGATAGAGGTAGATAGAATTGCACGAACCTTGTAGAGCTGGTTGAAATTGCCCAAAATCACCTTATCATCGCCCAGATCCGGAAACAGCGCCTTCCGCATCCGCCACCGCCTCGCCTGCTCCTCCGCCCAGCTGAGCTGCCCCTCCTTCGAATCCGGGGAACTCTGCTTATGGTCCGTGCAGAAGAACGTATTGGGCGAATATATCACATTCTCGCCATACACCCACGCGCCCTCCTCGTAGTCTTCACCTTCCCACTCGCTGACGCCGCCGGCTTCTTCCTGCGCGCGGAAACTGGCATCCCGCGCCCACGGCCGCAACATCGTCCGGGGCACCGCCGTCTCGTCGGCGTAGATGTAATCGCACCACTCGGCGCCAAGCGTGCCTGCGAACCCCATGAAGCTCATCTGCAGCGGCGCGGGTTTCGCCGCGAAGACCTCGTTGCGTGCGCCCCGCGTGAATCCGTTCAGATTGACGAGAATGTGGATGCCGTCGTCCTGGATCTGGCGGACGAGTTTCTCAATGTTCCAAGATGCAGCGTCGCGGAACACGGGGGCTTCAGCCTCGATTTTCTGGCGGTGCTGCGAGCCGTCGCTGGCTGACGTCGCGTAGCAGTACGTCTTGACGCGCTTGGGATCGTGGAAGCCAAAGACACTCTGCATGAGATGCGCGAGCGGGTGGTTGTTGAAGTCCGACGACACGTATCCGACGTGCAGCGCAGGTGCCGGCGGCCTAGGTGGACGGGAGACAAGCGGCGGTAGCCACGGCGACTTAAGCGTCGAGCATGATATCCGCAGCCCGTTCCGCTGCGAGATCATCCTCACCTGGGAGACGGACAACGGGCATGTGAAGGTGTGGAACGGGAGCACCGTCGGCGCGTTCGGGACGGATAAGGTACCAGGAAGCATCGGCCGTTTGTACTCGTCCGGCTGCTTGGTCACTCGGTCGACATAAAGGTCTTGATACCACCGCCAGACGAGCTTCTTGGAAATGCGTTCGACCAGCTGCACGAGCTTCGCACCCTGCCAGCTCTGACCCTTCCACCGCTCTAGCATGGCCCGGAATTTACTCTTCCGACCCTCGCTCCACGGCTTGCTATCCGCACGCTGCACGTCTCCGAGCAGCGCTTCGACGAGCACGGGGCTGAAGACGCCCTTGCCCCATTCCCGGCCCTCAGCAAGCTGCCTCTCGACAATCTCGACAACCTTGCGCATCCACCCGTTCGCTTCTTTACCCTTCGAATCGACCAGCAGGCCGTCAGCACCGACGTGCCACCGATCGATCCGCCCGCCGACGACCCCGCCGCGGCCAAACCAGTCGCACACGCTATTCAGCGCGTTCGAAAGCCCGCAGACGGCCTCCGCGAAATCAGGGTTGACCTCTACAGCACGCTTATAATAGCGAATAGCATCGGCAACGTGTCCCTGGTCCTTGACGGCGTTCGCAAGATTCGCCAACGCAATATCGAACCGGCCATCGCAATCGACAGCCTGCTCGTACATCTTGATCGCGGCAGGCAGGTTACCCATATCTTTCAAGAGACTGCCTAGGTTCGTGTACAGATGTGCATGGCGGGGGTCCAGGTGCAGGCCATAATAATAGTATCCAAGTGCAAGGGCGACCCCGCTGCCAGGCGCAAGGCCGGGTATCTGTGGCAGCGGGTTGTTGAGCGGATAGACGACCGATAGTGGCGATGACTGCTGCACGCTGGCGAGCAGAATCCCAACATTGTTCGCAGTCGACGGCGAAGGGTGCAGTGCGAGAGAGAGGTAATACAGCGCGAGGATATCCCGCACGCTGCTCGCCGCCTTGCCAACTTCCTTCCCCGCCGAGATGGCGTCCTGGTAAATCTTGGCCAGCGACAACAGCGAGTTACTAGTAGTGTTGATCGCAGCTTTACGCGCGTGTCCAAGAGCAACGTGTTTGAGACCCGGCAGCTCGCCGTGCGGCGGGAACAGCAACTTGGCGGTCCGTAGCGCGCGGTCCGGGCTCAGCAGCAACGGATCCCTCGATCCTCTGATGACGCCGCTACCCGCCATCCCAATCGCCTCCTCGACAGCGACGGATAGCACGTCTAGAATACGCGCGATGAGCCCTTCGATCCCTTCATCGGGACTCATGAGCGTGCCGAGCAGCACGGCGTCCTCGAACGCCTTGGCCGCCTGCAGGTTCTGTCCCATGGAGTACAGCATGTTGCCCTTGGCATGTATCAATTGCAGCAGCCTGCCGTTCTCCACAGGTGGAATCATATACATCGGCGTCACCGCTAGCGAAACTACGCCATTGCTGGCATTACTCGACGACGACGACGGTGGTTGTTGATGATGTGCTGTCCGGTAATCGCCGTCCTTGACTCCTCCACCGGGACTGCCCTGGGGCGAGCTCATCGAGATGACACCATTAGATTCATCCGTCGACATGGAGTCCACCGAGCAGTTGTTATTGGCCCACAGCGACTCCTTGGCCGTCTGCCGCCGGATCGAGCTCTCCACGTAATCAATCCACGTGACAGCCTCAGCCGTGCGCTTGTCCGAGCAGAGAAGGGAAACCAAGTGCTCGACGGCCTCAAAGTACGCCGGCCGGTGTTTGACCGCACGCACCCAAAACCGTTCCGCCTCCATCTTATTCCCCATGGATAGCGCCGTGGAGCCGAGATTCGCAAGGGCCTCCACGAACGTCGGATCGATGTCGATGATCTGCTCGTAGCGCATCCGCGCCTTCTTGATGTCGCCAAGCGCGTACGACAGACATCCGGCAAGCAGCATACCTTCCAGCCACGTCCAGTTTTCCTCTGCGCACTGTTTCTCCAGCATTTCCAGAGCGGAATTGGCAAGCTGCAGCTGGGCTGGTATGATGTTGGGCTGCTGCATCGTAATCGGCGACCCATTCGGACTATGCTGCGCGTGAAAGACAGCCTGCTGGTCGTAACGCGGCTGGTACATTGGCGGATCGGCTCGCAAAACCCGGACGTCCGACTGCTGCTGTAATTGCTGCATCTGTTGGCGTCTTCGCATATCCACAATGTTTGTCATACTCGACGCTCGCTGCTGCATCCCGAACCGTCTGGTGGGTATATCGCCAACATAGGGTACCTGCTGCCGTGGGACCATAGCCATGAGGTCCGGCCGGGTCTCGTCCTGGAAGCCATTCAGCCGCCTACGCTTCGATGCTGACGCGACGCTCTCCGGTTCCCGGTGCAGATTCGGATCGAACGACCTTACCCCATTTGCAACCGGTAGTGTATACGCGTCCCTGGTCGCGCTAGATGCAGCTGTAGGGTCGGAAAAGTATCTGTGCAACTCAGGTCGATATCGAGCTCCGTTCCTCCAGATGCCGCTCATGACGCTCTTGGTCGTCAACCCGATGTGGCGGGGCATCGGCTGGATCCTCCCCTTTCCGTACATGGCGCTCTGCTGCTGCTTCATAGTCATGAGGTCAATATACGCGTCGTTGCAGAATACCAGCATCGCGTCGCGAGATAAGTCGTTCTCCATGTTCTTCGAGGATTGCGGTTTCTGGAAGGGGTTTCCCGGTGTTGCGATCACACCACCGCCTTGCAGCGGTAGATGGACGTGCGACGCCTGCGATGACAATTGTTGTTGATATGGTGTGACGATCGGCCCGGACATCTGCGGCGGATATACGTAAAACTGGCGGTTAGCAACCAACCCTTGCCCCCCGTCGACGCCGACATTGAGATTGCCTGCTGGTGTCCACGCGGCGGCCGGCGAGTTGAATCCAAGAACAGCGGGCATCGGTCCGCCGTCCTGCACGAGAGCTCCGAGCTGAGGGTACGATAGGGTCGGATGACTCGACGGGGTGATTCCGTGTCGAAGTAAGAATTGCTGATGCAGAATCTGCTGCTGCGTGAGAAGTGGCGCCATTGGGACAGCATTATTGTTATTAAGGTTGGTATGCGAAGGAGGGAACGTAGGCGTTAGAGATTGCCGTCTGTGGAAGTCGAGCTGGACGGGAGTAGCATTGTTGCTCCTGCTAGGGAACGCGGAGTCGTCCAGGGGTTCGTGCTGGAGAGCGGCATTGACGGCAAAATTGCCCTGCAGATGGGCGCTTCCAGAGGCGGCGGGTATGCGGCTCAGGTCCGTAATCTGGGGTACCGAACCCGCGGCCGGGTAAAACGGCTGCTGCTGTTGCTGCTGCTGTGGGCCGACATTGTAGTTTCGCAGATTTTCGTTATTGTAAGGTAGCGGAGTCTGTGTGGAGAATGTCTGGTTTGTCGGTGTGAGGGGTTCGTTGAGGTCGTGGGGAGCGTTCGGTGGGAAGGGGGTGGTGTTGTTATTGTTGATGGGAGGAGTTTGAGTTTGATATTGAAACGGGTTTGAGGATATGCCTGCTGCACCACCATTATTGTTCGGCAGCAGACCCGCGTTCGCGAGCAGGATATGCTTCCTCGGCCGGCCAACCGCTGAATCGTCAGAGGCGCCATCCAGCTGCACGACGCCGCTGCCGCCGGGGAAATGTATCGGCGGGGCGGCATCGAAGCCACCGATCACCATGCCGCCGCCTGGCGTTTTCCTCCGCAGCAGGGTTTCCGCAGGCGTGGGTCGCGACGGCAGCGGGGAGGCGTATATTACCGACTGTCCAGGGTTCTGTTCGACGACCGGCGTCGCCGCGGACGAGCCATTGGTGTTGTATGCGCTTCCCGCAGCTCCTCCCATCGGCAGCAGTTTCGCGGAATCCGAAAAGGCTTGTTGTACAGGTGTTCTGGGCGAGTCGGCCTGGCGCGAGGGGTTTGGTTTATTAGTGGGATTCGCAGACAAGGAGGGAGCGGCGAGGGGTCTCGAGGGAGCGGTGGGTGTCTGGGCGCCATTGCTGTGCTGGTAGGGCGACGAGTGAAGCTCTGCGGGATGGCGAAGGAATGCTGCTGCTGGCGGCTGCTGCTGCTGAAGCAAGGAGCCGAAGGACATGCTTCAAAGACCAGACGCGGTCGAGGGGAGGAGAACAATGGAAAGAACCGCGGAAGAAGAAACACAAATTCAAGGACAAGGAAGGGGGATGAGTACGATATAGTGATGATTTCTGTCGATGATGAATAAAATATGCAGGGTCCAAGATTTTTGGATGTAAAATCTCGTGACAACGATAAGTGATAGTTTAATATAAGATGGTATGGTATGATATGATATGATATGATATGATGTGATAACGATTAGGGAAATGGTAATAAGATGCTAGCGGCAATAGTATAGACGCCCTCGCTAGCAACGTCGGAATCTGGATAATCTAGGTCGCAGATGACGGAGGGAAGGAACAGAGGGCAAGCTGTAGGTAGGCGGTAGATTGATCGATTCGACGAAGGCGCGGCGAGAATCTGGGAGGAATGGTGTAAAGGTGCGTATGAGGTGTGGGTACGGAGGACCGAATGCGAGTAATTGAGCGATCTAAGGCTGCGGACCCACCAACCAACATTAGCAAAACGGTCCGAGGAGGAGCGGAGTGCTCACCAGGACAACAGGTGACGGCGGGCGCGGGCTTGCTCCGGGTTAAATTTGGGGGTTGCTGGATGCGTGTCTGTAATATATATATTCTGCAGTCGATGCAGCAATATATATTATATTCTAGCAGAGGGATTGCAGATGAAGGCAGCAAGCAAGAAAGAAAGGAAAGAAGAAAGGAATGAAGGGCGGTGGATGTGGTGATGGTGTAATAACGATGGTTACATGTGGCGTGCAGCGGTCCCTTACTTGCAGCACTTGGAGAGCCCCGAAAGGCGTTCAGTCTGGCTTCGGAGGGAATCAGACGGATGATCTTGAGTGCCGAGTGTATGCAATCTTCTAGGCAAGAAGCACCTGGGCAAGCACCCAGGAATGTATGCGTGTAAGTATGCGTGTATGCAGGAGGTCGGATTTATTCGTTCGGTCGTTCGGCCGGCCGTCGTTCGCTCGCTCGCTCACTCGCTGGTACCGAAGGGAAAGGACGAGGCTCCGATTAAATGGATAAAGTAGAAATAAAAAGAACAACGGACAAAAGAAAAGACGCACTGGGAAGCTGAAAGAGAGGAACGTCACGGAGCCTTCATTTCAACGGCCCTCCCCCGGCTCGCAGTTGTCGATGCAGTTGTCGTTGTGGTCTGTGGTCTCCGCTTGGCTCGCGGCGGTCGCAGGAGGGGCGAAGATGGAGGAGGATGAGGGAGAAAGGGAGGAAGAGATGGAACCGGGCCTGAGACGGGTAGCGGGTCCAGCTTTGGAGATTCGCGAGGATCCAAGGTATAAGTATTGTATTGTACCAGGTGGAGGTATGTGATGGGTGGATGGAATGATATTATATCGTGGGTCCGGACTGGCTGCTGGTCTGTATCAGGACAGGGCAGGGGAGGCCCACAGCTGGGTGTGTGTATCGACGATCGGGTCCAGGAATGCCGGAGCAGCAGCACAGCAGTATGGCAGGAGCTGACTGGAGGTATGTTAGTATGCTGCTGGTGACGAGGTCCGATGGAGTTTGGCGATGGGTGATGAAGTTGAAGAGAGGAGGTAGCAGAAGGGAAGGAGGAAGGGAAGCAGTTGTAGTGGTTAGGCGCTACGTAATGCGTTAGGATGTAAGCACAGCACAGGAGCACAACAGACGGAGGGCCAGCCAGGGGACAGGCGAAGGGCTGAAATTAACTGGCGATGCAATCGACCCCGGCAGACAAGCAGGCAAACAGATTCGCTCCAGCAATCAAATGACGAGAAGCCAGAGACACAGCACGTATACAGAATATGTATGTCTGAGAGCTGCGGTCAGACCGTGCATTTGCAAAGAAGTCGTGATGGTGGTGTAGGAAGTACGAGTGTGAATTGACTGTGCAGGCGCGCAGGGGAAACTGCCGACGGGCTGGCTGCAAATGTAAACCCGGTGCAGCGCGCAGTGCAACGTCGGGCGGAATCTAATCAGCCCCTACCACTTACTTACATCTAAACAGCTTGGACGCTTGGTTTGCATAGACCTAGTATGTCTATCGGGGTGCATGCGCTATCGCATTCGAAGCAGCAGTCCGGGAAAAAAAAAACCATTCAAATGCGCAATGCGGAATCTAAACCAGTACTGAAGTATCAATCGGGCAGCTCGCTCGTCGCATCGTGAGCCCTCCATGCAACAATCTTCATCCATACAGTAGGATACTGTATATTGTACTAAAGAGTACTTATGTATCACAGCTATCGATAGAACAAGTGAAGGCGCAATGGGAAGCCTTCGAGAAATTGGCAGACAGACACCAGACATGCAGCTCGCATGCACCGCCGGCCTCCCCGCAGCGCCAAACCTCAGCTTTGCATTCTTAGCTGTCCGTGCCCATCCGCCACCCCCATGGAAAAACGAATTCATACGAACAAGGAATCGCCTGATACAATATAGCATGTGTCTGTATCAAACAGATATTCAAATGTTGACGGTAACTCACCTCGCTATAGCTTTAAGAATACTCGCGTGATCGGGTGATCGGAGTAGTTCCAATTAAATGAATTGAACCGGGTAATTGTTCGACAACTCCTGAATACCGTTGCCGTGAACGTTATAGTCCAACGTCCTCCGTGGATCCGTTAAGCCTTGTCTCGTATACCAGTTAAGCCCCTCCCTCCGAATCAAGGGGGAATTTAAGATATTAGTACAATATTTAGTATCCACCAGCTACCATACTATAAACTAGCAGGTGAAGCTCTTATATAATTATTATATCACAGCGTCTCACTCTTCAGACGACAGAAAGGAAAACTCTGCACGATACACCTCCAACGAATGAAATCCCACGTACGTAAGTATGAATACTCATGGTACGAGGGGTGCCGAGAGAGGGGCCGCACCAGCCCACCCGAACAAGCAACCCCAGCGAGAACCAACAGAAAACAGCCCAATCACCTCTCAAAGTTTCAGACAGCCGTCCACAAGTATCATCCTCAGTTAACTGCAGTTAGTCAGCTATGCAATATAATGAAAACAGACGGACGGATGATCGGACGAGCTCATCGACGGACGTACATCCATACATGTATGTACATACACTAGGCGCGTCTGCATTGCATGAGCTAGCCAACTCGAGCATTCACGAAAGCCTCCAACCTTCCGGATTCCGGTCTGACGTACGAGACAGACATAACCTTGGTGCTAGTTGCATGGCACAACCTTTATTCATATGACCCCCATTCAATCCACCCATTCATTCATTCAATCAATTGATAATAGCAATAATAGACAGCTCATACTTACTCCCAAATTAACTAAAACACAAGTAAATATTTATACAAAATTTCAAAATATAAACTTTTAGACAAGGTCCGTGCCGTAAATATTATACTTGGCATGAATCGTAAAACTGTGCGAATAAACTTTTCCACAAGACAAGACCAGCAGCTCAATTCGAGACATATACCTGCGAGCTGGAAACTCAACCAGGATCGCAAACTCAACGTCCGAATTGATCAGACATCTAAAACTCCGCAGTGAATGTCTCAACGACAGCTATACCTGCGGACAAATATGTGTCTCCGTCGCATAGCTAGCTTACCTACCAGCCCATTGCCAACATGCGTTTAACATGCACCCACCTGCACGCCAATCCAAACATTCCATAAACCCATGTAAAGCTTCCTCAATGAATACAGCATGTACGAACATCATGAATCCGACTGCGAATTGATTGCAGCGAATGAATACACCCACCAGCGCAGGGATATCCGCCGCCAACAGCGCCAAGCCAACAGCCCCCTTGGCAGGCCGTGCGTGCCGCCGGTGGTGTGATGATTCCTCCTCCGTCTCCACTCCCTGCCGTCCATCCCACGCCGCACATCCGACAGCTGTCCTCTCACTTAGTACATACCTTTATCACACTGGTTGTCAATCGAATGCAGTCGCCCAGCGTCCGGCTCGGCTCACGAGACAATTACCAGGTGTGCGTGCAGTCTCTTAGTACTTACGAGATCAAAGTTAAATTTACGAATTTCACACGTTCCTCACCACAGTAAAATCCAACACGTCGACAACACCACTCACAACCATCAAACCCCTCTAACACCTAGGTATCTACCCACGAAATTCCCTAGGTACAGTACTTGAAGCCCCATTCGTCATCGACGTAATGCACCCGTGACTCTCATATGCGTAATATATCACATCTACATACAAACAATATGAATCCATAGCGCATGCGCTCCGCAAATCACATCTACAACCGCACAAACCAACCTATGAAAACCCGCCATTAAGCGCCGGGCTCACACTTATATAATAGCTACATACTAGCTGCTTCTCAGAAATCGACCCTCGCCAGCCGGAGACCGTTATCTTAGTGTGTGTGTTATATCATCTGCATCCTTACACATATGCACACATTCATGATCTTGCGTCATGCAGCCTAGTGCACACTCCGACGGATCCTGCATCCTCCACACACATATTAATATTATCGTCACGAGGCACGATCGATATCAAACAAATCCCACACCATTTAAAATATTTTCGAAGATATTCTCCAAAAGTTAGGACAACAACTCTATAGATGTTTGTCGAGCTTGCTGGTTATAGCTTAAAACTTAAGGTGTTAACTTTATAGCATAATACGTGCACTCAATTGCGAGTGTTTTACGACAGATAAAAAAAAAAAAACACGCGGTTAACGTTATGTCGTTATATGTTAGTATCCATCGTCCTACTGTCAATCAGTATAGTTTATCTCGTATACGTAGCCAGTCTAGAAGCGAGCCGCGAATTGCCAGTATATATACATACCTGCATCCAGGTATAAAGTATCTAATTTAAACATATTATATATAGGTAATTGCGGGGCCGATACAGATCAGTGTCATAGATACAGCTTTTGTCTATCGATGCAGATCCACCACCGTCTACCATCTAAATCTATCCACATGCATCAAAAAATACAACAGGTACGACCCCTCAGACAGCATACATCTACCACCACCCAAAAACCACAGCTCTAGGAAATTTAAAAAGAACAATATCAAACCCAACGAAAATAGAAGATAAAAGTAAAGTGAACGGTGAACAGAAATCATCCACGAAAATGCAATGTAGGTAACCGCAAATGCAATATATCCACAAGAAGAAAAACAACAAAAGAAAAAAAAAGGTATACACAGGAAATGAACCCCAACTCTATATCTACGAGAAGAAACCACCACACAAACAACCGACTCAAGCAACGGCAACGGCACCCATCCCGCGTATCCGCCGCCACTCGTCCTCCGTCAAATTCACACCCCGCCTCCCAAACCCCTGATCCAAATCCATGATCGTCTTGAGCGCATTCCGGCTCCGAACCCACGGCATCCCCTCCGCATCCTTCCCGCCAATCCTGCCGGTGGTCTCCAGCGTGCCCACCGCCTCCTTCTTCGTCGCCGCAGCGCTGCCGGGGAAGGGAAGTACCGACTGAAGCACCTCGTATGCAGCGAGCGTGAACCCAAATTGCGGCGACGACCGCAGGATCCGTGCCGGGCCGCCTTTGAAGAAGGCTTTGAAGCCTTCCTCCGCGTATACCGTCTTGGCGCAGTGCACCAGGCCGCGGTAGTTGGTCTCGCCTTTGCGCGCCTCGACCTGCAGCCGCGTCTTGATCACGTCGCATGGTGTAGTCAAATATCTATCACCAAGGTCAGCATGAAGCTCAGATATGCAATATACGAGGAGTATGGACTTACGCAGCTGGCATGCCGGCGATGGCACCGCTGATGAGTAGTTGTAGGATTCCCAGCTTCTTGCCCTCACTCTCCCCGAAATAATCCTTCTTGACATGCGCGTACGTCGGGAAATAGATCGCGCTGAAGGGAATGTCGCGCAGCAAACACGCCGAAGCGCCCTTGTACAAGCCCAGCAAGCCGAGGTTCTTAACTATCCACAGCGCCGAGCGACGAGGGAGGCCTGGGTTGTTTTTCGACATTTCGCCCTGCACCTGCAGCCGGATCTTTACAATCTCGAGGGGGCTGTACACTAGTCGTTAGCGAACGCGCTATCGGGTTTTAAAATAGAATACGAGGGGACGCACTTGGTGAAGATGACTTGGCAGCCACCGGCGGTTCCACCCGCCATAATCTCCCACGGCAACGAGACGCCCTTCCCGCCCTCGCCGGTGCCCGCCGCGTAGCCCCGGATCAAATCGTTGACCGTCAGCTTGATCGCCTTCTCCGGCGCCACGCCGACCAGCTGCGGACCCAAGCCGCGGTAGAGACCCGTGAACCCTTCGTTCTTGATCACTTTTTTCGCGCAGTCTATCGAATTGAGGTAGAGTCGTTCGCCGGGGACGGTCACCCGCTGGTTCTGCATCCGCGTTTTCACCAAATCGATCGGGTAGACCATCGTCGCGCCGAACGCGCCAGCGATGGCACCTAGACCAAAGTTATATACGCTCCCCAGCACGGCCTTCAGCGCCGAGCCCGTCACGACGGCCCCGATGCCCTCGGGCGCCGACGACAGTCGCTCGCTCGGCTTCCAACTCGGGTCCACCACGCGGCTGAAGTCCTGCAGCGACAGCCGGCCCGTTTGGTTGTCCAGCGATGCGAAATGGAACAGCACATCGGCTTCGGTGGGTGTGAATGTGCCCCAACGGGCCGTGTGGGCGGCCTCGTTCATGAAATCCGCGCGCGTTATCCGGCCGTCAGCGGACTTGGAGATGGCCTTGCGGATGATGACCTCGACCAGGTCGATGTCCTTCATCAGGTTCTGGAACGCGCGGACGTGCGCATACGAAATCTTGGCGGCGGTGCCGACGTTGCACAGCGTGTGCAGGTTTTCCAGGAGATGGTCGGAGAGCTTGTGCTGTTGCGTCTTGACGATGATTTCTTGAAATTCAGCCGGGGTGATGTGTCCGGTGGCATTCTTGTCGAAGTGCAGGAAGGCCTGGCGGACGCGCTCGCCCTGGACGCCGCGCAGCATCTGCGAGAACTGGGCGTATGTGAGCTCTTTGCGGGTCTTGTGGCCGCCGAGGTACAGAGAAACCCATGGCGCGTTCCAGTCGAAGGGCAGGGCGTCGGGCGACTTGTTTTCCTTGTAAAGCTTGATAAAGTCGGCATATTTGACGACGCCGGTCCCCTCGCGGTCGAACAGGCGAAAGGCGATTTCGTATTCGGCGTCCGGTCTGGACAGCAGGTTTTCAAAGTAGGCGTAGTCCTGGAGGTTGATCTGGCCGGCGCGACGGCGGTCGGCGACCTGGAAGAGGACGCCGTACTGCTCGCGCGGGATCTTGTGATAGGAAGCGGCCGGGGAGGTGGGCGGCGGGGTGATAGCCTCGATAAAGTCGATTTGGGTCATGAGCTTCTCGCCGGAGGGATCGGTGACGGAGGCGAACTTTTCAAAGTGGGCGCGAGTCTGCGAGGTTGGATCCGCAGGCGGCGCATCATGGCCGACGAGGGCATCTGCGACGACGGCGGCCGTCTGCTTTGTCTTGGAGGCGACCTCCTCCGTGAGGGTGGCCATGATTATAACCTAACTAGTATATACCTAGGTAAGCACTCAGCGATTGAATTGCCTATGGAGTGAAAAATGGGTCAGCAAGCGGTCCGTGTGTAGATTCGATATGTTTACAGCAGCAGAATGATATATATCTGAGGATATATATAGCATCGCCAGGGGCGGCGGGTAGGCATTGTTTGTCGTGCATACCAGGGGTAGAAATGTCGCTATGACGTCGGCTCAATCGCTGGGCGTGGCAGACGAGCGATATATACAGCTGGCCACACGACGATAGTGAGGCAGCTGGACCGTAATGAGAGATGGCTGTAATGAGTGTCGGGGAGAAGTCGAGATGCCGTCGACGTCGTTGGCCGTCGTCGGATGAAGAGGGAGAGTGACAAGAGAAAGAATCGAAGAGAGAGAGAAGAGAGAGAGAAGAGAGATTAATCAAAACAGCTCGGAGCTAGCGACGGAGCATGAGATAAAAAGCGCAGGCAAGCACCCACGAAACAAGCAGCTGAGCTGGAACTCCTGTAAGATTTAAAAAAGATAAATCGTCAGAGGCGGTCGCATGGCAATTGCTTAGAGAATTAAAGGGCGCTAGAAAAGGAGCTGCAGCAGCATCGGAGCCGAGAGCGAAAATTTGCTGTGGCGACAGGCTGGCCAGCTGCTGCTAGCTGCTTAAAAGCAAGTTCCAGGGACACAGAACTAGCACTTACCGGCAAGTCGTATTAAGAATGTCACAGAGTGGTGCTAGTAATCATCAAGTGTGAAGGTGTGTATAAGATGGAAGTGTCGGCGGGCAGTGGCCGAAGGAGCTCGCCGTCTTTTATACGCCGCGCTGTGAAGTGCGAGCTGGTCAGCGGCGACGGCCAGCAGGAAAAGTCAGCCAGCACGCGTCAAATTTCATTTCAGTCGGCGCATCGAATGAAAATTCGCCAGGCACCGATCCAGCTGATCCGATCTCTGATCTTATCTTATCTAATCTAATCTAATCTGATTATTTGTCCACCAGCCACATGTTTGTGCTGTGGCTGGAGTGTGGCTGGAGAGCTGGCCGGGCAGCTTCAAAAGCGCAGCTCCCACAGCTCAACCACAGCATACTAGCACTAGGACTGATATCACGACTCAACCACATCTACCCACGACCGCCCCGCATCTACGCGTCCGATACACCGATACACGCGTGTCCCCATCGTATCGACTCTATCCCGCCCTCCCATCCGAATCACACTCATCTCTACCATGGCCGACCCACTGTCCGCGGATGTCGCAGAGGGCGGGGCCGGCAACGCGACCTACGACGACTACGATGCGATCCTGCCGCCCTCCGTCAACGCCCCTCCCATCGTCGTGAACGGTATACTATTACTCTTCATACATATCTACTTCTACAATACCTATAGATATACGTATATACTATATATTCATTCGTGCTAACAGTGCCCACTGCAGAACTGCCCCGCTTCGACCTCGAGCAGTACATTGCCAACTACTCCGGTTCGTATCCTCATACACCTGTATATATATACCGAGCTTCAATCTGATACACTATGAAGGCCGCATGAAGGTCATCCGCCTCATGTTCATCGGCAGACACTGCCCTCCCCTCGCCCAAGAAGCCCTCCGCACGGCCATCAGCCTGCTCAAGCAGGCCGGCGACATCCGCCTCTACCGCCAGGCCGTCACCACCATGCAAGCCTACGTCCCCAACGACCCGGACGCCAAGCTCGACGACGACTGGATCGAGCGCATGACCCGCGAGGTCCGCTCGCGCACCGAGCGCCTCGAGATCGAGCTCAAAAGCTACAAAAACAACATGATCAAAGAGTCCATACGAGTATACTATCACACACCCCGTCCGTACTATCTGATTCACTTCTGACGGATGGTATAGATCGGCCATAGGGACCTGGGAGACCACTTCTACGCCACCGGAGACCTGCAGGCCGCCTACCGCGCGTACAGCCGCATGCGCGACTACTGCACCTCCAACAAGCAGATGATCGAAATGACGCTCGCCTGCATCCTCATATGCATCGACCAGGCCCAGTACACCACCGTCCAAAGCAACGTCGCCAAAATCCGCAACCACATCCGCTCCGACGAAGACCTCAAAATCCACCTCCCCAAAATCAACGTCGCCTCGGGCATCGCATTTCTGTCGCAAGGCAACTTTCTCGACGCCGCCCGCAGCTTTATATCAACGGACCCCAGCATCGGCAGCGACTACAACATGGTCGCCACGATGAACGACGTCGCCATCTACGGCGGCCTCACCGCCCTGGCCTCCATGGACCGCAACATGCTCAAGACGGAAGTGCTCGAGTCCTCCACCTTCCGCACCTTCCTCGAGCTCGAGCCGCACATCCGCCGCGCCGTCGCTGCCTTCCACTCCGCCCGCTACGGCGAGTGCCTCTCCATCTTGGAATCCTACCGCAACGACTACCTGCTGGATCCGTTCCTGCAGAAGCATTTCGACAAGATCTATGAAGCTGTCAGGACGAAGAGCATCGTGCAGTACTTCATCCCGTACTCCTGCGTCACGCTCGACGACATGTCCGCGGCGTTCGGCGCAGATCCAGAGCAGATGGAGCGCGAGCTCGTGCGGCTGATCGAGGGCAACAAGCTGAACGCGCGCATCGACACGCAGAACCGCCTGGTGACGAGTAAAGAAACGCAGCTGCGCGTCGAGGTGCACCGCAACACGCTGCGGATGGCGAGCGAGTACGAGCGCGCGGCGAGGCTGCGGATGCTGCAGATCAACGTCGTGCGCAGCGGGCTGGAGATCCGGCCGCCGAAGCAGAGCATGTCGAATATGGGCGGCGGTGGGGCCGTCGGCGGCGGTGGCGGCGTTGGAGGAGGTGGCGGTATCCGGCCCGAGATGCGGGGACTGATGTTTGGCAACGGCAATTGATTATTCCATTTTATATATACTATCATTGGACACTGCAGAGCGATTGCTGTCTGGTTGGAGCGGGGCGTTAAGACTACATTATTGCATTTGTATATTTCTCATGAATGGACACCGTTGGAATGTGCAAAGTACCCAGCACCCGGTTTCGAGAGCCAACGAAGTACCTAGTACCTGGTCTCAGAAGCCAGACTCTCCAGCGATACGAAGTAGCTGCTACCGAGTTCCTAGATGGGACGAATTGCCACCTGCAGATACAAATTGCATTATACCGAACCCGTATTAATGCGTTGATGAATACGAACTACAACTAAAGGATGATTCACTCCTCCACACCGCATATAAGAACAACAGCGCCATGCATTGCCAGCCTTCCATCATGCTTCCAGACTTCTACCTCTTTGAATCTGAATATACTAAACATATCCCACGATGTCGGATGACGGCCCTCCGACGCAGACCGACAATACTGCAACGCTGAGCGGCCTCCCCCGCGACATCATCACGCACCACCTCATCCCACCCTTCGCCGAACCAGCGGTGCTTCTCCTCCCCGAAAGCGCCCCTCCAGCACCACAGATCACACCCTCCGCCGCACCCCTCCACGCCCTCGCGGCGACCTCACGGCACCTGCGCACCCTCATCGCCGCCGAATACAGCACCTACTGCCAGCACCAGTACCCGTCGGTCTACGCGCACATCCGCGCACAGGCATCCGCGTCCGCCACGCCCCTCGCAGCAATCGACTGGCGCTCCAAGATCCGCCAGGCGGAAACGCTATGTCGACGATGGGCGAAGCTGCAAATGCACATTTCCTTCGCCCTAACGGGTGATCGCACGGCGTGGAGGAATAGAAACGAGGCTACACGGGGTAGTCCCTATGCGCCTGCCATCGACATCCACGACGGGCTGACCGGCGAGACGCTGGCCGTCGGACAGGGCACGCAGCTAGCCGTGCGGAATGCCCGCGGGGACTGGCGGACGGTCACCCGCGAGCGGATGGTCTACGGCATGGACGATTACTTGAAGGTGCATCTACTAGACGCGGACACCGTCGTCGCCAGCCGCAGCCGCGGCGTCGAGGTTGTCACCAGTGGTGATGACGGCAAGCTGCGGGTATCGCACACGCAGGAACTACGCCCGCCGGGCGCGTGGAATGCAACGGGGGGTGTGACGTCCAGCGCTCTCGACGCCGGCAGCCGCAGCCTGGCCGTAACCTACTCCATGGGCGACGACCACAAACTCCAGCTCTTCTCCATCCGATCCGACGATAGTAATAGTGATACCACGCTATCGCTGACAGCGACCTCCGCCATCCCGTCGAAGCCGTGGACGTCAGCCTTCCTCTCTCCGACAATCGTAGCTACCGGCCACCGCGCAGGACTAACACTACACACGAGCACACCCTCCGGCGTCATCCACGCCTCCGAAATCCACCAGCCGTCGACAAGCTACTACCGCCACAACCTAAGCGTCCATTCCATCACCCCGCTATCCGCCCCCTTCTCCCCCTCACTCCTAGCAACCGGCTGGTCCGACGGCGCCGTCCGCATCCTCGACACCCGCACGCCATCCTACGTCGCAACATACACCGACGCCGTCTGCTGCGAGGACGTGCCCGTCTATTCACTCCTACACACCGCGCCGCTCGCCAACGTCCTCCTAGCAAGCTCCTCGCAGCACCATAAACTCATGCTCCACGACCTCCGCTACGCCAGCCACGTCGAGAACATCTTTCCCGTCAGCGCCGTCATGTGGGAGGGCATGCAGTCGCCGCAGTCGCAGCACGATGTCGGCGGCGCGAGCGCAAAGACGGAGGTGGAGTCGAATGGGTGCGTCATGTTCCTGGACGAGGTGGCCGCGCGGGCGGTGGGGATGGATGGGAATGCGCGGTCGTACAGACGCGGGCGGGGGCGGTCGTCGTCGTCGGCGATATATTCGCTCGCGGGAACGGCGGGTGGGTCGCGGGTGTACGCTGGCGTGGAGGACGGCGTCATCTCGATGGATCTTGGGTCTGGTGAGCGGGATGATGCCGTCAGACAGGCAAGGGGTGGAGAGTTCTTTGCGCCGGTGTATTATTTCCGGGTGGGGGATGGGCGGCCGTGGTGGTGCGGCGGCGGGGTAGAAGTGGCGATGGGCTGGCGGAAGCATCTCAATCTAGATTTATATTCATAGACTGGTCTCGTAAACAAGACCGCACGGCAGACATAAACCGTACTCTGGTGTACGATAGGTTCGCTGTCTTTTTATTTTGTATAGGCATAGATAGATTGATAGATGGTATAATAATCTGACTCCCAATGTAACCGTACAAATAATAAATGTATATAACCCAGCACGCCCTCCATCAATGCATATAGCCGCTCCGTATAAAAGTCCCACCCGCTATCATGATACCAATCAATCTTAAACAAACCTCCAATGTCGAATGAACCCTCTATATACGTGCCGTATATAATATGAGATAATCTACTCCGAGATATCCTCGTAGGGATACCTTCCACCTCCTACTAAAGCCGTCCTCTCATTCACCTCCTCACCAACCTCCGTCTCACTGCCCGCCTCCGTCGTCTCGTCATCCTCGCGCACCTGCTCCCGCCCCGGATACACCACATAATGCTGCACCATAAACACAATATTCAACGCCATACTCAACAGCCCCAGCCCCGTCTTGACCAGATTGCCCGTAACCCCCTCCCAACTGCCCTCCAACGCCGCATCGATGCCCAGCTGCACGAGCGACAGCAGCCCGCCGAAGAAGTCCAGCAGGATCTGGTAGATGCTGAACCCCTGCGTTGATTTGTTGATATAGTTGGTGTATATCTGCGGTAGGTACTTGATCAGCGTCACCAGCAGCTTGGACAGTGACAGCGCCGTCGTCACATCCAGATAGATGACTTTGTCAAGCCGCCAGAACCCGTCCCCTGTATCAATACTACCACCGACGGATGTGTTTCGGGCTTCGTTGCCCGCTGCGATGGCGGTCATGGTCGCGATGGTGGTGATTATCCCCACGATGACGCCCCATACCGCTGGCCGCGTGCGTTCCCGCCGTCTGCCGGCCTCGTAGCCCCATATCGCCGGGAAGAACTGGCTGTACGTTACGCTCGCGAGGATGGCGGCGTGCAGTGCGAAGGCGAGGTCGTTCAGACGGACGGTCGGGTTGGGCGCGTTGGTGTAGCGCGCGGCGTACTCGGCGCGGATGCGGGGGGAGTACAGAAGCAGAGCGGTGTAGGTCAGGTAGCAGAGGAAGCCGAGGATGTTGAGCGGGAAGTAGGAGGTCGCGACGCCGAGGGTCGACCTGCGCGAGCGGTTCTGCAGCAGCTGCGGATAGAACGAGGCCGTCCACAGCGAGAAGCTATAGATATTAGTACTCTGAATATACTCGTAGGGAGATGAGAGAGACGAACTAGGTCCAGCCGACGATCCAGGAGACGGCCTCCGCGATGTCGCGCCAGGTTATCGACATGCTCGGTGGATATGCGCTCCCATCCGGGTTCCTACTATAGGCTCTGTATCCGTCTGTATGTCGCCCAGATCTAGATCTAGATCGGATCTCGGAACTCTGTATCAGACCAGGATCGCGACAGATGTAGATGCAATATCGAGAAGCAGCGCCGGCGAACGAGCGGGGTGAATGTAACGAGAGTCGTTGGTAATAAGGTTGCCGCTGTTGAAGCCGAGGGAAGAAGGTGGAATGGAAGGCGTCATCGCCAAGGCCGGCCGGTCAGCCGGGCTTTATTTACCCTGCGTTATTACTAAGGCTGTTTTGGTGTATTTATAGCGGGTCGCGTGCCGCTGTCATGAAGACACGACCAAAGTGGATTCACCAAGCTAATAGCTATAGCTCCTATGGATTCTCTGTAGGTGTATAGTATAATGTATTCGAGTGTGGATGGAGGTTGATATATATTGGTATTGGTAAGAGACGGTTCTGGCAGGGAGCTGCCATCACGTTACACATATGCAGGGACACTGCACTTCCCTTCTAGTTAAGAAACCATATGCATATAAAGTATGCATCATCGGCGATGCAGCTGTATAAGCTACAGCTTCGGCTTCACACGCGTGGCTTCGAGCACCTCGACAGCCCGCATGTACTCCATGCTGTCCTCCCCCAGACACTTCCGATCCACCTCCACCGCCGTCTTCGCCCACTCCTCCGCCTGCTCCCGCCACTTCCCACCCGCCTTCATCCCCAACTGCGCTCCGATCACACATATAATCCCCATCGTATCCGTCTCCACCAATCCCTCCGTCTCCAGCAACCGCACCGTCCTCGCCACGATCCCCAAACTGTGCTCGTAGTCCTTCGCCGTCCACCGCGCCTCGTTGCGCATGCGCTTCCTCTCGCGGTTCGTAACCCTTATGAACAAGTCCTCCAGCTTCTTCCGGCGGCGGTCCGCCTCCTCGTCGGGGTTCGTGCACGCGGCGCACTTGCACCGGAATCCCCAGTGCCGGAGTAGCGCTCGGCGGCGGGCCGTCGGATGGCATATGTCGATGTAGGACGTCGTCAGCTCCTCGCCGGGTTCGATGTCGCGCAGCGCGTGGACGGTCAGCCGCCGGATCAACGGGTTGTATCTATGGAAGACGTTCGGTGCGCACGAGTGGTTGAGGCGCGCGGCGGCGGGGAAGACGCCCAGTGTCGGAGGGGCGACGGTGCTGACGGACGCCTTGCAGGTGAACCTGTTGGTCTCAAAGATGGACCAGGCGCGCTCGTAGTCTTCCACGACAGCATTGAACGAGTCCGACGTCTCATCTAAATCCAAGTCAGTCAGCAACCGCCATCGTATGAAAGTAGTAGAGTATAAGCATACCATCACAGCAAGCTCGGAGGGCGTTGATCCACGCCACGTTCTTGCCCGGCTTCGCAGAGGCAGCCAGGTTCCAAAACACCGCCTGCTTGTCGTCCGACAGCGCGGAAACAGCACGATAAAGGTCAAGGTGCGTCGCCTCCTCCGGCATCATCACCAGGCTGTCCTCGCAGAAAATGCGCGTGCCGGCAGGTATCGCAACCGTCGCGAAGGCACCGATGCCAGCATCGACCGTCTGGCGTTCCTCGTACAGATCGCGGCGGGCGTACGATGACACCCCCAGGTTCTCAGCTGGGCTGACGGCCGCCGGGAATTTACCGTTCGGCGAGGATAGTCGCCTGCGCGTCGCCTCGGGCACACGAGACAAAGCCATCGCGAGTATATATAAGTGTCCCCTATCGAGCTGTCGTATTGAGATAGATGGAGATGTGTAGAGAGGTGGGTGATGGTGGTACCTCCGAGCGGCGTCAGAGTCTCCTGGCGAGTGCTAGATTCGTATGCA
This sequence comes from Orbilia brochopaga, assembly GCA_036872635.1. Taxonomy (NCBI): domain Eukaryota; kingdom Fungi; phylum Ascomycota; class Orbiliomycetes; order Orbiliales; family Orbiliaceae; genus Orbilia; species Orbilia brochopaga. Next base: position 1,576,484 of record JAVHNQ010000010.1, on the reverse strand, counting down.
CATGCCGGACATATTGGCTGCGATGGTAGTGGAGGCTGCCGCGTGCGTAGTAGCGTTGAGAGTGGCCATTGGGCGCAGGTTGATGTCGAAGCTTAATTGGTCGTGGTGGAGCACTCGCTCGGGTTTTGAGGTAGCAACAGCCACCCGCGATGCATGCAGTTAAGATTGCCCACCCTACTGCACATTATATTTAGATCCGATTCCCGTCATTGACCATTCACAATAGCATCCCCTTCATCTTTATAATTATTTGATATGCATATATGAAAGCTGCCATCAGCTAGTACCTAGGTATGTAGCAGTATTATATTTGTAGTATGAGTTCGTCCCTCGAAATTCCACGATGCCAAGCTTAGCTACCCCAGATAATTTAAAAATAAACGTACAAAACCGCCCTAGGACTCTAAGCTACAACATCATTGGGATAAATATCAACCCACGCACCACACCTGCTCCATCGTCTTTTGCACGCCCACCGCCGCAAACAACGTATCATCATACATCTGATGGTTCATCACCGGCGCCCCAGCCTGAAACGGGAACCGGCTGTTCAAATCCTCAATCTGCTGCGCATCATGGTCCACATCCAGCTTCTGCCACAGCGCATGACACAGCTTCCTGCACATAATCACATTTCCCCGATCCCTCACAACCTCAACGATGAGCGCAGGCCCCGGCGCATGCCGATTCGCTGGATCCATCCCCTTCTGCGGCCTCTCACCCTCACTGTTAAACATCTCCAATTCCTCCGGCCGTATCGAACCCATCTCGCGGATCAGCACCGCGATCTCCCCGCTGACGTTCAGGTCGCCGACGGACGTGCGTCCGTACTTTTTCTCGTGTAGGAACGGGTGTAGCTGGTACCACGTGTTGAAGCGGTCGCCGCGCACGAATGGGTGTCCGCGGATGCGTGAGGCGCGGACGCTGAGGAGGATGCCGTCGCAGTTGACGAGCAGTCCCCAGGGCGTGACGGTGGCGTGGTCGCGCGTCCACCGCATCGCGCCGACGGAATGGCCCATGCGGCCGATTTCGGTGCTTTGATGCGCGTGCATGAACGTCTTGGGCGCCCAGCGGAGGCCGTCTATGTCGAATGTCTCGGCGTGCTCGAAGAGGATGGACTCGGGGACGGTCTTCAGCATCCGCCAGAACGTCTGCATGCGCAGCTCGGGCTTCGTTCGCGCGATCTCCAGCACGTTCAGGTCGAGCAAGGCACCGAGGCAGAGCGCCTCGTCGGTGAGAACGCTGGTGCGGCGATTGCCCAGCGCGGCGGCGATGGCGGGCAGCTCGAAGACGATGTTGAGGTGCGCCCGGCGGGTTTCCGCGTCCACGTCTTCGAGCTTGAGACGGCGGATGTGGTGGTAGGCCTCGAGCAGCGGCGGCAGCAGGGATATCTTTGTGATTTCGTCCACGGTGTCGAGCAGACGCTTCATGGCGACGTCCACGTCGTACGGCCCGTCGGAGAACTGCACGACCATCGTCTTGGCTAGGACGCCTTCCTGGTACGTCCAAAGTCGCTTCGTCCAGGACGAGCAGAAGATTCGCATGAGGCTCTCCGCGTCCGACTTTCCCTTGTACGTGGATCCGAAGATCCATGCGTCGAGGACGAGAACGATTTGAGCGTCTTCGTACGTCCGACGCATCAGGCCCATGGCCATGTTCTGGGCTTCGTCCACCTTGGCCTCGTCCGGCGGGACGCAAATCGTGTCGAACCAAAACAGGACCATGTTCTCAAGGCTCCGCACGTACTTGCTCAGCCGGCGCATCTGACAGCGTGGGATGGCGTTCCGCTTCGTGTTCCCCAGGCCGTCCGACCACACGTGCGAAATGGCAACGTACGCCATGTCAGGCTCGGCGGCGACAAGCTTGATGGTCTCCTCTTCGTCATCGTCGTCGACGGACAATATTAAGGGGATTTTGCCAGCCAGGAGGATCTCGCACAGCTCGTCTAGATTCGCGACGACCTCCTTGCAGTCCCCCGGGCAGCCATCAGCGTGCTTCGTCTTGTAGGTCTTGTCGGAGAACTTCATCAGGGCGCATTTGTGGCTATCGCAGAGCTCCGGGACCGGTGGAGGGTCGATCTCATTTTCCGCGGTCTTCTCGTAGATGTTCAGGACCGTATGCACCTTTTCCGGGTCCGGCCGCGGCAGGTTGTAAAGGAAGTACAACGAGCAGGTGTTTAGAGTGCTGTAAAACGGCATCAGCGCCGTGGGACACCACCCGGCCTTCCGCATAAGTCCCCAAGTGAGGCTCTTATGCGGCATCGCCAGCGATGGCATGGCGCCGTTGTAACCCTCGAAGCCGGGTTTCACAATCGTCTGAATGAGCTGGTTGAACAGCACCTCGCCCAGCATCGACGTCGCCATGATGATCTCTGGCGACCTGGGGTCCGGTGCCACTCGGTTCATGATGAACCTAACCAGCGAGTCCCGCTTGTACCCCGAGTCCTGGCCGCTTCCAATGGTTTTCTTCGAAAGAGCCATGTGGATCAACTGCGCGTTGACAAGAAACGGGTGGAAATCGTGATAGTCCCGGGTATGCGGGAACAGAGACGGCAGGTTCTCCAACGTGAGCACTGTCCGGCGCGGGTTCTCGAGCGTCCGAGTGAATTTGATGCCCTTGATGGCGTCGCCGAAGACTATGTGAAGGCCTCCGTAGAACAGCCATCGTTCGAGGAAGGCGATGAACTCAACGGGAGGGTTCCTGAATATCGCCGTCCATTCGGTGCCGCTGCGCTCGGTCCAGCCTTGCCGATCGGGATAGGTGTTGAAGTCGCCGCAGTCGTATTCTTCATCGCTCAAGATGGGCACCTCGATAGGTGGGTGGAGCGGATTGAGGGGCCTCGGCGCGATATCCATGGCGGCTAGAGTTGATGGGCAATTTGACGAGCTTGAATATGTCGTGGACGGTCAACTTGAGCTCAGTAGACGACCACCAGCTGATATATATCGATATAGTATCGGTTCCCCAATGTAGCACTAAACTTGAACAACCATTCGTGGAGGAGGCTGTGGATATTTATCAAGAAAGCTTCAAGCTAGCGGTCAATGGGCAATGCTACAACCAGCTCCACCTCGTCATGGTGGGAGTCGACCCGTCCCACAGACTCGAGCTAAGTCAACCTATCTGGGTACCTGGCCCCGCAAGGCTTAGCTCCGACTCGCTTAGGAGAGTCGGGCGGGGCGGATCCGCAACATCGACGGGAGATACCAGCGGACCGACGTCGCGTCGTGTCTATCAGAATCGTACGTAAGCACCGGACGTGGTAAGTACCACTGGACAGACGGCTGACGGAACCGCCTCGAAAAGATCGCATGTAGGATATCGTGGATCCTGCTTGACCGTATTTCAGGCATCTTCTCTCGAAATGCCCGATTGCGTCCCGCTGTGCACGGTTTGCTCGCCGTAGACTCGAATTCGACTGGAATCATCTCGGCGGATACAACAGCTGTTTAGATGTGTGTGCATGAGGAAGCTCGCCTGCACAATGACCAAGCTGCATTAGCCTGATACGACCATTAGCAGACGGTACCTCTTGACGCAGCAGTGATGCGGGGTATGCTCGTGTACCGTTAGTAAGGCTGAACGTCGTGCGGCCTGTCCAGCTGCAGGCTTGCAGGAGGAGGATCCGAGACTGTCGTGGTGCCAGGACAATGCACGGTGCTTCGATTGCGAGAGTCCTTCGCGTTAGCCCCGCCTTCGCGTTTCGGTTGGGCAATCAGGACGGGAAGTCTATAGCTAGATTGTATCTGGCTCGGATGGCGATAGGCTGCAGGCTGACTTGATGGCTGCGCGGGACCAAACTGACGGATTGTATCGAAAGCGAGATCGTGGCTGTCTGCTGGTGATGTCTAAAGTCGTTGCCGGCTGCTTATATAACTCGTCGACTTTTATCCTGGGCAGCTTGCTCCTCTTCGGCGGCTTGAAAGCTCTATATCGTGTTCTCGAGTAGTGGTAGCTGAAGTGTTATCTGGTGGAGAAGTAGAGATATCGAGATGACCACCGCCAGCGCGCCTTCCGCGGTCCTGGCCGACCTCCACGCGGGCCCTTCAACCCAAACCTTCACAACCTCACCATCAGACCACACGCGTAAGTACCGTACATCGTCATGAATCTATACTCCGAGCTCGAACGCTGCTAACATGCCTGCCTGCGAGACCAGTCTACGCCCTGCAATGCGATAAATGCGCCACCGTGCTCTACAGCGACCTCAAAGCAGAGCACCACGCCGCCAACAATACGCATCATGTCTCCTTCTACAAGCTCTCAGAGGCCGAGGCCCGCCGCTCCCAGATCCGACGGAAGCACCCCGAGCGAACCCTACCTGGCATCGGAGCTGTCAACAATGCACCCGTGCATCGGTACCCGGAGAGCGTCCCTGCCCCATACAAAGTCTCCGACGTCCTCTCGGAGCAAGAACGGCTCGACGAAGCGGAAGAAGCGCTGCAGAAGCAGCTCCTAAGCATGGCTTCTGGCGGGAATAACATCACAGTCGCAGCCATGCAAGTCCTGCACGACGTCGCCACCATGCGGCATCGGCAGAAAGACCACAAGAAGGCCGAGGAGCAGTTCACCCATGTCCTGAGACTACGGGAGGCAGCACTCGGCAGCGAACATGTCGACACGCTCAAGACACTCAGCGCTCTCGCGCTCGTCCTCAACGACACGGACCGCTTCGAGGAGGCGCTGGACAAGCACGAGATGGTCCTCGACGTGCTGGAACGCGAGCACGGCAAGGACGACCCGTTCACCATCGAGACGATCGTCAACCTCGCGCGAACCGCCCAGCAGTGCGAGGAGTATTTCCGCGCGGAGACACTTCTCCGCCGCGCGCTGAGCAGAAGCACCAAGGCACTCGGCGAGGACCATGCGACCACCTTGCATATCCTCGAAAGCATCGGCAGACTGCTGGACGACGTCGGCGACTACGCCGATGCGGAAACGTTCTACCGCACCGCCTTGAAACGCCGCGAGCACGCGTTCGGCGACAGGCACCTGTCGACGATCGAATGCGTGTACCGCCTGGCGCGGAATCTCTACATCCAGTCCCGGACCGGCGAGTCAGAATCACTATTCCGACGTGTGAGGGAGTTCAAGCTGCGCCTGACCGATAACCACTGGGCCAGAGAGCTCAACACGACTACTTTCCTGGGCGTCAAGTTCGACAACGAAGACAAGTTCCGCGCCTCGGAGGCCCTGCATCTCTGGGTCCTGGATCTCAAGCGGCGGAAGACGCTCGTCAACGAGTACATGGAGGACGACATCTACCTGGCCTCGCTGCTGGACCTGGGCAGCGCGCTGCAGGGACAGAGACGGTACGGCGAGGCCGAACCGATCCTGGAGCGGTGCATGGAGCTCTCGGAGAAGAGGTACGGTTACGACGACCCGAAGACGCTGGTGGCCGCGCAGAACCTTTCCGGCGGGTACGCGGAGATCGGCAGGTGGGGTCTCGCGGAGCCGCTGGCGATACGTGTGGTGGAAGGTCGTGAGAAGCACATGGGCAAGACGCACATGGACACAATCGACGGCCTCTACAACCTGGCCAACATGTATAAGGAACAGGTGAAGGTCAAACAGGCGAAGGAGACGGCGAGGGAGGCCTTGAAGCGGATAGGAAAGCAGCTGAGGACGGATAAACTCGAATTCGGGCAAGTCGCCAAGTTGCGCAAGTACGAGATGAGTCTCCGGCAGCTGGACCCGGAGTACATCTCTATCGTACGGCGTGCCGACGCTGGCGAGGCCGCCGAAGACGAGGATGAGGACGAGTAAGTCGCCATTCATATATCAAAATCAACCCACTGAGCTAACGTGAGTTGTATCGCTCCAGCGGACCATCGTACTCGGACCAGAAGCCATGGCTTGGAGCCGCCCTCCCACAGGGTTACGTCGACCTCAGCGACATGATACAGAAGTCTCACTTGGAAGCTCTGAACACGCGGACGGAGTTCGGGACCGTAAACGAGATATTCCAACCCTCGCCGCCGGCGTCCCTGCCGAATCCTGTAAAGCGCCTCTTCACGCAACCGGCTGCCGAAGCGTCCAAGGGATCCGGGCCGGACTTTGTCGTCTCCGACGTCGACGAGCAGCTCATGGTATTCATCCGGTTCATCTCGCCGGTGAAGGTCTTCTCGTTGCAATTCACAAGCTTCCGGTACATCAATGAAGACGACGACGAGGTGTCACGCCGGCCGAAGACGATCAAGTTGTACGTTAACGCTCCCCAGATTCTGGACTTCGATACCTCCGTGAACCCGACGCAGGAGGTGGAGATTGGCGAGAAGGACTGGGATGAGGCGACGGGGACGGCGACGGTGAATGTGCGGTTTGTCAAGTTCCAGAGCGTGGGGACCTTGACGGTGTTCGTGGTCGATGGTGAGGACGAGGAGGTGGATGGCAAGGATACGGGCGAGTTCACACGGTTGGATCGGATCCGCATTGTTGGGAAGCCTGGTCCGCAGCAGGGCTCTCTCGCGAATATTCGTGACGACGCGATGATCCTGTGAGTGGGATATATATTTGAACTGGAAGATGGATTGAAGGTATATCTTTTTTATATATAGTATATTCCTCTTTTAAATAAGCTATCAAGGTACAATTAAGTATCAACTCCCCCAAATTCGGAATCGATCTCATGCTCAAGTAGGCAAAAATGGTGACAAGGTAATCGAACATGTATGAAGTCGCTGTGTCATGCTATGCTTTTACCGATAGTAACTCCTGCTGCGCCGTGTACGCCAACCAAACAAGTAACTGCAACCAACTTCACTCGTACAACCCCTCAACCTGTAAATTTAAACCCGTCCGCCGCCATGCGTATCCAAGATATACGGACTCAGCTGAACGACAAGATGCGGTCCCAGTTCTTAAACTTGGAGATGTCACCCTTGCAGTCGATATACCGACTCCACCACTTCTCATTGCTCTTATGCGGGAACAGATTCCACAGCTGCATGGACTCCTCCTCCTTCTCCGTCAGCTTGAACCTCGCGTAGGCGTACGCGCGGAAGTCCGGCTGCCCGTCCTCGTTGATGCAGTTCAGCACCAAGTGGCGGCTGATCCGCCCCTCGTCGTCGCCAACGCGGTACGTCACCAGCACCGTCGATCCGGCGAGCAGCACGACGGTTAGAATCTGCAGGATCAGTGTCGACATGCCCAGCGAGACGATGTGGCAGCCGAACGCCGTCCAGCCGATGAATTGGGCGATCTTGTAGACGGTCGGGTATGCCGGGCGCGGGTTGGTGAGCAGGCAGTACAGCAGGATCTTGCGGCGCGTGTGGATCGTGACAGCCTTGCCGTTCGGCAGGGTGACCAGGATCTTGACGTCCTCGTCGGATTCCTCGAGGGCCTTGAGCGCCGCTGTGTCGATTGCGCGACGGTTCAGCTCGACGATGGTGTACCGGACGAGCACGGAGAGGAGGATGGATGCGCCGTTCATGAACCCCCACCAGTCGTCGATTACACCCGCGAGGGCCATGATGCCCAGCATGAGGATGATGTGGATGGCGCCGAAGGTCCACCGGCGGAGTTTGCCGCGAAGCGGGATCGCGGGGGAGATTGTGGTGGTGATGACGGTGGCATTGTATTTTAACGGCTGGCAGGTGAGCCAGCGGGTGAACCAGCCGGTTAGATCGGTGGCTTTGATGCCGTCGGTGATGTTGTAGAGGGTGAAGCCTGGGATGGTTTCGGTGATCTGGTTGCTGGCGACGGTGTATGCGCCTAGGAGCGGGGCGAACTCGGCGTATGCGCTGCGGACGAGCCGGCCGACGGCGCGGTCGACCTCGACGGTGCCGACGATGGTGATAAGGCCCAGCGCATCGATTTTGAAGGGCTCCCAGTCCTTGAGGTGCGGGAGAAAGTACATGAAGGCGGTCGCGAGCGAGAGAGCTTGAAGGTAGAGCGAGACGAAGATGTCGGAGGAGAAGCGCACCATTGAGGTGAAGATAGCGGCGTACATTTGATAGGCCGGCTTTCTACTTATATACGTAAAGGTACTTGTGTGATAGATAGCGTATGGACTTAAGCTTGCAAGCTTGGTACAGCTACTTTGCTGCTTCAGGGCATGCGCTTCTGTCGTGCGTTAAGGTTGAGGGCTGCGATTGGTGGGATTCGATCAGGCTGTGCGGTGCATGCGGAGGCGACTTGTGTCCGTTTGTATTTCGATGGACAGCATCCGTCCTTCTTATATACTCGTGACGCTTGATTATGAGTTTCAATTTAATCTGGCTTCAATCGCAATTATCATATGTGCGCAGTCGACTAGTCGAGGAAGGGGCGCAGTGGACGATTGATCTTGCGATACGCCAACGACCTGTGCCGCGGCCAGGCAGTTCGCACGTTGTTCCACGATATCCTGACATGTCGATAATTAATTCGCAAACTAGCACTGCTCAGCCAAGCTCGCAAGCTCGCAAGCTGCAAGAGGATCGAGCGCGGCCAAGCTAGGCGCTCTGCATTGTCGAAATCGAGCTGGTACCGTCTCATTGGCCCGTTGGCGAGTCGGATTGAATTATCGGACGGCGACAAAAGCGAAATCTGACCTGCGCTCTGGCGAGAATTCGATATTTTCCATTCTCGAGTCAGTGTATCCATTGCAAAGTGGTACTGGCATGCATGGTAGTCAACATCCTATAAGTCAATCCTTGTTGAGGATCAGGTCTCTAATGCAATTGCTTCCTGTGCGATAGAGCTAGTGGTGGCTATGTATATCGTCGCAATCACCGATACGATTCATCAATCGATCGGGATAATTGAAGAAATTTTATGCGCAAATGAAATGCATCAACGTAATTAACCAATGTGTAAAGTATCGTGATATTGAGGTTATTGCTGGTAAGGTACTTTGTCGGGCGGTGTCCCACATAGTATCCGAAAACTGCCTGAGGATGTTCCTCGTGCCTCCGATATGCTTCGTAGCTTACTAGCTTATTGCTTAGCTCACTAATGGAATTTATCTGTGGCTCCTGTAGCCCTACGACGTCATGGCCGTATCTCACCGGAAGCCTCAGAGCTAACGATGGTGGTGGCCATGTGGTTTGCGCAGCGGTATTTAGTCTAGAGGACGCTGAGTAGAATTCTAGAAGTCCGCCCTGCGACGAGCCTGTTGCCGCTTCGAGCTTTTCGGCTAAAATAGCGCTGCAGCTTACTCTCATGCGCATGGGCCCAGTGTCGTGAGCCTAGCGTGCATACCAGTAACCTCAACGGAATCGGCCGATAAAGTATTCTCTACTTGTCCAAAGCTCTACATGGTAGATTACTGCTAAATTATATTCCTTAAGGACATCTCACTCAAAGGCTATGCTGCAATTTCTTCGTACCAGTCAATTGCAAGCTCAAAAAGCCTGGTCGATAACTAATGCCTGCCAACGCCCGTAAAACGACAGGGATAAAATGCAACGATTTCAACGCATAGCATCGGCGACGGAAGATACCCAAGCACCGATTTTAAACTTTCCGGGCGATAGTTCAATATTCAACCTGATCCTTCACACTTCCAACAGCGCCATTAACTCGAGCTCCTCCTGGCAGCCATGCCACCGTATCCAGCAAACTGGGTACCAACCGTGCCGACTGCCGAAATATCTACTCGTCGCGGCCATCTTCCTGCTTGCAGCCCCCACCTGCTGATTGCTTCTTACCATTGCCCGACCCGTCGGTACCCCACTCGGCAATCTTCTTCCACACGAATGCTTGCGTGAGTTTTGTGAACGATTCGCCGCCCTTCTGCGTGTAGATGTCCAGCACAGCCTGCGCCTTGTCGGTCTCGACGGTCTTGATTGCGTTTTTGAGCGTGGTTTCCTGTATGTATATCCCAATCACGCAACGTGGCCAGAAGACGGTGGTCAGACGAAGTGTTAGCGTGTGCCATGCGTATGCATGGACGAGGGATTAAGGGTATGTGAATATAATGTGATGTTATCAGGAGACGCCGTCTCGTCGAAGGTAAGGATCCGATTGAGATGAATTGAAGTGCAGAAATCAAGGTTGAAGACGGGTATGATGAATGCATTTGTGTCGTGGCAGTGCAGTATGCATGCATACAGACACGCTACACGAAGATAGAAGGAAGGACGAACCTCTTCAGCGGACAGCACGATCGCCTCTTCCTTCAGCTTGTACCACCGGAAGCGTATCGTGTTCTCCGATCTGCCCGTCTGGAAACGGTCTTCGAACGCCATGTGGATTTCTTTTCTCTTCAGACGCTTGCCGTCGCCGCCGCTTGTGAAGAGCTCGCGCAGGTAGGCGTCTTGTTCTGGCGTGAAGGTTGTGTCGGCGAGGGTAGTGCCCGCTGCGCGGCCTCTTTTGGGGGGCTGTGGGGTGGTGTTCGAGCTGTCGGCTTCTTTCTTCGGCTTCGTGTCTTTTGGAGCCGGTTTTGGCTTCTTGGGGGCTTTGGCGGCGGGGAGTTTGTCGGTGGACTTTGGGCGGCCGCGTTTCCTGGTGGGTTTCTCTTCGACGGTGCTTTTCTGAAGGTCGTCCTCTGTCTTGACGTCTTCCGGCTCGACATCTTTGGCGGAGGTTTCCTCGTCTGCAGTATTCCAACGACCAAATTCAGCTGAGCAGCTGGTTATACAGTAGGTATTCATGGCAGTATCGCAGTGAGTATCTTACCGTCTGGTTCCTCAATATCAACATTGCCATCGTCCTGGCCGTCACCATCAATCTGTAGGTCACCTAGAGCCGTCACACCGCCGTCTTCGCTGCCATTCTCGCCGTTGTCAGAGAGGGGAGGCGTGGGGAGCTTGGGGCGACCGAAAGCTGCGATATCGATATCTTCATTCGGTTTGAAAGCCATTTCCAACTTGTTGGTTTGTAACTGCTCAAGATGGCAGATATACGATATCACGCAGTAAGTACTTTTTTCAACTGGCTACGAAATATGTGCACTGATGATGGCAGTGCGACGGATAACTAATGCTTTGTATTGAAGAAACCGTCGTAGGAATTGCAACTGATCCTAGGCTTAACTTGCTGCATGCATCGAATGGTTCTTTACGGTGGCGTGTAAATATATACCAGTACATACATACAGTTTCTGGAACTCGACAGACATTAGCTCTATATACATCGCTGTAGATGACGGCCGGCGAAAGTTAGAGAAAGCAAGCGTACGATACTTCCACGGGCACCGAGAAACATCGAGGAGGCCCAACAGTCGAATCGATGCGCGCGGACTAATTATGCCGCCGGAGTTTCCAAAGATATATCGATACACTCGGGCGCCGTAAATCAATTAATTGTGAGATTGATTGCATGACGGCGAGCCTCCATGGATCCATTCGGCGTATATTTTGCGTACGCATTGATCATATTTGCTTCAGATCTGCCGAACTTGAAATTCAAATGGAACATAGACCCGGTACACCTGATAATTTGTGATCTTATTCACGACCATGCAGAACAATCGAAAAACAATAGTACCGTTATATATGATCATCCAACAGACTTGACTAGAAGAGGGCCTGCAACCGTCGAAGCGTTCAGCTGTTCCGATAAACAGAGAGCACTGCAACACCAACACAGCACGCTCGATGGCACGCTCGATAGCACTACCGCTAGTCTCGGTGCCAGATGCTAATCTTGTCACATTGGCAACCGGGCGGGTTTGGCACCGAGACTATACGCCCACCATCGTCACACAGCAGAATCCTGTGCGCATTCGCGAGCACCCATCCAGACTGCAGCCCATCTGAACAGAACGTTTATCCTTACTAGCATATTTATAATCTTACATATTGAACTGAGAGTGGATTGGATGCATCCCGCTAATCCGAATCACTATCCATTACACTACACGCTTGTAAATACAGATATACCCAGACGCCGTAAATCAAGTATACGTTCGCACACAAACACGGCCATCCACATCACTCCTCGACCTCCGCCAGATCCTGCCAAATATCCACCTCCTCCACAACCTTCACCTTCCGCCTCCTCTTCCTCCCCGCCTTCGCCTCACCACCGTCTTTATTCAGCGCGTAAGGATCGCTCTGGACGGCCGCCTCCCTCGCCTTCTTCAAAGCTTCAATCACACCCTTAACCCGCTCCTCCCGCCCGCCGTCCGCGCGGAACCTATAGTCCATCTTCCGTCGGACGAGATGACCCCTCGCCAGCGCCTGCACGGCTGTCAATTGCGCTGTTAGTAGTACGACGCGGGCGCTGACCGCCGCCCGCCAGGCGCGTTGGATGACGGTTGCGGCGGCGACACGGCGGGCGTGTTCTGCTGCTGCGGCGTCGGCTGCGGCCTGCGTGATAAGTGACTGGATTTTAGTGTGGAGGTGGCGCCGAAGCGAGGATGCGCGCCACCAGTGCTGGATTGTGAGGGCGGCGCGTATGCGGGCTGTTGATGCGAGGATTCGCGATGCGAGGAAGGCGAGGGATGCGATTACAAAGTTGTCGTTGACGATGCGGTCGGTCTTTGGGGTGAAGAGGTTGAGGAAGGCGGTGCTGCAACCGAGCGACTTGAGTTTGTCCGACAGGGTTTGTGGTTGGTGATTAGTGTGGAGGGGCTGGTATTCGTCTAGGATGGCGGTGATGATGTCACCGTTTGTGAAGGTTGTTGCAGCGTTGGCACAGCTGATGTTTCTGGGGGTCGTCATGGCGTGGACCCAGAGGTCCAGACGGCAGAGGTAGGTCTTCTCGTCGGCGGCATCGTCGGCGAGGGGTAGAGTGGAGAGATTGTCGAGTGGTGGTTGAGGGAGGCGGTATTTTCGCCAGAGGCGGCGGATCTCGCGGTCGAGTTCTGACCAGTTGACTAGGCGTTTTAGGCCTACCTTACCTGCGACGAGGGCCCATAGAACGCTCAGCGTGACTTCGCGGTGGCCGTCGACAATGTCGCTGGGTTTGATGCTGTTGGCTGGTAGGGAGTTGGTGGCGTAGAGGTAGTTTAGTACTGCTGCGTTGTTTGCGATTTTCTCCACTCTGGTCCGCGGGAGGAGGGAGACGGTTGATAGTGCTTTTTGTGAGGTGGATTGTGATGGGGATGGTGGGGAGAGGAGTTCTGCGAGCTTGGCGAGACGGGTCCCGGTGCGGAGATCGACTTTGAGGTTGGTGATGGTGTAGGTGAATTCCTCTTCGGGTTTCTGGACGTGCGAGATGGTGTATTTGCAGTTTTTCAGACTGCGGACGGCGTTGCCGAGGGTGGGGAGGAGGAGGGCAAGAAGCTTGGTGAGGATTGCTTCTGAGGATTTGAAGTCTGATGATGCCTGGAAGAGAGGCTTTGGGAATATCCCGCTGGTCTTGCCGTGGTCGAGCAGCTTGACGAGGAGAAGACTGCGCTGGATGATGCGGCGGAGGGTCCATGCGTTCGAACCGGCGGTCTCGGTCTCGGTCCACAATCGCATGGAGCCGTGCGCATTGGCGCTGTAGCTCTCCCATGTGCCGTTGTCGTCTTCGATATCGACGAAGAAGGTTTCGAAGAAGCGTTGGATTTCGGCTGCTGTTGTGATGTCGGCGCCCAGCGAACGGCCTGTGACGACCTCCATTCCCAATCTCAGGCTTTGCGGATTGTAGGTCTGCGTGAAGAGCTTGGCGAATCTGTCTCTCATGCCGAGGTCGTCGCCTAGCTTGGGGTGCTGGTCGAGCTGGTCGTCGGTTGGTTTGAGCACGCCGTGGAGAATGGAGGCCTTGAGGCGTTCGAGGAGCATGCAGTATTCGTCGCTGTTGTAGAGGTCTATCAGAGACTCGCGCATCTCGCATTCGGCGGGGGAGTGCGGTACGGTGGCGCTGAGGATGTCGTTGGCCAGCTGTTCGAGGACGCCTTCTTGGGAGTCCAGCCAGGCGGTGTCGTAGAGCTCTGGTTTCAGGGAGTATTCGAGTTTGGCGTATTCGGAGGCGGACTTGCGGGTTGGTCTCGAGGGTTTGGATACTCTTGTGCGCTTGGTGTATTCGGTGTCCGAGAATGCTTTGGGGGCGGATGTCTTTTGCAATCGTAGTCGTGCTAGAGAAGTTGTGGATGACTTTTTCGGCTGCTCGCTGTCGGTTTGGACGGAACGGACGGGAGGGTTCATGCCGCGGGTGACCTGTTTGAGGGCCGGGCGGGTCGAGGCTGCTGTCGACATTGAGGTATTGCCAATGCTGCTGCCTCGCGGCTTCTTGGCTGTCGGCTTCTTGGGTGGAATCGCCTGAGAGGCGGGTCTGGTTGTCGAGGTCGCCGGCTTTCTCTTCTCGACGGGCTTCGAGGTAGCACTTTTGGTAGGCTTGGGAGGAGGGGCAGTTTTTTGCTTGACGGCTGGCTTTGGCTTCGTATTTGTAGAAGTTGCTCTTGCGACGGCTGCTGATGCCACGCGGCGGACCAATTCGCTTATCCGGCGTCTCTTTTTAGACGGAGGGTTCAGTCCTGGATTTGGTACTGCCGATATAGAAGCGGCTGATATATTGGCGGAGACGTTGGGTGAGGAGTGCGGCATGATTGTCGTGGAGGTGGAGTCGATATCTGATACGTCCGCATGGAGGATAGAACTGTTGACCGGCATGGCAGGCGAAGATGGATGCATAGACACCTTGGAGACATCATGATCAGACGAAACGATCGCGGTCTGAGACTTTGCGTCCAGCGTCTGGTTTACGAGACAAGTCTGAGAGCGGGTGGACATCCGCCTGATCCTACTGCTGGCGGCGGAGAAGACGCTCTCGGCGGTCTTTGGTCTGGCATTCGTGCTGGCGGTCGTCTGTTCTGGCAGTTTCTTCTGGATGGGTTTCTTCTGGGTGAGGCTCAGGGGGATCTTGCGTCGCTTCGGGGCGACGGCGAGGGAAGTTGGAGGTAATCGGCGACGGTAGCCGGCGGCCGCGATTTCGGTGGTGAACTGGTCGACATCGTCGGCGAGGAGGGTGGGTTCGGGAGAGGGCGGGCGCTGTCGTTTGCGGCGACGGTTGGGAGGCGGGCAGGGCGTGTCGATGAGGTCCATTTTGATATCGCGATGTTGTTGCACGGTCCACGAGGAGTTGTTGTTGAGGTTGAAGTGCTAATTATATATAAGGACGTGTTGTTATCTAGTATGCGATCGTGTATTCGTGTCTATCGGCCTGGACATGTTACTACCGGTATATCAGAGACGGCGGTGCCACAACGGACGGAGGATACGATGATATCAAGACGGGTGCAGATGATGATGTCTGTCAAAAGCGGAATAATGTACACAGACGTGCGACAAGCGTGTAAACAAGGCCGCCAAAACACCGAAAGCGGCAATTTTATACGGGACAAACAAACGGGGGCCCAGCGAGAAGAAGAGGAACAAGCTTCCGAGCGAGAAGGTTGGAAACAGGCTGCCGGCCAGCAGAGCCGCATGTCAAAAAAACAAAACGCGGGGGCTCCCGTCCCGCCGGCACGATGACGACGATGGCCGCTGCCCCTCTCGAAGCTGGCTATCGCAGCATGGACGCACGAGATGAAGCATCCCGGGAATGGTCTTCTCAGAAGGGTGGAATCAGGGCGAGGACCTCGGATTCGGTGTCGCCTGGCTGCGGCGACACGGAATCCGGGCTGATCGGGACGAGTTTCGGCCGTGGGAGGCCGCGTCGGTGGGCGGTCGCGATTGGGGAATCTGGTGGATTTGATGGTGATATCCGGCGTGGTGTTGAAGCGTTTTGCGGGATGTCCAATTTTTGGCGGTTGCGGGCGGGCTGCACCGCCACACTTTCGTCGCTCGCTAAAAATATGCACACCCACAAACAAACAAGCAAGCCTAAATGTGAAGCATGAGAACGTCGTCGTGATACATTGAGCACAGCGAGAAGACCCCTTAGGACGCGATGTGACTATAGATAGGTGAATGACTACTACTCGTTTGTCCATTGGCGAGATGATGCACTTGGGGAATCGTCCACAGACAAGACTCACTCCGGTGGTTGGTTGCCATGCTGGTTCCACACTCAGGGACACGCCGTCAGCTGCCTACGCGGACTCGGACGGACAGAGACTATCCATTGACGCGCCTTGAAGTGTCTCGTCGATGAGTCCTGGATGATGGCCTCTCGTCGATGGATGAGTCAGCGTGTCGGTTGTTGCCAGAATGTGAGTCCCGCTGTGGGCAGACAACGCAAACGTGTGTTTGTGGCTGGAGAGTGTTGTTGTTGGGGCGCACCGCCACGGCGTGTTGCTTTTTCTTAGCCAGCAGGCGGAGGGAGCAAGCAGCCAGTCTTCTTCCGTCCTCCCTTCTCACCGCTCCCATCCTTCCACTCCATCCCGTCGACGACGAACCTCTCCCATCAACCTCTCCCCACTCCATCGCCATCTCCTCCTCCCTCACAACTTCACCGAACATTGCTACTCGGACGCTCGGCTTCACTCGCCGCCCTCGCATTCTCCCTCTCTCCCTTCTCGACGGGCCCTGTGTCAAACAAACACATCCCTTCTTTTTCCCTCGCTCCCTCCAGTCCGCCTGACTACTTGCTTGCTCGCCCTCTCGCCGCGTCGCCTCATCCCACCTTCGCGTACCTCCCCATCGCTTGCACCTCGTCTGACAGCCTGGACGACACTCGACGCCTTTCTCTCGCTCCCAGTGGCAATCGTAGACGGTCCTTTTTTTGGCCCTTCCCTCCCCGAAACCTGCAATTTCCCGCCGAGTTGCGCGTCCCAGGGCTGTTTTGATTGACTGACCCTCCCGCCACTGTTCGTTCCCTTCCCAAGAAGCAAGCTTCCCCCCCACACGGGCTCGAACCCGGTCTCGAGCGATTCCATTACCATTCGCTGCTCTCCATTGAATCAATCAATTTTCCCTTTCCTGATTAGGCGTTTCACGACAAGAAGTAAGTTTCTCTAAAGTTTCTCCCTTCGTCTACACACACACCACATCGTCTTTTATATATTACTCGAGTGCCCTTGTTCCGTTGATGCATTTCGCTCCAATGGCTATGACTGTTATCCGTGCAACTCTCGTTCTGACCGAAACACTGGTGATGCCCTCGCCTAGATCATTCTCGATGACCCTAAACATCATCGATCCCTGATACTGCTTCCCCCAAATTACACCTCCCAACAATGCCAACTCGCGGTCGCAAGACACAAAGCATTACCAACCTCGTTGTCGATCCCGATAGGCTCGGCGAGGATTCCGAAGACGACGACTTTGACCCCCACGCTTCTCACGCAACCCCTTCCAAGCGGCACAACCGCACCCCCAAGAAGGGCCGTAGCACCTCCAAACGATCCAGGCCGCGCCGAAGACGCGAAGAATACGAAGAGGACGACGACGACCTCAGCAGAGGATCTTGGTCCCAGTCCGAGTCTAGCGAACCAGACGACGACCTTGAGATGAACGCTGCCGGCCGTCCGGCGAGAAGAGCAGTCAAAAACAACAAGATCAATTACGGAGAATCTTCCGCTTCCGAGCCCGACTTTGACGAGCCCGAGGCGATCTTCACCGACGACGAAGAGGACGTCAAGCCCAGAGGCCGAAAAGCCGCGAAGGCCGGCAAGACACCGAAGAAACAGGCCCCGAAGAAAGCTCCAGCATCCACTCGGCGCAACCTCCGCCGCCAAGCCCTCACCGAGGACGAAGACGAAGTCGAAGTCAGCGTACCTGCCACCGACGACGAAGAAGAGCAGCTCGCTCCTCCTGCTCAACAACACCCTCCTCACCACGAACTAAGACCCGTACCCTCCCTCATCGTCAAGTTTAAGTTCAGCAGGGAAAACTTTGACGAGCTCATGGCGCGAAAAGGTGGCGCCTCAGCGCCTACCCCTAATCCCGGCCTTTACCAACGGCGATCATCTCGACTAGCCTCCCTCGACCCTGAACCTGTCTTTGACATCCCAGCCCGAAACACTCGCGGCAAATCCCGTGAACCCACCCAGTCCCCAACCAGCGCCAACAGGAGAAGTCGCAGCAACAGTCGACCCACCACGGGGGGCAAAGGCCCCTCCTCGACAACTCAAGGCCGACCCCGTCGAGTGACTCGCGCAACCAGCAGAGCCAGTAGCGAAGGCGCTGTCAGCGTAACCGAGAGTCAGAATGGTAACGACGATATGGAAGTCGAGCGCCCTGCCCAGCACCTGGCCATGTCCCGCATCACTGAAGAGTCCACACAGCATTCTTCCAGCAACGGACAACTCACAAACGGAGACTCGTCTGCTAACAAAGACGGAAACTTCCAACCTGGTATGACAAGCACCAGCACTGGTGATTCCCTGGGCGCGAGCGTACCCCAACGAGAATTATCTGGCTTACTCCTTCCTCCGGATCCCGCAGAAGACGCCGATGCCACAACCGGCAGGAGGATGACCCGCTCCAGCGTTGCCCTGAAGAAAGAAACCGTCGAGACGGGCGCGTTTGATGATGAAGACGAGGAAGATGCGCAGGTCAGAAGCGATATGGTTGATGTCACCATGGACGATGATGACGACGACGACGATGAAGGCCCCGTCGTAAGACGTCGAACTCGCGGCTCTGTCAGACAACAGGCGGAAACACCCCCCTCGGAGTTTACCACACCCAAGAAGCAGCTTCCCGCCCGCAAGTCCAAACGTAGCAGCAAGGACAGCGACGACGAATATGAGGAAGACCCCGACGACGACGACGGCGATGGCGGTGGTTCGGACAGTGACCAGCATGAACAAGCCGACGATGATGAAGACGGTGACGAGTATCGAGGTCGCCGTACGCGCGGTGCAGCCTCTCAAAAGAAACGCAGACGAAGCCAAATGTCCACCGATCAAGCCATTGACCTCGACGAGCTGGCCGAGGAAGCCCGCGACTTGGGTAAAGAACGCAAGCGCACGAGGCGTGAGAACCGACTACTCATGGCCGAGGAGGATTCCAGTCAGGGCCGCCGACCTCGTCGTGCAGCCGAGAAGCCCGTCGACTACCGTGTCTGGCGCCCTGAAGAGCTCATAGGCATAGATGAAGGCACACCTCCGCCCACCGTCATCGGCAAGAAGAATGGCAAAGGCAAGAACGGTGGCCCTGGTGCTCGTCCCCTGTTCAACACTTGCGGTATCTTTGGCGGTATCGGCAAGGAGCCTTCCATCTTGGACCCCGACCGCAATATCGCATTTGATGAATCCGACAGCAGCGACGACGAAGATCTTGACACGATGCAGACCCTCGGAGTCGACACTGTTGCCCCACCTGTTGGTGGTGGTGGAAAGCGGGACTCCGTTTCTCTCAAGGGCGGCCCCATGGATATGGGAAAGATCACTTCCGCGCAGAAGAAGAACCTCGCGGATGCCGATCCTATCGGTATCGATCCCAATGTGGACTTTTCCAAAGTTGGTGGCCTCGAGGGACATATCAATCAATTGAAAGAGATGGTGGTACTGCCGCTCATGTATCCTGAGGCCTTCCAAACTCTGAGGATCACACCGCCTAGAGGTGTCTTGTTCCACGGCCCTCCTGGTACGGGTAAAACGTTGCTCGCTAGAGCTCTCGCGAACTCTTGCTCCGCCAACGGCAAGCAGGTCACTTTTTACATGCGGAAAGGTGCCGATATCCTCAGCAAATGGGTCGGTGAAGCCGAAAGGCAGGTTCGACTGCTCTTCGCCGACGCCAGAAAGAACGCTCCCAGCATCATCTTCTTTGACGAAATCGACGGTCTTGCGCCTGTGCGATCTAGCAAGCAGGATCAAATTCACGCTTCCATCGTCTCTACCCTACTTGCTCTCATGGACGGTATGGACGGTCGTGGCCAAGTTATCGTCATCGGCGCTACAAATCGACCTGACTCCGTCGACCCTGCTCTTCGCCGTCCCGGCCGTTTTGACAGAGAATTCTACTTCCCACTTCCCGACATTACCGCGCGTCGTGCTATCATTGACATTCACACTGCAAACTGGACCCCGCCTCTTTCCGACAGCTTCAAGAGCGAACTCGCCAGCCTGACGAAGGGGTACGGTGGTGCCGATCTCCGCGCTTTGTGTACTGAAGCTGCCTTGAACGCCATCCAGCGCAGGTATCCACAGATCTACCGCGATACCGAGAAGAAGTTTGTTATCGATCCGAAAACCATCGAAGTCAATGCGCGTGATTTCATGCTGTCCGTGGACAAGATTGTGCCGTCCAGCGAGAGATCTTCAACTTCTGGCGCTGCACCTCTGCCTGACCATATCACCCCGCTGCTTGCGCCTACCCTTAAGATCGTCAAGGAGAAGCTCGACCAGGTGTTCCCGCAGAAGAAGAAGCAGACGGCACTACAGGAGGCCGAGTACGAGCCGTACACCGACGCGGACGGCGGATTCGGCCGCGAGAAAATGCTCAAGGATTTCGAAAGCACGCGCGTGTTCAAGCCCAGGATTCTCATTCACGGTCAGCAGGGTATGGGCCAGGGGTATCTTGGCGCGGCTTTACTGCACCAGTTTGAGGGAATGCATATTCAAACTGTCAACCTTCCAATATTGATGGGAGATCCGGCCAAGAATGCGGAGGCGACTCTCATCCAGCTGTTTGTCGAGCTGAGACGGCACAAGCCTAGCGTTTTGTATATCCCCGATCTGGAGAATTGGTTTTCGGCGGTGTCGAACGATGTTTTGATGACCTTCTTGCATCTCGTGTCGTCGATTGGGTCGTCGGAGCGGATTTTGCTGCTCGGAATGACGTCGGCTGAGATTGAGGAGATCAATGCGACGATTATCCGCGACCTGTTCGGGTATTCGAGGAAGTGTCGGATCGGTATCCAGAAGCCGGACGAGGTTAGTATCACCGTGATGAAGGACTTGAATAGCGTTGCTAACTTTTCGAAATAGTCACAACGAGAGCAGTTCTTCCAGCGCGTTATCAACTTTATTAGGAAATCGCCGAAGGAATTCCCCGATCCGACTACGCGTCCTAAGCGCAAGATGGAGCAGCTGCCCATCGCTGCAGCGCCACCACCTCGGGAATTGACGAAGGCTGAAATCCGCAAGCAACGGCACGAAGACAAGTACTCTGTCTACCAGCTCAAGGTGCGGCTTATGCCGATTATCGAGATGCTGAAGCAGAGGTACAAACGCCTTCGTCGGGGTATCATCCCCCCTGAGCGCCTGGAGCAACTGATCGTCCCGGTCAACGACGAGGTTGTCGTTAGCGATATCCGCGCGGAGCCCGATGTGCGGATGACGAAGGACGACGATGGCGTCGACATGTTCTTTGATGTAACCAGGGGCAAGGCGTTCTACAATCTCGATCTGGAGGTTATCGAAGAGCGGATATTCAACGGGTACTATGTCAAGCCGTCGCAGTTTGTGCGGGATGTCCAACATCTTGCTGCGGACTGCAATGCCAGCGGGGACCGTACGCTCTTCGGGATGGCGAGCGAACTCAAGGCGAATGCTGAGATGCCGATAATGGAACTTAAGAAGGAGCAGCCGGCGCTTTGGGCCGAGTGGATTGGTGTGTGGAACCGCGCGCTGGCGAGGATGAAGAAGCGGCGGGAGGAAGGCACCAGTGCACCCGCTGCTATTACCGTTTCGGACGAGAGCAGTACCGCTCGCGCGGAGGTGTCTGAAATGCAGGTTTCCGCTGCGGGGCCGGGACCGAGCACGACGGCGTTCCAGAAGAAGATGTTTGCGGTCAGCTCTGGGGCTTCGCCGTTCCAACAGGCGCAGATGCAGATGATGCCGCCGTTGATCGAGGAGCGCGACGTCGACTCGTCGAATGGATACATTGCCTCTGCGGAGATGGGTCCCAGGGACAGTGACGGGGATGCGGTTATGAGCGACATTGCTACCGCCGGCAGCGGTTTGAACGCACAGTCTTCCAGCGACCAGAGCAGCACATTCAAGACCGCCGCGCAAAGCCAGAGCATGATCCCGCAGGCGAGCCAGACCGCCGCGGTGCTAGCGACACAGATCTCCGCCCGCGTCAACGAAACGCAAACGGTGCACAGCGAGACGGCGCGCTTTTCGTCCGCGCTGGGTATCAGCGCTACCCACACGCAGTTTGAACAGAACACGCTGCTCGCGTCGTCCACGGAGAGCAAGAAGACGAGTCAGAGTCAGGATGCCAGTAATCGCGCGAGCGGGCCCAGCAATCATACTGGTAGCAGCAACCGGACGGACGTGCCGCAGGATACGCCGCCGGCTGCGCGACCGACGACTTATATGAGCGATTACAGTGGGGGGAGTGCCAGTATTCGACACCAGCAGATGATGCAGCAGGCCTCTACGACTACGGGCTATGAGTTTCCGATTGCGTTTGGGGACAGCCAGCTGCCGGATACACAGCGTATGTCATTTTCTATCCCCTCCTACCTTTTAGTGGTATTTGTGGATGATGTGCTGATTTTTTTTTTTTTTATAGCGCTCGCGTCGTCGGATGGTAGTGCGCCTAGTCAGTTTGTGCCCGGTGGGGCGTTGAATTTCAGCACGCAGGCTACGGGTGGCTATTCGAACAGTTCGCAGGCGTCGCCGCTCGGTCCGCCAGCACTCAGACATGCACGCGCCGTGGACCTACCTGGCCCCTCGCCCACAAGCAGCATGCCGATGCCGGCATTCCGACGGCAGCTGAGTCCCGATCCGCCACTGCAACTTGATCCTGAGGAGCTAAGAGCCTTCCAACGGCGGCTGGTTACTGCCTCTGCTGGATTCACGATCGAGCAGTTGGAGCAGGTCAACGCCGCGATAATGGATCTAGTCTGGCGGCATCGTGGCAATTGGGACCGGAATGAGATATTGAGGGAGGGTGTTGAGGTTTTGGAGGATGTGTTGGAGGATGTGTCTGAGATGGAGCGGTTGATGAGGGTGCGCAAGTTGAATTGGAAGGCGATAAGGCGGGAGGATGAGGAGGTTAGTTATGGGGATGTGCTGACGAGTGAGATTGAGGGGTGATGTGATATGCATGGTGGTGCTGTTGCATTTTGTTCTTGATACGTATTTTTTTCATTTTTAATGTTTACGGGGGCTCCCGGTTGTGTGATTGGCGTTATTCATTTGCGTACCTTTTTTTTTTCGTTCTTAATTTCTTTTTTTGTATTTTCTTTGGATTGATGTGTATTTGTATGGTTGTATTTATATGTGCATGGCGGCTGTGGCCGTCGTGGTGGTGGCGGTGTGGTGTATGGCATATTCATGGGATATCGATTGGCGGTATGCATCGATGGTCTCTTATAGGCATGGTGGTTCATGAGACACTTTAACATATGGTATATGAAATAGTTGTGGATGTGCTGCTTTCTAGGAGTGTATATGTAGGATTCTAGGATGTGGATACTAGACTTGCGCTTTCATGACTAGATCTATAGAGTGGGTTCGGGCCTTTGATCGACTGAAAGAGTAGACGATATACGGTAGATGGGAATGTATATGGAGGGTATCGTGAGAATGTGTTGGATACGTCTGGCTACAAGTAGCTAGTGGGTGTGCACGATACCTAGGTATACATAAGCGAGCTGGGTGCACTGGAGGATCCTTGTCTTCTGGAACCAGACATCGAGGCCCCTTGATCTCGAATTCGCGAAGGGAATAGGTAGATGCTGGTTTCGTAAACCAGTCCCGGCCCAATATATTAAGCTATAGATATACTTTTCATAACAGAATATCTCAACAAAGGAGTCTTCGAACGCATACTTTTTAATGATACATATACAAGCTTGCCGATGATGGCATTGAAACTGAACGAACCGTCTCGGGACTAAACCACCCAGGACAATCATTTTTGGAGGTTGCTGTACATGTATTTACATGGAGTTAAACTTCATCAAATACTGTACACGTGCCGGAAGGTCAGGGCATATTGTTACGGTGGTGTTACTGTATATATTCTTGGGCGAACGATGTGTTGAAGGCTATAGCACGGTATTAATATGGTGTGGTATCCGTCTGAATTATTTTGGTGGAGTGGGTATTCAGACCTGAAGCTTCTGCAAAAACACGGCCTTGACGGCACAGTACTTACACAAATTTGCTTGACGTGATTGCATGCTTGACGTAATCTACGAGGCAAGTATACCAACGACATTTGTGGCAACTTAATCTAGAATTAGTAAGAGCCTCTGCCTACAGGATCGTAATCTATAAAAATATGTCTCCAAAGCGGGAATTATCTATATATGCGCGGGTATGCCTTTTTCAAATTTTGTCTTGAGCCTGTGGCTGTGCTGATATGTAATGTACGTATGCTATGTGAGAGTAAGTTTTGGAGGGGAATGTGCTGTTGTGGCAAGGGAATACGATGAACCGGTCCCAAGTGCCAAACTCCCCGGTGAAACCGATGTACCTTGATAGATATAACTATATGGCCAGCTGTGCCTTTACTCGAGAACTGTCGACTCGGGATCTCTAACATGGAAATTTTGTTACGTTGGATATCTACCCAGCTCAGGCAGCATCATACAGCTACATGGGGAAGCTTCCAATAGTGGCAGAAGCGAGTTGGGTAAGTCCTTCACCTCGCTCTGCATCCCACAAATAGGTCGCCAATCCGCGAATCATTCCGGCGATTGAAAATATTGTTGTCATATGTGCGTGTGTTGGTTGGCGTATTTTGTTTTCAACCTGATTTTATATAAGATTGAGGACGATGATATTTTCAGATATTGGCGAACAGTACGCCAATAGTAGATTAGGAAAACTATCTAGCTTGTGAGACCGATATTTATTGCGCAGATCCGCCTATTCTTTTTTGTGCCAGATTTATGGGATGCGTAGTGAGACACCGATATTATATTCTGAAAAAATAGCACCACTCTCCACGTTTGGCCGTATATAATGAGCTTTTTTTAAGAGATAACAATACTCTGAAGAAAGATCTCTTAAGATGTTGCAATGGAGTACTTCAACTAACAACAAGACGCCCAAACTTCCCAGTTCCCAATGCAATCTAAGGACGAATAGCTCTGTTGAATTCAGTTACAAAGTCTGTCTTCTTTCCCGAAAATTCGAAATCCAGTCTTACGGTTCCGGACTCCCGCATGTAAAAGAAGTTGGGAAAATGATCACGCTTTGGACCTGGTTTGCCGGCTCTTCATCTTCTTCATGACATAGCTCTTTGTCACTGACTTCCCGTTTGAAAGCTCCTTGAACCGTTTAACGATTGCGCCGGCCATATCAGTTTCGATTTCCTCGATGGCTTGAATTAGGATGTTCTCCTGTATATAATCTCCTTTTTTGCACGTACGTGTGGGTACGTGCGTCGGAAAAATACTTGTTAGCATATGAAAGGGTTTTCGGCACATTTCAACAGGGTTGGTTGCAAGGTACGTAGAGGAACGAGGTGAGGCGAAGATATGCACAGCTCTTTCTTCAAGCCAACTGGAACATGGATTGGATGTTTGAGTATACCTCCAATTCGTTCAACAGGCATTCATCCTTGATGGCAAAGTACCGGTTTTTGATCCTCTTGGGATTGCTACCAGTGTTGAATCGCTCCTCGAACAACCTGTGGACCAAGGTGGTACTTTTTCCTTCTTGGCGAAGTTGCATAATGTATGCGTCTTGCTCTTTAGTGAAGGACGAGTTGCCAGGTGGCCTTCCACGCCTTTGCTTCTTGGCGGCGGCGGTTGGTATTTGCTCGTCTGCAGAGTCAGCGTCGGTATTAGGGGAGAGCTCGCGCTTGATAGCTGTTGCTCCCTTCGTCGCAGTGCAATTCAGCTTTGCGGTGGAGAGGGCTGTGTTCGGTGCCTCATGGTTGTCTGCGTCTTCTTTCTTGATGATTCTCATGGTGATTATGTGGCACTGCGTGCGACTGCGTTTCTTGGAGCCAAGTATCGAAGATTGGCAATTTACGATGTGTTCAGATGGTCATGAACGTGCGAGGATTCAATTTCGTACACTGATGTCGTTGCGTAACTGCAATTAATTTTCTCAATGATAACTTAAAGTACTTGAGTCTGTGACGACTTGCCGCCTCTCGTTGCTTCTAAATGGTGGATGGAAAACACTGGGGCTTATCGATATGTGGATGTATGTATGTATGAGAATATTCGAGCTGTGACTGGGCTTGAGTTCGATGAATTGAATTTGAAGCAATACGTAATCCATCGCGCGAGAAGGGGCGAGTGAAGATCTACAACCTCCGCCTTATAAGCGTAATATTTAGATAGTTGATCATTCATCACCAACTTTTGAAGTGGCGCTGACATGATGATATCTTCCTTGTCTCGTGAACCAGACGTGACTCAGGCAGGCCCAAAGGTCGCCTTTCTAGTTTACGAGACATTAAATATCTTCCGTGGGAACCATATGCATCCAAATGGTCGACTATGACGCGTAGGTTCTAGGCGCAGCATTTCACATATATTGGCGACTTGAAGATCTTTTCGTGGAATAGTATATACGTGTACGTAGAAGCGCCTCGTAGGATTTAACTAACAATATATATGTCTCGCTGGCAACCTGCGCACAGACAAAGGCCTCGACCCTGCTTGGACGGTTGGTGCGGCATTGACTTCTCAATGCTTGTTGAAAATGTGTCCGCCGCCAAATCCGAGGCCTTGCCTTATTAACATGTTTTGAATCGGCCAGGCTACGCTTTGGCACCACTTTGAGTTGCAATTACAATATATATGGCTTTGACGCCTTTCTTTCATTTAACTAGAAATTTCACGAACATTCGCGGACTTACACTCTCGGCTGCGCTGCGTTACACTTCGATTCATCTGGCAAACCAAGTTGCAGGTCTCAAGTCAGCGATAAAAGTATCGATATCCTGTTCAATAGTGGTGCAGTTTTTCCACAGCCGGCGGGTGTGCACTGGAGGAAGGGCGAATAGGTAAAATTGTAGCCTGTGCGTTCTCTGCTTAATAATACGTTTAGAAGAGCTTACAAGTACCGGTATATCATTACATTAGATTTCTATGCTAAGCTTATTTAGGTACTATATATATCTCGTCATATGCTGAGATATACCAAGACTTCAGTAATTCGTGCTAATTGAGGTTCACCTACCTGGCTCTTATAGCCACAATGAAACATGGACTTTGCATATCAGGTTACATGTCGCTGCTATTATGGATATTCTACTTGCTCATCATTGAGACGAGCAGTTCCCCAGCAATCCTCTCGGAAGACGTCGCAATCCTCAACGCTACAAATTTTGATTCTGCGGCTCCGAGTTATACCGGCTTTTCTAAACGTGACGACGAGAAGCCTGAGTTGTGGGTCTTTACTGTTCGTCCGGAATCTATGAACAGATACTATATTGTACCTGCGGTTCGATCAGGAATCGAGTTTTTGCGGATTCAGGACAAGCCCATCACGGGCGAGAAGTTTATCGAAGGTCTGAATGGTGGCTGCATATGGTTTTACATAAATGCCTCCGAGAGTACTGCGAAAGAGCTCTTCGATCTTCTTAAAATCGGATCATGGGTTAGCTCTTCCCTTCCTGAACTCTCCATGCCTGGCCCTTAATCGACCTCGCTGCTTGCGCCTGCTCGGGAAATCATCGTTGTCACTAAACTGTTACGCCTGATTTCAACTCTAGGTTATGGGATATGAGCGTCCGGATGCCGCAACGAGCAGTAATCCTTATACTTATGAAGATGTGGAGCTCAGTGGCAGTCATGCAGACGACCCCCCAGACGGCCCAGCAGATGACGTTGAAGACATCTGGGATAGGAAAGGTCGACGACTGTTGAAACGTGGAGGCAATCCGGAAGATGTGCTGGGAGGGGTAATAGCAGCTCCCCACGACTTGTGTGTCCTGTCTCAGCCCCCCGAATACCCCACGGGAACGGTTAGAAAGCCAGTGCAGGATGGGAAGTGTACATATCTGTTCGATAAGGATGGGGGTCTTGGAACACTGGTTTACATATTCAGTACGGGCATCTTTAAAAAACATGAGGTAAGTCAGTCTCCGATGTTCGGGATTCGCCATTCATCAGTAGTCAGATAGGCCTACTTGAATGCCAAGAAAGCTAATCGACTGACCACCTACGTTGCTCTGCGACTGGCTACTGGGTATTGACTGTCATGCAATCAGACCTTTAAGAACGTAGATTGGAGTGAGGTAAAGTGGCTTTCTTCGGATGTAGATACCACACCTTTCACGGACGACGAGGACAATCCTATGGGCACTATGGCAGCTAGCAAGATAGTGGGTCTCAATCTTGGAGTAGCTCCAAAAACGACACTCGCTATCGCGAAGGGCACGAATAAACATGGTAAACTCACATGGTATAGTGTGATTGAAACCATGATCCTGTTGGGAAAACATATCCGGGAGATGAGAGCTTCGGGTAGACATCTCTCGAGATCTCCAATTTTCATAGCATTCACCTGGGAGCTAGCAGCCCATCAATGGAGGCACAAGGACGATATCAGTTTTGTGCATCAAGAATTATTCAAACAAGTTGTCGCGGAAATAACCCACAGAAGCAGGAATACTCTACTTCTTGCTCCAGGGGACTGGCCCCGTTATAATAATGTCAGTTGCACCTCTTGGTCTCAGAGTGTTCAAAGGGATCATCAGCCGCCTTGACCCTTTCGAGCTAGCTCGATGCATGTATTTGCCAGGACTAATATACTATCCGGACCTCTGTAGAAAGGTCAAATCCACGCGGATCCGATACTGTCTGGCTTCACTATAGGCTCAAACACGAAAGCAATCTCTGTAAGGACAATAGGGGCATCCGACAAGACCAACGGTATTGTCCAAAAGGATGACTGGCATAGCTATCGGTCCCCTGTCTATGCCCCTGCCAATCAAGTAACCGTTGCGACAAAGCCACCAGTATTATTTGAAAAGGAAGACGGTACACATATAGGTTAGTATTTTGGCTATCAGCAATCTGGTTGCACGGGGTGTTGGAGTTCGGAATTGGCCGTTCTGTAACGATATCTGTCAGCCTTCTTAATCGACCATGCATAGCCAAATGAATGTGAGCTGTCGCAGATGAATATATACTGACCGTGTATTTCTTTGTAGCGGTTGCAACAGTCGCGGGTGTTCTAGCTGCGAGGGCATCAAGAAAGCCTGGCTGGCCTGCGTGGACAATCTGGAATTCTGTTGTGCGCACAGCTCACGGTCGAATGCCTCTAGAATTATATGAAGACAATCCAAATCTGGTATATTGGTACCCGCCTATTGTTTGGAATGGCTTGGGCCACAACTCGGACGACTGTGGGGAACTTCTGGAGCAAGATTTCCAAGAGCCGATCTGGCGTCGCAGCCCTGCCGATACGTGTGCGCGTGATACTACTGATAGTCTTATAGTGAATCAAATTGATCCAGATGAGAGACGTGGAAAGCCAGATGAAATAATGAATTGGGTCTTTTTCATTTCCCCGGGTCAAGAAAGAGCTGCGAGTATACTTGAGATTAGACGACATATCAAGACAGAGATCGGACAGAAAGACGCTCAAGAGGGTTGGATCTTCGATTTCAAAAATGATCCCATCTGGTTTCACTTGAAGATATCAAGGGCCAAGGCTATCCAAATCTTAGATCAATGGAATGATACTGTAAGTTTTAAAGAAGGCGACTCGGTGTTCCGATGATTCCAATAGCACGTCCCCCAGATTTGAGAGACTGCAAGACGAAGTAGTCAGATGGCCGACGGTTGTCGGTCGATCTTCTAATGGGTCTGACAGCATTTAAGATATCTAACTACGCAATTGGGGTCTGCATATAACAGATATCTCAGCTCCAGACTTTGGATGAATTGGGGAAGCCAACTACGCGGATAAAAGATCAGGACGTAAGCCCCATAAGACCCACCAACCAGGTAAAGCCGCTGTCACCGAGCTATACAGGCCCGGCAGGGACGGAATCTGCAGATACGCCGAAGAAGCATCAGTCGGGATTTCCACGTGAAGAGATTTACTTCCCAAAATCTCGAGAGACCAAGGACTGGGCCCTTGGTATGATATCAAGGGATCCCAACTACCCTGACGACGATGGAATATACCGGTATGATGGCGGAGAGGGAAAAAGTGACCATGTTTACATTTATGTTGTTGACAGCGGAGCTCATCTAGATCATCCCGTAAGTATACGTACATGAGTAGACATTCCTGCAACATGTTGGTATTATATACTTAAGTAAGTACTTATGTATATATAGACTCACTGACCTTGCAAAACTTTCGGGAGATAGGTTTTCAGTCACAACCAGCCAAAGGAATACATAATGGGCTCCTTGGGCGAGTGGTTGACTCGGTGGTTGACGCGAGAGAAATCGATAATGACTGACGACGATGAAGGCCACGGAACTGCGGTGTTGAGCCGAATTATAGGAAAGGACATGGGAACCGCACCACAAGCGAACATTATCCCCGTCAAAGTCTCAGACAGCCATGGCTGGATGTCGTATAGTGATGTCCTCTTGGGGCTAACGTCAGTGATACGCAACATGAACAATAAAAGGGACGATGCAATCGAACGTGACGTTACCAGACCTTGCTTCATAATAAACTTGTCATGTTCCTGGGAAAATCAAGACAATCCGGAGATGTTGAAGAATCGGGCGTCGCTAGCTTTTCGATGGCATAACCTGTTCGACCATATAGGAGAGAGATCAGAAACTTTGCTGGTCATGTCTGCACCAAACGACGAACGGGTAAGTGGTGACATGGTCCCCAATGGCTCTTGGTCCTCTGGTTGGTATATGGACTGATCCCGTGGCAGCATATACCAATAACACGTTACCCGCAAACAGAGTCTAATATGGTTTACGATCAAAGCGAAGCTAACAAGGAACGAGGGTTTGCTCCCCGTCTGAGCCACTCGAGCTTTATAACCGTTGGGGGGGTCAATAAAAAAGGCGCAGGGATATTCCAGACTGGCCCAAGTGTAAGCATTACAGCGCCAGCAGAGGGAATCTTGCTAGCAGCACGTTTCGATGGTAAAAATGAATTTGGTTTAGGCACTGGCAACTCATTCGGTATGTTCTCCGACAAAATATGCGTGCTAGTAGTAGTGTATTCTCGATATATATATGCTACATCTATACGGACCGATGTTTATGAGCACCTGGGTGCGAAAGGTTAGATCTAACGGCGGCTAACATTCTGAACACAGCCGCACCAATAGTTTCGGGCATATTGGCTATCTATCTCGCAATGGAGCCCAAGATGACCGCTAATGACGCGAAAGAGATGTTGTTCCAGCTTGCATATAGCCGCAGGCCTGCACATTTTCCTCCTACTCAGAAAGGTCAACTGCCTGATCAATATCCGAAAGTTGTTTGGAATGGAATAGAACGCGAAAAACCCATAGACGATGAGTTTTCCAGTAAACCCAGTGTTCATGGACGCAATCAAAAGAGAGCTGAGGAGGGTAAGGTCGATATTCCTGTGCCACCGGGTAGCGAGCATCTTGAAGGTAACAGGACGGAGCAAAAGCTGTGGGTTTTCTTCATCCACATTGAGCATGCTTTCGATCCAGAGCTTGAAACTATCAAGACTCATATCACAAGTCTTGGCAAAGACGCAACAGAAGTAAAATGGATTCAAAACTTCAATAGCGGATATATGTTTTTCGAAGTTAAAACAGCCAGGTGGCGAGCGATCGAGATTATGACGAAGTGGGGTTCGTCTAGGCCGGTAAGATGTTGACTCCCATATCTGTCGCGTATCCTATGGGTTTTTGCGAGTTTGTACCTGAATCTTAGTCTACCGAGCTCGAGCTGACTGTGGCCTCAAATTCCCTACATAGCTTTCGGTTTGTGAGGAACGGGATGCTATTTATTTGCCACAAATACAAATCAGCAGCCCATTCGATACAGGCATAGGCAAATTTGACAACAAGACAAAGATAGGAGATTTGAAATCTAGAAGCGGAAACAAAGGTGCCAGCGGCAATAAGCTGAAGCGAGCACTCCAACGGCGCGATGGGAAGGCCAGAGATGCACCGCATACACTACGGATGGTATCTCAAGGCTGGGGCCAACCGGTGCCCAAGCAATACTACTACGACAGCTCTGACGGTGAAGGTGTCAATGTATACGTAGTGGGTTGTGGCTGCGACTTGAAGCATAAGGTAGGACTTTGGATTGTGGAAAGCTCCGGACTCTATTTCTTGCCACAGACTCTAATATCCTTTCGACTTTAGGAATTTGGACATATTAAGCAGGGGTCCTCAAGGGTTATCTGGGGAGACGACTCTGAGGATAACAAGCAAATGACCGACGAATCTGGATTCGGAACAGCCGTCGCGAGTCAGATTTTCGGGAATACTAGCGGCACCGCGAGGAATGCGAGGCCAATATTTGTCATTGTAAACAGCCGCGATATAGTAGATCCGATGCTTTATCTAAGAGCTCTCGCTAGGATAATCCAAGACATCAAGAAACAAGGCGACAAAGCCATGGCAGTAGTCAGCATGTCTATCGGATTTGCAGCGCCGTCTCGATACTCGACAAGAGAAGCTCTATACAGCATTCTCCATCAGCAGTTTAAAGTCCTCGTGGATATGAGGAATGTCCTGATCACAATGGCACCGATTGGCTCTGGAACAATGGTACGGATGCTCCTCGCACGGCCGAAATTTGCGCTGATGCACTGACTAGCTACTAACTCACCGTATCGCGAATCTCAGGGAACGGCCGGCTACTTTCCTGGTAACATGGATCTGGAATTTGCTCCTGCTCGGAGCAACATCATTTCAGTTGGAGGCGTCGATAAGGACGGAAAGTCCATAGTTCCGCTAGCGGCTTCAGTCTCCGCTCCAGCGGTTGATGTCTGGGCCGCAGCAATAGCGTCCCAAGATCCGCAGCCGGATGGCGGTAGACAGGCATTTGGGATTGAACTTGGTCAGTTTCACTAGTACTGCAACTCGAGCTCATGCATGTATTCGAATTACTAGAATGCGGTACTGATTACTGTGGTGGATCTAGCCGCTTCTACAGTTGCAGGCGTCCTAGCAACATTTATGTCAAAAGGCAATTCGCCTCGACAAGCTAAGGTTATGCTATACCGAAACGCTTATCCTCGTCGTCCAGCTGACTCAAAAGTGGATCCTAAAGCCCTATATCCGCCAGTGGTCTACAATGGAGAAGATCCTAACGGCGACCCCGTGGATCCAAAACGTTACGAAAAGATAGATAAGCTATCTTCTCTCACTGATGAGGAGTTTTACGAGTTGGATGACATTAATTACATGAGTCCGGATTCGATAAAGGTAGAACCAAGAGACAAGAAGGATATGGATGAGGGTGAGGTCGTTGTGACGGTCGATGCAACAAACTGTAAAAACCCACAGCGTCGCGATACTCCCACTACAACAGGGTCAAATGGAGGAGCATCATCGAAGGGCGTTAGGGAGTCAAATGCCAAAAGGACGAAGACAGTAACGAGGCCGTGCGAAAAGATCACGCCAGCAGCAAAGTTACTATCGATACAGCCCATTGTCACGCAAACATCAGTCTCTCTGGCTCCGATGTCGACAATTGCCTGGGTATACAACGAAACCTTCTGCAAAATCTGTAAGGAAGCGAATGGCGAAGTTCCGATAGACGGCGTTATCTGGATTCCTGCAGATTGTCCCTGCACATGAGCGTCGAAGTCATCGGCAGTCATACAAATATACGTCTAGAATTCTATACACCATCTCTACATATGTAGATCTATAAGCACTACGATCATCTAGATATATTCGTTGGAAGCCGTCTTTACTTTATCCATGTCGCCCCCGTGGACAGATTTTTTTTTTTTTTTTCGAGGAAAAGGCTATGAAATTTTACATGAGTATATTCTAGTGAGCAATGTGATTACCTAGGTAAATAAACATTTTTTTCGAATATACCGTTGTGTATATGTGAGCAAGTATCGAAGTTTGTGGGCTGCGGCTGATTTTAGAAAAACCCTCGCTCGTTTGTTGTCGACCACATTGCTCAAACGAGCAAATGGCGCTATCCCGCTGCAGCGTTCGAAGCCTAGTTAAGAACTTCTCCTCGCCTGCCACTTCTTTCCTCCTAACATCATCCTGCCCACATCCTCATCGCCACCGTCACCACAGCCATAGCTACAGCCAGCACTGTCACTACCACTACTGTTAGCTCTATCGCTATTCCATTTCTCGACATCCTTGTGATCACCCAGCAAAATGGAGGCAACGGGGATCACAGATAGCAAGAGTAAGTCGGCCCCTCCATTTCCACTCTTGTGCACTAAGTACCGGCACTCGACAAAGAAATTTCTTGGTATGTCAATCTGGCGGCTAACACGTGACAGCGGGTGAGCAACTGAGCTCGGTCCTGTACGAGCGACCGCTCGATGTGCCGGAGCACCAGATCATCAGCCTACTGCCGCTTAAAGCCATAGGCTATAATAATGCTTTAAACGCCGTCGACGCTGTGAAGAAGGCGATCAGAGAGGAAGGTCTGAGCCTTCGGGAGGCGGTCATCAAAACGGTCAAACTCCTCGGAGTCACTGATCAGGCCGTCCTCGACAAGATCGCAGCTGCCGAGGACTTCAAGCCATCGCAACCGGCGCCCAGCTCCAGCAAACCGCAGCCGGTGAGGGTGAGGGAGGGATACGTCCCTCCCCACCAGCGGTGGAAGCAGCAGGAGGAGAAAGAGGCCAAGGGCATTTACGTGCCCCCTCACCTCCGACGACAGCAGCAGCAGCAACCATCTCAAGGAGAGGAGAAGGAGGAGGGTGAGAAGAAGGAGTAGGGGTAGCGGGAGGGGCAAAGGCAGATGGGGAAATAGAGGGATGGGAAGAAGGGCTGTACCAGGGCCGGTGGAGGGTACATATATATCTCTCTTGCTACTCCCTTCGTATATACGCGTATATATCTTACTCCTGTATACCTATTTTTTTGATATTTGTAATGCATTGATATTGGATCTGGTTCTTCTAGCCACTACTCGTACTGGGACGAAGTGGCCATTTACAAGGCGCCCGTATCCCGATAAGATCTTCCATGAGTGCGAATATCACTCATTGCCTGGCTAGTATCCATTATGGCAATAGCGGAGAGAGAATTTATATCCCATGAGACAATTATATCCATTTGATTGCGTTGGGTCATGAAAATACAACGTTTCATATTGGGCAGCAGCCCAAAAGAGCCGAACTAATCTCAACCTGGCCACTCCAACGTCCTCTCCAAGATTCGGACCAGTCTCTTATCTAAGATGAGGGTACTTGTATAACATTACGATGTCTTCCAATCATCACCAATTACCCTAGATCTGCCGCCTCGATAGCTCTTTGCTGCAGGAGGTTAATATGCCGCCGAATATCTCCCTGCACCTGCAAGTCTGTCTCGCCTGCCACACGAGCAATGTCGTCTGCCACCCGTGCGCATCGTGCGTCGAACAGCGCCTGCTGTCTCTCCCATTCTGCATCTGTTGACAATGCCAGGATCTCCATTTCATTGATGGTCGGGCGGATGTACTCCCCTGATATCGCAACGTAGCCTGACGCGATCCTCGAGATAGCTGCGAACCGACCCTGCATCTGAAGCGCCAGCGAGAGCACCCTCTGCGCTATTATTAGCCATGAAAGTATATTACGGTCATCAAGTGGCATGGGGCACTCACTTTCTTAGTCAGTGAAGTCAAGCGGATGGCCTCAACTTCCTCGTTCGCACCCTTCTTCACCCCGCGTTCCACCTGTTTCACGAACATCTTGACGCTCTCGTCGATGCTGCTATCGATGCCTGCTACATTTGCCTGGAAGAAGGCCACAAGCTGCTCCACATAGCCCTTGAGCTTGCCTAGCATCTCTGCCGAACTCTGAAGTACCTCCATTATGTCTCCCTGCCTCATCGTCAGCTCAGATCATGGGGTAATGGAGTGGGATGACATACCAGTGTTCTTTCTTTGCTCACCAGTTTCTTCAGCTCGCCTTGTGTTCGTGCGAGGTCGGCTCGAGTCTCTGCGAGTCGATCTCTCTCTGCTGACAATTCGTTTCTGGTTTCCTTGAGCTCTGCAATCCACTTGTCCTCCATCGCTTGCGCATTGCTCAGACGGTCAGCTGCGGCCTTCCGCTCGCGCTCGCGTTGGGCTTGCGCCTTCGTCATGGCCTCTGCCTCTAACTTGAGGAGTCTTTCCGCATGAGACTTGTGAAGGTTCCCATCTTCGGCCCAGTCTTTCTCGGATTGTCCCAAGAAAGTATCCCTGACCATGGTGACCAAGCCTCTGTCTATAATCCTTGTCAGAATATTGTTGCATTCTACATACGGCACATCCAATGGTCGGGCTTACCTTTGACAGGTGGCGGAGTGTCTGGTATCATGCTTCGGACTCGCGCCAACTCTTCCAAATATCGTGGCTCCGGGGTGATTGGTATCGTCTTCAGCCTATCAACCTCCCTTTCGGCGCGACTGACTTCACGCCGGGCTTCTTTAAGCGCTTCCTCGAGGATTTTGGTCTTGTCTTCGCTGGCCTTCGCTTTCTCCTGATATTTCAATTCATTTGCTGCGGTCTCCCATTTTTGTGCTTCTGTATGCCTGAGGTCATCGAAAACCTGACCTGCGGTGAACGTTAGCCCTGATCTATAGCTAGTGGAACGATCCCACTCGAGTACTTACCTCGTCTTGACAACGAGGTCTGCTTCAAGTGCATGATGACGTGATGCCAGTAGTCAAACTTTGCTTGAATATTCTGAGCATTCTGTAGACATTTCTGTGCCATCCGCTTGATGTTGTCAATTTCTGGCAACAGGTTTTCTTTGGCCTCCTCGGGGTCCTCAAGTAGCTCGATGATGTATGAAATTGTTCCTTCCTCTACGATCATGCTTCGCGCCGTCGCTCGGATCTGGTTCATTCCGTTTTGGGCCTCAAGGAAGGCCAGCCGGCCCAAATCACTGCAGTGCTGCAGGTTGGTGTGGAAATATCTTGACCTGCGGTATCGTTAGATAGACATGCGAGGAGATTGACTTTTGTGGAATACTGACGGTAGTTTCCCTAGCACTTTCTCACCACGTTCATCTCTGACCTCCTGGCTCTCGATTTCGAGGCCAGCGGCGGCGTCTAGTCCTGCTGTTTTAAGCAAGATAGCCATGGTACCAATAGCCCATGGCGCTGCCATTACGGGACCTTTCCAGTCTCCATTCGCATTGACTTTGTCCTGAATTTCCCGGACAGCAGCTTTACAGACCCTTTGAATGGTCAAGGCATATGCTGCTCTAGGGTCTCGCGGCGGATCGTTTTCATCACCGCTATGGGTGTTTTCGGCGTCAGATTTTGAATTCATAGTTTACAAGGTACAATAAAAGGGCTTGTATGAGAGAATTGGTGTATAAAACACGGGGAAACTAGACAGGACAGCGGTGGATATAAACTCGAGAGATGAAGGGCAAACCGTTCTCGAGATTCCAATCATTGAAGCGGCAAGGTTGACTGCCGGATACTAGCCTCATAGCATTCAGTTTGCGAGAAAGACTGGCCTTTGCAGCATGACAGAGGTCTTCAGCCTTGCGGTTTCGATACTATCACGATATCATGCCATGATCACAATTTTGCCGAGAGTGATAATTTCACACGAGGGTTATCATCCCACCATCGTAATCTTATCGATTGATATCCCGGACAGCGCCCGCTGCCGCACCCCCCACTGATTAAGCCATTCTAACGGGCTGACTAGCGAGTGCTATAGCGCCCTGCCGTATCCTCGTGATAGTGGCATTCCGCTGCCAACTCGCGTCGTAACACATATGCCCTTGCCCTCACGGCTCACCAGCAAGGCTCAACGTAGTCGAGGTGGCGCCATTAGAATCGTCAGTGACGAATTGTTCAAGCCTCGTAGGTCAAAATCGATCGAGCATATAGACCATGGCTAGAAGCCGCTCCAAGGTATCAATATCTTACCCATCTACCCCGTGTCCAAGGGTTGCTTTATTTGCACGGTAATGACCCCAGGCTAGCTACAACGCTAGTGGTAATTTTAAACACTACAGAACACTAGTATGGACGACCTTGAGAGTAAGGTCGCCTCTATCGAGGACGATCTTCGTAAGTACCGCCAACGCCTCCAAGTTCTTGAGGCGGATGCACAAAAGTCGGTCGGAGATCAAACTCAATCCCTTCGAGATGCTCTCACAAACGGCGACGGTGAGGCACATCACGTATCTACGGAGATACAGTTGTGCCTAGCCGATATCGAAAGTCACACTGGTGACACTACTGCTATCGATCTGGCGCCTCAGATGACCTGGCTGACGACTCGGCTCGGTACCATTATCACCAACCTCGAAACTGCACAGTCTTGTGCCGAAACCGCGATCGGCTGCGTGAGCGAGTACACCTATAGCATTATCGATGTCAGCCATGAAATCGCAGACAGCAGAACACAGCTTAACGATGCCGAAGGAAAATGCGAGGTGCTCGCGCAGACCGCCAAAAGTGACCTCGAGACGAGCGAATCAGTGCTGAGATACACACAAGCTAAAATCTCCAGCACGGAAAGGGACATTCGTTCAAAGTCCTCCGAAATCTCCAGCAAGCTATCGCGCAGTAACACGTTGAACTCCCAGGTGTCGGCTAAGAACCAGCAGATTCGCGACGCCGAACGACGGGTCGAAAAGAAGAAGGACAGGGCCCTCATCAAGACCGTGCGTCTACACTCTTCATATGCTTTTGTATTGCCGTTAACCAAGCTTTGCGCAGGGCATCGGGATATTCGGCGTCCTCATGGCCCCCGTATCCGGCGGGGCGTCCCTGCTGCTTACAGCGGGGGCGGCGGCAGGCACAGCGTAAGTTTGTGTAACCCGACTTCCCAGTTAACGTTAGATGCCGTTCTCTAACTTGAGCAGAGTCAACATGGTAGACATATCCGACCTGAAGAAGGATATCCGACAGAAGAACTCCGCAATCAACGATCTGCAGCGTGATATCGCGCAAGCTAGGCGCGACATCTCCTTGCTTGAAAGCCAGAAAGAGCGGCTGGAGAGCCGGGTGAAAGAGCATGCGGCCGACGCGTCGTACCAGCGGCGCAGACAGGAAGATTATCGGACGCGCATCGCCGATACCAAACGTGTCAAGGAGGAAATCACCACCCTCGACGAATACGCGGCGGCCACGATCGCGACCATCGAAGAGTCACGACGCGAGCTTCAGAAAGCGAAAGCCCGGCTAGACGAGTGTAGCGCGACGGTCAAGGAACATGCGGCACAGCTGCAACCTGTGAGGGGGGCTGCAGAGCGGACGGCGGGCAAGAAACAGTTGCAACGGGACTTCGAGCGACGACGCAAGCTGTTGGAGTCTGTTTCCGGGGCGCTTGGAGGGATGCGCGGGCTGGCGGGAAGTGAGACGCAGGCGATCGAGTGGCACGGGGATGTCGATGCGATGCCTAAGCTGGTGCTGGTTGTTCAACCAGTCCAGGATACCAATCCGGAGAATGATCTTCCCTTGAATATCGAGTGACGTTTGAATTTGTGAGTTGTACCTAGTCTCGGGGACGCTGAGTTGTACCCGAGTATTTGTTTTCCAGGGTTAGTTAGATGGTTAAGTAAGTAGTTAGCGGCGAGATGGCTATGACGTTTATGTTCTAGTGTCGGTGTATGGTGTTGAGGCACCCCCGCCAAAGTCAGTAGTTGCGGGTGAGACCACCATAACGCAACTACAATGCAACAATATGTATTTCAACCAGACCATTGGAATCTTTGTCCACAGATATCCTCTTAGAGTAATAGTTTGAGGCCCCATCAAAGAGGCTGTGAGGCATTCTATCGGCTGACATAGCCGCTTGTAAACTGCTCCCCGATGTCTTAACACGGAGGTCAGGTAGGTTTGCGGCTCGGTTTTTCAGTCAATCAGAGTCTTGTTACGTTTCCACCAGCACACATGTATACTAAGGATCTAACGTCTACAGATGCTCAATGTTTCTAGAAGATAGATCGTGAATTCTTGAGCCGCTTCCCGACGTCAAGGGCCACAGCCCTACCGTGAGCGTCAGCGCAGGTATCAATCTGCCTGAACGGCATTATCCCCACGCTTAGGTTAAATTCCCGGAGTGAACTTGCGACTGGTGCTCCCCTAAACTTACATCCAAGCATTGACCAACTTTCGTTAAGACTGCCATCAGTCATCCAATCGACATCAAACTGCTCCGGTAAGTACTGTAATTGTAAATATATTAATATTATATCGCTCGGTTCGTTGCATAGAAGTTACTGCCGCTAACCGGCCTCAGTAGTCGGACGCTTGTTTCGGCATCTCAAACTCTTAGGCCTAGGCTTGTCTTCCGCACGGGGAGGACCGTCCAAGTGCAAATATGGGAGACGCCGGTTGGAGAAGGCTCATGGCTGCTACGCCTGCAATCACGGAGATCTCCAAAAATCTCAATACGGTAGACTTGATTGCATTGACCCGTACTTCGAAGGCCACCAGGGCAGCTTTCTATGACCCCTACTTCATGCGTGTCAATCTTCGTTTGAAGCTATCTCGATACTTTAAAGATCCCGATGCATTGCTGAGAGTCATGCGCGCTCTCAAGGTTATCATCAGTGGCCCACGCGCAGTCTCAATGATCTGGGAGGACGCGGTCGCCGAGGACTATAACCACTGGGAGTTTATGGTCACCGTCCGAAACTTTGACTGGCTCCGTCACCATCTGGTCAGCTGGCAAGGTCTCGACTGGGTTATGGGACCTGAGTACGACAGGGCCCGTGACGTCTTGTACGAATGGACCGCATTCGAGGACGACAAAGTTTTCCTCTACGTCAAGGTTCTGATATCGGACAACAAGTTCCCAATCACCCAGATGATCGGCAAGCATTTTCTCACGGTCCTCAACTGCTTCTCGTCCGTCGACTCCACCTTTGTGGCATACCCGGAGTTCACACTGAACAAGCTGATGGTCAAGCGAATCTCCTCGAAGCGGGAATACAAAACCGAACACCTGCTGATCCCACAGCATGACGAAAAGATCAGATATTGGCAAGGAAAAGGCTTCACTCTCATTCCTAAGATTGTGATGAAGCAAGCCTCTACCGGGCCAGCAGTCGGCGAACCCCGCTACCTCCATCTGAACAACCAGTGCACCTCGCCAATCAAAATCATGCACAAGCCCTACTACACCAAGCATCAGCAGACGGAAGTTCAACTTGGCACTATGGTCAAAATCCGCGAGGAGAAGTACCGCTACGTCGACTTTCTACCACAGCTCTGGATCGAGCGCACTTGGATGAAGATGCGGCCGACCTTCAAGATCGACCCAACCTCGCTCGAGTCGAAGGCTAAAGGACAGGACATGATGAGTTGGTTGTATCACGCTGAAAAAGCGCGTGCTGCGAAGGTCGCTTATGCGAAGGAAGTTGAGGCTAATGCCAACGGCGAATATTCGGCCGAATATATCGCTGAACACGCTCGAGAATCTCAGGCGCCTGCATAACCGTCCGTGGTCTGTGTAGGGAGCCTAGCTAACGAGTTCTGCAACTTCCGGACGCCTTAGAACTGATATGCATGAAACTCTCTTTTGTACAACATGGACATTGTATTTCCTCTCTTTCTGAATCCCACGAATTCTGCGTTTCCTCTGGGTTCCATAAAATCAATAATCCTTACTTAACGGCTTCTAGCTGCGGAATTCTCCCTCCTCCAGCGCCCCCTCATTAATCACACTTTCACTCTTCTTCTCTGTCCCCTGCATGGTTAGAGGAAGGCGGCAGTATTACTATTACTATGGAATTCAAAGATATTTTATTCAGTGAACACACAGACGCCATTGGTCATCAGATATTAGATGCTTGCCAACTGCAATACTGCACTGGGCCCGGGCCCAGCTTAAGATGTTTATTTAAACCCGAAATGATTCTCGGAGCGGTATGCAATGCTAGACGATGCCCGATTTCTAAGCGATGGTTCGTAATCAGAATTTGCTGCGTCGACGGCATCCATAGACATAGGCGGTACAACCCGCAATAGCTTAGAAGTGATTTGATGTTGATCATTGAGAAGTATGGTAATAATGATATATATAGCATAGCAAGAAACATGACGCATTCTGCTCATATACCATGCAAGACTCATTGCTGAAACAAGTCCAAGATTATATATACTTGTAGAGCCAGCCATGAAGAAAGAGCCATGAAGAAAGACGCAGGACAGTATAGTTAAGAAGTCAAATGCGTAGACCCATATAGACGCCAGAAATTTTCAACCGCCAAATTGTATGCCTTCAAAAAAAGCAGAGTATGCAAACGCGAACCGACATGCGAACGAAAATAGAGACATATATACATGGGAGAACAAGGATCCGACATGAAGATATTGATAATATGGTTAAAAACGCAGTGAAGATGCAAAGAATGCTGGGAAACTACCACATGGTGAACGCTACACCGGGTTCTCCGACGTCCCCGGTTTATCAACAGACTTGTCTTCGCTGACCGTAGATACACGCTCATCTCTCGCGTAATGGTTCATTGCAGTCTGCGAACTGCAGCTCCCCATATCTGGATCTTCCTCCGTTATGGCCTCATTATACGGCGTCTTAACAACACCCCTCTCAAGATCGATAGTCTGCTCGCCAAGCGTGGTATCGTACAGCCCTCGTTTCTTGGGTGGCGGCCGCAACCTCGCGAGAAAGTTTTCACGGACGGAGCCCTGCGTCTGGCTGATGCCGTTTACTCCGCCGATGCGGATGGGGTTTCCGCCGCTGCCGGGGTGCGTGCTGTCGTCTTTGCCGAGCCAGCTGAGGATTAGGATGCGGAGGGAGGGGACGCACGCGACGACGATCGCGACGCAGTTCTCCCAGTGGTTCATTGTGAAGGTTATTTTCCAGGTCCAGTCGTCGGGTGCTGCGACGAAGAGGCGACCTTGGTATGTGTAGTAGATTTTGGCGGCGCTTATGCCGGTTACCCTGTCATTATCACAGAAGTCAGTATGCTATAATCCTTTAAAGTCTAGCTTGGAAGAGCATATGGAAGAACATACCCTAAACTCAGAGAAAATAAAAAGACGACAATGAGTCGGTTCCTGAAGCTGGTCTTCTGCAGCCGCCAGGTAAGGTAGCAAGGTATCGGGAAGACGAGCAGGTCGGTAAACATGTTGATAGAAACTTGGAACGTGCAGATTCTCCCGATGATGACAAGCCCTGCACAGCGCAGATTTCCGAAAGTTCGATCTTGCCATTTCCGCCCCGCCAGAACAGGACACTCGAAGAGCAGAAACATCGCGGTGATGGCGCACGCGACGGCGTTGAGCACAAAAACGCAGTAGATGAATTTGCGCACGTTGTCAATCACGCCTCCGACTTTGAGGAGGAGTAGCAGGATGGATGCCTTTACGAATGGCAGGATGCAGGCGTTGCAAACGTTGAACCAAATTGTCATTTTGTAGTTTTGGTCCATGGGCGGATTGAGGAAGAGCGGGTTGATATCCCGGAGGTGGATTCCTAGGTGCCACATTTTGATATACCTCCATGATGGGTATATTATGAGTATGGATAGAATCTTGAGTATGCGGTGTCAGCCACATGCGCCTTCGTTCATATGTATACATCTGTTTCACCTACTGTTGCGATAGAAATTGTCAGGTCGTCTAGACCCAGAGATGTCTGACGCTTTGCATGCAGCCTTAACGATGTAAAGATCAGTGATAACACCGGCGTGCCACTAACGACTGCCAGTGCGAATATTTGCTTCGGGTAGACACCCGGCTTCTCGGCAGCTCCACCAAAGACGTCCCCATTCTCGGCCATCCGGGTAAGCGCGTGTATGCAAGTTAGATGTGTTGAGATGTTGTTGTTGGCAAGGGGCGCAAGGTCGCACAAGGTCGTACACGTCGAGAGAGCATCAGGGGAGAGCTCTCCTGGAGCATCACAGTCGTCGACAGTCGAAGTTGAACTCGGGTCAAATTAACAAAAAATAAGCGTCCAAAGGAATATTCGAAATTGGAAATCGAGGGCCCAGGAATGCTTTATTCATCCATTGGACTCTCCCGAAAATTCAACAAATGCAAGATTGATCAGATCATGCCAGGAAAATATCTTTGGCGAACCATTCTGTTATGCATGCAGGAGATTCCGGGGCGACCAGTGTGGGTCGCCTTGAGTTATCTGCACATGCTTTACAGCCGCCCATTGGAGGACATGGCATTTGGCAACATGTCCTGCATGGAAGCCTGGAGCGTAAAACCTGGGGATAACCCGATGGGGCCGTTACCATGGGACGTGCGCCGAATGGGCTGACGGCCCACCCTTGGCGGAGTGGTTGCACAGGGATTGGCAAGAAGCTGGATAGATGAGGCCATGGGGCATATCACATTCTGCGTAGCCGTTTGATCGTCGTGTGCGAGGAATAGAGCCGGCTG
Organism: Orbilia brochopaga; assembly: GCA_036872635.1. Classification (NCBI taxonomy): domain Eukaryota; kingdom Fungi; phylum Ascomycota; class Orbiliomycetes; order Orbiliales; family Orbiliaceae; genus Orbilia; species Orbilia brochopaga. The sequence continues at coordinate 1,532,442 of JAVHNQ010000010.1, read as the reverse complement.
CACATGTTTAGCCGTACGTGCGAGTCTGGTCGTGATTTCGTAATCATCTCGACGGGTACCCGGGTGGGCCGGGGAGGTATCTTTTAATCGCTGGATTCGATTCCGTAGAGCCTTACCGGTCCGCACCGAAGGTAGCGTGTACTTAGCAGATTCCCGTGAAGAATTCGTCTCCGCGTCCCCGAGACTAGCCGAGACGAATGAGGCCACGATCCCAGCCAGAAGTCTGTGCTCAAAGGCGTTTATGTCTTACAATTCCGGGATGTTCGATGTTCTATCTGCACGAGGCTGTCGCACAGACATCAACTTTGACCGTTTGTAGCACCAAAGCTATGAGATTAGAGCCGCGTCATAACGTTGTGCTTGGAAGCCTGGTTCCCGAGTTAGTATATGCTCCGAAGGCATCGATATAAATGGGTTTCATTGTTTCAGTACCTGTATAGACGGTGCTCGTCTAGTTTGGACTCTTAGTGTGCTCTGACAGCGTCGCTCGCCGCACAGAAGCTGAATTATGTAATTGCAGTTTAGCTCGAGGGCTCGGGCGCGCTAGACTGAGATTCGAGACCGCGTTCTTACGTAGAATCGATGATGGTGGACCAGGAAAACCTTGTTTAGAGATATATTGCGAGTGAACATTTCGCAATTTATCACCAGTGACTTGTGCAACCCAAAAATAGCTGCAGCTGCTGGAGCGTGTTGCGAGCTGTCACGTCCAGCTTCACGAACACCAACTCTTGAGTTAAGCATTGACATCCATCATCAACCCATCAGTCCGGTCTCCAGTCTCGTGCATTTGCTTCATGGATAGGCGAGGAAGTCTCGGTCGGATCTCTGGTACAACAAGGTAGCATCCCGTTCCCTCGTCCTTCGAAGTTTGCGCTCGCGATCCTAGCTATCTGTGCGTTACTAGCTGATGATGCATGCTCGTAGATTCTCTTCATCGATAACTTCGTATATACTGGACTATGTTATACAAGAACCATGAATGCGACATGAAATTCTTGGAACTTCGGCTAGCGGGGACGGCCATCGGATGGACGTTCGGATCCAAAAGACGGGATCCATTCGTATGGAGCTAAAGTGGGTCGCTGAATCGTCCTCGCCAGGATATGTACGAGCTCAAGCTTTGAAGCCCTCATCTCGAGACGTGATCTGCCCGTTGACATCAATGGCTGCCTCACTTCAATCATCTCGGTTGATCAACAGAAGGATAAAGTCCAAATTTGGAAACAGAGGACCGAGACACTGGATCCGTCCGTCCCCACTCTCCAGTCCTATTGACATGTCGTCGGAACAAGAAGCATCCGTGCCAGGAAAGTCGACACTGGTACCAAGACTTTTACGAGATTAGTCATGGATGCGTGGACGCGTCAATTAATTCTGGATATCATGCACGTGCGCATGAACACACTGACAATCTCCGCAGCACGATGTCAGCAACTTGCCGCAGGCCTGATAAGACGTCGACACGTTCATGCTCGCCGCACGTGAGTAGGGGTCGACCTCCTCGACTTCTCATTTTCGGCCGTGGTTGTCGAGACCTCAGCGGATTTACAAACTACCAAGCGGTATCCTAGCAATTTTAGTGGCGAGGGGAGGAATGAGCGATTTGTCAAGCCAGGAGCCAAGAGGCCTGAGCACAGGAGGGATCAGGCATGAAGCGGGCAGGCCGTCAACCGAAGCCATCGGGATTGCCTGGATCGATGCATGATATTGCAGGCGAACTTCGGGGCCATTCGCGCATCGCTATCCTCGAATCGCAATCTGAAAGCCTCGAGATGGTTGGCTCACCGAAAGCAGCTCCAATAGGGCTGACATCCCCTCGAGGTCTTGACGATGCAATGCGCAACTGCAAGCAATCCGGTCGCGGTCCTCCCGTACCTTACTTCAAGCGTAGAAGCTAGGGAGCAAGCCCTGCTGTCCGATTCGCCAGCCAGCCGAGGCGTCTCTGCTGGCCGGCACAGCTGGCGAAGCGACTAGGTGAAATTCGGCCGGCCAGCACGGCTGGGAACAAAGAGAGCAACAGACGGGGAAGAATGCGGTGCTGGCAGCCTCCTGTCGCGGCGCCCGCAGAGCTTTCTTCCGCGGCCTGCACCTCTATCTGCATCTCGACTGCATCGCATCGCAGGTCCAGCTTCAGCTTTGGCAAGTTTGGCCACAGCCTCGATCAGGAGAGCCCGCTGCCGAATTCTGCCACAGGCGCGTTTCACCAACCGGTCGCGACGTCGGTTCCTCGAGCTTTGCAGGTACCGTGCAACTCAATTCCCCGACTATTCCTGGATCTCCCGCAGAACGGTAGCATCGACCCGCATCGAATTCACGAGCAGCTGTCGGCCGTCGCTCGCTCGCCATTGGACTGTCGATAACATACGCTAGCTCCACCGCCAGCAGCGCCCTCCTGTTGGCCGTGCTCTCCAGCCGCCGGTCCGTCGTTCCCGCCCAAAGGTCTCTCTCCTCTCGGTACTTGACACTTTTGTCGCGGCTATTTACAGGTCGGCGACGTCCGCTCGTGCATGACAAGCGCCGTTGCCCCTTTCTCGGGCGGACTCCAGGCTGCCAGTGGCGATTCCTGAACATCAGACGAAAGACACTTCGAAAAAGCTAAAAATAACCCTCCCGTCGCCGGACGTCTTGCATGACCTATAAAGCGCAGCGGCTCCCAGGCTCGTCTGCAGACACATAGATCCAACCGGGGCGTAACCTTATCGCGTATGTCGCGCTGTCTTGGGATACTGGTTGTCCCGTCCGCGTCCCGAACTCTACCAGCAGCGGCCTTTGCTCTGGATCTTCCGGCTTAAGCAAGGCGTCCGACCAAGCTCAATGGGCTGAATCCAGAACCCTTCTGCCGACGTCTACTGCTATCGCCGACACTTAATCATCACCACCATCACCACCACCGCCACCGCCATGTCCTTCAGTTCGATCTTCTCCGAAAAGCGGTCCTCCAAAGAATCGACCTCCTCGACCTCTTCCATCCTGCCCAAGTCTCTCGTTGAATACATCCACTCCGTCACCGACCGCACACCTGCCTATGCAACTGTCCCCGTGCAAGTCGTCTCCGATCTCCACCTCGAAATCCCCGACTCGGTCCTCCGGAGCCGCGGATACGCCGAATACACCATCCCGCGGCTGTGTCCATACCTCATCCTCGCCGGAGATATTGGCACCCTGAACCAGAGCGAAAGCTACCTGTGCTTCCTCCGCCGACACTGCGAGATCTTCGATAAAGTTTTCCTGGTGCTTGGCAACCACGAATTCTACGGCACATCGCGGCACGACGGACTGGCCACGATCGAAGCTTTCTTCGCCGAAGACCCTATAATCCGCGAGAAACTGGTGCTGTTAAACCGCACCCGCTACGACGTACCGGACTCGAAACTTACAATCCTCGGCTGCACGCTGCAGTCTGAAATACGGCCCGAACAGCGCGCGGAGATCGCAGGCAAGCTGAACGACTTCCGGCAGATCAAGGACTGGACGGTAGACGACCACAATGCCGAGCACTCGATCGATATTGCCTGGCTGCGCGACGCAATCGAGGAGATCGCAGAATCCGAGCCGGACCGTCGGATACTGGTAGCGACGCACCACGCACCGAGTTTCCGCAAGACGAGCGCCCCGCAGCATGAGGACTCCTCGCTGAACTCGGCGTTCTGCACAGGGATCCTCGAAGGCGGGGCGTGGCGCGGCTGGAAGGGGAAGGAGATGGTTAAGGCGTGGGTGTTTGGGCATACGCATTGGTGCTGCGATTTCATCATCAACGGCGTCAGGGTTGTTAGTAATCAGCGCGGATATTGGTTTGAGAAGACCGTGCGCGATTATTACAAGGAAGACTTGGTGCTGGATGTATAGTTGATGCGATGGAAGGCGATGGAAGGCGTGGCAGTGCAGCTTGCTCGGTCTGGCGGGCGACTGCGATATTTCTTTGATAACAAAAAAAAGGGAAAGGTGCTACGGGGACATTAGAGCGATAGATTTCATGGCGGTTTGGTCAACTCGACTTGAACGTACTAATGCTCGGAGCGGCATGCATCTTCATGGCTGTGGAATGAACAGCCATTGATACGACTGGGGTCACGACTTAATTTTTAGTTTTTGCAGCAGCAGCAGCATGTTCATGTGTCATGTCTCTACGAATTTCGTTCACGGTTCTTCATCTATCTGAACCCATCATGAATGAATAACAAACAAAAAAAATCACTCCATAATCCATTATCATGCTGCCTCTCTGCTATAATATGTGATAAGAATATAAGAATCGAATCAATTGTAGCTACTCACCCATACGCCCGATATCCATATCACCAATCTCCTGCAACCAAACTCGCCGACGTCAGTACCCTCTTCGTCTGCTCCTCCAGCATCTTCTTTCTCCCTATATGCCCGACCGCCAATGCGAAACCCCTCGCTACGCCTCCCTGTGCTAGCAACGTCCTCGCCATATGTCGCCCCGCAATCCCCTGCCATGGTTCATCGTACACCCGCTCCGACTCATCCGGATTCGAATGCTCGTGCACTCCCATGACTTTATTCCACTCCTCGCCCTTCTCCTTCGATATGCGAGTTAGCCGCAGATTTCTATAATACACCAGTGGGTTGTCGTGACTCGACAGATGGTCCTTCATGAACGCGACATTGTGCAGCACCATTTTTTCCGTTTCGGCGACCTTTGAGTGCGATGGGAAAGTACTCGCGTATACCAACAGCCCCTCGATGAGCAGATGTGTGAAGAATGGGTGGTCAGCCCAGATTCGTTTCGCCGGGTCGGGGGCTGTAGTGTTGAATATGGCTTTATACGGCGTTATCGAAGTGGCAGCGAGAATGTGACAGGAGTCGGCGAAGTCCCGTCGCTTTGTGGATATCGTTGCGGCCGGGGCAGGCGCCTGAGACTTGAATTCCTGATGCAGCAGGCAGAGTAGATGGAGGGTATTCCCGATATTGTATGAGAGCATAGTGTTCTCGTCGCGTTTCCAGTGCGAGCCGTCGGTTTGTGTTAGTTTATCAGCTATCAGGTTCGTAAGAGCATCGCCTTTATGCTCATCCTCCGTGATCCATAGGGTGTCCACTAGCCAGCTACCGCACTTCCATGCCACCTCGAGGAACTTGGTGACGTCTTTCTCTAGCTCTTCGATCGAGTCATCCGAGCCATGCTCGAGTGCCACCCAGTCAGACTGTTTCTCCTCGTCGCTGAGCTGGATCTTGGGTGGTGAGGAGCGAGATTTGAGCTTCTGGATGTGTGATCTTAACGCCGTCGCGATCCGTACTAGTGCGATGCCTGTGATAGCAGTGGAGCAGCAGGCGCGGTCGGTATGAGGTGACGAATTGCCGACGTGCCATTGTATACCGCCGGGCGGTGAATCGCCGCTCGTCCATCCGGTTGTGAGGAAGTGGCAGAGGTTCCGCGCTAGGTCTAGGTATTTGTATTCGTCAAGAACCAAAAATGCATCCAGGAATGCCACAGCGATCTGAGCATTATCGTCTACATAAAGCTTCTAGTCAGCAACCACCTTGGAGAGGCGTAATGTCAAGGTACAAGAGAGATTTCAGACCGTAATAGACATCTTGGTCCCCCTTGGCATATAGCCACGCTGAATACGCCTTGTACTCTGAGTTGTAGAACCGTTCCTGTAGCGTCTCGATGGCGGAGGTGATCTTGTCACCGTACCGTCCAGGTGATAGCCTCTCCGCCTCGATTATCGACTGCAAGCCTAGTGTCTATCGTCCCGGCAGCTGGTCAAAATGAGCTCAGGTGATAGAATTGGTAAGCAAGCAGTCAAGAGTGATCCACGTACGAACGTCCAAACGGTGTAACCATTATAAAAGCCTAGAGGTACCTGTTACAAACCACCAGTCAGTCGCTAGTATCGATCGAAACGCTATTCTCGGTCGAGCTGCTAGAACGGGCGAAGTAACGTACTGTTTCGGCACTCGCCCGCTTGTTACAGAACAAGTCGACGTCGGACTCCCAGAAATCCAGCCAAATGTCGTCGGCGAGCGCAAGCGTATGTTCTCGCAGCTGGGATATAAACTCGTTCTTGTGCTCTTCATCGTCGAACCGGCTGGTGCTGGCCGTGCTTGGAGGCGCGAGGATTCGGGAGAGCAGCGAGCCGAGTGATGATATAGCGGCGAACATGTTGGCGGAGACTGACAGCCACCGTCTCCTGAAGCAGAAGGTTTAAGCTTATGAGGGAGATCCAAGGTTATTGTTATCGGTGAGGTCTGTTTGGTGTTATTCTGTCTCGGGACGGGTGGCGGAATGTGACATCATGCAGGGTTGCGTGTTCGGCGGATGGTGGACGGTGGGGCGATGCTGTGCAACGTGAGCATGCAGCCAACACTTCTAGACGTTGGATTTTGAATCGACCCCCTTCCAGCCGTTGTTCTTCGCGTATTGATGTTCGGTGTATCGTGCAGAGGTTTGGCTCTGTATCTGACGCTGTTGTTCTATATCTTTGGTTCACTAGTAAGCGCGATGGGATTTGGTATACATAACTTTGTCCTTTCATCGATCTCGAGGCTGCCTACGTATTTCGAGATATATATATATCCAACGAGAGGTCTATATCGAATGTCGACCGATAGAACGAGACGCGTATGATTTCGCAGTCGTATACTTAAGAATTCCAAGTCATAAGATGAAGCTCACGTCTATTTTGTCGGCTGATCGGAAGCGATATAGAAGGGATATGGTGTTGATTCGTCGAGTTGTTTTTTGCTGGAGCTCAGCGATGCGCCTTCCGCCGAGCTGGCGCTGGTCGAGAGTGCCGCAAATATTTTCCCTCGACGAGATATCCAGCGGCCTATAAATATTTCTTTCTCTCTTCCTTCTCTTCTTTCTCTTCCTTCCTTTCTCCCACAACCATCTTCCTGACTCTCGAACGCACACACGCACGAACATACACACACACAAACATACCTCCCAAGCCTCCAAAGGTACGTTCTTGGATCAATTGAGATCCCAGTCCAGTAGTCTACTCTCCCTTGTATCATTCTGCTTCGTGACTTCCTTGTATTCGAACGAGGATCTGTATTTCCACCTCGAGTACCCCATCCAAACTTCAGTAGAGCTGCGAGTGTCGTCTGACGCGTGCTATGCTCGAGCTCCCACGCGGCTACATGTTCTTCACGAATTTCCTCCCTTCTGTCTTGCCTCCTCTGTCCATATAGCACCCCCTGTTAACAAAACGTCTCGTGACACAATTGCTAACCCGATTTCACGGTATCTTGTCAGAACAATGCCTCCACAGCGACGAAGCAAGCGGGCGCGTTCGGCCCAAGGGCGCCTCCAGGTAGGGCCCTACAACCGACGAACCTCTCCCGAGCCCCCAGTCACCACCATCAGGGCCCGCCAGGTCAATCCCTCCCCTCCCGCTCCTCTCCCTTCCATATTGCCTGCCCCCACTCTTGAAGGCTGCCCAGCAAATCCCCCAGCGCCTTCGAGGGATGCGGATATGTCAAATGAGGGTCCAATTCCCTCCCGCATGCCGTGGGACGTGAGATTGTTCGTTCGAGAACAACGTCTCAATTTCAACCGCGAGCACGCCGCGGCTGGGGGCACCCCTTTATCTTCAACCCCATTTCTCTTGTCCGATGAAAGAGAAGCCAGCCCGATGGGATCCCGGGACTCTCGCCAGCGAGCAAGCTCTCTCCCTCGGGAGATTGAGCATAGGCTCCGGAGAGTCCGCAAAGGCGGTGTGACGAAAAAGGCTGAGGCAAAGTCGTCTAAGGCAAAGAAGACGAAGAAGGCCAAGGCCAGCCGCGGTAATGGTACCCGGCCGTCACGTAGAGCCGCATCCCAGATGACGGCAGAGGCACCCACATCGCATGCTCCGTCGGTGCCAAGTGTTCCTTCAAATCCTGCTACCGATGGGAACCGCGCAGGTGATGTAGCCCCATCCCCCCACACTGGGCGCTTAGCGCGTCCTATGTGGTTGGAGCGATTGGGTGAAATCACCATGCAAAGAACCCTGAGGAGCAGTGAGACGAAGGAGAACAAGGAACCTCGACAGAGAGGTACACGGGACGAGGCAATTCGAGTACGTGACCAAGTTCGAAGGGCTGCCAGACCCCCGCCTCCCGGTCTTAATGGCCAGGAAGCCGGTGGAGAGGGCGGACCTAGAGCTGGGAACGGGCTCCCAGATGCGCCCCCTGTACGGCTCGGGCGCGACAATGCAGATCGAGGGCGAAGCATGGCTCGTGGGAATGATCCCGTCGAAGTGGCGCCTACGGTGCCACCTCCACGGCCGCTCATTCCGCGACACGAGTCTGAGCTACCCCGAGATGCTGTCCTGTTGACTGGCGCGAATGCACGCGCAGAGATGGCGTTCAGGAGAGACGTTGTACGTCTCAATCGAGCGTCTGATCGAAATTTCAGGCGCGTCCAGGAACAGCAACCGCCCCAGCCTGCCCCACATCAATATGTTCACAGGCCACGGCAAGGGCTCTCCGAGATCCCAATGAACGTGCTGAACAATGGTCCAGTACAAGTAAGAGGGAGACAGGTAGCCCAAGGCACCGCAACAATCCACCAGCCACAGGAAGGTGGCCGTCGCCATCGCGAGCTCCTTAGAAGGGTTCTCTTTGAGTGAAGGTCATGCCCTGCAGTGTGGAGCGGTTTAAATGTCTGCCGTGGCCGTGGGGTACAGTCAATTACATGTGATGTGGTGAAGATAATGACAGTATCACTAGAGGAGGCTCTGAATCCGTGGGGTAGAGCTATTTGACAATCGTGCCCTCTTTTGTTACGGGATGACAATTTTCAAGGCAATGACAATCTTCACAAGGGTTGAGTGAGTTACGACCATACAAGATAGACTGGTCTGCAAGTTTTCCTTTGTTTTTTCAACGAATCGGAACGTTCGTGTTCGTGCGTGTGATGCAACAGACAAGAGAGAGTAACGAAGATGGCGACACCCCATGAACGCATCCCACAATCACCCCGGTGCGCAGTTATCACCATCGTTTCCTTTTACTGCTTGTCTTCCACGCTATTGGTCGCAACAATTGACGACCCCATGGATTCGGTTTTGAACTACTTCGGTGGCGAGATCGATGAATATCTGCACGAAATCCTCTTAATCACTACCACGATGGATCCGAAGACGATTGTGGGAACACGGGTCACGATACCTTCAAAGAAACAAATTCACCTCGGCCAACATCCTTACATCGACGAGCCGCCGCAAGAAGTAGGACTCGAGAATCGCTCCGCGGCACCAAAGGAAGCGTAGAGTTGGCATTGAACTACAACTGAGGTTTTGGCTTGAGTGGCCAGGAGACAGCCCTCAATGCACACCGAATAATTACGCTCAGAGGCCACCGGCACAGGTATGTTATTTCAAATCTGGACACAACTCTTACGTACTTGGCTAGAATCTAATTCATACTACGAAGATGAAGCAGTTTGTGCTGTAGGACGCGTCGACCGGAAAGGGACGAATTTTATATGGGCGAGGACTGGGAATGCAGTGCAGAACGGATGAGGGGAGGTTTTAATCATGAGTAGAGGCTTCAGAGCAGGATGCTATATGCAATAGGGGCTTTTTGATTATCACACTCTGCGGGATTTGTTGCGAGGATGTTTTATTTGTTTTCTTGACGATATGTCTTTTCACGAACTAAAGTCATGTGTGTCGTGCGGTCATGTATCTAAGTTTTCTCGAGCGACAAGTTCATTTCCACGAGGATGTGGGGCTCGAAGACTATCTGAGAGCTGTCGCTTACATCAAGCAAATGCGGCAGACCTTAATTCACAAATTTCAAAGTCAGAGTAACTTCAAAATAACGCAATAATGCATGCAAGTTACTTGCGGTCGGCAAATCGGTGCTTCGGGCATCAAGTTTCCGTATGGTACGAGGTACTGAGCTCTATAGCTATAGAGCTGTAGTGTCTAGCTTGTGCGATCGTTGTCACACTGCAGTGCTGTACATCTTCGTAGCTCTAGCTACCGACTTCAGACATGTGTGGCAAATATTGCAAATGGTATCATGCATTGTTCGGTCTAACTGCCCAATGTGGTGACCGCTGGGCGCTTTTTGCCAATTCTGGCACGGCAATCCTCTCCGGTCTGAACGAAACGGCAGCCTTCCATCTGTTTTATCGTTGGAATCCGTCATAATATTCATTGCTCAGCTCACGGCTCGCCGGCCTTAATCACTAGGTAACATGAAGGTGGTGCATGCATGCATGCCGCTGAGAATTAAATAAAATAACATATATGCACATGTACACGTGTCCATGGTGTCATTAATGTATCCACCACCGGATCACCCGCTGTCCATCCAATTTGATAGAAGTTTAGGGCAGGAGATCAAACTGTCCGTTCGCCAGAGGGTAATTCGGGCGGCCCGATCCAATGACACCCGGTTCTATTAGGCTACGCGCCCGTTGAGATCCCTAGCTGATAGCAGGCTTATGCCGCAACGGTGACAGTTGTAGCTTCCGCTACGCATTATTCCTGATTGGAAGTGCAGTTAATTATACCAGGTCGAGGTGATATTCACCTGCAGGCGGTAGCCGGCCTGACTACCCTGCATGCCAGAGCATTTAAATCTAATCTTATTGCTGCCGCATTATACTATGGATACCCCACTTTTTGGTCGCTTTGCGTGATTTCTTGTCCTCTGACAACCTGAACGGGGACTCCTCTACTTTGTGAGTCGTCCTCATCATCGTCGTCGTCGAGATCGTTGTCGAGGGAGACGTTGCGGTATCCGAATAGCGAGCAATAGATGAATATTCCCCACGCTAGTCCAGAAATCGCAAGATAGCCAATCGCAATCTAATAGTTGGCGAGTTAGCAAACAGTTCGGCTGACAGCGGAGAGCCAACCGAGTCTCCTACCTTCGAATTATCTCCCCAGGGTTGATTGATCAGAGGTGTGCAAATCAAAACTGTCAATCCGATGATGTAGAACAAAAAGCTGTATCCGACAGCCATCATTGGAATTTGCCAAACGAACACCATTTGCCAACTGACGCGCCAACTGCGCAGTCTGTAGCAACCGTCACCGTCGCGGTGCACGTGGTTTCCTTCGGCATCGTGGCGCTTTTTCGAATTGTCCTCAGTCAGAAGCTGGTGGATGTAGCCTTCGATGAATTTCGTCTTCGCTTCTTTCCAGTCTTCGGGAAACTCGCCGAGGAGTGTCAATAGGGTGCTCTGCTGCGCGGAGAGCAGCATGCCTATGATCGATATTATGAGGGAAGCATAGAAGAAGAAAATTCCGATCCAGTGACATGCTTCCACAGTGCCCCAGGAGAGAGTGGCTGTCACAATTGCGGTGATAGCAACGCCCTAAAAGGTTCACTATGCATTAGCCGGTTATGCATACACAAAAAAAGTGATTTTGGGGTAAAATCATCCGTACGGCAATGGATATAAACTCCAGCTCGCCTTTCTTCCGTTCTCGCCAGTTTTTGAGCAGATCGTATATTTTCTCCCGCTGAGGCGATCCATCTTCCGTTCCGTGCGGGGCGTACCGTTCAATGATCTCGGTGGGTCGTAGCGTGTTGTATAAGAAGAATCGGTGATAGGGAAGTGTGACCAGCAGCACCATCAGGCGAAGCGCCTGACTGGAAATCGGCTTTTTGAGCTTCAACGGCGGCGGAGCCGTTTGTCTCCTCTGCAGACCTCCCGGAGCAGCATTCATCTCGACCAAGTTTGATATGTGAAATTTTGGAATCTAAAGGTAGGGTTTTAATCTAGTGTCGGGACAGCTCCCGTTCTTATAACGGTGCAAACCGTCCATGAAACGGTGCAGAGCGCCCAGCTTTTCAGCTGCATGGATGTGGGCCGCCAGCTGGATCGCGAAAGCGAGATGATTGGCCGGCCCTCAGCTGAGAGCAGGGGAAAGAGTAGTTCAGGTTTTCTGCAGACAGACTGTCTCGGGCAATCGCCAGAGAATTCGCAGCTATTAAAAAGCTTATAAAGCTCCAAGAATTTTAGATGATTCTCGCCAGCTAGCTGTACCGCTGAGAGCCCCGTTTGGGAAGCTGCCTCATTTTGAAGATCTAATTTCCATTCCTAACTCGGACAACACTATCGCCGATGGCATCTTTATCCACAAATGTCTCGTCGATACGAAAGTGGCCCGCCCAGCAATTCCTGATATTCTTGACCGCTCAATGATCAATCGAATATATGCCTGCATAATACGGTCCATTGCAACTCCAATGCGCCACACAAATTTCTATTTTACTACATCACACTACTAAACAAAGTGAAATCTTGTGTTGTATGGTAGTCACGATCGAACGAGGCCACTAAGACCAACGGCCCATAAATCTAAACATCTAGGGTCTAGATCTCTTAACACCACTGGGAGTTGATCGTGTTTGGGGTCAAATTCAGGTGATCCGATTTGTATCAAGCGCGACCCAGTCTGGATTACGTACGCAAGGCCGCGTTATAAGATTAGTGTGTGTAACCCGAACATTTGCGGATCCTTTTATCGCGTAAGTATCTTCGAAGCATTTCGTGCTATGCATCCATACTTGCAATCGATTAAACGGATAATTTCGGCTCTGCGAACACCTTCACAATCACAGCCTCAAGCTACCTCCATTTGTCCAATTCCGTATTACTTTTTGAGTGTACCTTGCAATGGAGTAAGGCTGGCAACAATTTCATCGATGGTGAGATACTATCGGCGGGTGTCATGTTTGAAACATTCACACGATACTATCAATGCTCTGAGACTGAGCACGATTTCATCTTTGGATCAACATGGTATCATTAGATGAACCCTACTATAGCTCGTCTAACTAAAACCCCAGGATTATATTCTGCTAAACAGAAAAATGATATATAACAATGATGCCAAATATACAATGCTTCCCGATTGCGCAATGAAATCCAAGTCAAACTCGAGTACCCGTGCGAGGCAGCAGACGTATGCAACAAGTGAAGGAGCAATGCATGAGCGTGCTTGCGGCTTTGATGCATTGTGATACCAACCTATCAACTTAGCACTTCCGGTTAACGCGCATCTGTCAGTAAGAATGCCGCTCTCTCCATCATACCGAGTGGCCTAGGCGGAGGTCTTATAGACTTCCCCTATCTCAGTCAGCCCGTAAAGTAGTACAGCCACTCATCCTGAAGAATTATGGATGAAGAGGCTTCGTACGGTGAGGTCCCAAACACAAAACGGTGTATATAGTATCAATGCACCTGCGCTGTCGTCGTATTGTATATCGGCTTTGCGGGTACTTGTGCAGACTGTGTGCTGTAATACGACTCATAATTCTGAGGAATAGGCCGAGATGCCTGAGTGGAAACGGCCGTATAACTCTTGCGCCTTCGCCAGAATCTATTCGAGCGTTAGCCTCCGTAAATTTCGAATTCCGGTATGATTAGATTAGCAAGAAGGCACTCACATAAATCCAGCAATGATAGCGATAAGAAGTAAGCTGCCGACACCAACGCAAACACCGATGATAATTTTGGTGGTAGTACTTAGTCCACCTCCTGAGGAGCTGCTAGAGTCGGAGCCTGGGGAATATGGTGTAGGTGCTCCAGCTGATTCAAAGAGTTTATTCGCTCCGGTGCCGAATGCGATTGTCTGCGGGATAGTGGTTTGCGTCGTCGCTGGGAATGTTGCTCTGACACCAGATGGGACAGAGGTGACTAGTGTTATCTCTGTGGTGGTTTTCGTGGTCTTCTGAAGTGAGGCAGGACAGATGACAAGGCCAGAGGACATGCACTCAACGCCCTTGTATGTGACCTCTGTACTAATAGTAGTTGTCGTCAGACGTTCGCTTGGGTCTATTTGACGCGCAGTTATGGCGGCTGATGCCGGGGTTGTGGTAGCAGCGTTTTTGAGAGCGCATTGTGTGAAAGTGGTCTCCCACAGAGGAATAGTAGTGTTCGGCGACGGACCCCACGTGTGATCCATCACGGCGACAGTGGCGCCTGCTATGGCGCCAACCACGAACTGGTAGGATTCTTCGACTTGTATCTCGCAGCCATTCTCGTTGCCACCCGGGGCTACCGTAACATTGGCTGTCAACTCGGCGATATGGGTCCAGATACTGACTTCGACACCAGCACTGGCGCTGAATACGTTGACACCAAGCACTTCCACATCAGGAGTAGAGATCTCAAAGCCGGCTCGAGCTCTTATTCGCAATACAGCCTTTAGAACGACGCCTGCGCTCTCGATAGTAACTGGAAGGAACTCGAAAAGGCCGCCGTTACTAGAAGTGTGTTGGGGTCAGTCAATTTTCCCGGAATATATACTCTATCGATCACTGACTCGATAGTAAATAGCGTTCAAATGGGCTGGATGGAAACTCACAAAGCGGTCCTGTCAATACTGTTCCCGAATAAGACAATCGACAATTCGGCTCCGTCGTCTACCTTGATGTGAAACCCACTGCTTATCTCTATCTCTGCCTCCGCGCTCAGGATCAAGTCGACATCGACGACGACGCCAAGGAAGAGGTCATCACCGATCGCAATACCTATTGGGGTTTGGGAAGTGTATAGGTTCAGGGTATACGTAACACCACCAGAGAAAACGGTGTTCAACGCCACATACATCTCGAGTTCGTCAAACTGGAAGCGGAGTTGAACCTGCGGTATTTCTGGAATATCAATGTCGAAGTCAACATCGATCGGTGGTAGGTCGAAGTCATCAAGATCAAATCCGTCCGACAGGTTCCTAACCACACTGCTCGTGTAGTTTTTGACAAAGTTGAGGGTGGTCTCCGTGGTATTGTCGATCTCTCTGCCGATTTCGGCAGTGAAGTTGTTGAATGTTTCGCTGACATTGAACGCTTCCGATATCATCAGTTCAGCGAGAACATTGGCCTTGATGTAGCAAGTTGTGCACGTAATTTCGACACCACCAGTGACTTCTACTCCCGGCCTTACTTCCTGCGTGCTATAATGAGGAACATTTAGTTAACTCTAATACGAATAGCCGAACCCTGTTATATGAAGATAGAGATATGCTCAACGTACTATTCATAACTTAAGAGAACAGCGCCGTCCCAGCTTTTTTCAAGGGCTGTTGAGTTTTGCAGGAGAATGTCCCTTTTCTGATGGCTGAACTCTGATAAAGAGCGCCCAACTGCTCGCACCACGTCTCTAGATGATGTTCCCTTCGGACCCCAAGAGCGCACAGCGACATCTCTGCTAGCAGGGCTGGCGATGACTGCAGCAATACTCGCTGCCAATATTCCAGCGCGTGTCAAGTAAGTAAACAACATTTCTTGAAGTATTGCCGCTAATTAGAATGAGTCTGGAGAATCCGAAAACTTTGACAATCTATTACATCTCCCGCGAGGGAAAGAGTTTTCTTTATAGGGGCTGTTATAATGGACAAGGCCTGGCGAGACGGCCGGGGCTGGATACTCTTTTTGCGGCACAGTAGCAGGTGCCCTGTCCCACAAGCGATCAGTTTCCTATTTATTGTCTGCCCAGTATTTTCTTGACCAGGTATATTGTAACACACGGTTGGCGAAATTCAACAAAAAGTGAATGGACAATTGACATGCATGCATGCACCTCGAGTCACAGTTGGGGGTCTGTTGCTGTTGAGCCGCAGCTCACAACAGGCGGACTTCAAGTGGTAGTCTCGGGTCCAAATGGTCATATCTGACAGCCCCAATCAAGTATGGCCACTCAAATTTTTCAGCCTTCAAAATCCTTATTTAGGGTAGGACGAAGGCACTGTCTGCGATTTGATGACAATTGGAAAGCGGGGTAAGGAAGGAAGTCTCGGCATATGATTCTCTGATATCGCCTGGTGTGGCATGTAGATCACTATATATAGATTAGCTGTGCTGCATGCTGCCAGCTTCACGAAGTTGTATACAAGTAGGAAATTTGGGTCGGTAATAAATCTCTCAATGTACGATATTTCGTTCACTGTGAGTGTCAATGTTCGGGTTGCTGCGGTATATGTGGATGTAGATGTGGGTCGTAGCTGCAGAGTCTCTTAGATAAGTATTACAGTCATGTCGATGAGGGTGCATGAGGGCAGTACACGCAGGGATCTTCCTAGGGATCCTTTCCGTTCAAATTCGTCGCCGAGAGCTTGAGCCTCCTCGCTAGTTTCAAGAACAGCCGACCTAAAGTCTCGTCTGTTCTTGACGTTCTCGGCTCTAATAAATGATTACTCAACTCATAGACACGATCGTGGGTCCTATGTAAAGCGGTCAGATTCAAATGAGCCGCAAAAATTTTAGCGTTCCTATAAAAAAGACGCGGTGTGAATGTGTACTTTTCGCAAGTCGGGATGCATGTTGAAAAGTTTCCTGTGAATCCTTTCGGCAGCCGGCTATGTTTCCTGAACGAGTCGCCCCGCTCTGACAGGCCCGCGCTGCTCTGTTTGTCGCGCCAGGCTGCGCGCAGCCTGCGGCGGCGAGGCGGGAACTATATATATGTGTCTGTGCATAGCACCCTGCCCCGCTTTCTCGTTGCTCAAGCCGTTTTGAATTCCCGGAGCCTCCAAAATGTCGATTTTCTCGGTACAATTACGTCCGTAACCTATAGATTCATATTCCGTAGTCGAAGAGAAGTTCCAACGCGGTCTGAGAGACATAGAATCTTCGGACGTAGAATGTTTCAAATTTCGCTCTCAGTTGATATATCCAACTGGCTCCGTGATTTTCCCGTTGATTTGATACCTGGAATGGAATACCTCTGTTTGATGATATGGCACGGTAGGTTTGCCGGCTGGCTTACACGGCGTCTAGTTGTTGAGTTTGCTCTTGTTAACACATTAACATGTTATGCTGTGGATGTACGGAATGAAACTAGTTCTGATGGCACAGCATCATGAAAGCACGCGACATGTGATTCGACTGCCGCCGAAAAGCATACGGAGTTCATATGGTACATATACTTTAGTTGGATAACATGTTGGATGAACAGTTTCTTATCTACATCAAGCTGATCGTCCAACGGAGAACGAATAAGCTTTTGCCAGAGCATCGGTCTGTGATACCAGCGGCAGCTCCCTGGCTCCCTTGCCGGTTGGGTCACCCAGTTGGCTTATGCATACTTGGTAAGCTACCTGCATATTTCTAATTGTGGCAAGTCGACTCGCTACTGTGTTGCCTGCCACCATATATCTGTCATCTGATATGTCGATTTCCTGCAGCATCCATGCTTGTAGGCTTGTAGAATTGAATTTTCTGTCTCAGTAGGGGGATGCATAGCTTGTAAGGTTATAGCGACCCACCTGAATATTTTGTACTGCTATCCGGTTTCCACACAGCCGCGACGCATCACCTCCATGGGCGAGTGGGGAAGATAGTGAAAATCACCAGGCTTGACCTTTTCCTCCAACTACGATATTATGTGCGACAAGAATCCCAGCCAATTGTCCATTGATCAAACGCCCCGAGCCCAAGGCCAGTATCGCTATAACGTCGATATATTTTCCCCAAGATGGCGAAAAGTCTTCGGCCTAGTCTCGACCGTCGACCTTTTCATATTTCAAGCACCATCATAAGCATTGACATGTTCTCGATGTGCGAGAGCGTCACGATTGAAGATACCAATCCTATATAGTGCTTTAATCCCCATGCTTGGTCATGATCCTCGGAGTTCTAAAATTTTGCGCCTCTGACAGAATCTTCAGATACATAATTTAGGTAATTATATATTCATGTGGTCGCCATCTCAGGCTGGTTTACGGCACTGATAGGAGTGAGATATCGCCACCGCTGGCTCTTCTAAAAATTGTATATGAACCTCAGAACAAGTCTTACATACTGTCAACGTAATATTCGTCTCATAGCTAGATCCGTACGTCCACACGAAATGTGGGCAACCATCGCGTCGGTGCACTGTGAGTATACACGCAGGTTCAAGTTCGTCAATGTGGTAACAAAATCGAGTTGTTCTCTATTGAATTATAGGACTGAATTCAAGCCGACGAATCCTTGGAATGGATGCTCAAGTACTTATACCTCATATGATATGCATATCCAGCTAACTATAATTATTGTGGTATACTATCGAGATATCAAATTTGATCTGCCACTTCTTTCCAATGGAAAAATACGGACGTTGAAGTGGACTCTCGCATCGATGTATTTGGTTTATTATTTTGCTCTAGACTAGATCGGAGATCGAAGCAAGATAAGTTGTAAATACTAAGTGACGCCCGTGATGTTTGTCTCTTAAATAGACCAGAGAGCCGATCTTCCCCGCCAGCGAAGCTTTTGGAGGTGATTATAAGAAAGGCAATCTTTGGAAATGGCCATCAATGGTTACACATACTGTATAAGTATGTGACACGATATTCTTCACGACGGGTATCGGCCATCAAAGTAACAAGCAGTGCACATTAATATTTGAAATTATGAATGAACACCGGAATTAAAAACCGAAGCTTTCCCGCGAGCTTTCTTTCAGGTCGAGTTTGGCGAGGCTACCTTCCGCGAGTATTCCAATGTCGACGGGGGCATGCATCAGCAGCAGCCAAGTGTGTTGGGTTGCCGAAATAGGCTTTCAGCCGACAGCGACGCCAACGACACCACCCCACGCGATCCTTCAACTCCACAGGCTGGATAACGAAACGACAAGGCACGACATGACATGACATGACATAACCGCATCTTAACCTCCTCGCCGCCATGGACAATGTCGACGGCACCGAGCACTACAATCTCAAAGCCCCTGCGGACCTCCCAACTCTCCAAGTCATAATCCTCGACACCAATCCCCTGGCCTGGGACTCCCTCAACCGCTCCGCACACCTCAGCTTCCCCGCCGCGCTCTCCCAGCTCCTCATCTACGCCAACGCGCACCTCGCCTTCTCACAGTCCAACCGCGCTGCCGTAATCGCAAACCACATCGACGGCGCATACTTCCTCTCCCCAGCCCCACCGGGCACCGACACATCCGACCCGGACGAAGCGAACCTAACACCGGAACAGCAGCGTGAAATCGCACAGAGCAATGCGTGTAAATACCGTGGGTTCCGGCTGCTCGAAGATGAGGTGCGGGCAATGTACCGCCGCCTCATACGCGATACGGATCCGAAGGCGGTAGAGGAGAACCCGGAGACATCGTACCTGTCCGGCGCGCTGGGGCTCGCGCTGACGTATATCAATCGCGTGTGTTTCGGGGGTACGGGCGGCAGGTCGAATGGGATACCTGGGGATGAGAGGGGGAAGGTCAATGCGGCGGGTGGTCAGGTCGACGATACGGGGCGGACGATGCATGCGAAGATTCTCGTCGTGAGCGTGACTCCGGATCCTGCGATGCAGTATATTCCTGTGATGAACAGTATATTCGCCGCGCAGCGACTGGTATGTCGCGTTACCAATCTCCACCTCATCTTCATCCTATGAAGCAGTATTAACAATATGAGGGGGTGTGTAGAAAGTACCAATCGACGTCTGCAAGCTTCGCGAGACTACCGTGTTCCTGCAGCAAGCAGCCGACGCAACCGGCGGCGTATACATCGAGCCTGAAGCGCCAAGAGGCCTGCTTCAGTACCTCATGATGGGCTTCCTGCCAGACCACATCGCGCGGCAGAGTCTGATATTACCTACTAAATACGACGTCGACTTTCGCGCCGCGTGCTTCTGCCACAAGAAGGTCCTGGACATTGGGTTTGTCTGCTCGATATGTCTGAGTAGTATGCCTGCCTGCCTGCCCCTCAAACACCCACACATCCACCTGCCCGCCAGCTATAGCGCGTATATACAGTTGAGATTCGCTAACGATGAATAGTATTCTGCGAGCCGCCGCAAAATGCGGTCTGTAGCACCTGCGATACAAAGCTCGACGTCTCATCTCTCGCGAACATCGGGAAGCCAGTCGTCGCGCTGCCGAAAAAGAAGAAGAAAAAGAAGGCACTGGACTCACTACCGGAAAGCGGTGTCGCGAGCGCGGCAAACAGCCCTGCGCCAATACCTTGATTCTCTCATATCTGCTTATTCTATCGACAGTACTCCCGATATATAGATTGATACCCTTATTCGAAAAGTCTTAGATATACAGCAATTGCTTCGCTCAGCCGCATCTTCCGCGGGAACAAGCGTAAAGACACATCTTTTATGATATTCCAGGGACATGTCTGCAAACCCAAATTAAATCGAACACCGCTGCCATGCAAGAAAAGAACCAAGCCAATATGATTGCCTTGTCTGATATAATTAAGGAATACGAGCAACCAATATATAGAGAGTAAATATAATAGATCAACGCTTAGGAATTGGCAACAGCACGATAGCAAGGGTCTAAAAACAGATAAAGGCTTTCTTTACAGCAGCAGCCGTTTCGCCAACACCAGCAGCAAGAATATAGACAACCGTCGACCATACGTAGATGATCACATCCGGTCGCAAGTTAAGCCAAAGACGTGTACAAAAGAAAAAGGAACCAACCCAGTTTTCGCCAGCTATAACGACTGCAGCGAAAGGGTGGCTCGAAACACCGTCTAGGGACAGGTAGAAATGGCAGGCATGAAGTGAAGGACCATACACAAAGGGGGAACGCCGGCTAAGAATCTTTGATCTGGAAGAGAGAATATAAAACGGTACTGTAAGGGCTTAATACACTGGGTGTGGAAACGGGTGACGTTCGTGGGTCAATCAGAACGAGAGGTTAGGAAAGTATTCACACCGTGACGGACAGAGATTCTGGCCCTGAGTTAATTATTGTCAGGGTCAAAAGTCTGGAGTCAGTCAAATTCTATCAGCCAGTCGCTAGTGTCGGGTTCTGGTTCCGCTTCAGGGTGCTCGGACTCGTCAGACACCTTGACTGTGTCCTCTCCAGGGTCGGAGTTATTGGGATCATAACTGCCGTTCCCTTGGGATGGGACCTCGTTAAGTCGGCCGTCGATGTGGAGACTTTCCAGGCCGGGAACGAGCGAGCGGCGTTTACCGGACGACGACGATTTCTTCTCTCGTCGAATCTTCTCTCGCACTTTCTTTGCGGCTCTGCTGGCTGGGTCGTCGAGGCCGTAGGTCGGGTTGACGAGCTTGACGAGGCGACAGGCGCCGCCGACGGCGAGCTTCGGGTGGCGGCTGGTTCGTGACATGATGGTTTGTGGGGCGTCGTCTTTGCTGCCCATCGATGCAACGGCCTGTACAGAATATATCAGTAAAGTTTATGATAAAAATATGAATGAAGGTGAGTGGTTCGTACGAATGAGTCGGTGTTATGTCCAAAGACGAAAGTAACGCAGCGCTGTCCAGATGTCGTATTCTCAGCTTTGAGCGACATGATGCCGATGGCGGCTTCGCCCCAAATATTCGCTCTGCCATATCCTTGTGAGCCTGTTCAGCGTCGCAGCTGCTGGTCAATGCTTGATGTTCTCTTGTAAGCGATGTTATGGACGTGATACATACCCATGAAGTCTTCGTTGATAACCTTCTGCATTGTTTCCATCTCATCGTCGCTGTCGTAGAGTCTGTTGACGGTTTGAGCAGAGATCAATGCATGCAGCATGTGCTCTCCGGTACCGCTGACAACAGTTCCGACCTGTCGCTCTCCCTGGTCCTTGACGTATGTCCCCACGCCGATGAGTGCAGCGGGCCCAACTCTTCCCGGCTGCTTCATACCAATACCGCCGCTTGAAGAGCCGGCAGCCATATTGCCATACCTGTCGATACAGATGGCACCAACAGTGTCGGTTACGACATCGAAATTCTGCTTGAGAAGCTGTGGAGTTCCTGGCATCCCACTGGGGGTTGGAGGGAGGGCGGAACCGGCTTCCGCGATAGGACGTGTGGTGGCTCCTAGATGGGGCAGATCGGTCTGTTGGGCCTTGTCCCACTTGCCCTTGCGCTTCATGATCTCCTGGTACTCGATTTCCTTCTGCCACTTGGAGAAGCGGACTCGAGCGCTGTGAGCTACCAGAGCGTCGGGGGAGGTGATGGGGAAGTTCTGGTCCTTGGCGTAGTCTACAGCTCCTTCTCCGACCACAAAATTTGGGGGCACTCGCTTCAGAGACATCGGTTGGGAAGACTTCTCCAGGAGGAGACGGGCGAGAGCGATTGGATTTTGGATCTCTGTATCAACGTTAACAGTCAGCTATCTGATGTGATGAACGCGTGGAACGTGGTAGATGCATGTCAATGCGCTATTATCGGTGCTACTTACCCGGGGCTGCCCCAACAGCGCCAGTACGGCCAAAGCTGTCCATGATGGATGCGTCCGCTTCCACTGCTCCGTCAAAGTTGAGGTTGCTGCCATAGCCGCAGTTTGTTATCGGGTCGTCTTCCAGAACTCGGATTGCGATCTCCACGGCATCGACAGAGGTGCCTCCTTGCCGGAGGGTCGCCATCGCCGTCTGACAAGCACTATACATGCCATGGCATTAACAAGTGAAGAGTACAGGCTGGACGTATCAGATACAAGAGGGACTTACTTTCGACACGCCCTAAGATGCTTTTGCTCGTTATCCGTGGAGTGATATCCCGCACCGGCGTGCACAACGATGTATGAATAGTCTGGGTGATCGTAGCCCGAGCTGTAGCGTCTAATCGTCGTATACAGCGACTGCTCTGCAGACGCGGCCCCACTTGCTCGGGGCGCCATGAGAGCAACGTTCTATCAAGCCGTCGATGGAAGTGAACGTGAGAGATTGGAATTGGAATCTGGGAGAAATAGTGACAGGCAAACAGAACAGATTGGTCGTGGAGTTGTGTTTCCCGGAGTTAGTGGAAAAGAAGACTGTAGCACACTGCGCTGCGATGTTAGTAGAGGTCTTTTGACGGCGAGCGCGAGACCTGTCTTAATTATGCGCCATGTTCTACTTTCGTCCAGTCGGCGAGCGATCCATTTGAGAACAGTATATTTATATGGGTTTATGCCATACTAACCGTTGGAGACGAGCAGCGGTCGGTCGGCGGAGAGCAAATCGATCAAATCCGCTCAAAGTCGATCAAAGTCAAATAGGCCGAACACAAGATGTCTATAGATCAGGAGAGCTTGAAGGATGTTGTTCCAAGGAGGAGAGATGTGGAGGAGAGAGAAAATATTTTGGGACCTGTAGCTAATGTTCCCAGAGCTGTAGTGTCGTCGCTCTCGGTGCCGTGGTTTGTAGTTGCAAGTACGAACGGAACAGAGCACATGATATAGCAGCCCCATATATATATATATATATCTGGTATCGATAGTATCCTGCTTGCACTGTGTACCAAGGAGGCTCCAAGAGACCACAAACTATCGAAGTCGACCTCCGGAAAATCAAGAATCTGTGCGAGGTAATTCGAAACAGCGAGCCGGCGTCTAGTCCCGAGACTACGAGGTAGTCTTGAGACGGTGGAAAGGGCCAACAGCAGACGCGTTGCGACGTCAAAAAACCACGTCTGGCAGGCGGCTTAGCTAAGCAAAGTGCTGGTTTTTGTCGTGGATGGATCGAGGTCCGAGGCTAGCTCCGGTGCTGCAACCAGAGAATATCCGTCCTGGTGCTTTGTTTCTTTATGACCGTCGTAGATGTGACGTCGTAGATAAGGTACTTACTCAGGTTAAGATCTGATATCTGAGCTTAAAACGTCCTCTGGTTAGATCTTGTATGCATGCAACCTAGCTCTGTGCAGCTGTGTTTTGGAGCTCTGAACTTACCATCTTTGAAGGCCGCTTCTCTGCTTCTCGCGGGCCAATCAGATCGCGGCTTGGCACTGCCTCTACGTCTGGCCCAAAGTGGGCCTTCGTAAGCTGTTACGTTCGACGCCGACGCTCTCCTCCACACGCCCTCACCGACGGTCTCCCATCGCCAGGCCTTGCATTACATCTCGAACCTGCATACCGGCTGCTTCAATCGGGTCAAGCCTTGCGGCATCCCATTTGCCCGCCATGTCGACCTCTCAAACCCCCGCCGTTGTCATGGACAAGTGAGACCTTACCCCTCCATTCGATTCGCCAATTCGAGAGCAGCTAGCTAACGTCATGTCATCCCGCCAGCGGCACCGGCTACTCCAAACTAGGTCCGTCCGGATGCCCTAGAATAATTGCCATCTGAGCTCGTCTCGAGGCTGACGATGAAACTATTGATTAGGCTTCGCCGGCAATGACGCGCCGTCGTTCGTCTTCCCCACCGCTATAGCGACGAAGACTGCTGCTGGTGGGGGTGGAAGCGGTAGTGGAAGACCTGCTGTTGCGCAGAAGCCCAGCTTCCTTACTGGTGGTGCTGGCCCCGGCGGGCATCTATCTGCGAAACGTGGGACCGAAGATCTCGACTTCTTCATTGGCGACGAGGCCTTAAATGCTGCCAAAGGACCCGGTACGATACCATACCGTCACGATATATATATCTCAAGGAATAACAAGTCTGATTGTATCTGGGACTAGGATATGGAATCGACTACCCTATACGTCACGGACAAATCGAGAATTGGGTGCGTACCATGACTACCAAGTAATCCTGAAGCACGCTGACGATGGTAGGACCACATGGAACGGTTCTGGCAAAGCTCCATCTTCAAATACCTCCGTGTCGAGCCAGAAGACCACTACTTCCTTCTCACCGAGCCGGTACTATCCACTCCATTCATCCACATCCATTCATACAGGAAACAAGTTAACAATGGCCAAACCAGCCGCTGAACCCTCCGGAATCGCGAGAGTCCACCGCTGAAATTATGTTTGAGTCGTTCAACTGCGCGGGTCTATACATCGCCGTCCAAGCCGTCCTCGCCCTCGCCGCCTCCTGGACCTCCTCCAAAGTCCAGGACCGCAGCTTAACAGGGACCGTAATCGACTCCGGCGACGGTGTCACCCACGTCATCCCCGTAGCGGAAGGCTACGTCATCGGCTCCTCCATCCGCTCCATCCCAATCGCCGGCCGCGACATCACCTACTTCGTCCAATCTCTCCTCCGCGACCGCGGCGAGCCCGACAGCAGTCTCAAGACCGCGGAGAGCATAAAGGAAGAATTCTGCTACGTCTGCCCGGACATCGTCAAGGAATTCAGCAAGTACGATCGGGAGCCGGACAAGTTTCAAAAATACGTCGTCGACCAGGGCGCCGGCCGGAAGGTAACCGTAGACGTCGGCTACGAGAGGTTCTTGGCCCCCGAAATCTTCTTCAATCCGGAAATCTACAGCAGCGATTTCCTCACGCCGTTACCCGAAGTTGTCGACGGCGTCATCCAAAGCTCGCCAATCGACGTGCGGAAGGGCTTGTACAAGGTACATTTCTACTCCCTCTACAACAATAGCTACCGCTGACTCCTGTATTAGAACATCGTTCTCTCGGGTGGCTCAACCCTCTACAAAGACTTCGGCCGGCGGCTGCAACGCGACATCCGCCATCTCGTCGACGCCCGCATCAAGCTCTCAGAGCAGCGCGCCGGCACCAACGTCCGATCCAGCGGACTGGAGGTCTCCGTCATCACGCACAAACGGCAGCGCTACGGCCCTTGGTTCGGCGGCAGTCTGCTCGGTCAGACACCCGAGTTCCGGAGCTACTGCCATACAAAGCAGGAGTACGACGAGGTCGGGCCGAGCATTGTCCGGCGGTTCGCGCTGTTGGGTGGACCTGGTGGAGCTGCTTAGTAAAATGCTGGCTTCCTTGCTGGATAATGTACGCGAGAGAAGTAGTCGTTGGTGGAAGGGCAGGTGTCGATGCATACATATGTTTATATCTCTTTGGCTGTAGGAAATAAACGAGCTTTGAGCAGTCGTCTTAATATAAACATTGCACATACAGTATACATACTAGGGTGTCTTTAGGACAAAAAGACAGAAAAGATAATTTGCTGAATGTTGCCGCCAAGCAGGAAAAATACACAAGCTGTTCAAGTGCTAACCCAGATCTACAGTCTATTACCACCCCACAGCCCGGCTAGAACATCTACCAATACCCCAGCATCAATCCCACCCAACGCTATCAACCCCTCGTAAACCTTCCTCAACCCTTCTCTAACACCCTCATCTTCAATCCCAGCCATGTACCCATTAACATACTTCACCATGTCAGCATGCACAAACCCCATCCGCTCCTTCACATGCGCCTGCAACCGGCGAACGACATCGAGCATATGCCGCCGCTTCAATCCACTTGGTATCGTGACGACAATGCTGTCGATGTCTCCCGTGGCAGCTCGAGAACACAATACATTGCCGATAGCACAGACTGTATATCGAACGCAGTATGCCGCGGCCGCGAGGGCGGCAAATCGGAGGGATACAATGACTCCCCAGCGTACCCAACCGGTTGTTACGGCTGGTCCAGCGGATGCGAACCAAGCTAGTAGTGCGATTGCGCAGATGATTGTGAGGAATATCACCACCTCGCTGGATAGCGTGGTATTAGGCGTCGCGCTGGTGATATGTGCGAGAAGACGCAGGAATGTGGCGAAATATACAGCTCCAAGCAGGAGGTCGGCCCTGGTGGCTGGAACAGTGGGCATATATGGCGCTGCGACGAGGAATGTGACAGTGGGCGCGAATGTACCCTCACCCATACCTGCCTCAAGCTCAGGCAACTCAGCAGCCCCGGTTGACTGAGTGACCTTACTACCACCCCTCGGTCCCGTGTCCACTGCCTCAAGCGTTCGCCTGAGGTTTCCAGGATACGTTGGGTCCGGAAGCTCGGCTGGCGCGGAATATTCGCTGAAACCAGCGCCAGAAGATGTAGAAATGGAGAATGAAGACGCCGGGTGTGGGAATATGAATGTAGGGCTGAGGGTTGCCGGTAGCGGTGAGTTGAGTATATCCTCGCTGGTAGCTGCGGACTCTGCTGTTGGAGAGAAGGTCGAAGGGATATCTGAGAGGCGGTCGTAGCCGGCCTCGATGGGCGGCGGAGCATGAGTAGTCCTCATGACTCTAGCAGTCTGATAACACCTCGTTTGGTCTATATCGCTCTGTGGTCTGTATTTGCACATAAGTCAGCAACCTACTGAACGGTAAACTTGGCAACTGACTCGGCTCGGATTCGATACAGTGGTACCATGACACTTACATTTTTCTTCCGAATGTTATACCCATCAAACTTGGGGCTGATCGAGGTGCCTCCGGCAGGCCCAGCTTCGCTGTGCCGCAAAGGACTGACAGTATGGTTTACGAGACAATATTCGAGAAATGTCGAAGCTGTACACACCAATAGGGCATACCCGCAGCCATATCAACGAGCTCAGTAATAAAATGCTGCCTCGAAGACAGATCGATGGAGCGGGGGTCTATCCGGGTAATATGCAGCAGCTGTTACTACTGCAACATGCATCCCACGTGCCATGCTGGCATCTGGAAGACAATATCGATCGCCGGCCGCATAGAGTTCATCCGAAGTGTGGGTCGCGTGCATGAATTCGCTATCCGAATAGACGTAAAGTTGGCGGCAAAGGATGGACAGATGGATCGAAATATGGGACGATATATCAAGGCGACTAGTCCCAATACATGCTGAGCGAACGGTCAGATGGCGCGTGGCGGCACACCTCTGCGCAGAGTTCCTGCGTATCTTCTAGCTTATCCGGAATGGTGATAGTTTCACAAATATCGATCTAGCCTTCAGTTGGATGATCGGTACTAGTTCGATCTGTTAACAGTGTAGACACGGGGAACTTTGGAATTCTGTATGGCGCAATTGTTTGGTTGCCCGCACTAGACCCTTATAGCATTCTGGAATGCTGTTGATGTCGCAAAGTCTCGGCTATCGATATCTCATAGTCACGGTTTCATGATCATATGATATGCAGGCATGTCATTGCATCGAGGTAGATGTGCTTGTGTTACCATAGCTAGCAAGTGACAAATCTCGCGTGCTTCTCGATCGTGAAACTTAAAATTCCCGGAGACGCTTCTGCCTGGGCGAAGATTGGAACTTTCCAAGAACAAGGGATCCCACTAACCGAAGACGCACAAATATATTATGCGATTTCTCAAGGTACGAAATTATATATACGCTTTCAGACTAGAAGAATATGCACTCTTCTGTCCTGCCATGGCGCCAACGGAAGAAGTTAAAAACGGATGCCAAGAGCCAGGACAAGACCTCGAATACTTCGATATCGACCAGCTGCAGCTCAGATGCATTGACGGGATTGATATCTCGACTCAATATATTAGTGTCGAGATCAACAAACGACAGGCCGCTCAGTTTTGGAAAGAAACCATAAAAATCTGGGAAACAGAAAAATCAGAGCTTATGGGATTTGAGACCCCAAATATTTGACCAGGCAAGATGTGGTAATTATTGGTAACACCGCGAGAACGCCGACGGTGCCAAACCATGTGGCATTAATTGTGGATAAGAGATATCGGATGGTGTGACCCATCGGTCTGTGCACCAATCATGGCACAGCCACGCAGGATCCCACATTTTAGACCTATCTAGCCGCACGGACAACGAGGCTGATCGAATTCGTCGCGTACTCACACATGAATTCCGTTGGTCAGCTGGTACCAAAGTGCATATCTGCAGTGCTTCTTGGCCATTGCAACAACCTATCTCCCGGGCTCCTAGCTCAAGATGCGAGATCTACCATACAACCCAGCCCCGTAGCTCGCACTTGCCTTCATGATCTTGTCAGTGATAGTCTATAGATCTCTCGCGGCGCGCCGAACATGTGAGAGAACGTTAACGTACGTTACATAGGCGGAGATTTGTGTTGACAGAGACACCAAGCACCTGCGTTGTCTGCTTCCAAAAAGGACACCGACGTCCAGCCTGAGATTGCTCATATAACCGCAGCATGATAATTCCAATGGCCATCTGCGTTACAATTTTTGAGAAACGTATGTATCCTGCGAGACCAGGTCAAAGGACAGCGTTTGGTTCCAGGAGACAAATACAATAGGCTACGCGCTGACTTCTGAACATACAGACGGCGCAGATTGGTCGTGCCGGACTAGTGACCTTGAAAGGTTTTTAACTGATTGCTACGGTAAGAAATCCGAAAGCTTAAGCGTCTGATATCATAGGTTTTAGCGTGAATACCTTCGACTTAGGATATAATATACCAGCCCCATTGCTAATCGTGTATTTCAAACAATATAATGTTGCGTAGACTCTCCCGAGCCATCATTCGTGTAGGTATTGACAAGCCGATAACACCGCCCAGCTGAGGACTTACCACCAGTGCAATTCAAGTTTTGCAGATTCTGCTGCATTGTACCGACATAACGATCCAGGATGCGCTGGACTACGCAAAGAGCTCCAGAAGTTTTACGGGATGCCCAGCAGGGTCTGGAACAACGTGCACCAGGATTCAAGCGGATTTTTTGGATGCAGAGATGGCGAAAGCGGAAGTTATAGTAAGGAACTACGTTACCAATCAAACAAAATTTCTGGCATATCCTAGTTTCCCGTGCGAGAATGCATGAAGTCCAGGGTGTTACTACAGATCATTAACTTATTTGATTTTGTTGGATTTCTAGAATCATGGTTTCGATTTTTCGTGAAACAGCTCTACAAAGACCAGAGGAGAAGTGACAGTGTTCCGGAATTCTACACTTACTATTGGCACAGGCTGGGATTCTTCACTACTTGGAGTCCTTCCGGTCGTAAAAGCATCTTATGCCTTGACTGCCCACTCGACGTAGTAGAGGATGTGAAAGCCTCTCTTTATGAGACTGAAGGACGCCCATTCCAGGCTGACCCCTTCTGGTTTCACCACATCATCGTTGGTGCACTCCTGGGATTCTACAACAATTCCATTTGGACGATGCGAGAAGCCGCGTTACGACTCGAGAAGGTGGGTTTCGAAATTTCCTAGGTTATTCCACGTAGATATCTTTTGAAAGCTAGCCCCTGGAAAACATGTACTGACTCAGGGTTGTGCGTAGAAGAGACCTCAAATCCGAAGACCGACCCCGGACTATTATGAGTACCACGAGCTTATGAATCATGTTATCCACAGTAAGGAGACACTACTAGTGTCGAGTGAGATTGTATCGAAGATTATACAACGCCAGCGCGAATGGCACACAAGAAACTTCGAAACCAAGCCGGCCGGATCTTATGACGAAAGCCTGCGACGATATTCAATGCAGGTATACGACGACCTGAATTGTTATCACATGATGCTCTACGGTCTTAAGTGTCGACAGGAGTCTCTGGAGGGTCGACATCGGAACAACATAGCTTCGGTAACATACCGTCCATTGAGCCAATCTCAGACTCGACGCTGATTTTCTCTGCAGACATCGCTCATTGTAGCCCAGTATCACGGCAGTACAGCTGTTGGGGATTCGAGAGCGATGAAGGTCATCGCCGGCCTGACCGTGGCATTCCTCCCTGCAACATTCGTATCGGTAGGTGCTAAAACTAGCTATACAAAGTACCAACATTTTGGATGTGAGGCTGAACTACGGATTTTACAGGCAGTCTTTAGCATGGGGTTTTTCGAGGCTGATGAAAGCAACCTTTCGGTGTCGAAGAGCTTCTGGATATATTGGGCGTTCGCAGTTCCGCTCACGGTCGTCACCGCAGCCGTACTTGGATTAATTATCTATAAGCAAAGATGAAGGAAATTTCTGGCTTTAACGCCCATCGTTCCCGCCTATACGCCAGTGGCGCACTGTCAGTAAATGAATCTCAGTGATAAGTCTGAACCTTCACCATTACAGTGTGTAATGCCTTCGAATTCCAGGAGACATAGTACTGATACGAATATACGGTACGACAGTCGCGTCTTATATCAAAACGCTGGACCTGCCCGTTCAGGTAAATCTCTTATCTCGTTGGATAATATATGACGAGTCGAAAGCAAATGAATTCTTGAAACCTCTTGTCCTTTTGTGACATTATTGATCGCGCATCTGACCGTTGGAGGTACCCGGCTAGGTGAAACGATTTCACCCGTACATTCTCTTGAAGTCTACCTATATTATCAGACCCCATATCTCGCGGATATACATATCCGAATCCAGATGTTTTAAGACCAACCGCTTCTCTATAGTTCAGTCAAATCGCCTATGCACCTGCGTCTCATCTCGTTCCTCCTATCTGCAACCTGGGCTAAAAAACCACCTACGGTCACCAAACAAACAAGCGGGGTCAATAGCCGGCCACCCCACGGGAGGTCACGACGACTGAGGAGCATGCCGCTAGCGAAAGACAGCACGGCCGCTGAAACAAGCTGAACGGCATCTAGAGATATCTCCTGTTCCAATCGCATATACATGTCTCTCGATGCCTTCATCCTGTCTTTCCTCCAGACATCCAAGCGTATTTTCTCGAACTTCACATGTTCATATGCGGCTTTGACCTTGGCGGCTGTCGCTCTTTCGGTTGTGAGAGCGGTTTGTAGCTGTTTTAGGAGCTCGCCGTTTCCTTCCGCCTCCTTCCTTTCATCTGACATTATACTTTGCAATCGTTCATTCTCTTCCAATGCTGCGTTTCTATGTTCGTCTAGGACCTCCGCATATCTGACCAGATGTAGTATTTTGTGCAAATTTGCCTGTGAAGTAGTCAGCTTCCTGACATGGTTTTCGAATTCTCGCCTTGCCAAGAGAGCTTGTTGTTCGTGTCGCGCTATTCGCTCCGCATTCCACCCCGCCCATTCATATGACTTTCGTGATTCTTCCATCTGCGTCTGACGTACTGACTGACGCCCTGATGCAAATATACCAGTCTGGCCGCAGATACATTGCCCCCACTCTCCGCCACAGAGATAGCAGAACTGAGCACCGCATCGACAGATGATATGATTGCATCCTCCATTTTTTGCCACAATATATTTGCATCGATAGCATACTGCCCAATTTTCGTTTTCTGCTAGATTTGCTAGCCCAGCTACGAGCTCAAGCTCACGACAGGGACCACCGTGCATCTTCTGATGACACTGAAGACAAGTGACATCTTTGCAATCTAAGCAGAATGCTCCACCATCGTGGATCGACCCGTCAAGTAAGATCGCCTGGCAGCGATAGCAGGGGATAAATGTCTTCGATTTGAATCTCTGTTCCGCCGTCAAGTATTTGCGTAGCGTTGTTTCGTCCAAGGCTGATAGTGCAAAGCTTACGTCAATAACATTGCAGCATTGCGCTGGCCTTTCGATTTTCGCTGCTCGATCGAAATTCTGTTGGAGGCAGGAAAGGCAGTGTAGATGCCCGCAGCGCAAGCGGACCTCTTGATAACGTGGTATCTCTTCGCAGCATATATGACATACAAAAAGCCGAATTGGGTTGCAGTCATCTGAATCGTTCACATGCTGTATCGGGAAGAGCAGAAGGAGTGGGTTTGTGGGTAGCGTGCCGTTGAGGTAGCTATAAGTGGCTGTCTTGCTGGACTCTGTAGACATGGTGACGGTAATCGCTTTTCCGTGGACTATAGTAATTTATGGTTCGTGTTTCGATCACCAGAGCTTATACGACCGAGTTTTCGCAAGATTGATCAATTTATATCAGTTAAGCTGCGGCCTCTAATGGAATCGATATCCAGCTCAATATTTTAAGCCCAAGCGATTTCTCGGGAAGCTTCGAAGCTCGGAATTTAGATATGAATCGATGGAAAAATTCAGATGGAAGATTGTAGCATCTAACAGCTAATAGAATTACTTCTCCCATCCATAGACAAATATATATATGGAGTCTGCTGACTCTGGATCATGACCACCAAAACTTCAGGCATCTTATAGCTTAGTGAATTGCGGCACATGCAAAGAACCGTCTTTCTGCCGCTTGGACTGCATATATGCATGACGGCACAGCACGGCTTAATTCCCAGCAATTAATAAAATCTGATCAGAAGCACTGCGAGGAATCAGATTTGTGATATAAAGACATATCCCAGGAGACATTCGTAAATAAGTCGTCAGCTGCAGACATATGCATATGTTACCTTTGCTACCTTAAGGTCTAGTAACATTCTCATCTTCTCATGTCGATATATGTCTCAAAATTTTTACGTAGACATATGAATGTAGGCTTACACAATTGTCCCATCCCATAGACTAAGCCACCGACCGCAAGCTCAGCTATACTCGCTCCGTCCCTGGAAATTGACAGTCTTGTGCATGCAATGACTTGTCAGTGGTGTCCAGGCATCCCGAAGTCATCTCGATGTGTTGTTGCTGGAATCTGTTATCTCCGATCTCGGCCGGTGTCTCCATCGGTACGAGCAACCGAACTGCCTCACCGCCACGCGACTTGCGCTCGCCGGCGCTGTCGGAGCGCTGATCTGGTCCGCGACAGAAAGCATGCTGACACCCGGTTTACTAATCTCTCTCGCCATCACCGCCGTTTTACCCTTCCTCCTCCTCCGTCCTCCAGCGCTACCGCCGTGAACACGCACACTCCTTATCGTTTACTCCATCACGACGACCACGATCATTAACCACCAGCAATGGACTCCACAATCGACCTCCTGGACCCTTCCAAGGCCCTGGACCTGAACTACATCCGGTATCAGCTCATGTATGTACGGCCGCTGATCCCTCCGCCTCCAGAAGCACCCCGCTAACCACGCATGCATTTCTCGAAAACCTCCATAGCCGCCTGGAAGACACCATCGTGTTCACCCTTATCGAGCGCGCGCAATTCCCCCTCAACCCTACAATCTACACCCCAACAGCCCTCCCCGTGCCGGACTTCTCCGGCTCCTTCATGGACTGGATGCTCTTCCAGCAAGAGTCAATCTATGCGCGCGTGCGCCGCTACCAAGCGCCGGACGAGTACCCCTTCTTCCCAGAGGTGCTGACCGTCGAACCGATCCTCAAGCCGCTGGCGTACCCCAAGTTGCTGCATCAGAATGACGTCAATGTGAACGAGCGGATAAAGGACGTCTATGTGAATAGCATCCTGCCGGCGATATGTAGACGGTCGGTGGGGACGGGCGATCGCGGCGAGCAGAAGGAGAATTACGGGTCGTCGGCTGTAGCGGACGTGGCGGTGCTGCAGGCGCTCTCGCGTCGGATACACTTTGGCAAGTTTGTGGCTGA
This sequence comes from Orbilia brochopaga, assembly GCA_036872635.1. Taxonomy (NCBI): domain Eukaryota; kingdom Fungi; phylum Ascomycota; class Orbiliomycetes; order Orbiliales; family Orbiliaceae; genus Orbilia; species Orbilia brochopaga. Next base: position 1,498,645 of record JAVHNQ010000010.1, on the reverse strand, counting down.
GGCGAAGTTTCGCGAGGACGAGGCGGGTTTCACGAGGTTGATTAAGGAGGGGAAAGGTGAGGAGATTGGCAATCGGATAACGAAGAAGGCGGTGGAGGAGGAGGTGTTGAGGCGGCTGCGGTATAAGGCCAAGATATACGGGCGGGACCCGACATTGAAGCCAGATGAGGGCGGGGTGTTTAGCGAGGATGTTGGAGTGGGGAAGATTGACGTTGAGGCCGTTGTCAAGATGTACCAGGTAAGTGATAGTTGCGGGTCGGCGGCATGTTTTCTCGGCGGTGCTGATTGGATTCTAGGATTTCGTTATTCCCTTGACGAAGGACGTTGAAGTTGAGTATCTGTTGCAGCGGCTCAAGGAGCCGAAGCAGGAGGTGGCGGATACACCCGCCGGGGTCGTCTGAAGGCCCCTGCACTTTCCTTTTGCAAGGCAGCCGAGCTCAACGGCGCGGCATCGATAACGAGTTTGGGGGTTCAAAACAGGCATCTGAGATCTTGAAATTGCTATCTGGGAATATAGAGGTGACGAACTGACGGCGTTATGGATCTAAGCGATATCTCTTGGCTTATACGGTATGAGTATGTGTACGTATACGGAGGAGCGGGATCTATTTCCTCAATTCAGTTTGCAATGGATATGAAGCCGAATATACGATCTTTTGGGGTCGCTCACTTGTGTATGGTATCCGTACATGTCGCTAAATGCAATGACAGGCTTTTCTTCTACCCAACATCTAAGTCTAGACAGTGACATCCTGATCTTTTAGTATGATGTTAACAAATCTACACCTTCATATGGAAGTAATACATGAATACACGAGTGCGTCATGAGTGTGCCGTCGGCGGCCCGATTACCCAGACAGATGTCACGACTGCTTCTCGGCATCGTTTGCGGCATCGTTCTCATATCCCTCGGTCTTCATGTCAGCGATCCCCAGATCCTCGTTTTGCTCATCCGTCCGCTCGTAATCCACAATCGTCAGATTCGGATCCGGATCCGGAGCGTACAAGTTCTGCAGATAGCTTGCGGCAAGCGGATCTTCCAGGATGAGCGTGAAGTTGATCTTCCCATCGCGCGCATTGGCCAGCCCTTCGAAGAACTTCAACCACCGCTCGCGCTCTTCGGGGAACATGCTGTCGGACGTCTCGCTGAAGATGCGGCTGTGCAGGTCATCGTAGACTTGTGTGAGCAGGCCTTCGAGGGTGGTGAAACGCCCGCCGAGGGTACCCGGAGTGAGATCCAGCTTGATCTCGGGGATGGAGAGAGCGCATGTCTCGGACTTGAGGATGTCGCGCGCCAGGTCTGAGGGATCGGTGACCTTGAGAGTGACTCTGCGGCCGCTAGATGGGACGGCTCCGCCTGTTTTGACCTCGTTCGATTTGTCTATTACGCGGAATGTGTTAGATGCGGTTGGTTATGGCAGTGCCATAGGATGGTTGGATAGCATAGCTTACATCCGCAGTGGTCACAGACGGTGCTCATGATCACAACTTCCTGGAAGTGAGGTATATCCACCATTTTCATGTTGGTGACAGCGTGCATTGTGCACGTTGGACAAGTCGCAGGGAAGCTGTACACTTCATCCTTGGTGATCTCGACGTCCTCGCCATCTGCCAGCGTGGACACCTCTCGTGGCGGCTGCTCCTCCGTCTCTTCGGCTGGCAAAGCCAGAGCTTCGTTCTGCTCCTTCGTTCTGGGATAGTCCGTTCTTGTCCATTTCCCTCGAAGGTCCTCCAGCACAGGTTGAACCCAGCTGTTGCCGGATGGGTCATCAAGTTCCAGAACCCAAGGGTATGTCCCTGTGTTAACATCTTCATCCAACATCTTGTGCCCCTTTTCCAGAAATTGCTCAATCTTGTAGTAGGTCTCCTTATCGATATCTTTCCTCTTCTCCTGGTCTGACTCGAGGTCTTCCAGCACGGTGGTCAACAGACCTTCGACAGTCGTGAGCTGGCCCCGCTGAGCCGGTATTTCGAGGTCGAGCGACGGGAACTTGCACGAGCAGCCATCGGATTTGACGACTTGGCGCTGCAAGTCGGCGGGATTATCGATGCGGAAGACGTACTTGACGCCACGAGGCTGTATCTTGCCAGCGGACTGGATCTCGGAGTTCTTGAAGTGGCAATGCGGGCATTCAAACGACATGAGGATCACCTCGCGGAAAAACGGAATCGAGATGAGCAGTAGCCGAGTGGTGCCCTATTCATTGGAAGAATTTCCGTTAGATTTGTCAAAAGCGGTGTCTGATATTTTGTCCTACATTTTCGTGGCAGTTCATGCAGAGCGACTCGATCTCGTCGACGACTTTATCTTCATCCGGTTTGTCATCCACCTGTTGAGCAGCAGAGCCGACGGGCTGGAAGAAGTCGGTCTGGGTAGTCGTGTTCTCGACACCGTCAGCCGGAGCTCCATCGCTGTTCTCAAGGAATGGCATTCGAATGCTGGATGCAGAGTTTGAAGCTTTGAAGCTACAAAAGTATATCGTGTATCGTGCCGTTATTCGTAGCTATACGTCTGGACCCGTCGATATATTCGTCTATTCGATGCCCGCCTTGCTGGAAAATACAAGAGAAAGAATGCGCCTTTATACACAAGTGCCCGAATAAAAGGGAAAGAAGAGAGTCACAAGTTGGGCCGTGGTGGAAATTTTTTACAGGTTGATTGAATTAGTCACGCCGCAAGAGCCGCACAAGTTTTTCTGAGCTCGAGCGTCGACGTTTGCCCAAAGCGGAAGTGGCGAATCTGCGCCGGCTTATCGATAAGCCCCACCAGCGCAACGCATTCAAACGTCCTCCAACACTTGTTTGCTCCTATTCTTATTTTTCTTATTTTTCAACCTTCACGAACCCTCCGGCGGGTTCGATCATATCATCGGATTCAACTCTGATAATCACTATCGCAATACGGTTACTCGGTAAGGTTGGGGAAATTACGTGGCGACAGGTATCCCCGGTACTAGGCCGCCAGGAGCTGCTGCTTCCAGGGACACTCACCCGCCTGGCTGATTGATATGTTCCGCCTGTCACCGCAACGCCCTCTGCATCCGGACCCGTTCCTGCACCCCTTGCGATATCTCAATTGGATACCCGAAAATAGCAAAGCGGCAAAACAGCTGCACGACATCGTGCGCGGAAACGGATCGAGAGATGAAGAAGGGCTGTTGTGTGGGGAACACGCTGAGCCCGACGTCCTCACTTTCGTCATCGCGCGGCCCCTATATGAAGCGTCCCGTTGTGACTCCAGCAATCTAACTGCATCCGATGCCGTCCGCACAGTTCAGCGACTTCAAGTTTCTGCATGCCAGGCCGGGCCACCGGTCGCGCTGGACGCGAAATTCTCCACACGGCGGTCAAGGAGCTGAGCTAACTTGATCGAACGTCGGATTCTGCAGAACTCGCGCCCGCCAGTTCTTTTTATGCCGCAGTCGCAAAGAAAAAATCTGGCAGCACCACTCTGGCGCCTAATCGATGGATGCCCACCAATCGTTTCACCCTGACGCACCCTGACGCGGACCCTTGCCAGCATCCGAGTGACCGACAGTCTCTGCATACACAATCCTCAACACCCACGCTCAGGTAACTGTACGCCGAGTATATATACGCTTAGGCCACCCTCGCCCAAGCTGCGCGGGCCACTTTTGATCGCCGGGTAGGATCCGAAGAAGGCTGCCGCGGGGGGGGATCAGCGGCCAGCAGACTTGGGTGTAGCGAGCGAGCCTTACCTGCAATGTCTAGCAGCGTGCATGGTTACAAGCGCTTCGAATCACCATGAGATCGCGGAGCCCGGATCTGGTAGCACGGTACGGTATAGTATGGTAAGGGATGATATCCTATCAATTGCTGCGGGTTTCCCCCCTGCGGATCGTTAACAGGGCGCTAGCGTGAACTCGGACAAGTAATAGACTGGTGTTCTGTGAATAGGTTATATAAACCTTGTCTTCGTGCACCTGGTCGGTCAGGTCGATTGTTTGCTTGATTGATTAATTCACGAGTTCGTCTGGTCACGATAAAATGGTGCGCGAATTGTTGCATTTTTGTTAGCACAACGCAAGGTTTCTCCGCGTGATTTTCCTTTTCCTTTCTTCTTGCATAATATTTCTCTTCTTCGATCGAGTTTCTTCTCCTTCGGGCTTCTTGAAGCCGTACAATTTTTATATTGGATCACGTTTTTATTTCTTCGCCTGATCTCATATACACATAGTCACCATCTAAAGTAGTTCGACATGGCCGTCCTCCCCCGTACCGTAAAGAACAGCCGCAGCTGCCCAAAGCTGCAGCTCAAGCCCCTACAAACTAATCCAAATGCCAAAAGGACCCCCTCCCTCGCCAGTCTTCCCCCCGACATCATCTACCAGATCTGCGACCTCCTGCCGAACAAGGATGTCCTGAAGCTCCAGCTCGTCTCGTCCACCATCGCCGCCAAGCTCCCCTACGCGCGCCTCGACGCCATCCACACCCAAAAGACCTACTACCTCTGCTCCTACAGCATCCAGAAGCTCGAGCGGCTCATCCGCAACCCCTCGCTCGCCGCCCGGGTCACTCACATAACCTTCGACGTAAGCGCCCCCTATGTCCGCCTCCGTTCTCGCAGGTCCTGCCTCGAAGAAGCCCGCTCGTACCCGGAGGAAGCCCTACAGCGCCTGCAACGCTGGTGCAGCACGCACACCCGTCGCTGGAACAGCATGAAATCCTCATGCACCTCCCGCCGACCCTCCACCGCCTCCCGGGTAGAACGGGCCGCAAACTACGAACAGACACTCGAGCAGACATTCTCCCTATTTCGCGCGCACTTCGCCGCCAACGCCCCACCCGTCGAATGCGACGAGGACGGCCTCTTCCGGCGCATCACTGCTGCGTTTCAGGCGCTCCCGAACCTCGCGGTGCTCGAATTCGCACACACAAATCCGAAGACCGAGGACCGCGCAAACATGCTCTCGCGGTGGCGCGAGTATAACGACCACCTGTACGCGCTGCTGTACATTGACCCGAAAGTCGAGCTGAGCAGCGGCACCTGGCCGTGGAACTCCTGGCTGCGGCCGCAGACGCCGTCGTTTCTCCTATCGACAGCCATCCCCGCGATTCTCTTCTGCGCAACGCAAGCTGAGCGCACGATCTCCGAAGTGCGCGTGGGGAATACATCGTGGGGCCCACAGAACTTCGGCCTGATGATATCGAAATTCGAGCCGCAGCACGTGCGGCGGAAAGACGGGACGCGCGAGGGTTGGGAAACGGCGTATTATCACTGGATATGCCGGTACGTCGACGACTACAAACACACATTTGGCAAACTGCGCCGTTTCGAGCTCTGCCTCGACCCGGAGGAGGAGAAAGGGGATAATAACTCAGGCCGGCTACCCGAGTTATCGCTCTGTCTGTTAACGATCCTGAAGAACGTGGAGGATTTGAAAGTTTGGCGCCTCCGCGGGCCTATGGAGCAGCAACAGCAGAACCACCATCAGGGGAGCTTTGTGCTGCCAACCGATACGCTGCTGCCGCGCCTGCGGAGACTGGAAGTTGGCGAATACGCGGGGATAACGCTGTCGGGACTTACGGCATTCATTCTCACCAACAGCGCGTCACTGCGACACTTGACTTGCGATTTGTTCGCGTTCGGTGAAAACACGCATTCGAAGAAGGACATCATGACGTTTTTGAAGACGCTAAAGGCATCGACGCAGCTGCGGACGCTTAAGATCGATTTTCTCGTGAGTAGGTTGAAGGTGAACAGCGGCAGGCCGGCCGGCGAGAGTATCGACCATGTATATCTGGGTGTTAGCGTTCGCGGCGGCTGGGAGGAATCGGACTGCGAGTTCAAGGTCGGGGTGAAGCGCGTGTCGATGACGGCGGAGGATAACCCGTCCAAGAGCTTTTGGATGCGCAAGAGGGGTTGGGAAGACTTTATCTGTGACGTCGCAAATCATTCCGGGCTGGGTTAGTCATGAGGGATCTGTTAGATCTATAGATCTTGGATGCTTCCTTAGGTAGCTAGTAGATAGAGCGTGCCATGTATTTAATCTCGAATCCGAAGGATTTAGTGGTCTCATAATATCAGAAACAAGCCGGCTATATATATATATATATATTGACGTCAGGCTTGACGAGTCTCAGTGAACATAACCCTCGGGTTTTCTTTGATTGTTATAAACACAAGTGTGCATTGCGATAAGACATTGCATTATTGCTACCATAATAACAGGGCTAACAGAGCGCAGCCGGAAAAAAGCATGCAGGGAAAAATAGTATATAAAGATCAAATGTTCGAAGAGACAATTCGACCGATGCACAATCAACGTCGCAATTATAATAGAAACTTTGTAAAGCAGAGAAAGCAACATCGGAATGGCAGCGCCGTGCATAAAAGAACATGGTGAACACCTAGCTAAATCAAAATTTCAGTCTCGCCCGCTCTTCAGTTAACATACTTGCCCACCTTAACACCGAAAAAATAGTCATATACCTTGCGCCTGCTTTGCGGTCTGGCTCGCAAGACCGTCTTATTTATTTTGGCTCCTCGTGCGCTTTGAGACAGGCCGCTCGTCAGCCAGGTCGACAGGAGCACCATCCCAGCTGTAGACGTTCCTTCTAGTAACCGTGTACTTCGCCGTCGGATGGGCAACAGCATACTCCCTCGCCTGTTGTCGCAGCTCCCTCTTCTGTGCTCTCTCGGCGGCGGCCAGATCATTCATCTTGGCTCGCAGCCTTCGTATTTCCAGCGCCATCTTCAACTCCAATGCTCTTTTTGCGCGTCGCGCCTTGACGTCCTTCAACTTGATTTTCCGGCTCTCCTTGTTCCCCTGTGCGAGACGTGCGGAGTCCCGCAGGAGACGGAAACCGGCTTTTTCTTTATACGTCTTGGCGCTGCGGAGAGAGGTGTTTGACTGGAGACTACCGCCGAATTTGATCTCGACCTTGCTTTTGTAGTAGTCGTTGACGAGACGAGGTGGTACTGGAGGCTGCGGCTGCGGAGGACGTGCTGTCGAGCTAAAAATGGCAGGAGGAGGCTGGGCAGTTAGGTTCAGTCTGTTGCAGTCGCATGGCGAGCAGCCGCAGCGGAAACAGAAGCGGGCGTTGCAGCTATATGGATCAATTTGTCAATTACTGATCGGTGAACTTGACGGTTGGTTGTAGCATATGGATATAATATACTTACAGACACACCATGCCGTTGCATCCTGCAATGCGTTGAATGATCCTGCTACACTTTGGACATTGCGTCCATCCTTCCTCCTTCGCAAGCTTCCTGAGGCCCTCCGTCTCCGGATCCTCAGGGCACAAGTCCGAGTGCATCTCTTTCTTGCAAGTCGTGCACGTCAGCTTGTTGCAGCTAAGACAGTATGCTGCATCTTTCCCGATATCGCTAAGGTATATGTCACCCTCGCAGGAAAAGCATGTGGCGACCTTGGAAGCTTCATGCGCCTGCCGCATGGCGAGGACGGTATTCGCCTGCGCATCGTTAAGGACAAACGAGGTCTCGGCAAGCGGGAGGCTCGCGCAGCACTTCGCAGGGAACGCCGTCGGGTCGCTGATGGCGACCTGGTAGTTCTGCAAAAGACAGTCCGGGCAGTGCTGATGGCCGCAGGGCAAGCGTACAAGCTCATACCCGGGCGAGCTATCGCCGCAGATGGAGCACTTGGCGGGAAGCTCTTTGCGATAGACGGGAGCGAGGCCGCGGGCGTCCCCGCTCGTGGTCCAGCCGAGCTGCTGGGCGAGGGAATATATCGTTTTGCTGGCCTCCGCGGCTGTGGTTGGATCCTGACCTAGCGCTGGCAGGCCCTTGCGAGGCATGTCGAGTTGATTGATGATGGATCCTGTGGGGAGGTTGAAAAGGGAAATAGACTAGCGAAGGATCCGAGTTCTCAGAAAAGATATCGAGACGGGTCGGCGTGTGTGAGATGTAGATGTTATCAAGGTGTTTGTCGAGCTATGTCTCTGGGGCTTTAGTAATGCTTCGGGGAGAAAAGCGGTACTTGGAGGAGCTTGGTGTTGTAGTGCGCTTCTGGCGGATTTTATAATTTCTGGCGAAGCAGTCCGTATCACAGGAGAGGGCTAGAAAATAAAAGCAGTCGTGATCCCCGGATTGCTTCCCCGACGTCCATCGCCCGTCTTTTGGATCCTGCCGCCTTGACCACGCAAGGATCCATTCACGACGTGGCAACGCACCGCTGTGAGAAATGCAACACCGCTCTTGTCCTTACCCGAATTGGCACACGTCTCCTCAACTGGGAATAGTTAAATGGATGAATCTCTAGACGAGCGGATGTCTATTACCCCGGGTCCGTGAATATTTAAGCTTCAAATTGTGCCGATTGACTAACAATATATATCTCGCATGATACAGCTAGTGATGCAATTTTTTCGATCTTTTCGGATTTATAAAAAAAAAATATATGGAGACTGCCTGGTCTTTTTGCCTTCACGTTCTTCCGAAATGCTAGAGCTAGAGGTGTATCCGCCCGGTATCGATATCGATCATTCCAACTGTTCGACCCTGTTACCGACTGCTCCCAGCTTGACGAAGCTGGCGCTCCCCTTCTTCACTCTCGCTCTAGTCCGTTTGCCGACCGGAGAGCTGGTTTGCAGAAACGTCAGAAGCTTGGGATCCCCATCTCGCTTTCGCTTCTGGCCGCGTGTCTCCATTTTCGGTGCCTCCTCAACTGTCTTTTTGCTTTCAATCGCCGGCTTGCCGACTTGGCTCTTTTCTTCGACGACCTTTGCCTTCGGCTTACCCTTACCACGGCCTGGAGTAGCTACGCCCAAACTCTCCAGTTCCTCTCGCAGCGCCGTGATCTTGACCGCATCGTTGAGTGCATTTGTCTTCTTGGCATGAAGATTCATCAGAGAGGTCTGATACCGTTGCAAGGTCTTTTGCTTCTTCGCTGTGCTTTGCTGGTGTTGGCGCAGCGATTGCTGATATACCGGCGTGCCATTGGGATCGTTCTCATCGGTGGCATCGAGTGCCGCTATGATGCTGATTTTCGCCCGGACACCACTAGTGCACTGGCATCCTCCGCCCCAATCCCATGTAATCCTGCCGCATGCAAAACAAAAGTCCGCTCCGCACCTGCATTGATATCGTCAGCCGATGCAAAAAACTGATTAGCGTACGTTCTCTGAGAATCACTGCGCACAATGACATATGCGTGGGGTGGCGAGGAGGAGAGGGACATACAAGCAGTGAATGTGGTTGCATCCACCATTCTTTTCCACCAGCCGACTGCATTTAGGACATGGCAGCATCTCTTTCCTGATGGCGAATTTCTCCAACTCGGCCACGCCTTCCTCACCCGGGCAGAGCTGGTATCTGTGCATATTCTCCCCGCATTTGACGCACGTAAGCTTCTCGCAAGCCGGACAGTATGCTGAGAACTCGTTGACCGATGTCACGGCTTCCTGCAGCTCGCCCTTGCAATGCGCGCAGTTCACAAGCTTCTCCGAATCAAACCTTTGTTTTATCGCCAGAAAGGCCTCGATCTGCTCTTGCGAGAGGACGAAGATGGTCTTCTTGGGATCTAGCGGCTCGCAGCACCGTGGCGGGTAGCATTCCGGCTCATTGATTACCAACTCGTAGTTTTGCTTGATGCAGTCGTTACAATGCCGGTGTCCGCACGGTAGCTTGACCGATTCGTAGAGGAACAGTGCGTCGTCGCAAATGAAGCAAGTGGCGGTTTGTTCGTTCGAGAAGAGCTTCTTTGTCGTCGACGCGATACTAGTTCGCGAACGTTTAACCCATTTCAAGCCGACGGCCAAACTGTGAATCTGATATTGGAGCTTTGCAACAGCGGTAGCGTCATACGGAAGCGGAGCTTCTGCAGGAGCGCTGTGAGCTGGTGTCGTCCTCTTCGCTCTCAGGACCACTGAGCTTGAGGTTGCCATCGTGTTCGTAGATTTCCGGATATTCCCGCTAGTGTCAACGCTACAGATCTAGGCCTGTGGTTCAGAAGTATATAAGTTCAAATTTCCTGTAGGATGCAAGTGAATGAATTACTAGTGTTAGCATGCTTCGGAGAATGACGGGAAGTAGACGTACGTGGACCAGTGTGCGCTGACAGATAGCAGGATCTTGGAGAAGCAGCGCTGTTTTGCGTGATAATGATCGCGATATCGAGAATCTCTTCCCGAAACTTCCAACTTGGGGTCCAGCTCGACCGATTTCCTAAATGTAGAACAATTCTAGTTGACGTAGATAGTGCTTTGGATATCGTATACATAGATGGTCTAGGAGGGGGCCGTAAGGCCCCGCTCGATGGAAAGTTCCCTAGTAGGGTTGAGGCGCTGTATATAGGTACGTATATTTGCGCAATTTTGATCTCCTAGGATCCTCGCGGGCAACGTCGAGATCTTCAGGCTTGAAACAACATCATATTTAATCATGGACCTATAGATGCGAGTATATTAGTACAAGACTAATCAAAATATTCCGCATACCTGATATACTGACACTGCAATGGTACGCATAGCCATGAACAATAGGTATACCACCATAATTATATTGCACTATCAGAATCTAACTCAAAAACAGCCACATTGCATTTGAGCTCTATATACCTATGATGCTATTAGCCTGTCCTCGCCCCAATAGATGCTGGACACCAGAGTCCGTTGAAAAAAAAGGTAAGAATCGCCGCCATCGGACCCTCCAAAGATTTAGATGTGCGGATACCTAGGTAGCCACCAATTCACCTCCTTTGTAAGTCGGTTACACCATAAAGTTTGGGACGGAAAGTACCGGTGTATCCAACATCCAAACCTTCTGGCCAATCATCAGAGCAGGGGTTTAAATCGTATCTTATTCTTGTACAGTACACCAAAATCTACTCCCGAGAGGCCGTGAGCCCAAGCCAATTGCCAAGCGAATTCTACTCCAAAAAAGTGTTGGACGTGCAAAAGTTCATGTTAGACAGGGCGGACAAAAAAAATGTAAAAAGGAAAGGCAGACTTATGCGTCCGCCGGGAGTCGAACCCGGTTCTATTGCTTGGAAGGCAATAATGATAACCGTTACACTACAGACGCTATCAAGCTTGAAAACCGAGTCTCAAAATGTGCTCATAAAGCTTACAGCACTATTACCGCGTCAACATCTACACAAATCCGTAGAATCGACTGTTACTCATATACTCAGACGGCGATATGCATAAGTAGGTGTAACGGCAACACTATTGAGAGGTACATTCACATGCGCAGACTTGATGCGTACCAATGAGACTTCCTTAAGGCTAACGAAATTTGGACAATAAGTACATTTGTGGCTGGGCAAGTTCAAAGTCTGAAGCAAAGATACTACCCCATAACTACTTCCTTAGACTTCGATCCAGATTCAATATCCACCGGTTACAAAAAAACCATACACTAACATACCGTGGACATTTTCAAATATTGGTGTACCCTTCCTGGCGCGGCTTTAACTCCTAAACATTATCAAGTCCCATAATCGGCCAATTTTCCGTATAGACTTTGCGACCCGCATATATACCCACGCGCGCCTCTACGCATCACCACGGATATAGCCCTATATTGCAAGCGAAAGCTCGTTCACACCATTTGCGCACGATCTACCAAAAGAGGTGTCTCTTCTCCACTTTCAGCATCATCTCTACCTAGAAGGTTGGGTTCACGCTCCCTTTCCGGCGCCTTTCCCTTTGGATCTTCGTCCTCTCGCTTCCTCCCTATCCCCAATAACTTCTGTAGCTCTTCTTGACGGCTTTTGATAAAGTAGAGCCATAGCCAAATCAGAGACCATCTAATCGCACAAGCAAAGTAAGCCGTCCATAGACGTATGTATATCCTCTGGAGCGCAGTAGGGATAATAGCGGAGAATGCGCAAAGTACTCACAGCGAAACGAAGATGACGAAAACCCCAGGTATCATCGTGACGATCCACATGATGAAAACCCCGATTCCCGGCCAATACATGATCGTATTATGGACCATAGTGATGAAAGCGATGAGTAGCGCGTATACGAATAGTCCGGCTAGCAGAAGCGCCGGTATCACCCTTAGGAGTTCACATATCAGGAATGCCTTTGTCCGAGGAATCGGCTTGTTGTAGTAAATGCTCAGATACCAGGTGACGGCCGGGTAAAGAAAGAGCACCAGATATAGGATGGTGACGAAGCGCGATCTGCGCGTTTACATTTACAAATTCGTTAGCATATTATCATCATCAAGTTTGAATTTCCAGGCGATATTTTATAATATTATATTGCAATATGGATAGATTGACCATGCATAGTAGAGCGTAAGGAGGATGAGGGAATATATTAATAGCCTTAAAGGATAGTATGCTTACAGCTCAAGGATAAAGTTCGACGAGTAATACTGGGACAGCGAATACACCAGCCCGAAAAAGCAGACCAAACCCGCTTGGAAGATAATCCCGAGACCCAGGAAAATGCGCAGCCGCCGCCTCGGATGGAATTCGTCAGCCGGGTCCCCTGCGTTGTCCGGAAGACTAATCACCGGCACCGTGTGCGGAACACCGCATGTCGGGCACGGTTGGACGTGATTTGAAGATTGGGCTTCCATTGCTATAATGTATCTAGAAATCGCCAGGCCCATCTACTCGCCAGCGGGCCTTTATACAATCGGGCGGAAGGGGTCGTTGTGTTGTGGCGAAGGCTTCAGGGCACCCACGCGGCTTGACGGAGGCTAACTCGAAAAAAAAGGGAATCGGGAAAAGGCGAGGGGCTGATTCCGGGTATTATATGTGCAGGCGTCAGGAGCTAGCTCGTATCAACATGCAGATTTCAGGACGCGTGGCAGGATTTCATGAATAACGTTAACGCGGGCCTGACAACGTACTCAAGTGCCGAACCGAGTAATCAATCAATCTGCGGGGATTGGCGAGGCGCTGGCTTGTCGCGCCGAAGGATCCAGTATCAGATAAACGGGTGGCTTTGTAAATTAGCGGCCGGCGACGAGTGGTATTGTTAAGCCGATTGACGTTCCAGGAACGATATGAATGGTTTACAGGTATGTCGCACCCGTTTGTGCGACAGATGTCTTTGGGGTGCTACGAGTTTGTCCGCGAAATCAGGAAGATATCACATGTAACTACTTCGTAGGTCAATATTTAAAAGCCAGCTTCAAACATACTTGTGCCCCGGTGCAAGTTCCCCCAAGTTGTTTTCAGGGCAATTGGAATGCAATTTAGGTGGCAACTAAATGCGGAGTTGGCCCCCACAACTTGCATCCGCAACTGCCGGATCGCGTAGCAGGGCATTTTGGCTATCAGTTGCAGTGGTACTTCGATAGTGAGGTTGGCTCGGATAAATGCCAATAACACACGTGTTGGCTAGCTGCACGAGTGAGTGCACTGGTCTACCAGTTGGGTTGGTAGAGCTTTGGCACACTGACGGAGAAGGATACGACGTGCAAGGGTCAATGAGACATAAGTGCTAAAGTATCGAATGCGGGTACTCAGTCGCAATGGGCATCTGTATAAACCGCAAATATCAGTATTGCTTCGTTGCGAATTCAGAAGGCCAAATATGGATATTAGCAAGACTCGCTTATCCAGGAATTTGTGTCCGTGAGGTAAATTTTGAGCTCAGGCGCATTACGTATATTCTTAGAAGTGGAGAAGAGGAAAAGACTCATCGCGTAAGGGAGTTCATATAATTGTACGGAGTAATTGAGTCATTAATGCATTCAATAATTTCTTGATGACTCAAAAAGTTATGGCTGGGGGTACACATTGTAGCATAGGGAGACTGGGAATATTTCGAAAAAGGCATATCGCTCAAGGAAATCAATCGCAAATCGGAACATTGAGTAAGAACTTTGTGCAAGCTGAAGGGAAATAGTATTTCCTGATAGGGATGTTGAGGCAATAGGATGGAAAATGACATGTATGACACAGAATGTCCTGCTCATCAAACCAGCACGATAGCCCCAGACTTCAACCCGTCCGATTTCACTCGCCTCATAGCTGGTGCAATAGGAAAAGGTGGCGGGGCCCACTTGATAAGAACGCGGCAAGGATTCACAGCCAAAGCCTCCTCTTCAGCCTTCAGTTCCGCGGCTCTCGCGATCTTCTCAGCCTTGTCTTTCTTGACCTTTGCCTCCCGCTTGACCAAGTTTCTGATGACCTTGCTCGTAGTTTTCTTTGCTGGAGGCGAACGATAAGCGTAGACGCTCTCTGGACGTCCAGCTTTTGGCTTGGAAGGCGGGCGACTGGATGGCCCGGGATCCGCCGGTCCTGGCATTGGGTTGATGCCATTTTGTTTGCAGTAGTCGAAATATTCACGCACAGTCGGCACTCCACCGGGGCCAGATCCGGTCATTTTAGATATTTGCTCGTCAAAGTAGTCGGTCAGAACCTTCTCGTTGAACGGAATGTCTTCTGTAGCTTCCTTCTCAGCCTTAGACTTTTCCTCTTCCTCACGTTGCAATTGGCTAGTCGTCATGGCCCGCTTTCCCGCCTTGATCTCCTTCTTGGTAAGCTTCTTGCTGTCTTGAACCGGCATTTGTAGTGTTCCATCCGTCCCGTTCTCTTGATCATTTCCTTCGTTCTCTCGGTTTTTGTTCTCCTCGTTTTCCTTATCGGCCTCCTGATCGGCTTCTATGCGTTTGTCGCCAGACTTGCGGAACACCCCGCGGAAGAAGCGAGAAAGGCGCTTGCCCGTTGCCTTTTCCTCCATTTTTTTCTTCCATTTCTCGGCTGCGACTCTAACAGCGCGGTCGATGTCTTGTATAAACTGGTATTCGCGCCAGAGCCTCTTGTATCGCTCGTGGTTGATTATCTTTGCCATCTCCGGAATCTGCTTGTTTGGCATGATAATCTGTAGATGGTGGATCTCGCCCCAATAATGGGCGCGGGCTTTGATCTCACCATAGTACTTGAAATAGCGGGCTGGGAAACCTGGATTGTCGAGAAAGTAGCACAAGGCGAGATTGCTATACTTTTCGATAGCACGGACGCGCTGGTCATCGGCAAGATCGTTGGTGAACTGAGCGGCGTGAGCGGCAATGGTCCACAAATAAGACTTTTGCAACTTCGAGACGTCCTCATCGGGGGTGTAGTTTGCAGCTTTGACAGCATCCTCGTGGCTGGTATCGTAGAAACCGCGTTGAGCGAAGGAGCGGACGACTTCGACAATCGGATGGACTGGCTCGGGGAATTTGATGAGCTTTGGGTGGTAGTAGTAGCCAAATTCCTGGGACGGCAATGGGTCGTTCTACGTATGTAACCGTTCAAGCTTGTAAGCTCCCATAACTTTGAAAGGGACTTTGAACACGTATAGTATGTAGGACAAGCGCAGAGGATCACTCACGCGATTCATATTGGTATTAAAGTACGTCAAGGTGTCTCTGAAATCCGAGGTAGGAAGAGATGGTAGACACAAAGGCCAGTCGGATGTCTCCGAATGTAGCGGCTCGTGCGTGCAGATCGGAAGAGGCTTAAGTGCCTTATACTGCGAATGGCAGATGGGCTTTCTAGTCTTTCGTGCGTTCGCGAGAGACTTGACCTTGCGTGGTGGAATACCGACCCTGCGAGGTTTCGGCTTTGGTGGCCACCGTGGTTTCCCGACGATTTCTACGTCGCTGTCCTCCCAGTCCTCTTCGCGGTTAGGGAGCTTTGCAAGCCGTGCTTTTTCTACTACGTATATTCCAGGGAGGCGGCGTCGGAGTTCTGGATGTTCGCCGAAGATCACTTCTTTCGGGCGATCCATGTAGATAAGTATATGATACTAAGCTAAGCAGATGGATGTCAGACGGCAGTATGATACCAGGCTGTGGGTTTCGATACCTTACCTTGATGATCACAGTAGATGGGTAGAGAATGAGTGATGGGGAGAAGTTTGAATAGTCACAGTCATGTGTGCACCATCTTCTGTTTCCAACAATTTTGCTGGTCACAAATCACAAAGCTGAGCGTCGAGAATTCACCATGGCATCTCCTGAGCTTTGAATATGCGTTGTGTGTGGTATTTTCCATCTGGCCACAAACAACGAATATTAGCTCCAGCTCCGCCAGGTTTCTTGGTTTCGCCATTTGGCACGACCACCAAAAGTATAACTACCTCAGCTGCTTCGATGCTACACTCAAAATACATGAACCATATGTAGCGGCTGAGTAGCTGCAAAGGGTACACAAGTTCGCGGGGGCATGGACAAGTTCAGGGAGCTGGTCTCCAAGCTCAACATTGGCGACCTGAGCAGGACGCGGTCAGTCGATACATACGTACCGCCTGCCATGAAGCGATAGCTAACGTCGCGTGCGCAGATCTCCGAGTCCGCAGCCTCCAGCTCACGATTTGGTGGTGAGACAGAAGCAGATGTATGCCGCCTGACCTACTACATGGCATCAGCAGCGCTAACACGACCATCTCAGACTCGAAGACCTGCCCGCCACTAAGGCCTTCATTGATAGGTTTGACTCCCTGACACAATATCGTATATATGCGTGTATACTATACGTTCGCACAGCTAACAGGCGTCTCGATCTCACAGCCTCCCACGACATGTAGTTTCTAAGAAAGCTGCGGAAAATGACAAGAAGGCTGCCGTATGCTACCATCCACATATAGCTACTAGAATATACCCATCCGCAATGAAGCGTTTTTCTAAAAAAAGTCAATAGGAAGCTATACAGCTGTTAGGGCGGGTGGATGAGCTAGTAAGCTACTCTGCTCTTCTACTATACGGTTCACCCTTAACTCATTCCCACATTACAGATCCGCTCGCACGTAACAGCTGCTCACGACCTCCGAAAGTATGTCGAGGAGCTCTCTGATGTCAAAATACATTTATCGGTCGCGCAAGACCAAGCCTGTATGTATATAATTCCGCCAATAATCTCCTTTCGGTTTCCCATTGAGTCATCTAACGAATGGCGCAGACTCTCTCCACCAGCAGCTGGTCGAGATTGACCGCGAGCTCAACCAAGCTGAGGCCGCCGCATCACAAGTCGATCTAGACCGGCTACAGCAGACCGAAGATGCCATCTTTGAAGTCTACGCCAAGAAAAAGAGGTATACTCCGCATGAACTACCAATATTTACTGTCTATTACCATCGTTGCTGACATGCTGGCAGAGCGGAATTGAACCAGAGGAAGCGAGAATACGAGGAGAAGCTCGCCTCATTCCAACGAGACCGCTACGTCGTATCAAAGGATTTTGACCAGCCGTCATCTCCGCAGTTGCATCTCCCCTCTCGAGCTTCCTCGAGCTCGTCGCCGGTCGTTTCGCGTAAACTAGCAAAAGGAAAAGCCACGGAGATTCGGCTTGAACACGACGAGGCGCATCGAAGCGGGTTAGATGCATTCCTCGGTGCGGACGAAGGTAGTAGTAGTCAGTCTCCAACGGTTAATAGCACCCTCACCAACGCGAAGGCGAAAGACACCAGTGGGAAAAGAGGAAAGGGTAAAACGCTTACTAGCGGGATACATATTCCCGCAAAAGCAGCACCGGCAAAGCCGAAAATCGACATCATGGCGGATGAAGATTTCTCCGATTAGCGACACAGCATCTGCCAAAGATTCGATGTTACATATATCTCTATTCTGAGTCTAATGTACGTACAACATCTGTATCAACATTGGTACTGCATCGGCGCCAGACTCCAGAACTCCCACCTTCGGGTATCTATCTATGTCTATTTATCGATCTATCTATGTACAATACTGTCTATACCGTCAATAAAATAGATCCAGTGGAAATCTTTGTCCTACACAATATTCCATTCATCGAGATCCTCATCGGCCATCACATTCAGTTGTCGAAAAGGTTCGGCGTAACGGTTACCCTCAACTCGACGAGGGGGCTCCGCATCGCGAATTCTGGTCGCTCTCGCAGTGTTCGGCGGTCTCGGAGCAGGTGGCCGACGAGGAGGCTCACCAGGCTCTCGCGCAGCTTCCCGGCCACGCTGTGTAGACTCTCGACTAGGGGGCTCGATAGGTGTATGCAGGAGATTGGCCGAAAATATATGGTCCCTCAAAAATCTGACGCTGAGTTCTTCATTCCTCATGAGGTTGAACACGACGCTCAAGTACTGGTATGCGATCGATAGCATGATGACTGTACCTCCTACATCGTACACCGATATAACCTGGACTTGATACTCGCTTGGTAGCTCTTGTAGCCACTCCATGAGCATTTTGATGGTCTCGGTGTGGTGACGCTCCGCCCACGCGACAGTTATCTCCAGCACAGCTGAGTGGATGCCGCGATTGGGTTCGTCTCGGTGCGATGCTGTGGCCGGCGGCGTGGTCACAGCCGAATTCCAGACATCCTTTAGGAGGCCTCGAGGTCGCTGCCTTCTAATCGGGAGCATGATGGGTGATGATCCTCGCAGTATACGGTATGTCGGCTTCCGGCGGGGGTCCATCTTCTTTGTCAACTTCGTCAATAGCCCAGCAGCCGTCACAGGTGCAGCATCGTTGTCCGCTTGTCTGAGCAGTTCAGCGACCAAGCGTTCGGTAAACGAAGGCCGAGGTTTAGTAGGTGCTTTCACGAAGCATATTCGTTCTGTCGCCGCCAGGACCTCCGCACTGTTCTTCGTCGTTACATCTGGGCCGTCCTCTAGTTCGCTTCCAGGCGTCTTCGAGGTGTTACAAAGGTCTAAAAAGCACACGACATCGAGATCGGAAGACTCGCCCGGCGGTTCCAGCAGCTCTTTGATGGCCCATGACCACGGAATGAACTGTTCCGCATGTTTTCCGCAACACCGCTCACACAGTCCGAATTCGCCCATGGCGTTGTTGTTTCCTGCATGGCCGGCATAGTGGAATAGAAGCAGATGATGGCCGGGGCTCGAGCGAGCTTTCCGATGAGCTACTTCGACGACTTCCTGCTTCCAACTGTATTGAGCACCGCGGCCCGGTGGTATGACGGCTTTGATGAGGTTCTCCTCCGGTAAGTCGAAAATATCGCGGCAGGTTTCTACAAAGGCCGCGGAGGACTTGAATCCGTGAGTGCTGTCGTTCGCGAAACTGAAGGATATCACGAAAACTTGTTTATATGAAGGTGGTTTACTGGGCTTGCGCTCCATGGCGACTGCCATCATGATCTGAGAGCGCGGGTCGAACCATTCCCCACTACTCAACATCCGGAAATTGAAAAGTGTCGACGTTTCTCAGTGTTGGTATCTGAGAACTCCAGGGTACAGCTGGCCTGTTCCTGGTGATATCTTGTAGAGTTGAGGACGAGGGTAGTGATGCGCAATCGAGGTTGAATCCCCGAAAATCGGATGATAAGATAGATGAATGAATGCAGTGACTTGTGACATCGGTAGCGTGTTCCTGGAGATCTCGAGATGCACCGATCAGTTGAATGGAGGAGAAAAAGACGGGTCGGAGATGGCGGTTATTCGTGGATGCTTTTTCGCGAGCTGCGAGCAGGATGAAGCATCTTTCTAGCTTGCGATGACCCGAGGACACACGTTGAGGGAATGTGCCATACATACACACCTATATATATATTATGGGAGTTTAAATGTGATATGTCCGCCAGATCTATCTTAAGGTTGTCCGATCAATCGGCCGCATACGTGCGCGTATTAAATAAACTACACACCCAAAATCTAAAATCGCCCTGACGGTATGCGCATGCATATGCGTGTATCAGAGTTAATCGAAATCTTCGATCAACACCGTATACAAAGATAGAACGCGATGATGGAGATCGGGGTCTCGGTAAATATAATCATATGAATATATACCGAGGTATATACCTAGGTATGGGTATATATCGACTCTGAGTCTGTCACTGTGATAGCCTTTGCGCAGTGATAGATCCCAGTCAATGGAGTATAGGTGAAACATGAAGCAAGACGCAACGATATACATCATGGTTATTGCTGCCCATGGTCAAAGGGGAGCTTTCGCGATGTCGTTGGAACACTCATCGATGCATCTGTTCAACTTATTATCACATCAATTTGTCTAATTTATGGCATAATAGATCTAGCCCTTTAATATTGTGTGAAATAATGCATGCGTGATCGACTCTCTATCTTTCACGAAGAGGCTGTTAATTCTCTGAATTAATGTGGATAAGGAAACAGGAGGTGCGATCTGAAGACCTAGCAGTAAATGAATGCAAGCCGTGTTCCCTTCCGACTAAAGAAGCCGAATCACATAAACGGTGGACTTAAAGGATAGTAAATAGAGGCAAGGAGTCAAGGAAATGATGGCTATGGAGTAGGGAGTTAAGTACGCCTGACCCAATATGTTGAAAAAAGAGGAAACATAAAGAAATTTAGCTAGTACACATGCCTGTTCTAATCACACGATTGTCGACAGGTCTTAAGAAGGGGAGCCTGGCTTTATTGCGCGCGTTTCATGATTCCAGAAAGGTCTGTCGATTTCTTGATAGCCTTTCCTGAATCAAGTAGGAACTGCTTCGCCTTCTTTCGAATACTTACCCGTCCGGTTTCCAACTGCAAGGCATCCCCACCGCTATTGTCGTTGGTCCCTTCGCCGACACTAGCGCCAGGAGCCTTAGACCGGGGCTCAATGTCCTCCCTATACGACGCGATGGTTCCTCCCAATGGTGTCTCAAGAGTCACGTTTTCTTTTTGTGCGGGATCAATATGAGGATTAGCTATAGGAACCGTGGCCTGGGTAGGCGCCCCTTTTGGCTCCGGAATCTTCTAGATCCCGTGCTCTGTCCCATGCTCTGTCCCGTGCTCTGTCCCGTGCTCCTTAACCTCTGAAGTCCCTGAACGGAACTGTTGAATCAAGTTCTTAGAAAACATGTTCTCCTGAACAACTTCCACATCGATATAATCGACTCTCATCATATTGAAAATGACGTGCATATATTCATATGGCACGGTTAGTGCTATAGTCGTCGAAAAGGTCTCGTGTACAGAATCAACTTCTATACCGAATCCAGGAGGCAGCTGCAGAAGCCATTCTATGATTGTCTTCGTGCTGCGTTCAGAAATCTTTCCTTTGCTGTGTATTCGTAAGGAAATCGAATGAGTCTCCTGTTTTGGCGCATGGATGGAGGCGGCTAACGGGCTGGATGAAGTGAGTGCAGGCGGTGAGCCTGCAACTGGTCCGAGCAACTTTGCATTTTTGATGGGAAGAAGGATGGGTGTTGGTCCGACCAATCTCCGGAAAGTTGAGACAGCCGTCTCACTTGCCAATCTTGCTGGTTGCGTCAGGGACTGGTATAGCTGAGCTAAAGTACAGCTCTCATCCAGATCCTTCATCTTGTACAACTCCGCCACCACTCTTTGGGTAAAGGACGGGGGATCCTGTCGACAATTCGTGGATGTGAAGGCGTCCGTCGCCGCTAAAACTTCGACTGTTCTGTCCAGTAAGAGATTTCCCCTCGTGGCTCTCCCGGAGTAGCAGCAGTCTAGAAACACTGCGACGTCCGTGTCCTCGAGCGAGCCTTGTTGCCATGCCCCTTCAAGCAGTGTCATCCGTATCAAGTTCCATGAGATTCCCCGACTATTCGGGTACAGCCCTTCCGCTAGAAGCAGTTGTTTCGCTGCATCTACTTCGCCGTGTCCTGAGTAATGTAGTAGTAGCAGCTTTCGTCCTTCACAGGAGCCTGCGACTTTGACAATCGCTGGAAGGATATTCGTGATCCAAAAGTCGACCGCAACAACTCCAGTGGGAATAACTATGTTAGACAGGTTGACATTTTTGAGGCCAAAGACTTTTCTTCCGGCTTCAATGAAATTTGCTGCGTCCTTGGCGGCGTCCGTATTGTCGTTTTCGAAGTGGAATGACACCATGAACACGAGCTTGTACCCTCGATACCTCTGCGAGGCAGCTTGCTCTAGGGCAAGCTTCAACTGCATCTCAGACTCAGTCATTTCTTGAGATGCCATCGTTGAAGATCAGTAACCTCGCTGGCTCTACTGAGGCCGAGCCTGGCGGGACTTGGATACAAGACCAAAGGAGGATCTAGGGAGAAAGTAATCGTAAGAGAAAATAAGACGAATGGATTGTGCAAGGACTGAGAATAGAGCAGTGGCTTGGTGGTAGATATAGCAAAACCTAAGCTAGACGAAGCTCTTGACTCCTAGAGGATGTGATGTGGGCTACTGACAAGGTGAAGAAGGTTGGAGGTTGGAGGTTGGATGAAGAGAAGAGGTTGAGTACCGCTGAGAAAATCGAAGATTCTGAATTAATAAGATCACTAAGTCTGTGGGTGCGCGAAGAATCGCTGAGAAGATTCTCTAGCATATGGTGTCAATGTGACTACGTGGTCGCAGAGAGCCATTTTGAGCTCATGGTTCAATAAGATGGTTGATCAATTGAATATTCTCAAAGCTATAGAAATCTACTCTCTCAAACCCGTACTAAGATTCATCATGCATTAATACCTACCTACTTAATTAAGTACTGAAGTAGGTATACACTAGAGGGAGATTTGTTCAGCTGGCCAGGTGCACTGAGTGTTCAAATATTATCTGCGGTCGCGGCCCCTCCATCGACTTTTCTTTGCTATTGGGCCCGGGCGTATTTTTACTTGTACTTACTTTTGTTGAAAATGAAACGTATATAGATTTGCAACCATAACACTATAGGTTACATATTGTCAAAGAATACTAAGATTTGATCTGGGCTACCGTTATCGTGTATCAACAAGTCATAGAAGTACAGTCAACGTCCCACGATCTTTGTCTCGTAAATTCTGCAAGACTGTTGCATATTGTCACTGCGTGTGTTGTAGATACTTGCCAACCTCCAATGACACTGCAAAGCCCAGCCAACATCTCCACAACCTCCTCTACCTCAATGCAGGACGCCACCAACGGCCCTAACGATGCTACCACCCCACAGATAGCCCTCCAACCGTCGAACGCCTCCACGCGACCTCCCCGCCCCCGTAAGCAGCATGTCCACCCATACATCCCCGCCCTCACCGCCTTCCTCTCCTCTCACGCGGCACCATCCACCTCCATAAACCCCACCGTACCACTGAAACTCCGCTACGACATCTACGGCCCACTGCTTCTCCTCCCGCCGACATCTCCACTCGTCCATCCGCCATGGAGCGACTACCTCGCCTCGTTGCCCGCAGCTACCCGGGGATACTTCTACGGCGTCCTCGCGGCCGCCTTTGCGGTTACGCACATCGCCATCAACGCGCCGATAACCACAGATCCAGCTGTAGGCGGTAACACTATTCGCGCACCGCGTATCACAGCTCTACATGGCGACTTCGGCCTGTGCGAACCTGACGCCGAAGATGATGAATCACCGGGAGAAGCGGCATTCGATCGCGCGTTCTGGGCACGTGTCGTCCAGCATGGCGTTTACCAGACCTGGGCGCCAGTGCATACCATGTTCTCACGCGGTAACATATCCGAGAAGGAGCGTATTCACAATTTAGTCGCCTCGCAGATGCGAATGCGGGATGAAGGTGGGAGGACTGTGGCGGCGGTTGATCTATTCGTTGGGATAGGGTATTTTGCATTCAGTTATCTGAAGGCTGGTATCCCCGTTGTATTCGGGTGGGATATCAACCCCTGGAGTATCGAGGGGTGCCGTCGCGGCGCAATTGCGAATAAATGGCCTGTCGCCGTCGCCACCACGCAGAAGGATGTAGTGCTAGGAGGCGCGAATTCACCACGGCTATGCATATACCAGGAAAGTAACGTCCATGCGCCGGCTCGACTGGCGGCTGTGAAGGAACGCATGCTGGCGGCGGGAAAAGAGTGGGTTTACATCCTACATATCAATCTAGGATTGCTGCCGACTAGTGCGCAGGCGTACGAGATCGCAGTGGCAGTGCTGGCGCTGAACGATACGACCGAGGAAACGTGGGTGCATGTGCATGAGAATGTAGCCAAGGAGGATGTGGAAAGTCTGAAGGATGCGGTTGTGGGTAAGTTCGCGGCGTTGGTGGCGAACGCCGGGATGGAGAGGGACGTCAGCTGCACGCATGTGGAGTATGTTAAGAGCTGGGCACCGGGGGTCTGGCATTGCGTGTTTGACATACGCATAGCTCCGGTGGGGGGGTGAATGTCATAAAAGTCAATGAATATACAGGAGCGGGTATGTGTAGGATATGTTGGAAGATGGTAGCAACGAAATGTAATCTATGTAATATACAGCATGACCGTCATCATGGCATGGATCGCTAGAGAATGCAATTAACTAAGGAACAACTGGAGATATCAAATATATGTACCACATGCATCGCTGCCATGAAGTCGAAATACTAGAATAAACCAACGAATCATCAATCAAATGCATATTCACATGAGCGCCGCTGTTCGTCGGTCGGTCAACCCCCGAGATGCGCCCAAACACTTTGCTGCGCCAAAATTCGGACTCTGGCTCGCTCTTCACGCTTCTGCCGCGTCTGTCGGGAGACGGTGCGGGTGGGCGCATCTCGTCCCTGGAGTACACTCGGCTTGATGCGGACGCCCAGGCGGGGAACGGGGGCACCATCGACAGGACCGCACCGCGGGGCTGTCGCGTACTGCTAGTGCGGCGGCGGCCCTGGGCGCTGGACGCGGAACTTGGTGGGAATGTTCTTCTCGATGATCTTGAGGCTGGCTTCGTGGTCCCATCTCTCTTCTTGCTCGTGGTCCTCGTCGTGCTACGTATTCATATAGCTGTCAGTACGGCGCCGTATACATCCGGTTGAGGGAAGACAATGGGTAAAGTAGTACCGACCTTCTTGAAATGGGCAATGTCCTCCGGATGGTTCAAATCCTCCTCATTCACGTCGCCGTCGCCACCATGATACTTCTCGAAATGGTGAATCTCATACTCGTACTCGTCGTCCCCGTGATGGCCAGGCCCAAGCCCAAAGTCGGGCAAACGGTGGCCGTCCTGCCAGGCTGTCTCGAATTCCACCTTGGTAATCTCGCCGTTATGGTCGAGGTCCATCAGCTCGAAGACCTTGTTGACAATCTCCTCGCGTTTGGCATGCGGGACTTCCTTGGCTTCGTGGCCCGTCTCATCGTAGGCGTGGCCGGAGATCGGATTGATGCCGTATGTGCGCAGGATTTCGTCATGTGTCCAGGTGTGTGAGTGGTCGAAATCGTGGAGGATGAAGAAGGAGGCGGGGTCGAACTCGTTGAAGTGGTGCTCCTCTGTACGATCACGGATTTCGGTCAATTGATATGAATTGATGGACGCAAGATGTGCTCGTGGTCGGCATACGCACCCTGCATGTGTCGGGCGGCCCAGTCAAGGTTCTCATTGTCGCTGTGGTGGGACCCGTGCGCGAGAACTGATGCCGCGGAGGCAAGCGCCGAGAGCACAGCGGCGCGCATTTCGAAAGTACAGTAAGGGAACTCCTATTCCACCCGGCTTGAATTCGATGACTTGAAGACGGCGAGATTGAAGTCAAATTGATGAGATAGATGAAAGTATGTACGCAGAAGAGAAGAAGCTGAATGAATGATGAGAGTGAGTGTAGAATGAATCCGAGCAGAGGTAAGAGAACCGAAGTATCTCTAGTTATTTGATCCAGGGGCGTCGCAGCGCTCCAGGGATGCCTCGACAGGTCAACAGTACCGAGCTCCGGGTGCAATGCCTTTGAAGAACACGCTGTTATGTATGCCGACCGTCGACAGCCAATCGATTACTCGATCTGAGCACGGTCAGCAGCATATGCCATCGAGCTAGGATTGATGCCCCGGCCCGCCGCAGCTTTGCCCGAAGCAGCATGGCGGGCAGCAGGCAGTTAATCCGACGGATCTTGATCACTTTGACAGGATGGCTGGCTGTCGGCGGCTGCAGCTCAGACGCATGCGGAAGTTTCGGCTGCGGCAAACGGTCGCCCGTTCCGCCAGCGTCGGATTAAACGGCTGCACCACAGCTGCACTGCTGCAGATGTGCATACGATAGCGGATGCATATGATGGAGTGCAATTGATTGAATTGGAGTTGCAGAATTTTTGAAATCAGAGATGCATTGCACGTCATCGTGAACCGGAGGATTGAACATGCCAAGATCTGTCGGCTTGGCGGCATCAATTCTTGCAACAGCCAACGCATCTACTTAGCCAGAGGAGAATAAATACTTATATACTCTGTGGACTAATATATATAAGTATATGATATCGTCTACAATCTTATATAAATCTCTCATCCGCTAGTACCGGCTCAGTTGTCCCTGCCGCCTCTCTTTTGCCCTTGACTTCTCGAGGTCCAGAATTCTCACCTCCTGTCGATGTTCTTTTGCGTCGCAGCGAGAGTCCCCTCTTAATGCTGTGTCGTAGACCATTCTTCCTTCTCTGGCATTCTGAATGACAGACATGAATTGTCAGTCAGACTGGTATATGTTGAGGGATTGACGCTACTACTATACGAACCCCTGCAAAGACCTTTGATGCTTGTCGTTCTCGCGGTCCTGCTACTCAATGGACAAATCCCTAGCCTCAAATGCCGCTGATTTACTTCAACTTCAGGGACGTCGCAGGTTTTGGTTCGCGAGGTGTCGAGCTGTATGTTGCTGCAGGCAGTGCAGTAGAGGTAAACAGTTTCGCACATTTCTAGCCTATTCCTGTTTACTAAATTTCTAGTACTTTCGATTCTAATATTGTAGCAATATTTTTCTGCCGTCGTTGGCGAATTGAATTTTGTTTAAGATCGTAGACTTATATAGTCTCGAAGCCAGTCCGCGCAGTAGGCCAAAGGAGTAGACTTATACATATATATTTATATAGCCCCGTAAGCCAGACCGCACGGCAGTATGTATGTAGTAGAAAGGTATGCAACCAACGTAGTGGGCAGTCCATACTTGCGGGATACACTTGAGTAAGCCGTGGCCACGTGGGATACAAGTTACGTCAAACTCGAGCGGGGAAATCGCTATAATTTCACAAACTATCTATTGTATGTATTGCTGATATTATATAAACTCACGCTCGGAAACGATAAATTTCTAAAATCAGAGCTCAGGCGAGCTTGCGGTGTTCATTCGGAGAGATACATGGTGCTATATATGGATTCGTCGGATTTCTCTAGTGCGCGAACTCGAGTTTCGACTGTGCTAGGAAAATTAAGTTGACTGCTGAAAAATATCAATAGAGAGCAATTTTGATCCGATGACAACCATGCATCGATTTCTAGTAAGAAAATGGCGCTGGGCGCTGGTAGTTTAAGGTGGAGGCCGTCTTCTTATTTCCATGATGCATCACTATATCTCACTCCCAGACCGCCCTTAGTTATTCGTCATATTTCGCATAGAGCATTCTCGCTTCATAGTCGCCGGCTCATTGTCGGATAGTCCACCGAGCTCTAGAATGACACAGTTTTAGAAATATCCTAGATGAGTTCGATCAAGCGGCATGACATATGCATGTTTGCTATATCATAGATGCTTTTCCAAATATCATTCTGGTATATGAACTTACACTTATAATGGACAGTGAACTTGTGTTTGCAGGTCAAATTTTCGCAATCGTTATCAGGGCCAGTCGAAGTACCTTGGAAGGCAGGGCAGGTACACTGGCTGCAGTGGCCGTAAAAGCCCACGGGGTCTCCCAGGCCGACAGGCTTTGGAGGTTCGGGATTTGCCTCCGAGGTCGAAGGCACGTCTGATTTATCCTTTGACGACATTTTTGGAAATGAGTATAAGCCTGTAGATGACAAGTTTAATTGAGGGTGCAGAGGATACGGTTGAGAGCAGATGTCGACCATTTCTAACGGTGCGGTGGCCCTACTTTATAGCTGGTCTTCGGTTTAAAGTCGGAGTCAATGATACTCAGGCTGAGCAGCTGCAGCCTGAACTCACGTCACAAAAATTGATTCACAAAGTATCGTGGAAGGCCGTGGCCATATAGCCATAGGGCTCTCTACTCTAGGAGACATTTTTGCTATTGGCCTACCAAGCATACGCACGTCTATGCGCGCACGCACACACACACATACATACATACATATTTAAACTGATGATGGTATGCACATGGGTGAAGAGTACAAGCTGATAACGAAATTTTCTCAGCCGTGGGGCAGATAATCCATCCGGATTTTCGACACCATACCACGATATTGACTATAAGAAATTGCAAGATAGCCAGAGTCCACTGTTGCTTTTGAATTCATTTTCTTTCTCATAATGCACGTGTATCGCGCGAGTTCTGCTTTCGTCGAGGGTGTAATCAGCAGTAGTATGGGGAAAGGCCTTTGCGAGGCACGCTAGCGCTCCTTTATTGTGTAACGCGCTCTAGGTCATAATTTAGTAGGCGGCATGTTTCCCGAGACTAAAACATATTTTGCGGGGTAACTAGCGTACCAGGATCGGTGTATCGGGTATCCAATCATTTGTCCGCGGTATCTCTATCGTTGCATATGCATATGGCCCCACATGCATGCATGCATAATTCATATGCTCATGAATCCTCACTTTGTGATATTGAATCACTATCCAGCGCCGAACAGTTGACAACATATTTAAATTACATGTACAACTACCTTTTCCCCGCAAAGCTTTAAAGCTGACAAATGTCCTGCAACTAGATAACCTGAATTGTATCCGTGTATCAGTTTGTATTCTTCTCATGCATGCATGCAAACTTTTCACCGCTCCACTGACTCGCGCATTGTACAGGTCAACTGACATATGCGTGTATTCTGTCAGCCTCATGTCAGTACAATGCATCTTTGGAGAAAGCATATGTTAGAGCCCTCCAAGCCAACAATTTTCAACCTCAGAGCCTTGAACCTCATTGCTGCATCACGTCTGTTCTACGTATACCTAGCCACGTCTATCCAAGACAACGGGCTCGCCTTGCTGTGTATGTGCATATGGCATATAATACCCCGTGGCTACATTCGAGAATCCAGCTGTGGTTGCGTGGAGTCCACCACCGCAGTAAAGATAAATGTCAGACTGAGGTGGCATCCACACTCTCTACTCGGATCTCCGGGGGGTGGGGCAAGTCATATCTCAGGCATTAGACCATTTGGCCGAGACATTCTGCATCGATACCCATCATTTCTGCTTGTTGCCCCGCCGCGATACTTAAAAGCCTATTTGCGTTCCCTAGTATTATATCATGCGCGACTCCAGGATATGCATGTCGGAATGCAGCCGAGGCGACGGATGATTTATCCTAATTAGTCCTCAACTCCAGTTGACGGGTTACAGATTGTCGCGCCGCTGTATTCTATCCAAGCGGGAGAGGGGGGGTGGGCCGTCGACGTGATAGGTCGAGGTCCGCTGAGCGGTCTTGTAGACACGGGTCACAAACCTTATTGCTTAGACCCACATTGTTTCTTGAACTGGACGTGCCGTACTTTTGATCCGGATGCACTGCATTCTTTTCGAATTGACTTTTTTGAGAGAAACCTCACTCGAATACTGTCGCAAGGTACATGTGACGTGGCTTCGAGCATGTAAATTGTCATTCATCTTACGTGCATGCATACACAGCTTTTTAATGCATCGGCTAAACGTGCCTGAAAGGATGTTACTGAGAAATAGCAAGGTAGAAATATTCAAGCCTCACACTGATGAAATTGATATCCGACCGCTGTGACTTATCTTGTAAATCAGACGCTGGACGCAAAGGCTGTGACCCCTCGCGACCGATCAACCGTATCAGCGTCAACTGCATCGCCCTCGTTCTGTGCGCATTATCACCATTGGTATATGCAAGAAGTCGAGTAACAGAACAGAGTACTGGATTGGGCGACGACAGAAAATAAGATGACGTTGGTGAAATTCGAAAATTTGTTTACAAGGCTGGCTTTGAAGTCGAGTACTTGGCTGACAAACTAGCTGATCGATCTCGCAATTCGTGCGGTTTGGCTCAGGTGAGAGTATTTTTTCTATTTACTCGCTTTTGTGATGCTGGCCCCTGTACCGGCATTAGCCTCGATCGACCCTTGAACCAAACTCTAGACTCATGATACTAAGAACCGGGCTCTGGGCTCTGAACTCTTCTTCTCTTCGGCTGGAAGAAAGTAATAACTGTACATAGACGCAACGGTAATCTTAAGTTCTTATTTTACGATTCGAAGACTCTAAGCCGGCTGCCAACTAGAGTACTAACTCGCTGCTGACTTCTTGCGGTGAGTAGCTCGCAATGTTGCAATAGCGAAACAGATATTGTCTCGTGAACTAGACGTGTACAGTGCCGTCCCTTTGGCCCGCGAAGCAGGCTGCTGGGGGCAATAGATAAGTATTTACTTACTTATAGAGCGTGGTGTAACAGCCGGCGTTCTTAGCGTTACGTTGATTTCGGGTCGGGCCGAGGATAAGTGTGAAAGTATGTGCATCATCATCATAATGATCATTACATGACCAAAATGCGACCAGAATGTGACCACAATAGTAGTATCATTCTTATAGAGGCAGCCATCTATATGTAATCTATCATTCGATGCATGGGCCACTTTTAGTATTATATATCTGAAATATACACTACTGTGAAGATATTGAATACCTTTGAATTCTACGACATGTAGAGGGCTTGCATGGGGTACAACGGTAGCTTGAGTTTGTTTATATGCAAGAGATAATGAAATATTCTGACTTGAAGGAACTGGGTTCGGATATTTGAATCCTGCGCGAACAGGAAGAGTTGGTCGGCATTCTTGAGCTCGAGACCGAGGGGTTTAATGCATTTGTGTTGCGCTGACTGTCTTACAACAAGACAGTTCATGAGTCTTCGCCTCTCCGCGGCTCCGTCGGCCGACATCATCATCACATCTTCAGGCCTCTGCGCACCACGACCAACGATATCGCCATGATCGAAGTCACCTGGTAAGTACATACGCCTACTCTCCTGTCTTAACCACCAGCTAACTCGGCATCACAGCAACGACCGTCTCGGCAAGAAGGTCCGCGTCAAGTGCGAGCCGGACGACACCATCGGCGACTTCAAAAAGCTGCTGGCCGCACAGATCGGAACGGCGCCGGAGAAAATCGTGCTGAAAAAGTGGTATACGACGTTCAAAGACCATATTACGCTTGCCGACTACGAGATCGGTAACGGCAGCTCTCTTGAACTGTGAGTATTCTTTCTGCGCTGCGTTTGGCGGGGTTGGCGGGGTTGGCGGTATCACGACCAGTGCTAATGGTCCTGGCGCACGCAGGTACTACAGTTAGTCGGTATACTAGCGCCACGATGGAGTGATAGCTATCGACAGTATAGATGGATAGCAGAAGAGTATGAAGCTAGGATGTATATTGCATATCATGTTCTATAGACGGCGAATTTGGAGTACTGTTCTGCTCTGCTCGATATAATACCAGCCGGTTGAATATAACGCTACCTATACCCTCGATAACCGCACAACTGCCTGCGCAGTTCCATAACGCGATAGAGTAGAGAGAACCTCGTATAGACCCAACTGCAACGTAATCCGTCGCCATCGTCTGATCGCTAAGCTGACGTACCCGCGTACGCACGCATCTTCCATCGCGGGTGCACCGTGACGTACGTGTAAATTAACGTTGCCGTCGTATGCATACGCCAAGCTTCTCCACATCTGCAGCCCGCAATAATTATATCCATCCTATGCGCCCGCCCGCCCTCCAGCCACCGTGCATCTACTTTAACCATTCCTACTAAATATACTGTCGCCAATCTCATCAACAATTGCTTCCATCGCATCTCCTATCGGCACTTCCGCGTTATAGATTGCTGCTTGATATTGTAGCTATACGATCATGGACCCCGCATTGCTCAGCCAGCCGTTGTGTGTGCACAGAGATGCTACCCACCCGCACGGATGTCGCTGATACATAGTCTCCTCGCAGTCGACTGGTCAACCTGGGTGTCGCTGCCCTGATGATCATCGGAGGTCCGTCTACTCTATATCGCCGGCGACGAACGATCGGGCCGGAGTCCAAGCTGGCCAAATACAGTGGCTAACTGACGATAAACTGGGTATACGCGCGGTGAACAGCTATCGCACAGTATGGAGATATAACGCCACAGCATATCATCGAGTCCATATACCTCTTCACCTTTGGACTTTGTATGTCATCATATTTATCTACTCCCTGTCAAAGTGAATGCATAGGCTGACGCATGTTCTATAGCTACGGCACTCCTTGGTACGATCATATGCGTCCGACATACCTATATACGCATATCCGAGGATATTCTAATGGTCTTATTATGCAGAATTCCGGAACATACCGCAGGTCTACCGATATGCCAGCTTTATGTTCTCCTTTATCGGCCGTGGCTGCTGTACGTTGTCCCTGCCTGGACGGTTCTTAATTACTGTGAGCTTTGTAGGTACCGCTGTTGCTAACGGGTGAGGTTGGTGTACGCGTAGTCTACGCCTTCGTAGGATCGGTGCTGTATCATAAGAGCCCGTGGAGCTGGGTGCCCGGGCTGATCATCGGCATCGTGGGAGTCGCGTATGCGGCGCTGGAGTTCGTGCCGTCGATAGAGCCGCCGGAGAACATGCGGGATCCGGACAGCGGGTACGACGGACTCGGCGAGGGTGTCTAGGATGCATGTATGAGGGTGATGGGAAGTGCGACGGGCGGTAGGAGAGGTTCGATGGACGGATGGAAGAGCGGATTGTGTAGCTGGGTTGTGTATCGTAGCTGTAGGCGGTTCATGTTGGCACTAGTTTTCGTCTATGCGAGCTGTCTGCGTTGATCGCGTCTTCCTCTTTCAACTTCAACTTCACTAGCGAGATCCTTACATATATTCTTATCTCCAACCATCGTCATCGCCAATTGGCGGCCTCAACGTAGCCACCCCATGTAGTAGTAGTCATCCACAGCTTCACTTCGCGATGGCCCTCCCCGGCCTCGACCTCACCGACTCAATTGTCTGTCTGTACCAATCTCCCTCCATCCGTCCACATCTGCTGCTAACCTCACCGCACAGGACACCGCCACCACCTCCTTCACCCGCGAGCTCAAACCGCACCATGAATTCCGCTTCGAGGTCTCCCCGCCCTCCAGCACCACCATCCGGCTGACCGCCGGCACCGCCGAGCTGTTCGGCACCGAGCTGTCCAAGGGCCTGCCATACACATTCACCTGCGCCAAACCCGCCATCTACACATGGACCGGCTGCACCCTCGCCGTCGACGGCGCCCCCGCCTCCGAATACGCCTCCGACGAGACACCGATGTCCACATACCTAAACCTGCACATCGCGCTTGAAAAACAGCGCGTCGCAGCCGCCGACTGTCCGCCGACAACAGACGGCGCGCAGGGTCCCCGCATCCTGCTCATCGGCCCCGCGGACGTCGGCAAGACGACGCTGTGCAAGATATTGACGGGGTACGCGATACGACAGGGCCGGAAGCCCATGGTCGTCAATCTAGACTGTGGCGGTGAAGGCGTGTTGAGTCTCCCCGGGACGCTTAGCGCTGCGAGTTTCGGCAGCGTGATGGATGTGGAAGATGGGTTTGGCAGCAGTCCGATGAGTGCGCCGAGTGCGATTCCGGTCAAGTTGCCGTTGGTGTATTATTACGGCTTGGAGACGCCGGAGGCCGGTGTGCGGCGGTACAAGAAGCTGGTTACGCGGATGGGGGTCGCGGTCAACAGCCGCCTGGAGGAAGATATCGAGGGTGAGTACCGTCATCCCTAATATCACCCACCCCTCTACCAACAGGCAACCATCGAAATATATATACACATCTAAACAGATAGACACATGTGGAATCAACGCTGATGAGAATTGTAGCCAAAAACACCGGACTGATAATCGATGCACCCCCGCTGGACCAAACCAACAGCGACCTAATCTCCTACATCGTCGCCGAGTTCTCCATAACCGCAATCGCAGTTTTAGGGTCAGAACGCCTCTACAACACCACCTCCAAAGCCTTCGCGGCAACCCCGTCCGTCAGCGTCGTCAAGCTCCCCAGTTCCTCGGGCGTCGTGGACCGCGAACCCTCATTCAAACGCGCATGCCGCGACGCAGCCATCAAACGGTACTTTTTCGGCGACGCAAAGTGCACGCTGAGTCCCTACACCGTCAGTATAGACTTCGACCCGGCCAACAGCGCTGGTGGTGCCGCCGCTGTGCTAGCGCTATGGGAGGTGGTGGATTCCGGTGCCGACGCGCGAACGAACACGAGTTTCCTGCCCATCGGCGAGGATGAACTTGCGTTGCAGCATGGTGAGGACGAGGTGCGGCGGGTGGAGGTTACGGATATCGGGAATCGGTTTGAGAATACCGTGCTGGCGGTGCTGCAGGTTGATGCGAAGGATGCGGGGGCGAAGGACGTGGGGGAGAGTGCGGTTATGGGGTTTGTGTATGTGCAGGAGGTGGATGATAAGACGAAGAGGATGAAGGTTTTGAGTCCCGTGCCGGGGCGGGTGCCGCCGAAGGCGCTGCTGGCGGGCAAGTGGCCGGAGGGTATGTTTTTGACATGAGATGTCATTATCTATAGAGCGGTGGATAGATTGCCACATATAGAATATACTATCATACGGTGCATTAAATTTAGGCACTGTTATACTGTAATTGAGCTTGAATTGCGTACAGCTAGCATTAGACGAAGATAGGCCCTATATAATACAGATACATACAGTCATCTATATGCGATGGAGGGACGTGTTAAAATACAAGGCCCAATATGCATTCATTACTGCCCACTGGACGGCCCAGCGGCAGGTGACGGCGATTTTACAAACCTAGTCTGCAGACCGGGCGTCCATTTATTCTCGATGCCGAGGAGCTTACACAGGGTTTCTGTCTGCGGGTTATGCACGAGATCGGCTGTTCACACGTCAGCACTCAGTTCAAATATGTAGATTAGACAGTCAAGTAATACAGTGAGGGGTATAGCTGTAGGATGCATGCATATTCGTGGAAAGTACTCACGCGGTCTGCTAGCTTTGGTGTGGTCATCCCATTGCATCTTTGCCGTCTGCTCCCAGTTCTCCGGTATAACGAGCTGCTCGTCGCTGATATTCTCGTCAACCCACGCCCGCTCTTCGCGTATCCGCTTCTCGACGCGTGGAGTGTCCTGCGCGAACTTCATGTACTGGCTCAGTCCGACGCCTGTCGCGACGTCCAGCGGTTCGAGTGCACGGAGGATGGCGAGCCACTCGCGGTCGTAGCGGAGGGTCGTGCGTGATGGTGAATTGGCGGGGAGGGGAGCGGCGGAGGGGATAGTCAGGATTTGGAGAAAGTCGCGACGTGGGAGGAGCTTGTCGAGGGCCAAAAATCGAGTTTGCTGGTTCGTGGTCGCCGGCGCAGGATATTTCCCCGCATCTGACGACGATGATTCCTGTGCAGTTGTCGGTACGGGGGCTGGCTGCTTTTCCTGCGGTACAGGTTTAGCTGCAGGAGTATCCTCCTCGTCGTCCATGTCCAGGTCGATTTCATCCGCGTTCTTAGCAGGAGCCGCAGCATCCGCACCCTCCGTTATGCTCATCCAAGCGTCGACATCATTGGCCGCCTCCGTCCGCTCCGGAGCCGCATGGTCGACCAACGCCGCAAACTTGACATGCATATGCGCGGCAAACCAGTACCGCGGCCTCAACTTCCGCAGCATCCCCATCAGCGGCGGCGAACCCAGCTTCCCCGCCGCGACCTCGGCCTGAAAATGCCGCTTAACCGACAGCAGCCACCGCTCGTTCCCGTACCGCGTTATCCCCACCGGCCAGTCGTGCGAGACGAACACGTCCACGTCTCCCGACAGCATGTTCAGCTTGAACAGCTCGTGCGCGCGATAATGGTACGCGCCGCGCATGCTGCGGTCGTCGTAGGGGGGTCTGTCGCTTCGAGGCCGGCGGTAGTCGCCCTCGTTGTATATCCCGCTGACTCCCGCGATGCGGATGCCATTGATGTTGACGACGCCCGTGTTGCCGAGGTAGTATATATTCGGGGCGACCCACCCGCCGAGGGAGAGTTCGTAGAGGTGCGAGGAGGCCTCGTGGTTGCCGCCGACGAAGACGGTGGGGATGGGAGCGGTTTTGGAGCCGTTGTAGTATTTGTAGAAGTCGCACATGTGGCGGTACTTTTGGGGGACGGCCATGGAGAGGAGGTCGCGGGAGTTGCGGGTGGCTTGGAAGTCGCCGCAGATGATGAGCAGGTCGACGGTGTAGGAGTTTACGTGGCAGGCTTGCTCGATGGTTGCGTAGATTTGGTCGAGCATGCCGTGGCCCTGTTCAATTGTCAGCATCGCGGAGAATTGAGGGACGGCATTGTGGGCGGGGGATGTACGCAGCCTTGGATTGCGACCCGGAGTCCGCGGGCGAATATCATGTCGGGCTCGGATGGCGGCGGTGCTGTCGACGTCGATGTCGATACCGACGGTTCTGCAGAATCTACTGCCGGATCCATGATGTCGGTGCTAAAGTGTCTCGGCGTTAGCAATTGTGGTGGAAAAGCAATGGCGATGGCGATGGTGGATGATGTGAGTGAGAGGAAGGGGACTGACCTGCTATCTGGCGGAGGAGAGTAGTCCAGCCATCTCCCCGCAGTGCCGTTGACTCACGAATAACGTTACGCGATGGTGAAGCGGTGCGGTTAGCTGCATCTGCAGTTGTGAGCCGTCGTTGGCGTTGCAAGTACCGCCCACGGGCACGGGGATATTCCGGGCTCCGGGGATTCATCACCCCGATACCATCTTCCGGGGAGCTTCGTCCCGGGGTCTTCTGGCGGGGCGCGGGGTGCCGGATGGATATAATACACCACGCCCAATGCATTTGCTCACCGACCATTCACCATGGCGGACAATGCCCACAAGCGCGCAGAGCTGCTGGCATCGACGGCCCTCGGCCTCTTCAGCGCCGGGCGCCTCGAAGTACGACCACTCATCCATTACGATATTGACATTAGATAAGCTAACATACCATGCATATGTAGGACGCGGCTCGCGCCCTCAGAGAGGCAATCCACCTCGCCCCGCAGAACGAGCAGGTCCGCGCCGCCTTCCAGCGCGTCCAAGAAACCCAAGACGCCGGCTCCAGAATCCCAGACCTCTGCCGAAAACTCCTCGAAGACACCTCCATCCCATCCGGCGAGGAGGCCGTCAAGATCATCCGCGCGGGCGGCAGCGTGACCGGCGACCAAGCAAAGGCCATCGTTCTCGCAATCGTGCAGTATGACGGCGTCGACGAGAACGTTCGGTCGACGGCCGGCCGAATACTAGCCGCGCTGGTGCAGGCTAGCAGCGATGGCAAGATGGGTTTCACGGCGCTGGTCGGCAGCGCGGAGATGAGGCTGCGGATATTCGATAGGGTGCTACGGATGGGCGCTGAGGCCGTCGATGCGCTGACGTCTGTCATCCTCGATGCCAAAGCCTGGAAGGAGAGCCAGCAGCAGCAGGAATCCATGGAGGCGTGGTTCAGATACCTTCTGCAACATCTAGATGGCGCGCAGGCAGATATCTCCATCCGCCCGCTGTCTCGACTGCTCTCCGCTGAGGCATCGCGGCTACACCCTCTAGTCGCAAAGGCAGATCTACTCAAGCTATTGACACTGATATCTCGCGCCCCGAAAGATGACGTCAAGACTGGCGCGCTGCTAGCCAGCGCAAAGTACCTTGAATCCATCGAGTCGGACAAGGCGCTGCGCCTGCTCGCTGATTTCCTCACCACGCGAATCGCATCTGACGACGACGATGATATGGCGCTCGCGTTCTCCGTCGCGGCTGCGCTGTTCCCCGTCGCGACTACTACGCTTGCGAACCTCTTTCATACAGACGGATTTATACAGAGTTTGGTCCCCTCACTTCACGGGAGGTCGCTGGCGGTCGAACTCGCCGCAATAGATCTCATGTCCGCCGCCTGCATCGACAAGACGTGTCGAGACGCGATATCGAAACACTGCGAAACATACCTGAAGACCATCGCGGCCGCCCGTGGCGACGGCAGTGCAGCTGCGTCGGTGGCACTCGCAAAGTTATCCGGGGATACACCCGCGCAGGCACCCGGGGCGAAGGAGCCAGCTGCTCCCGCGAAGTCCGACAAGGAAGTTGAGGAGCTTGCCGCCACGTTCACAAAGCTGCTATGGACGACGGACACCTCCAAGCAATTACAATCCGTCGAGGGCCTCGCATACACCTCTCTCACACCGTCCGTAAAGGAGTCACTCGCCGGGGACACCGCGACGCTCAAATCACTCCTCGCGCTGCTGACACCTGCCGCCTCGCCGTCCGTTGTCTTTGGCGTTCTCACAACGGTGGACAACCTATCGCGGTACACGACGCCGCTGACAGAGGAACAGCGCAAGATGGCACAGCTGAAAAACTACGCCAACGCCGCTGCGCAGAAGAGCTTGGAAACGCACAAGCTAGACACAGACCCGTACGTCACCAAGCGCTGCAAAGCGCTGCTCGACGCCGGCGTCGTCCCCGCGCTCGTCCGACTGGCGAAAAAGACGTCACCTCAAGCCACAGCCCTCACCTCGTCAATCCTACTATCACTATCCAAAGTCACCGCCCACCGCGGCACAATGGCGCAACAGGGCGCCGTCCGCCTCCTTTTGCAAATCCACGCATCACTCCCACCACCCGCGAAACCGACTCGAACAGACGACGACACCGCGGAGGCCCCACCGCCGCCAACCGTCGACATTGCAACTGCACACGCACTCTCGCGGCTGCTCATCTCCGTCAACCCGACGTTAGCATTCAGCGCCAGCCTGCCGATAACGTCCGCGGTACCACCGATCCTAGCACTAATCGACTCGGTGCACAACTCCACAGCTGAAACACGCGACCTACTACCGCTATTCGAGGGTCTGCTAGCGCTAACGAACCTCGCGTCGACAACCGACTCGATCCGCGAGATGATCGTCAAGAAGGAGTTCAGCACGATCGAAGAACTGATGGTATACCAGAACGACATGGTGCAGCGGGCGGCGGTGGAGCTAGTGTGTAATCTGATGGTATCCCCGGGTACCGTCGCGCTGTTCGCGGAGGGCCCGAGAAGCGGTAATAGACTGGGGATATTGCTGGCGGTAGCACAGGCGGACGATGTGCCGAGTCGGTTGGCGGCGGGTGGGGCGCTGGCGATGCTGACGGAGTGGGATGCCGGTGTGCGGAAGCTGGTTGAGCGGGAGGGAGCGGTGGAGCGGGTGCTGGAGATGTGCGAGGATGAGGAAGACGGGGTGGTGTTTCGTGGGGCGGTTGTCATCAGAAATCTAGTCGCGGTAGGCGGCGAGGCGGCGAGGGAGAAGATCAAGGCGGCGGACGGGGTGGCCGTACTCAAGCGCGTGCTGGAGGAGTCGATAATAGCGCAGGGTGCCGAAGATGGCGGTGTCGTCAGCGTGCTGGTCGAGGCGCTACAGGCGCTTGTCAAGTAGATTTTGTATTCTGAGTATCGAAATTACGTAATCACGTCGCGCTTAAGCGCCGGCTAATCCTTCCACTAAACACGCCTTTCACTCAAGAACCTCCAACAACCACCATTCAATATCACAAGTACTACGATGTCGCGCCCAGCCGCTGCCTCCGGCCCGTCCGGCGACGCGATCCTCCTCTCGGAAACCTTCTCAATAAACAGCATCAACGCCGAGAAATACGACCGCGTCTCCCGCATCACCGGCTCAAACCCGGACGTCAAATTCCACCTCGACATAAACCACGATCTGTACACCGTCGCCCCCGGCGAGACCATCGAGCTCGTTCTCGCGTCGACGCTGAAATTAGACGGGAGTAGCGATATCGAGAAGGCGCGAGCAGGCTGGCGGGATCTGGATGAGACGACGACGTTGGCGGACGGGTACGATTATGTTTGTTATGGGAAGATATATCGGTTTGAAGAGGCTGGTGTCGATTCCATGTAAGATTTGCCATCCCTATAGTTTCCCTCTCTGCTGTTCGTGGTGTGGTTATATGATGGGGGATGGGTGCTGATGGTGGTATGCGATGTAGAAAGGCGTTTATATCATTCGGCGGGCTGCTGCTGTACCTCGAGGGCTCGGCGAAGAAGCTGACGACTCTTAAGCACGAGTACGTCTACCTTCTCGTCAAGAAGATCTGATCAGCGATACATCCCCTCAATACATACACCCACGCACCGCGACGGTTATACAATCAGTTGCTAGTCTAGAAGCTACACTGGCCGATCACATAGATGGATCAGTTGCACGGCTGGTTGGCTGGATGTGTACGCTTGTGACTGGAGAGGTAGTGGAGATTGGAATTACTGCATATAGAGGAGTTTTATGGCGCATAAAAGCATCTTTTCTTCTCGTCATCAACCTTAATTTCGTGTAGTATCGTAAACTGTTATACTATCCTATCCACCCACGATATTCCATCATACATCTGAGCTCTACAACTTATGAAGATTGTTACACCTAAATCCAACATTATTAGTACTACCACTACATGCTCGTTTTGTCAAATGACAATGACTACCTGGTCGGAAACTCGAGCCGACGGTGCAGGCGCGTGTAAATCTCCACGATGTCCGGCTCGTTCTCCGCATCCAAAAACCCGTGCCTCACGAAGAAATCCAGCATTACAGCCGCACAATTCGGCTTGAAGTTCCCCAACGCAAGCTGCTCTCGAACCTCCGGCACCGTGAGCAGCATATGTTCCGCAACCTCGCCATCGCACGGCACGGGTACCGGTCCCTCTGCGTCCGGTTCGCCAACGGCCATATCGTAGACGTACTCGATTTCAGGTTGCAACAGCCCCGCCTCGCCGCCGGCTTCGGCCCCACGGACGTAGAAGTAGCTGACGAAGCCTGCGGCACGCACGTTTTCGGCAACGTAGGCGGCTGGGAGGGAGGCTTCTTCGCCGGCTTCTTTGATTATTGTGGCGAGGGGTGTCGCGCCGTCGCCCATGCCGCCTGCGACGGTGTTGTCGAGCATGGAGGGGTAGGTGGACTTGCCGGCGGCGCGGCGGGGGACCCAGATGCGGAGAGGGCGAGTGGGAGATGCGGGAACGTAGACGGTCATATGCGAGCCGTACGTCAGGACTCCGAAGCTATATTATGGTCATATTAGCAAGTGTAATGCTGTTGAGTGTGAGTGGGTAGATGGCTGGACGTACAGAGGGGTGGCTGAGCGCTCCATGTGGAAGCACGGCTTGCCCTGGGGTGCGTAGACGGTATATTGTTCGTTCCGCCATCCTGCATACCACCATCAACCTGTCAACATCTGTACTTCACAACGTTGCGTCGAAGAGATATATATATAGAGGTATCCATGAATTGGTGGACCAACCTGACAAAATGTCGAAGCGCTTGGCTTCGCGCCAGCGTTTAGTTGTCTCGGCCATGTTGGCTGTCCGTTCCTCGACGGTGTCGCCCTTCAGCGAGACAGTGTTCGGCGTCAGCTCCCACCAGTCGCCGGAGAGGGCGCGGTCGTCGAGGGCCGCGCGGACCAGCGGGATGATGTAGCCGATGGTGTGCGAGAGGTATGTGAAGCGGGCGTAGTCCGCCGTGCGCTCTGCGAAGGCGATGGGATGCGTGGCCGCATTTGGGAATCTACGATATACTCGCTGTTAGCCATTTCCGTTCGAGTGTTCGGTGATATATGCATGGAGTGGTGCGTATAGATATGCAGATATATGCATGGTGGGGGACTTACGCGTCGACGCGGTCGACGAGCTCGAGATTTGAGTAGCGCATGATGTATCGATGTGATTACGGCGGTGAGTGTTTGTTCAATACTTGAGAAATAGCTGGTATCAGAAGATGCTATGCTATGATGTGTAGGATATGTATCTACCAGATGGAGGTGGTAGTGACGGTTTATATATACGAGCTGCTTGTCGTCCGTCGACGTCTTTGTGCGTTGCGTGTTGCCTCGCCGCGTGCTTGCCCGTTCGCTCGCTTCTTTGTCCCGGAACAAGCAGCAGCTCGCATCAAGCCGTCATTGTCTCGATACTCGATGTGATCCTTCATGGTTGCCCCGCCGCGGCGCCCCGCCAGGCTGATGCATCCTTCGTCGGCACAGCCCATTGGCCAATCGCGACAGAACGCGAGTCAGAGAGCTATTGAGTAGGTAAGTAGCTTGCAGTTCCTCGCTTGGACCAGCATCCTTCGGACTGGTGGATGAATAGAATGGCGAAGCAACGAGACTAGCTAACTGAGCTATAGCTCGAGCTAGCTTTGAAGCCATACATGCAGACAGGTGGGACAGCCGCGCAAATCAAAAGAGTAGCCATACTCTGGACGCCAGATTCGCAGCCGGGATACGCCCGTTTCGTTATCGATAAATACCATGTCGATATAACATGGAAGCTTCCATACACGCACTTTCAGCTCCCGGTGACCGGTTCTTTGCGTCCATGCGTATATAAGCGCGTGTCAGGGACATCCTCGAGTGGCGCAACTGGATCCATGGACCGGATCCGGGTTGAACACCCATGTATCCAATTCTACTGTACGTACTTGGTATGCGTATGCAATCTGCTGATATTAAATTCCCGCTAGCTGTGCCTCGTATATGCGGATATGTTGCCGGGGATTGTCTATCGGGATCCAAGGATCTGAATTTCCAACAATTATGATGCACAGATGCGGCAAATGCGCTCTCGTGAACCGCTTGTGGAACCAATGAGTTTGCCTCACGCCGTGCTAGAACTTAGTACTCATTTCAGGCACGTTACACGACACATACGACTTCACCTTGCATGCGCCGTTTTCTCCATAGAACTTCCAAACAGATCGACGCACAGAATCTAGAAATGTCGTTCGAGGAGTACGAAGCCATGTGGGACGATGATGACGACTACGAACTATTCTCATCAAACAATTCGAATACCGTTGGATCAGATGCACCAACCGGGGTGAGTGTCGATAGCTCAGCTGGGCAGCGCTCCACAAAGCATCTCTCACGCCACGAGCAGCAAATTCAAGTGTCTCAAACCATGGAAGCTACACTGAAGGAGATACACGAGGGCCACTGGAAACAAGCACTGGAACACATCGATCAACTAGAACTGTCGATGGAAAATTGGACCTCAAGCTTCAGTCCTGAAGAGCGTGTCGAAGTGGCAGGGCTACTCAAGGGTCTGCGTGTCTCCAAGTGTTTTCTGCTAGCCGCAGATTGGCAGACAGCGGCGGCGATGCAGGTTGTTCAAGAAGCCGAATTTGACAGGGCGGATTCTCAGACTACAGATCCTGAGGAATACAAGACGGTGACGCTTGTCAAGGTCGTCGGATTGTATCAGCTGGAGGAATACGCTCAGGCAGAGAGGGAGTTGGCTAATTTTCAAAAGTATATCGCTGGGCGAAGTGATAAGATTGGAAAACTTTTAGACTGGATCATGGCGGAGATTCTACAAAAGATGGAGAGGCGGATGGATGCGCAGGGCTATTTTTCTCGAGTTCGTTCGGATATTGTTCAGCTGCCTGATTACCGCTGGCTGAAAGACGGGTTGCGAAGCACTTTTGTTCCTGTATCTTAGATTCTGAAATTTCTATAAGCCGGTCCGGCAAGGGAGGAAATGTCCATCTGAATATTGTTCTACACATCTCAATATTAATTGAAAGTAGACCGCACAGTCGCTTTGATCTCATGATTTTGTCAAAGTATCGTACTCCGTGTTCCGGTATCCGAGTGGATAGACTCCAAGTTGTGCGCCCACGCCATGCAACGTCACACAAGCCCGCCAACGTAAACCCTCACCACACAAGCGCAATCTTTGACTAATTTGAATCCGTGTCGCGGTGTCACTGGTGAACTATATTCTACAATCTGTCGACGGTGACATCATTGTCACGATAATTCCATCTCAGCCTAGCGCAGTGGCGCCACCCGGTCGTCCGGTGTCTTCAGTCCAATCGACCCCCACTTGCCCGCCGCAGCTAGCTGCTTAGCTTAAATGCCCCTCCACCGTCGCCAAACGCAACACCGTCACTCAAATACAACATTCACCACATTACAACATACAACATACAACAGAGACAACCCCAGCATTATATATATATATCGGAATATATACACAAGACGATACGGAATAGTATAATATGCCAGAACTAACAGTGGGCCTGCTCGTCATCTCCGACACCGCGGCCGCCGACCACGCCACCGACCGCGCAATCGACACCCTCACCGCCGTCATCGCGGAGGCCAACGCCGCCGCGGACCTGGCGCACGCCTCCTACGAATGGCTCGTCGACGAGCGGCGCATCGTACCCGACGATAAAGACAAAATTCAGGAGAAGATTCGCGAGTGGTGCGATGTCCGGCAGTTGAGTTTGGTTATAACGACCGGCGGGACCGGATTCGGCCTGCGGGATGTGACGCCTGAGGTCGGTTTTTATCATATGTCTACTTGAATTCACAGATCTAGCTGAGATTTATAATCTAGGCGGTTGGCGAGATGCTGGACAAGACGGCTAGCGGGCTGGTGTACGTTCCTCTCCTATCGTTCACGAAGGGATATACTAACGTGTAGATATGATATAGACACGGAATGCTCGCTGCATCTCTCCGAATAACACCGTGTATGCTAATTCACAACTCCAGCTATATACTATAAAAGCAGCTGCTAATGGCATAAATGTAATAGTCGCGGTGATGTCGCGCCCCGTCGCCGGCATCCGCAAACACACCGTCATAATCACCCTCCCCGGCTCCCCCAAAGGCGCCAAAGAAAACCTCGAGTCCATAATAAAGCTGCTCCCACACGCCTGCGTTCAGGCTGCCGGCGGCGACTCCCGCAGCCTGCACTCCGGCGGCGTCAGACAGCTCGAAGCCGAGGCCGGGCTAACCGGTTCCGCGACCCCTCGTACAAACTCCCACGACCGCCATTCGCACCTCCACGAAAGCGGCGGGATATCCGGCGACGACAGCGTGCGTTCCCA
Organism: Orbilia brochopaga; assembly: GCA_036872635.1. Lineage (NCBI taxonomy): Eukaryota > Fungi > Ascomycota > Orbiliomycetes > Orbiliales > Orbiliaceae > Orbilia > Orbilia brochopaga. Next base: position 1,454,061 of record JAVHNQ010000010.1, on the reverse strand, counting down.
CAGCCACAGTCACGGTTGCGGCCATGGCCATCACGCGCCGACACCGCGCACGAAACAGCCGTCGGACGAGCTGTTGTCGAATGAGCTCAGCGCGGACGTCACCCGCCGCCACCGCTCGTCGCCATACCCGATGATCAGTGTCGCCCAGGCGCACAAGCTAATCGCGGAGAACCTACCCCTACCAACGATCATAAGACACAAGGTCAGCGAAACGCTAGTGGGGTACATCCTCGCCGAGGACGTCACGGCCGTCGAATCCGTCCCCGCATTCCGCGCGAGCATCGTCGATGGATACGCCGTGCTGCATACCGATGGGACGGGAATCTACCCCGTCGTATCCGTATCCCATGCCGCCGCTGGCGAATCAAAGGTGTTATCGAGCGGCGAGATTGCACGTATCACAACGGGCGCACCGCTGCCGTCCGGTGCGACCGCCGTCGTGATGGTAGAGGACACTCGCATCGCAGAGAAGACGGAGGACGGCAGCGAGGAGCTGCGTGTGGAGGTGCTAGCTAGCGGGTTGGAGAATATGGAGAACGTGCGAGAGGTCGGCAGTGATGTCAGAGCGGGCGAGGTCATATTGCGGAAGGGTACGCAGATAACTGCTATCGGCGGGGAGGTCGGGCTGCTGGCGAGCGTTGGCGTGCAGCAGGTGAATGTATATCGGAAGCCGGTGGTCGGTGTGTTGTCAACGGGGGATGAAGTCGTATACCACGACCGCGAGGGGCCGTTGAAGCTTGGTGAGGTGCGGGATAGCAATCGGCCGACGCTGCTTGCTGCTATCTGCGCGCGGGGCTTCAACGCCGTCGATCTGAGCATCGCGAAGGATAGGTGCGTCAATATACTTACTCTTTACCCCCCATGCCATGATTACCTCGACTCTATAGTTATGCTAACGGGTTAATGCCTGTAGCGCGGAGACGCTGGAGGAAACTATCAAAGACGCGCTCAAGAGCGTCGACGTAATCATCACCACCGGCGGCGTCAGCATGGGCGAAAAGGACCTCCTAAAGCCCACCATCGAACGCACATTCTCCGGCACAATCCACTTTGGCCGCGTGGCCATGAAGCCCGGCAAACCCACAACCTTCGCCACGATACCCTCCGCGTCGTCGGTCAAGCCCATCTTCGCGCTGCCCGGAAATCCAGCCTCCGCCAACGTCACCTTCCACCTCTTCGTCCTCCCCGCGCTGCGGCAGCTGTCCGGGTATCGGGAAAACGCGCATCTCCCAACGATCCCCGTGACGATGGAGCACGATGTCCCGCTGGACCCGCGGCCGGAGTTCCATCGTGCGGTTGTGCGCGTGGATAGAGGCGGGACGCTAGTCGCGCGGAGCACCGGCGGGCAGAGGAGTAGTCGGATTGGCAGTCTGCAGGGTGCTAATGCGCTGCTGTGTCTACCGGCCACGAGCGAGGTTGGGGATAAGCGGACGAGGATACCGAGGGGGGATGTCGTCTCCGCCCTGCTCATCGGGGAGCTGCAGAGCCTAGATATCTAGCATTCTTCTTATTTACCAACAGGAGTCGAGTAATGAATGAGTTATGATCTTCTAGTACCACCCTTACGCTGCTCATCTAATGATATCACTTAATTGCATTTCGTAATGGTTATTCGAATTAATAGCATTGTTCGTGTATATATCGCGAGTGTAATGTACGTAATTGAACAGTGTTGTATAAAAATCAGCGACGTGTTGCAGAATGAAACGCCGTTTGTCGCCGCCCTTTCCGTTCCCGTCACCTGCCCGCCAAAATTTCTTGCGCGACATCGACGTAAATCTCAAGCTAGCAGAGTCGACAGCCTCACCACCAATACCTCATCACCCATCACTCCATTCCGACGGATACCACCGTTCCCCCGTCGCGCGAATGCAGACCTCCCAAGTCATCACCGCGAGCGCGGTCACCGCCGTCGCCCTCACATTAGGTACCTGCATACCGACATGCCTCCCCCATTCCACAACATGCAGCACACATGCACATCACCCCACCATACACACACACGAGCTACCATGCTAACGAACCCGCAGCATACGCCCTCTACTTCGACCACCGCCGCCGCCACGACCCCGCCTTCCGCCGCTCCCTCGCCCGCGAGCGCCGCAAGCACGCCAAGGCCCAAAAAGCAGAAGCGGAAGCCGAAACCGAGAACAAAAAAGCGCGACTACGAGCCGCCGTCGCCGCCGCCAACGAGGAGGGATATCCGACAGGCGTGGAGGAGCGGGAAGCCTACTTTATGAATGAAGTCGCGATGGGCGAGCAGCTGTTGCAGCAGGGAGAGGGGAAGGCTGCTGAGGCCGCGTTGTGCTTTTACAAGGCGTTAAGAGTCTATCCTGATCCGCCGAATTTGATACAAATTTACGAAAAGACAGTGCCGAAGGTACATACACCCCACATCTTCATTTGTTAAGTCAATTCGTATCTGACGGTGCTGTAGAACGTACTCGATATCCTCGGCCAGGCAATCGCACTCGGCGACAGCAACATCCTCGGCGAGCCGGTAATCGAGTAACCAACTCACCTTACCTCAACCAACCCACGAACGAGCCATCGAGAGACGAACACGCTGTTACGGACAGCGAACTGTACATACTACACATATACGACGAGGAGAACGCAAGTCGCGTCGCGTTACAGGGTCCGGTGTTCATATGGCCGAACGAACTCCTCGCTCAGCGGGTACTTTGGATATACGCCGGGTGCCACTACGCCACGATCTTACTCGCTGCACAGGTCGGGATAGAGCTGCTGCGATGCGGGCACGCATCCATCTGTATTATAGATTACTACTACTAATTGAGCTTTGCCAGCCAACATGCCCGGTTTACCGTGATTGTCGCCATCGTAGATATCATGCGTGCGTGCACAGCTTGCATGGGCTCTGTAGATTCGGTAAATGTATGACGTATGATCATCCCATGCTCTTGGGCTTGGCTTCGTTCTCGCCCATTTCCCGCACGAACAGCTTGTTCTCCGGACTCGCCGCGCTTTCCTTCCCGTCTTCGAACCCGTTGCAGGATGCGATCGCGAGATGGCGTCCGTCGTTCGAGAAACTCATGGCTGCGATCGATGCTGGGTATTTCTGGTACTGCCGCAGCCGGCGCTTTGCGACGCCGTCCCAGAGCGCGACTACGCCGTCGCCACCGCCAGACGCAAACGTTCCGTACCTATAGATTATCAGCGTAGTTTACTCATGCAGAATATAGTAGGAGGACATACGTCGGGTGGAAGGCGAGCGCGTTCACCGGATAGACGACGTCAATATCGCCCTCCGGCTGCCGGTGGCATTTGAACGCATATTTCCGGCTCTGACTCTCCTTACTCGGATCGAAAAACTCGACGGCAACACGGCCCTCGATGCTGCTGCTGGCGTACCCCTCGCCGTTGGGCATGCAGCGCACCGTGCGCGTCATGAACTTCAGCGAGGATTCGCGGCGCTGGAAGGGCTCCGACATCGCGCGGAGGTCGTAGATGTGGATGCTGCGGGAGGCCATTGCGACGACGAGCTTGTTGGAGATGGTCGAGAGGGAGAAGATCTTGTGTGGGAGGTTGTGTGTCGATGTTGTCGAGCCGGCGCGCGCGTCGTGCAGGTGTAGCGTGCGGTCCCAGGAGCCTGAGATTATGGAGTCTGTAGCGTGCATGCTATGTTAGCTGTGTAGGCGTAGGTGTAGCTAGCGGAGGGGTCACCGACCGACATCGCTGTTGTAGCAGACGGCTTTGACGGCGGACGAGTGGGAGCTAAGGGTGCTAACGCTGCCCCTATCGAGGTCGACACTACATATCACAGTCAGTTAACAGCTCTCCGCCGCGATCTAACAGCGGGTATACGCATATCATACTATTTCACAGCCTGGTCCAATCCTCCCGCCGCGGCAAACTTGCCATCCCCGCCGACCCAGCACGCGTCGAGTAACGGCGCCTGCGCGTCAATAGACAGCAGTTCACGGCCGCTGGTGCCCGCGTGCGTATCGATCAGTCGTAGCGTCTGGTCCCATGCCGACACGAGCAGGTGCGTCGGCGCGGCGGGCGAGTAGTTGACCGAGGAGATGGCGTCCGCGATCGAGGTCTCGACTTCAAAGTTGTCTGTGGAGGGCTGGCTGTTAGTATGGCTATCAGCATATGGCGTGACGAACTGACCGGATGCACGGATAATTATGATGTGTGGGGAGACTTACTTGACATTGCTGCGGGTGTTCGTTGTGGTACTCGTGGATGAAGTGGTGGTGAGGTGAGGCGATGGATAAAGTTAGCGCGAGAGCGGCGAAGAATCGAAAGGTGGATGTTTGCGCTACCTTTAATTGGAGGTGCGTGCAGCCACAACTCTCTGTCAGTTGCATTCGCGAAGCTCAAGTCGAATATTCGACATCCATTTCAACCCCTCGATTATCTCCACTTTTTGTTTCGGAAAAACGACGGAAGCCTACCTAGGTAATTATAGTGCTTGTACAAGCGGTGCGGTATCCATCTTGAAGGTAATATCGCCCAAATCTCCGTGGGAAACTTCGGCCCTTCGTTTCCCATTTTTTCTCAGTCGATCCAGGTTCAAACGACATGTAACTGAGCATCTTGCAGCTTGCGAGAGTTGTCTAATATATATTTCTAGTTTACATCTATATAATACATAGAATCAAATCTTTACAAAAGGAATCCGCACAGAAATACAAAGGAACTAGTCTCGGGGCCCGTCCGCGGCAGCAAAAGAACTAAGTATAAATGCAAGCCTGATAATTGCCATCAGCAGTCAAAAGACACCCGCCCATCGTCTTCTCATTCGTCGTGCATTTCTCCGGCACCTTGAACAGCTCCTCCACGCAAAACTTCTGGCTCACATCGAACCCTCCTTTGAGGACGCGTAGCGAGATAGTCATCTGTTTCCCGAGGATGGTGGTGTCGCAGAGGTATGCGTCTCCCGTCGCCAGAAACCTCCCGGCTAGTTTGTTGCAGCAGGCGCTAATGGCGTTGGTCATCGATGAGCCTCTCGGCGTGCGTGGAGGTGAGGCTACGACATTCGGTGCTGGGAGATTCTTCGTCTTCGCATTGCAGGTTACCTTTGGCGGGGCGTCTCTATTGATATAATCAACTTTATCAGTCTGAACTCCAAGAGTATAAGTAGTATTATATCCAAGGGTGAAGAAAACTGATCTACCTTTGGAAGACTTTAGTTGTAGCAGGTTGAGAAAAGTTCCCCGGAGTTACCCATCTCTTCTTAGTACCTTTAACGCTCGAGATGCCAGACGCGGTACGCAGGCAGAGGCTCGTGTTCGGCTTCAATCCAGCACAGCCGGGCCCCAACGAAGGATTCCAAGCCAACAAATGCGACAGCGATATATCAAACTTCTGGCCCTGAAGACTCTTAACGATGCTATTGCAATTATCGACGGCCGAGACCAAGTGCCAGGTGGTGCAATCGTGCGGCTGTCCAGTCAAAGTCGTCTTGGGAGGGGCTGTAGTCCAAAGAGGGGAACTATCAGCCAGGGGAGTCGCAGCCGACCTCCAGATAATGCCTGAAATCGGAATCCACACTTCTTCCGTTGTAGATGTTCGATAAGTAGTACTAGTCCTATTGGATGGCGGGATCCAGATTGCTGCAGACGTGGTGGTTGGCGAGTAGGCCCTCCTAACCAGTGTACTGAAAGCTGCAGTATGCGCCGGCGGAACCTGAATCAAGGTATTCGATGTCGTATTCGACGGTGAGTAAGCCCTCCTGATTAGTGTATTCAAAGTCGTGGTATGCACCGGCGGAACCTGGATCACGGTACTTAACGTCGTGTTCGACGGTGCGTACGCCCTCGGCTGATGCACGACTGTATAATTCGAGGAACGGACTGTGGTGACTGTCGCGCTCCAAGTATGGATAGACGCAGATGTCGTAGGAAGTGCGTAACTCCTACGGACCAACGTATATATGCCCGACGTCGCATTAGGCCTTACTGAAGCCAATGGCGGAATCCAGGAACTTCTTATCGCTGTAGTAGGCGTTGCGGAGGTGTGATACGACGACTCGGAACAGCAAGGCGGCGGCACCGGCGAGTGCGAGGGCAACGACGCAGTATGGGTGCAGTATGACTGGTCGTATTTGACATTCTTGCAGTCTTTCGCTAGAACGGGGTTCTATAAAATTCGATACCCGGAATACGGATATACGTCAGCAGTGCACCGCTTAATACACACCGTCAATGCAATGTGACGGGCGCGGTTTTGGAAGATATTCATACGTAGAGGATCAAATCGACCAGTGGGATATGGGCGTGTTCAGCGAGTGAAATGCAGTCGTCACCTAGTCGCCGGTGTCAGTACATCCGCAATGAATGTTTGAGCGCTTGCATGCGCGAAGAAATAACAGAAATCAAGCCATACCAGGATATCCTTGAATCCAGCCGTCACAGTTTGGGTGAATGTCAGAAGCCCGGTATCGGTGTTGCACACCTTCGATATCCGCTGCATTTATTCTGTTAATTCCCTGCAAAAAATATAGTCATGCATCGTCGATGGTAAGTGCACTTACAATGAGTTATGAATGGGGGTTCCGCAGACGTCTCTGAGGTTTGGTGGGAGACGGCTTGAGCTGTAGCTGCCAAAGCTGCCGCAACGGATACAATTGTTAATATCATTGCGAGTTGACTTGCGATACTAACGAAATATTTAGATGGTACTTGTCGCAATGAATCTCTATATACTAAATGAGTGACTACTGATCTTTTGGATCCAACGTTGAGGTTAGATTCCTATGACCCGCACCACGCCATAGTAAAGATGGCGACAGGCGCGATTTATATACTCGATCACTGACGTGGAGTCTGGCTTGCAGGACCAGGCGATAGCAATGCCGACAGTTCTATACCGCGCATGGATTAGTCGATTGGATCAGTTCGTGTTAATCAGAACTTAAATACTTTTCCCTGTCAGTGTTTGTGGCAAGTTGAATTGTCAGAGTTTATAATGAAATTGAATTTATGATGTGTACTCTATATATGCGGACGTCACATCAGTTTTTGGTATCCTGGAACCTCCTCTGGTTAACGGTTTCGAGATCCGCATAGTTCCACAATCGCGATTAGTTCTTATTGACACTATTATTGTCGATATATGGGTTGGATATGATAATATTAGTCCAGAGACATTCAGCAGTGGATAATGCACGGTGGGTACTATAGTAGCAACCGACCACATAAATTAGTAAAGTGAGTAAAGCGCTTGAATAGCTTTGCGAGCTCTGGGCTTAAGCTTCCGGATCTGTGCGTATAGTAGTAGATGCTGCGTCACGAATCGACGATTAATTATCAAAGCACAACCTTCAGTTTGAGATCAGCTCAGACTGTGAGAGTTCGGATATCAATATTATCCAATTTTGTAAATGCAACACCGATCTAGCTCTCATAACAGTTTGGCATTCTTACATAATATCATATATATTTGCAAATGGCCTGTGCTTTAAGTTATATATTATATATTACAGCGGCAGCATTATACTCGAAACGAGAACCAATCCGTCATCAGCAGATAGATCGGAGTTTTGGCACAGCATGAATCGCATAAACTTACGAATAAATATAATGTCGGTGCCGACCTGGCGTGCGGTCGCCGGTCCGATTTATGAGACCAATCCGGCGCCGACGCGCGCGCGACGTTGCTGCAGGCAGCATGTAGCAAGCATTGCACCTTTTATCCGGACCCCAATCTTCGATTTCGATTTCCAGAAGCGTTGTCAGCTTACGAAAGCGATTATGAGAGCAAACTTCAGACTGCCACGAAAGGACACTTTCATTCATATAATTATATTACCGTAGATGCATGTCGACAGGTGAATATCAAGAGCAAGGCAATAACTTGTTATATCCATGACGTGGCAGGCTCTGAACATATGCATCTACCTTCAACCTGACTGTGGGATCGATGCCCGATAGTTATACGACAACGCGGTCGACCGACGACGTGACGTGGGAATAGAGAATCGCGGTTCGAGGCTACACAGGTCGTTGAATGAAGAATTGAGGTTGCCGACCCGTCTAGTGTAACTTTTAACTAGCCCTCCCGACACGCTAGCTTCACGAGTCTAGCAATAGCTCCCGTTGCCGTTCGCTAGACTGAAAGTCGGGTGTAGCCCACGAAGTATTTGTATTAGCCACACGGATGTGGCGTGCGATGTCGCAGTTGTTGGCTCCAATCACGCAAACATCCAGACCGGCGAGCTCCGCGTTGCATCCAACAACGCAACGAACAAACACCAACACGAAAATGCGGGCCTCGACACCACAGCTCTTTGTGGCTCTTTGTCTGTCGCTATTCGCTGCTATTCAGGCATGCTGAAACAGCAGTCCGCCCGCCGTCCGCAACGGGAAGTATCGTCGCCAACAGCAGCAACGGGAATCACCATCGCGATTCATAAAATGCTATTCTCGGCCGCGGGCAATCAGCTAGCAGCAGCAGCCCCGTGAATAGCCAGCCGGAAGGCAGTCACAACCAACAGCTGCTGCAGTCCAACATCCACCCAGCCTTGCATAGTAGTACCAAGTGCTCGCTCAGGTTACTAGTACCGTGCCCGAAGTCGCTGCAGTGCTGTGAGGTGGGAGGCCATGCCACCAACGTGAATGGCGGTGGGAAGGAAGCAAGGGAATCTCCACGCAGACGGGCTCAGGGCACAAAGGCCACAGCATGCCACCGACGCCCGCAGCTCCCTTCGCGTCTATCGCTCGAGCTGTCCCCTCTCTTCCGATTCTGCCTCTTATTTAATCACCTCTGGCCATCTGGTCTTCCGGGCTTGCTTCCGTAGCTACTCCCTCTCACACACTTCTTTGGTGCACACACAGTGTGTACACACACACTTCGCGTATATACAGTCATACAGACAGGCATATCGCAGCGGACGCTGGACGGACGACGATGGTGGAGAGACAGGCGTCCGCGTCGTCTTCGCTGTTCCTGCTCGACGACGACGAGGTCAAGCGCGCGCAGCGGCGTGAGAAGTTCAAATTCCACGATGAAGCAGCCTTATCCACTGAGCAGCAGCTCGTGGTGCAGAAGGCTCGCACTCCGCAGGGGCATGCGCAGGACTGGGCGGCCTTCGAGCTGGCCGACGGCACGAAGCTCGGCCACGCACGCCTCCACTGGCGGACCAAGTAGTAAGTATACTACCTCGTCCTCATTCTCTCGAATTTCCGTCCGGTGATTCGTCGGATGGATGTGTGGTGTGTGAATATAGATGTTGTATTATACATGTTGGCTAACGATGTTGCGATGGTCAGCGTGTCGGTGGCCCCGTCACCGCAGAGTCCGGGCAATCAACTGCAGTCCAAGACGCCGACTAGCGTCCCGCACTTCTTTCTGGACCTGTTCTACTATTCAAAGGACATCAAGTACCGCTTCGCCGTCCGAGTCCACCGCGCCGAGATATCCAGCGTCTCCTCCAACGCCGACCAATATATACTTCTCAACCTGACTGTAAGTACCATATTAATATCATCTCGAGGGATTTTGAGTAAATGCTGACTTGACGTAGAACGCAACTGAATGGGACCCGCCTAAAGGCTGCAACTACGAGGGACAGCCGGAGAAGCCAGCAAGATGGCTCACCCTCCCCGTAACCCTCAAGCTGCGCGCAAAGACCCAAGACTCCTTCTCCCAGCTCGCAGCAGAGATGGAAGTCCTCTGCCGCTCCCAGAACCACATCACCTGGAACACCACACTCAACCAGAAACACACACAGGAAAAAGTCGAAGCGGCAGCGGTACCCCGCAGGCGCTCAGAGGGGCTTAATAGGCTCACCGCCCGCCTGCGAGGACAGTCGCCGCCGCAACAAGACTCCAGACGCCCCTTCCTCTTCGACATCCCGCAGCCGTCCGCAGTCGCGTCGAGCAGCTCCACGCCGACGTCTAGCACGTACTCGTCGGCGGACGGCTCGCTGGACGGACGCGTAATGACGGACGGGTGGTACGAGCCGCGGTTCGTCCGACGTGATTCCACGCCGTCGGTATGTGACGACGGGAACGCGTTCGGAATGGGCCCGTTCACGCCACAGTGGGACCGGTATTCGATCCACCGCGCGCCAACGGGGTGGGCGGACGTCTCTAATACCGTCACCGTCCAGAGCCCGCCGCTCGTGACGCCGCCCAAGACACCTACGTTCAATCCCAAGACACCTACGTTCGATCCCAAGACACCTATCCTCAATCAGAAACGAAGCGCGCCATCGCCATCACTTTCGCCGCGGTCCAGTCGTGTTTTGAAGAAGTCTAGGGGTGACGAGATGCCCGCTGCTACCGACAGCCAGACCAGTCTTGAAGACGGCGAGATCCGGGAAACAGACACGACTATCGAAAATCAGGACGTCACGCTTCTGCAGGCTAAATTACGCACGCAAGAGATGGCTCAAGCGCTTGAAGACAAAGACGCCGACGGACCACCACCCACCATTAGCGATGGGGAAACAGCAACAACCGCGCCTCCTGAAACTGCACCCGACAACGCAACGCCAGACCCGACGTACCGCTTCATCGGCACGGGCCGCAACCTAGACGAGGAGTTTGGCCGAAAGTTGACGTTCGAAGAGTCCGTTCTGGCACAGTGGATTGAGGAATCGGATAAGAGACTCGGCCGGATCGGGTCTAGGAATCTCGATCGTGTCGCAGCTGCCGACGACAAGGATCATATAGAGGAGGATGACGACGGGGATGTATCGATGGAAATATCGCCGCAGACCCAAAGTCCTGCTTGAGCATACATACACCTTTCCCCTGTCTTTTTTTTTTTTTTTTTTTTTTTTTTTTTTTTTTTTTCTTTCTTCTTTAATAGGATTGCTTAATATGGAGTTTGTGGTACTGTTTTCTGTTATATGGATGGCATGGAGGTTTGTGGTGTTTATGGCGGATGGCGGTTATGGTATACTATAGTACTAGCAAGCCTGCGGCGTAGCCTTTATGGTGTTAGATATTCTGGATCGGTCGATCGGTTTAGTTTTTTTTAATCAGAGATAGTCGTTATCAGTACTAATTAAATTAGTTACTTCCAAAGTGCATACTGCTGAAACTTGTGCTGCGATTGGCCAACTTGGCGCAGGATCCAGCTGACCGATCCTGCGGAGAGATATAATACGACATATGTGCCCGGACTGTCCAATCTTGATCACCAATCGGAGGGTTAGACACCGTATACGTATCAAGGTATGGCGCAGGAGGAGAGACCCCGCCGTAGCACCCGCAGCCTCGCCAGGAAGGTACCGCCATCTACCTCTACATCTACTTCTACAACTACATCTACACCGCCAACCCTGAATGGTATAGCGACACTCCCACCCACCTCCTCTTTAACGACCAAACTCACCGGCCTCTCGAAACGCGACATCGCTCTCCTGCAACAGAAGCAACGGCTCCTGCAAACTCAACAAATACAATCGCTGACGGCCGTCCAGCGTGCTGCATTATCCGCGACACTAGTCTTCGCGCAGGCTGAAGCGGGTACCGCGTTCTGCATTTCGCCGGGGGGGTTGTTACTAACCTGCTCCCACTGCGTCGCCGAGTCTGACGACGGTCCCATTCGACTTGAGCATGTAGCCACTAAATATCTGCTGTTCGCGGACGGGAGGGTCGTGGCTGCGAAATGTATTGCGTATGATTCCATCCGCGACCTATCCCTCCTACAGATCGTCGCCTGTCAGCCACCGCCATACTCCCATTCCGATGCCACCAACGAGCATGAAAATAGAGAAGGGAATGGAGGTACACCGTTTCCGTATATGGCCATCTCGCCGACAGCGCCGAAGGTACATTCACGAATATTCTGCATCGGCCACCCCGGCTCGGAAGACCTGGAATCACCGACGCCCCGGCGGACGAACTACGGCGTGCTGCACGTCAGCGGCGGACGATACCGCGGTGTGGTTGACGGGGCGGACGTGCAGGATAATGGTGAGATTGGTGCTTTGATGCACGACTGCTGGACGTATTGGGGGCATAGCGGGGCGCCGCTTTGTCTAACTGGAGGAGGAGGGGTGGTGGGGGTGCATTCGAGTTGGGATGAGGGGACGGGGATGCGGAGGGGGGTTGCCTGGGAGGCTGTTGTTGCTTTCTTGGGGGAGTACGGGGTTGATGTAGAAGGGACTGCTGGGAGGCCTATTCCCATTGACTGATAAGCTCATGTATACTAGGACGTGTTGATGTGTAGTTATTTAATGAGGTGGGTGTGACTGATGATCGGGTAAATCTAGCTGAGTACATTGTAATATAAGTATATATTATTTTTGTGGCAGGTCTCAGATCAGCAGGATCTACTGATATATCATACATCCGACATAAACATGAATATATATAAACTCACATTTCCGGCACACTACTCGGATCCTGCAAATACACATGTCCAGCGAAGGACGACTCGACAAAAGTGCACGTTGTTGCAAAACCTGCGTTGCATTGCCACAATCCTATAAATCCACCGAAGCTCACACACCCTCCACACCGGCCACAACCCGCGATACACACACAACCGATGTAAATGTCCGACGAGCACCCCCTCCTCGCGGGGCAGGGGCTCTACGCCGCCGACATCATCGGCGACGGCGACTGCCTCTTCCGCTCCCTCTCCGACCAACTCTACGGCTCCCAAGTACCCTCCCTCCATCTCTCTCCACACATCCTACTACACACCCAGCTAACGCGTGCAGAGCAAAGCGCACGAAATACGGCAGCGGACAACAAGCTACATGCGCGCCCACGCCTCCTACTTTAAACTCTTCCTCTCCGTCGCCTCCCCCCGCCGCAAGGCACGCGCGACCGCCGCACCGCCCTCCGAAGCCGCCGTCGACCGCGCCTTCGAAGCGCACGTCGACCGCATGGCCAAAGCCGGCGTCTACGGCGATAATCTGGAGATAGTAGCCTTCGCGCGCTGCTACGGCGTTAACGTCAAGATATACCGTCGCGAATACGCCTACCAGATCTCCTGCGACGAGGACACCAGTACTACTTCTACTACCACCACGGGGGAAAGGGCGTTACTGCATATAGCGTACCACGATTGGGAGCATTATAGCTCTATTAGGAATATCGACGGCCCGCATACCGGATTACCCGCCGTGAGCCCACGGGAGCCGACGGACGAGGAGAAAAGACGGCAGAAGAGGGCGTTGGAAGACGTGCGCGTGGAGCCGTGGATGGAGAAGGTTGTTGTTGCGAGTTTACCCGCCGTTGTGTCCGGTGAGAAAGTAAGGGATATGCTGGTGAAATGCAAGGCGGACGTGGGGCTCGCTGTCAGCCGACTGCTCGACGAGCTGTCCGACGCTGAGGATCGGGATTCGCCGGTGGTGGAAGACGGTGACGGTACGGCGGTTAATAATGGGGATGCTGTTGAAAAGAAGGTGGAGGAAGCTGCACCGGCTAAGAATAAAGGCAAGGCCAAGGGAAAGACCAAAGACCGGGAGGACGGACATGCAAAGCAGCCGTCGCGGCCGAAGCGGGAGACAGCACGGGAGCGGAAAGACCGGCTGCAGCGCGAAAAGATGGACCGCAAGAAGGCCAAGGGGAAGCCTCCTGGTGAAAAGACCGAGTCGAACAGTGTGTCAGAGGGCATCAAAACCCTGCATGTATAACACAATTACATCACAAGTTTACCACAATACTAGTACTGTACGCACGTATCATTGACATTCCACCGGGATGGACAAGCTTCATTGATAATCCAGTAAGACTACAACTACAAATCGACGGGCACTTCCTCCTCCTTGCTGGAATCACCCCGCCGGGAATACCACACCAGCAGACCGAGTAAAATGACGATGATCCGGCCGTAGTCGTTGATGAACTGCGCGACGGGACTAGGCGGCGGTGCGGCAAACGCCTTGACCGGCTCCCCGGCTAGTCATGCCGCGAGGCTGGTCGTGACGGCGCGCTCGAGCTGATTCGGGTTCGCCCCGACGATTTCCTCAATCTTCTGTCCCTTGCGGAAGACCTGGAATGTTGCTACACGCGTAATACTAGTCAGCATCGTTGTATACACACTATGTATGTGGGGATAGGAGGGTGGGGATAAGAGGAGTGAACGCACGCATAGCGCGGATGCCGCATTCGGCGGAGACGTCGCTGACTTCGTCAACGTCGACCTTGACGAACACGGCGTCCTTGAAGTCGCCCTCTAGCTTTTCGACGAACGGCGAGATGGCCTTGCAGGGGCCGCACCAGGTGGCGTAGAAGTCCACCACCGTGACTTTATCCTCCGCGATGATTTCCTGGAATTCCTTCAACCTGCACGGCGTTAGCTACCCATACTACTGATACCATAACTACATACATACATACATACATACATATATGTATTTATGTATGTACGTATGTATGATGGAGGGGTGTGTATACGTACGACTTGATTTCCCTGACCATTTTGGCGGCGGTAGCGTGGATTCCTCGAGCGGGGATTCGGCGTGCGATAAAATTTGCGCGGGCGGACAGCAGGGTTCTAGACTGTTGTGAGAATGAGAATGTCTTTGACGAGGACAGCAGCGTCCTGAAGATGGTTGAGGCAGCCAGATTTATATGAATCCCGCACAGCGGATGAATAATACAAGTATTATACCGTTGGTTGAGTCAATGGCGTGATGCGTGTGTAGGAGGGGGAGAGTCAATGTAGGGAGGATGAATGCTCACTAATGCGGGAGGGAGGAAGGCGAAAAACTCGATCGAGCAGGGTACTGTGTACTAACAACTACCGACTTAAAATTAGCTACCGGACGGGGACTTTGATATCAAATCACGGTCGCTTCTGGAAGACCTTCAGGGTATTAATAACACTGCGATGGTCCAAGCTTACCGATGGGATCTAGATCTGATCTGACGAGAGCGATGGTGGCTGGATGAGTGTAGACGGAGGTATGTACGTTAAGTATTTATATGCTAATTCCTCGGAGGCGGGGGTGCCGGCCCTCATATAAGCTTTCCAGACGGTATACTAGAGCAGCCCCGCCATCGAACGTGTATATGTAATCCGATCACACCATCTCATCTGCACCCACGTCGTACAGACTGGCAGTCAGGTATACTTTAGTACTCAAAGTATGAGTACAGTATACCAGAAGTACAATTACATAGCACTACGTAGTCCTAGGATTTGCGAACGCCTTACTACTTGCAGACGCATGGCCTGACGAGCTGCATGCCATCGCCAAGCTGCATGCGTCTTTGTCCCTCGTACAGAAAGTAGATATATCTCCAGCTGGATAGTATACATGCACTGTAGGGATACATGTACTATTTTCTATGTGGAAAGCTGCGGAAGGCGGTGGAGCCGAGGGTGGAGCTGAAATTTAAAGGCTGAAAGAAGCTCCTGCCTGCACTGACTCGCGTCACTCACATGTAACCGTTTCTCTGGAAGATGTATCTACCCCTCTCAGCACTCGACCAATTGCAACATGACTAAATTGTAACAGCCACCGGAAGTGATGCACTGTCGGAAGAATTCAGGAATGTATTGCTCAAGACGGAGGCATTGATATCACCACGTCTCTGAATATGTGGAGGACGGCTTTGACCGACCGGCCTGGAAGCTTAATGGTTCATAATACGATGGGCATCGCTCAGCACTGCACGATGACGCGAGCCCGGCTTGGAAGGTCGGAAGTTGCGTTTGTCAGCGCTGTTGCATCTTGGCCGCGGCCCGGCCGGCAACACAAATTCACATTTCAACGTTCAACACGGAGACAGTTCGGATGATGGTGACGATTGTGGCATAATCAGTATCGTCATCGGGAGATGCTTTGTATTATTGTTGGACTCGATAAATTATATACAGGTACCAAGATATTACCATCTGATATGTGTTCCACCCATGGCCCACTCGGATGCTCTCAGGGAGTGTACGAATGACAGCGAATACATTTCTCTATTGGTATTATTACTCCTCGAAATGGTCGGCCGGGTGATATCTAACAGTACAAACATCGATGTTGATATATATATCGTACGTAACTGACGCGCCGTCTACGCGTATACGGTGTATACTGCGTTAATCTACTAGTCGTTGGTGAGCTAAAGTCCAGCACCAAATGTATGTTCTGGCACGACCGGGGGGAGGTTATCGATATATATTATATCGTGATCGAGTATTATTATGATACTATCTATTTACCTAGTATCTCGAAGTATGAAATCAAATATTAGGTACACGTATCTATGAAAATCAAGTATTATGTAGACGTATCCAAGCTGCGATATTATATTGACCGGCTCGTATATAGCCAGTCACGATCACAGATGGCATAGTCTCGGGGCCAGCCCTGGTATCATGAAGAAAACAAAAAAAGAACTGCGGACTGAAACGATACAACCCTAAACTTTAAACAAGAATCTGAAGGGGATGTCGCTGGTCTCCTGCATCAGCGTGAAATGGCACCGCCTAGCCGCCTTGTGCTCGATCACCATCTCCGCCATCGTAATCGCCCACACGACAACCATCAGCACGAACGGCAGCACAGCCGCCCAATGCGACTCCGTAAACGTGAAATTCGGCGCACCCCACCCGTACTCCTCGAGGTCGAGCGGCTCCCGCATGATCGCAAACAGCCGCCAGTGCACCGGTCTCGTCGAGATGGAAATCCACGCGAAGGCCTGCAGCACGATGAAGAAGCCCAGCGCGTACCAGCTGCCCACTATCGCATTCCACCAGTTGGTCTCCAGCGACGGGTCGTGGTACATCATGAGATAGGCCGACGTGCCGAGGTAGCCGATGTACGGCACGATGCTGAACGAGTACATCAGGTCCGAAGCGCTGTTGCGTCGCGCGTTCCACTTCCATTCGTTGGTGGTGCGGTCGCCGGTGTTTGGCGGGTACTGGTGGGTTCGCGGCGGCATGTACCACCACCGCTTGCTCTGCTCGGTCATCGAGATGCTGACGGGGCGGTGGTGGCTGTTGCGGAAGACGGGGTCCCATTCGAGCTTTTGGGCGCTCTCGTCCCGGCGGGTCTCACCTCTTCGTCGGGCCATGCGCCGCGCGAACCAGCCTTGCGGTTCGGCGAGCCTGGCGGGGGCGGGAAGCTGGGGGGCGGTCTCCGAAGAGCCGGTGCCCCCAGCGTTGGAGTCGGCACCGCCTGCGCCTGCAGCACTAGTTCCCGCGCCTGCACCACTAGTACCCGCGCCGCCCGCAGCTGCAGCGAGAGCAGCCGCAGCGAGGCCAGCTGCGGCAAGAGCGGGTCCTGCCTGAGTGAGGTCAGGCCTCGGAGGGGGAGGAGGCGGAAGCAGCCCGGGCGCGGGTGGACCAGCGGGACCTGCCGCTATATTGGGCTCTGACGCCCTCCGGATTCTCGACACCACCGCTCCATCGGTGCCAAACATCTATACACGTCAGATGTCATTATCCATTACTACAGATTACAAACTTCATGCACTTACTTCAGAAGGCGTTGCCTCATATTCATACGCCACACCGGCGTCATCAACAGCGTAATCATAGTCCCGTATCAACGGCCGGTCAGATTGTCGAACCAGCGCACCTGGACCCGGCCGGTTCATCAGCCGTCCAAAAGCAGCTCCCTGATCATCGACGAACTGCTGCCCCTGCGCCGCCACCTGCCCCTGGTTCATCGCTTGCATCTCGAAGCTCTGACCAGGCGGCGCGGGGCGGTCGTCGTCAGCCCCATCGCCCCAGCTTATCCCCAGCCGTTGGGGGAAGCTCAACCACCCGCCGCTGTTGTAGTTATCGCCGCGTCCGAGGACGGGCATGGGCGGGGGGTCAAAATTGGGGGGCATGGCTTGGGGGTTGGCGGGCATGGGCAGGGCGAGCTGCCCGGGTGGGGGAGTATGATACTCTATTGCGGGGTGGTTGTCGTTGTACCCGCCGTTGTCGATTAGGAGGGGGGCGGATACCCCCACCCCACCTCCGTCTTCGAAGCCGTCCTCAAAGTCATCTGCGCCATCGTATCGGATGGGCTGGTTGTAAAAGCCGCCTGGGAACATTTTTGTCTTTTATTGGGGGGGTAAAATAAATTAAGGGTAGGTATGAGTAAAGTGTGAATGTGGGAGAAAAGATGGAGAAAAGATGAGAGAAAAAATGAGAAACGATGTGAAGGAAAAGATGTGAGTGAAAAGTGTGAGAAGGCGTGTGAGAAGATGAGACGAAAGATGTATGAGAAGAAGAATTATAAGAAGGTATGTGAGAAGAAAGATGTATGAGATTTACGTGCGTGATAGTCAAGTAGTCTTGAGATAGTGTGCCTAGCCAGATATATCGATATACAAATCGTATGAAAGAAAAAGGGAAGGAAAGGGGGAAAGGAAGGGGAAAAAGATTCGGAGGGGGGGCAGCCCTCTTTATACCTTGACAGAGGCGTCATATCGCGATATTTAGGGCTAACCTTGATATCTTGCAGTTTATATACGCGGTATATATAGATGCCATTTAGTCCAAGAATCCACCGTCAATGAGTGGTATATATAGAAGATACATCGAGGTAGATTTCGTTGTGGTCGCCAACTATTGCCTCTTATCACGAAATGTGATGTACTGTTGCCAAAGTGTGCCTGGCAGGGAGTGAGCCCCGTACCCCGCAAAATCAGCCGTACGGGGACACCAATTCCTTGTGAGAACTATAGCTGTTCTTGACATCTTGACCTTTCATTCGTATCGATGTGTCAAAATCACACGCGAGTTTGTGTTGGGGGTGTATATTCGCAGAGCGCTTTAATTAGGGCTGCCCAAATATCGCGCTCACTCGTCTTTACTTAGACCACATAACCCCGTGGGCACAGACCTGACGGTTCCCCTGGTGGGCCCATGGGAAAGAAGGCTGCTGTCGGCTTGTGGACAGCTTTTGGTGACCCTTTGCATCCAGTGTCTAGCATGCCGGCTACTTAGGAATATATATGGGGAGTCTGCAAGTTAACGGTTTATTGTAAGACCGGCTGCTCAGACAGTTAACTTTTTGGATCGATCGTGCTTCGCACGCTGAAATTATATTATTTGTAGCTCTGTTGTAAATACAATGATAACAAAGGCAAAGAAAGACCTGTGTACATGTATATACCATAACAGCATCTACTCGCCGTAATTATATGACAGAATGAAGGCAATCACGGCGTCGCAGTGGGTAGAACAAACTTGATCACAGTCGCCGCAGCCGTCGCCACCGCAGTCGGCGACACTGCCCCCCCAAGCGTCTTGGTCAGCATATGCATCGGCGGTATATGCCCTCCGGATCCATGCCCCAAATACACCTCATTACCCTTCGTCCACATCCACGCTCCGAACGAGATGATCGCACAAAGCACCAGCGCGGTCCAGTAGTCCCATATCCGCGAAACGTACATCCTATCCCTCCCGAAGGCGATCGATGGGCATGCGAAGCGGGCGACGCTGCACCGGCTGATCAGGCGGGCGGCGATGGCGATGAATTGAAGTAAACCCATTACGAGGCATTGGAGGCCGGCGGTGCGGCAGGCTAGCATCGACGTTTGGAGGGCCCGGGAGCCGGACCAGAAGGCCATGCAGGCGCCGAAGGTGCCGCCGAGGGAGAGGACCACGCTGATTTGGCAGATGCGGAGGTGTAGTTGCAGCGGCGGTGGGAGGAAGAGGTAGCCTAGCATTCTGGCTCTTTCGACATCGTTGAGCTGTCGCTGCGCCTCCACCGCGTCGCGGTCTATTGTTCATATACTGTCAGCACGATGTCCGAGAGGTACTTATTCATAGACTGAATGGGTGTAACATACCGGTGATGAATTTGCAGTATTGAGAACCAAAGTTGTTGACGAGGCCGGTCATCGTCTGCTTGTTCACATTCATCTCAGCCATATCGCGAATGAGAGACTGCAGTTGCTCGCGGTTTGCCTGCTCGTTCGCAAGCTGCGGCATCCGCGCATCGGCCTGCCCGAGAATCATGAGCTTCTGAGCGATCATAAAGTCGTTGAAGACGCCGAGGATGCGCTGCTGCTCCGCGAGGATCTTGTCGCGGTTAGTCGTGCCGAACCCTGGGTCCATGGGGTTCAGCTGGAACTCGATGTTGGGCGTGTATCCGGCGACTGTGGGGCCGGGGAAGACGCCCGGTGCCGGCTGGCCCCCGAACGGCATTCGTGACTGACTCCATGGCCAAGTGCGGGGCTGGCCCCAAGAGCGGAATCCGAACGGGTTCATGTTGTCTTGGTTTGTATACTGATTTGATCGATTTGATAGATTTGTATCAAGACGCTGGAGGTGAGTTTGTCTGTGACTGAGAATCACGAATTTTGTAAAATTAACTGACGGTGGAGAATTAACCGACGATGAGCAGTTAAAGAAAATACGAGCGGTATCTTATATTCAATCTAATCGATGATGTATATGATCGTGGACGAGATATGAGCTTGATTTGCAGATGATCTATCTACAGCTTTGCGCGCAGTTTGAGGGCGTTCTCAACCAGCCCGACGGTATCCTGCGACATTCCATACGACGCTTGATCTGTAGATTGGATGGAGTCAGCATCTTGATAGTCATTGGTGAATGTTGGGAAGTACTTACAGCCCCATCCTGCGGCGCCGTAGTTGTGGACGACCCTGAGGCCGTTTATGATCTCACTCTCGATCCTGGCTCCGCCCTCTCGCCATGGTCGTAGACCGACTCCGTGTCTGATGATATCTAGGCCCTCGACGCCCTTGCCGCCAGCAAGCTCCGGGCAGATCTCGACGCAGCGCTTCATGATACGATTTGCGAGGTTGTGGTCGATCTCCGGTGACCAGTTGCCCTTTTGATAGCATCCGCCAAGTATAGTCCCACCGCCTGCCGCCCTCATCATAATATACTATAACGCCATTCGTAAACCAACTGTCTCTGGCACATTCTCTACGCAATTTGTAAGTATAAAAGGGGGTCTCACCATCATCTCGTCGTCACCCTCGGGCACAGCAGACGTCGTAAACATCCCTGGTGCCTCGTTCCTAACTACCACGACCTGTCCTCTGGCTGGCACCACCTTCTTGTCCTCCACTCCACCGAGCTTACACGCCATCAAGCCGGAGCAGTTGACCACCAGATCCGCCTTCTCCTCGCTGGCGTGCATTTCTGCCGCATCCGCAACGTGCTTGACGACGCCCCTCTTGAACACCACGTAGTGCTTGAGACACTGGCCGAGGAGGTAGGGAAGGTACACCGCCGTGTTGATACACACGCTCTTAAACGTAGTACCCGACACCATACCCTTCGGCAGCTCGTGCTTCTGCAGCACCCTGAAGCCCGGCACAACATTCTTGAACCACGCATCCTCCGCCACCAGCTCCTTCATGAAGCCAGTGACGGGTATGCCCTCCGCGACGTAGATGTTCCCATCCTGGACGTGAATACCCGCCTCGGGGACCTGCGTCGCCAGGCGCCATAGCTCAGGAAAGGTCTCGCGCTCCCATTTGCGCGCAGGCTCGTGCGGGAAGGAGAAGGGGAAGTAGTTTGCACCGGCCCAGGGAGAGGTGTATTCGATGTCGTAGTCGCCGGGCATATGCTTTGCGACGACGGTGACATGGTGTCGTTTCTTGGCGAGTAAAAGTGCAGTTGTGAGGCCTGCGACACCGGCGCTGTTATCCGAGGTCGTTAGCGAGTCTGCAGAATCGGACTATCGACGAAGAAGACCTACCCGATAACAACAATCTTTGCTCCAGACATGTCGGAAGTGTAATTGAATAGAACCGCCGGAGAGCCTTGAGTTCAAGCGCTCAATTCAGTCGCGGCTATTGAGGTGAATTCATGAAAGGGAGATGAGGAGGTGAAAGTTCGGTGCTATATATCGATCGCACATCCGCGTAACGTAACTATAATTGCGGCGCGCGGCCATGAACTTAGTTACCCGTCGGCCACGGCTGCTGAGCTCCGTCCCCAGCGCTAGAGCTCGACTCGAGGCGCGGGATTATATCGATAGCGGGATCAGGCCATTGCATTGCATCGCGAGCAGGCCGGCGCCATGCCGTATCCAATGCCGATAACGTAACGTTGCGCGGACGGTGTTATCGACGGTGGACCCACATTTGCCTGCAACCTGCCGCCCTGCACTGCACCCTTGCTCCAGCTGTCAACCGGGCATTTGCGCCTGCAGACACGCTCGCGGGAGCTCCCACCACCAAGGGCGTTTTGTACACCAGGCCGGCCGAGTCATGACAGCGCAGTTGTCGTACGTAGATGGTGTTCCACTGGATTGTGTGACCTCGAGAAGATGGCAATTGCAGTCACGACGATTGCTGGTGGTACTGTAGCTACAGCAGCGGATTGAAAGGCGGTGAATGTCGTGGCTAGAACCACGACCGCGGTTGAAAATACGTAACACGGCAACACAAACAACTCAATGTGTGACGCGAAGTCTCGTTAGTAGAACACAGAGTTCTGTCACTTCGCCGGTAGGTCAGTATCATGCGTATAATTCACATAGAGGAGAACTACCATACTAGGGTAGCCTCGGCAGCTCACGGCAATATCTCTGTCATGAAGGATCACCGTCGCCCCGTCTTCGCGGCCCACCTTCATGACTAGCAATCTGGCAACGCAGCAGAAACCACAATTAATGCACGCAGTGCACGACGAGCTCCTATATGGCCCGGTTTCGAAATTGAGGCTAACCGGTATTGGCTGTTATGCTTGATTGTGCACATCCCACAGGGCACTGCAGCATAGGAGCTCCAAGGTATTTTGTCTCCTGGTGCATATCGGTTTATCTGTTTACACTGGCTGCACGATTTCATATATGGTCAGCCTCGCCGGAAGAACTGTAATCGGATATATTTCTTAAGACTGCAGATAGTTGTAACTCAAACCTCTCTGACGGTGTATATGCATATTTATGGTAGTAGAGCTAACAAGAGCAGAGGATTTTATATAGTACTGGTAGAAGGATTATATTTGTTATAGTTAATCAATTGTAGTCATCCGGCACTTAGTCCAATTGTGATCCGGCAGGAGTTTTCTATTGACAACTATGTAATATAATAAAATGTGATATCTCCCATCCAGCTCCGAGCGATATTAGTACTGTAGGATACGTTACTCCCTCAAAGTTGATCCTTTCTTGTAAGCCGGCGCCGCAGCTCGAAACAGCCATGTATGCAAATGGATAGCAACCCCACACGGACAAGTTTGCAAAAGCTACAGTAGTATGGCACACGACTCCGCCAAGTATGATATCAACAAGCATGCATGCATTTTGTGGGGATGCGGGGAATCAATCATTATCTTACGACGACGATAGGCAGAAGCGGGTAAGGCAGGGGCACTTTCAGGGCGCTCCTAAGGCCTCACCAGTGCGCCTTCGGAGCTCTGGTCTTATCAGCTAGAAAGTTGCTCAATAACCGTAAACCCGAGCAGGAATCTGGCGACGTGCATGATGAGCTCTGATTTGGAGGAACTCGTAACAGCAATTGAATCGATCAGCACTCATTCTCCGTATTTCGTTTTCTGTTTCCCGTTCCCAGTTTTCCTGCTGGAAAGTCCGGGCGACCTAGGGCGACCTACCTCGTTTCTAATTTAGTATAGCAAGTAAAGACGATACGATGAAATGTAGAAATGATAGGAAGAATGGAGAACTGCCGGCCAGCGGACAGTTGAATCGGTTACCAATAGCCAGGGATCCCATCTCTGTAGATCCTGCTGCAGGATGATTTTCACAGAGAAGGGAAGTATGGGTATCTGTTGCAAATTAAAACGTCGTACGTTAATGGAAAGCCCTCAGACAATCTCGCAGGCGTCCCGGCGGTCCCGGTTGCCAGCAACCCCTCGTGCTTCTCTTTCTATCTCAGATGCCCTACGGCCGCTTTCGACCTCGATTTCCTCATCTTCACAATCTATAGGGGCCCACAGTCGCCTGCGCTCCTTCGCAACATCTATCCTTTCTACCACCCCGAATGCCCACTGTATCTCAGTGGAATTGAGTGCAATACACCATTCGCATTCCTCTGGATCTAGCCCGCTCTCCTTACGAAAGAGATAGTCCGCAGGGTGGACCGTGAAGCCTCGCAGAGTGATTGCGGTCGCCGTGAGAATCAGGACCAGTTCTCCCAGAACACCACCAGCCCAACCATGCCACCCCAGTCGAGCGAATTTATGGACGTTGTAAACGGTCTTGACAATGGTTACACCGGTTATGCATACGGTTATTCCACCTGCGAGCTTTCGTGGGTCAGCTGCCCATACTTCCGCAAGATATACGGGCGCCATTCCGAAGCCAAATGTCGCCGCGGCAAACACCAACTCCACGCCGGGAGCCATGGCCACCGGCCTGAGAAACTGTGAGTTAGCTGACGCCGTGGGCTACTCAACTCTAGAGTTCCTCAGACTAGCTTACTGCTTTTTCCGAATAAGTAATGCCTGCGCTATAGTGGCGAGCAGCGCATTGGTCAAGATGAATGTGAGAGTGTTTCCAACAAAACCGTAGAATATAGCAGTCGACAGCCGCAGCTTTGCTCGGAATCGGTCGGCTGGCTGCTGTATCCGATATATTCGGTCTAGAGCCTGGATGTATGCCTTTCTAGCCCCACGTAGCTCCTTGATAAGCATGCTACCGAATATATCATATTACCAGATCAGTACAGCACCACATATACAGCATAGTATACTGTAGAACAAGGGCATACTTACTCCCGCTCCACGCTTAAGTATGATGGGGGATCTTTCTCTTCTTCTAGGTAGTCGCAGTCGAAATTTACAAGGTCTCTCTGCGCAAACTTGAGGTTTTCCACGAGATCAAGGAGGTATTCGTCGCCGGTTATTATCTGAAGCTTAAGCCTTGGTTCGAATAAATGAGCCACACTAGCCCATATGGTCTCCATCCAGAAGAGGAGAAGACGGCATATTTTAAAGTCTGCCATTGCAGGCTGCTGAAAATATTGTAGAAAGATTGTTCGAATGGTAATATCGGACGGTAGGAAACAAAGGATAAGGTAGTTTTCATTTTAAAATCAAAATTCGTATTTGGATAAATATCAAAAAAGCAGAGAGGAGGAAGGAAGGTGTATACCGCTGTGCGGATGAGCATCATAGCGACATGGAGACCTGGTGTGGAGTTTCTGCCTCGTGAACTAAACTGTAAACCTGTGCCTCCCGCAGCTTCGTTTGCATACCTAGGTCAGGCACGGCGTCTGTTTTATAATCGGCAAAGTCGGTCAAGTACCTGCATATTCCAGCCGGCGCTTCCCCACTGAGCCAGGTAAGTACACCATCTTGGCGAATGGCGGTGAACAGAAAATATCAAATGGATATATATATAAATAGGCATACTTGACCACATCGATGCGCCACGAGCGCGGGATGTCGTTTAACTGGATCACCGTATACGGCGGGCCGTCGCGCGCGCTATACGACCCAACGGAGGTGGCACAGCTTCTAGCACAGCAACTGCGCAGCCAAACGTTTAAACGTTGCTCTACCATCCTGAGCATTGTAGTATTTACTGTAGGACATTCCGTTATGATATATATCGAAGCTGTTTCAAACAGATAATTGGAGTATGTGAAGATATATAAGCATGTTATGTTTCCTCGTGGTCCTATGTATTCGATATGCCATGGACATGCCCTCAAAGATATCTGTCTTCTTCTCTGCGACGATCCGCTGGGTAACGAACTTCACAACTCGGTGTTGCTTCGGATCATCTCTTCATGAATTCGAATTCGGGCGACAATCTACCAAACTTCACAGATGTCGAAACCATACACCAAAATGAGCGTCTGATTACTCCGTGGACCAATATTCCTCTTTGTACGTTCCTCCAAGTATCGTCCCCGATTTGGTAGCCCGGCTGGGTGATCGCGGTATTACCTACCTTATCTCATGCCTCGAACAGTGCACTACTGTGCAGAGCAAACCAAGTAAGCATTGTCTTACGGGAGTGATATATATAGGACACAAGCTTTGCCGAGGCCTCCAGGATCTCTCTCGCGATCGGCCCCGAGGATCGGCTGTCTGGTAAACGAGACAATTCGCGATTATATTCCACTTAAATGTGATATTTTTTGGACACGAATCGTGAGACCGTTATATTCTATTTGTTGAATGTATCTAATCATAACTTGAAAAACGCATCTTACAAAAGTCAACAGAATAGTTTTGGTAAAGTCAAAAAACTATTTTACAATCTTAGTCGCGCTCGACGCTTTCCAGCAATAGCAATATTAAAAGAAGCCATGCATTCGTACACGAGAAATATCGCTCGATTCCCGAAGATTCGATGGTAAATACTCCAACTGCATTCCCCCCTTCGATTTAGGAGTCAGTTGAACCGTGCAGAGCGTGGCGGCTTGATAGCAACTCAAGCCTTGAGCTGATAGTTGACGAAGTTTCCCGGCGAGATCAGTTCTTTGCCGTCGCAAGACGCTTTGATGTAGAACTGAGTGGCACCAGGTGTTTCGGCTATGACGAGAAATGAAGCTTCAGTTAACACCATGAATGACGTAATAATCTATAAGCTCATTCGTTGAGAGATCATACCTTCAACTCCCCAGATCGCGTAATAGGACTCGATGGCAGGGAACCGTAGCTCTGCTGCAACTGGAGCATCCTGGAACTCGGTTCCCTTGGCCCAGAAAATGTTTACTGGATCGCAGTTGTAAGGAATCTGTTTTTGTGGTGAACCAGATGTTAGTTATTATTCATCTGGAGTACGTATATATTGCTACTCTAGCTCTGCAGAATTCTGAGGTTGAACACTTACCAAGAACTCTCCATACAGGTGATTACCGTTGAGACCGTAATCCCGAGCGATGATATTTGGGACCACAAACTTCAGTGGCATCGGGAAGTTGGCACCGTTGCCAGGAGCATAAATATCTTTTCCGTCGCAGGTCGCCTTGATATAGAACTGCGTCCCATCCGTCACGTTACCTGTATACAACGATTCACTATCAGAGATCTGGGCGGACAAAGTAGACTAGATGGATAATCCTTACCACGCATCCGCCAATACTTGGTATTGTCCGAGGCATGAAGTTCGGGCTCAGCCTCAGGGAGAATTGGTGTCTTAGCCCACGCGTTTCCAACGGCCCAGTGAAGCTCTGCGTGATCACAGTTTGTGGGAGTCTGGATTGTCATGTATTAGAAATGGCTGCGAACACATTTTGATAGAATGCGTATATGCTTCGTACCTTGAAGTTCACCCAGAGTTCATCCCCGTTGAGGCCGAAATCGGAGCCGGGTCGCAGTGGACCCGAGTTGAAAACCGCCATCGGCGTAATCTGACGAGGGATGACACCCGCATTGACAACAGCCAACTGTAGGAGCGCAAAAGCAATGCTGAGTCCGGCCTTCATTTTGACGAAGATTGTACTTTTAGCGATTATTATATGTAAACGAAGAAGATGTTAAGGAGTGTAAAAGATATTCTCGTGATAGGAGAGTAGAGTATTGCGTTCGATCTAAAGAATGTTATAGAAGATGATGGCTCTGGAGCTTATGAAGTTATTATGCTTTTGGAAGATGATACGTAGTTTATATAGCTAGACATCTTATTTCGTTTTTACGGCACCATTCTTTACGCTGGTTGAACTTAAACATCATTAACATGTGCTAGGCGATCGCATTTCGGCCTTCCGAGATACTATATTCGATTCCTTGGAGAATTCAGTGTAACACACATGCTATTCCGTAGTCAATGCTCCGCCGAGAGTGGCTTTTCACTAGTAATAGACACATATGGGGAAGGATTAAATTTACCATGCCTGGTGCCATCGGAAACAAATAATCCGCAGCGATATAACCGTTTTATTTCCGCTTCCCGAAATTAGCCGAACCAACCGTCGCTTCGCCTATCATGACAATGGATGCTGCTGAAAATTAGACATGCATGTCTAACTAAATTTGCGAACTTTGCCTGTGGCGAGTTTTGCAGGCGTTTTTGTTTATATCCAGGTACAGTCCGAGTATTATACAGGGCTGTAGGATTCCGCTCGCGGGGTCTACGGATGTTAGAAACAGTACCTACTATCAGGGGCTACGACTCGATAAGCATTCACTGCTTGCAGATTGAATTAATGAGATAGTTATATCTCTCTGAAAATCTCCCGGAATACGAGATTAAATATCAACCAAGCAATTATTTGTAAAGATATCTTTAGCTAAGTAGTCTGCAGTTTCGCCGTAATCAGTATCATCAACACTGTTCAAGGGCATTCTCGGGACCTAAATCAGAGCGATTTCGCTTCGCTAGCTCCGCATTTTTAACCTGAAAGTAACAGGCGGAAGATGCTGAGTTCCGAGTCATAAATATCACAGCCTGCCCGAAGGGACATTTATTCGAGACAATTGGTAGATTCGGACTGTTTATAACACGCATGAGCCCGATCCTGGTGTTAGTTTTGGCGACAGAAAGTTCCGCGATCCATGCCACAAACACGGCAACTGCGTTCGCAACCCACGACGGAGAAAATTCAGAACCTCTGCCCAACATCTTCCAAGCTTCTGCAGATATATTATAATATCACATAAAAAATCTGACTCAACCATATATATCGGCCGCAATATTAGTATGAGATATTGGCGATAGTAGACAACAGGCCCAGACTTTGCAAGGGGGACTCGCGCATCGGCCGCCAGACCTGTAGTTGTTGATTTTCACTATATCGATCAATCTGCAAACTGAAGTCGGGGTGTATGTTGCTTGAGCCTATAAACCTGTTTGTGGTCGGCATTTAGTATATGAGACACGTATCATGAGCACATCGGTTCTCCGAAGTCATCCGGAGTGACCTGTGATACTCACGGTGTTTACCTCCCCAAATATCCATCACAGAGAAGAAGTCGTATTTGGTAAGTGGCCTGTGCAGATTTCTGAACCCAGAGATTCTTATGCTCCGGCCTAAAAGGCTCGGGCCGAGATTTCTCCCTACAAGAAAAGGATTTAGCAGTGATCATCTGATACTAGGACAATAGCTTCCGTACGATTGAGCTAGGTCGGTTCATTCTAGAAGGCTTTTATACACATCATAAAGTGGCTCGCCCTTCAGTTGCGAATTAATCCTGGCTGGTTTTGTGAAACGTAATACCCTCACGCAACAACTTTCCCAAGACAAGCCAACCCTAAGACTTGCGCTGGTCGGTGCCATACAAAGCAGGTAAAGGGCCGCAGAAGTATAGCCGTCATGATCAAGCTTCCCACAAAGTGAAAAAAATCGTAGTTATCCGACATCTTCTCGTGAGGTGCTTTAGCTTCTATATGATACGAAGAATATTGAATTTAGTGACGGTGGGACCGAATCCATCGTCCTTCTGACAGCTTCTGAGCATCCGCTTACCGTGTGCAATATATCCTGTACGAAGTAGCTGCGGAGCACTAGTTGAAAGTCCTGCTCAGTAGTAGTAGATTACATTGCGGTGATGTTGAAAAGTGCAACGCGAAAGATCATGTTGTGGAGCCAAGGTGGCATGGCGCGTTGTCGCAAATGCAAACGGTCGACGTCAGCCGAGACCCTTGTCCTCCGACGTCGCCAGCTTCCCGACCCCGCGGTCTAGTCCCAGAGACCCGTAACAGCGACACCATGGAGTCTTTCTCCAAGATATCTTCCATCATCGGGCAAGGTAGGGTCCCCGGTCCCATCTGGTCTCTTGCATCTTATGCTAACTGTGTGTGCAGCCCGAGATCTTACCATCGAAGCGGCGACATCAGCTTCTGGGAGCCGCAGCTATGGCACAAAGGTCGCCGTCGCGCCCGCAAGGACATCCTCACCGAAGGAGATCCGGCGGTTTCTCTCCTCCCGCCACGATAGAGATATACTCGATGGTCTACGGCGGGTAGTATCCGTACGATGCGATCTCACCTCCGACCGCGTCCTCTTCAGCGACATGCTTACACGAGTGTAGATGATGTCCAGAGGCGTTGACTGCTCCGAGTATTTTGCCGACGTAGTCAAGAATGTAGCCTCACCGACGCTCGAGATCAAGAAGCTGGTCTACATCTACCTCCTCACATACGCCGAATCTGAGCCGGACCTATCTCTCCTCTCCATCAACACGATTCAGAAGGCTCTGACGGACCAAAACCAAGTTGTACGGGCGATGGCGATCCGCGTCATGTCGGGTATCAAAGTGCCTGTCATCAGCCAGATAGTAGCTCTGGGCATCAAGAGATGCGCCGCGGATATGTCGCCATACGTAAGGAAAGCTGCTGCGTTGGCTATTCCAAAGTGCTATAGGCTTGATCCGTCAACACAACGAGACCTCGTGGAGTACGTGGGCACCTTGCTGGGCGATAAGAGCTACTATGTCATCGGTGCAGCCGTGATGGCATGGTGGGAAGTTTGCCCGGACAGGATAGATCTGGTTCATCCTCACTATCGGGGGCTGTGTAAACTGCTGATTGACATGGACGAGTGGGGTCAGCTGGCGCTTCTACGACTGTTGACAGTTTATGCCAGAAAGAACTTCCCGAAAGTTCGGACGAAGAGTGTGAAGAAACGAAAGACAACGAGTGGCACCAAAGGGTTTTACTCGGATGAGGAGAGTGGTGACGAACAAGTAGTGGAACACATCGATCCAGATTTGAAATTGCTACTTGATTGCTGCCCTCCGCTGCTACAGAGCAGAAACAGTGCTGTAAGTGCTCTCGCCTCCGTACGTCTGAAGTGAACAGCATGCTTACACTCAATAGGTAATTCTTGCGGTTGCTCGTGTGTACTATCATCTAGCGCCTCCGATATACCTGCCTAGAATCGCGGCTCCCCTCCTATCTCTTCTCCGAGCTCCTGAGGATATCCAGAATATTGCTTTGACAAACATCGTCTTCATTGCTCTTTCTTACCCCTCCGTTTTTGCCCCCCATGCAACACACTTCCTAGTCTCCGCGGTCGACAGCCCGCAGATCTGGAAGCTGAAGATTGAGGCGCTCACTCTCGTGTATCCATACCCGTCAAAAAGCATCCAGAGTCTCATCCTCAATGAACTATCGTATTACGCTGGAGGATACGACAAAGAACTCGTCCGAGAAGCCGTCAAGGCTATCGGCCGATGCGCCCAGAACAACCCCGAGCAGTCGCAACGGTGCCTCAAACTACTTATGCAGCATATTAACTCACCAGATCAAACACTGGTAGCCGAGTGCTTGACGGTTATTCGACATATCATCCAACAGCATCCGGCACGGCATAAGAAGACGGTGATCAGGCTCGCAAAAGCACTGGACACGGCAACCAACAGTGCCGCTCGAGCCAGCATCATCTGGCTAGTCGGAGAGTTCGCTGGTGTTGATAACGGTGATAATGTTGCGGCTGACGTTCTACGAATCCTCGCCAAGAATTTCACGGAGGAGGCGGAAGGCGCGAAATTGCAGATTTTATTACTTGCAGCAAAGATATACGCGCATTACTTGAACAGGACGCAAGGCGGATTCGTTGATTCGAATGTCTCCGAAGACGAATCTCAAGAAGATACTCATCCGATACCAATGCTGTTCAACTACATTGCACGGTTAGCGAGGTACGACGTCAGCTACGATATCAGAGACAGAGCTAGAATGTACATGTCCCTGCTCTCAACGCCAAAATCGAGTCAACTTGCGACATTGATATTACTGGCCCCGAAGCCGGTGCCATTTGCACCTAGTCCAAGCGCGGCTGTCAGAGAGGGGTTGACCGTCGGCAGCGCGGCGATGATGATCGGGAAAGATGAGTTTATCAGGGGATATGTATCTTTGCCGGAGTGGGTGAGTGAAGAGGATGCGCCAAGCTCCAAAGTGCGAGACCCGGTTGGACAAGACTCTGGAGTTTATGAAGAAGTGCGGAGTGTTGATAGGCCAGAGCCTCAGGCTGCACCTGTGAGGGCTCCCGTAAGCGTCGCCCCAGAGCCAGTAGCACCCGCTAGTAAGGGCAAAGAGGCAAATGGCAAGACACTAGACGAGTGGCTCGAAGAAGAAGAAGACGAGGAAGAGGAAGAAGAAGAAGACGAGGAAGAAGAAGACGAGGACGACGATGAGGATGAGGAAAGTGAGTACGAGACGGATGATGATGAGGAAGAAGATGAAGAAACAGATGACGAGGATGTGAAAGAGTCTACTAAGATGCTGCCATCTTAGCTTATAGCTAGCGATATTACTAGATTCAACACCATCTCACAAATTTGAAGACTACGAGTCTCAGTCATAATTGGGCTATGCACATGTATCCTTTATCAAGCCCAAAACATCTATTCACTT
The DNA here is from genome assembly GCA_036872635.1 of Orbilia brochopaga. Lineage (NCBI taxonomy): Eukaryota > Fungi > Ascomycota > Orbiliomycetes > Orbiliales > Orbiliaceae > Orbilia > Orbilia brochopaga. The sequence continues at coordinate 1,421,978 of JAVHNQ010000010.1, read as the reverse complement.
TCCTTGATATATCAGTAGAAGTGGGACAATGCGGCGCTTGCCAACTCTACCTAGCCTCAAGACACTTCAATATCTCTTCCCCCAAGAACTCGATCACAGACTCTGGCACCTTCGATGCCCCCTCTGGCACTTCCTCCCCTGTCTCTATGATTTCACACAGACCTTCCGCGGTCAAATAAAGAGATCCAGCTTCATGAGCCGGCACTTCGGCAATTCTACTTCTTGCATCCCAAGAGTTCCGGTGCCACGTCGGCGAAGCCCCACATTCATGTTCGAACGAATGCAGTGCGCGCTCACAGATACGGTCTACCACTGAGTTTGGGATCACCATGGCGTCAGGTGGAACATCGGTTACCAAATCGCAGGTGCCGTCCGCAAAGACTACAGGAATCCTGTTGCCAAGTGCGGAAGCGCCTGTAGATGACCATCCTGCTGGTTGGTTTCGGTCGCAGGAGTCGGTGAAGATGTAGGGAATCAAGAACTTTCGGACGAGCTCGAGGAGAATGAGGGAGATGGCGAAGTAGAGCATATTTGTTACAGCGTTGTCTTGTTATTCTGTCTAGATAGATTTTCTTCCTCGATCGCAAATAATACTATAGTAGCTAAGTATACTATTGGTGATCTAGATATTCGAGCCGAGGAAGTGCATCAGAGAGGTGGATGGTTTGAATGTCGACTGTCAATCATATATGGTGGTGTTGCAATTACAAATATTTCAATAAGCTGCAAGCTCATAAATGTGTTTTATATTCGCAGGAAGTCTCGAAGATGAGCTGCCGGTTTATAACGTTGGAACCATGGACGTCCCTATGCATCTCGAAAATCCAAGCTTATGGGTCCACTCATATATATGCCGGAATACTAGATGACGCGAACTATGATTGCCCACATAGCATAAATTCCGTTTCGACTTGTGTATACTATATATCGGTCTCCTAAATTGGAGTAGTTAGTGTACATGCGGGAAGCCTGTGTGATATATATTTCCTAGATTCACGCGCGGAGCGCAGATAACTTTGTAATAAACACGTGAACACTGCGAAGATGTGAGGTGGAATGCTTTTGATTTCTAGTTCCAAATTCGTCTCATGAAGTGGGCGACGTCGGTCTAACTGAGACTCGGCGGGCGACATGAGGCTCAAAATGCACAACGCGTCTGTCGTATCGGATTTGTGGAACCAACCAACCACAACGTTGCAACTCAGCCGGGCTGTCGCTCAGCATCCTCACCTGATTAAACGATTCAATGTTCTTCACATTCGCGAGCTTAATCTCCCGGTCTCCTGCATATCGGCCTTCATGAATCCCAGTCGTCCCTCCAACGCGTGACGGGCATCGCGGCCTGCAAGCGGCCAACCCGAACATCAGGCTGCAGCTCGCTTCGCATCTGGCGTGCATGATCCTTGGTCAAATGAGAGAGTCTGAAATCCGCCACCAGACGCTAGCTGGTGAGGCCCTGTCGTGTGCGTGCCTCTGCGTGCATAACGTTAACTCCAGACCCACTCGGAGCAAGGGCGACTCATGGTTGGATGTCGCTACGGGTACCGTTTTCTCGTTCTGCTTCCTGGTTTGAGGAAATGCGGCGCGCGGGCGGGTCTCCAATGACATTCCGTCGTGCCGGCGGGGTAGGGATTTGGTGAATTGCTTGGATCCTCACCATGGAAAATAAGGTGGCTGTAACAAGTATCTCCGGGCTGTAACTTCAAGTATCTCAGGGCGGATATGAATACGAACTCAATGTTTTGTCAATCGCGTATCTTATCGTTTCCAATCCTCAGGGCTGAGGACTGACTCCATTTAACATCCATCTCATATATATACACCCTTCAAACGAAGACTGCCCGAGCTGCCAGTACGATACTTCATACATTTCACCAGATAGATATCATGCGGACTTGAGCACAGTCGAATACCTCTTGCCAGCGAAAGTATCACAAGCATTATTACATTTTAATCCATAGGGAAACTCTAAAATGTCGACTATCGTTACATCCCAGACCCTCGCGTCGTTTGCGTTCACCAGCTCGCCGATTCAAACCACGCGAACCTCAACCTTCGGAAGCTCAGCTTCGAAATCCAACCGGCGAAAATCGTCAGTTAAATTCGCTCCAACCACAACCGAAGACCCTCAAAGCTCGAGGAGACCAACCGGCCTCGCGCTCCGCCGCCGCGCCACTCTTGTCGACCAGTCGAACAAAACCTACAACCTCCTACGCGTGCTCACCACAGCACAGTCCCGCAACATCGATTTCGTGGGCATCACCTGGCAAGCCGCGCTCGGCACGATCGGTAAAGGTGGCGAAGGCGAGATATCACAGGCGGATATCAGCATCAAAGACAAGTTTGCGTTCAAGCGCAGCGTCGCCATCGGAGCCAAAACCAAGGATGACAGTGATATATTCCAGGAACTCAATTCCGAGGTCCAGGTTCTGGGCCACCCGAAAATCAGATCGCACCCAAATATCGTCTCTCTCGAAGGTCTTTGCTGGGAAATAAACATTCGCCCTGGCAGTAGAGATTGGCTTGGCCGGGCCTCACCGGACAAGGAGAAAGTATGGCCGGTTTTAATTCTGGATAAGGCTCCATATGGCGACCTGGAGAAATTTATGAGGACAGAAAAGGGGAGATCGATCAAGCTAGCAGATAGGATGCAGCTATGTGCGCAGGTGGCTTCTGCGCTCAAGACGATGCACATGAATAGTAAGTACGATATACACGCCCTCTTGTATTGGCACGGGTTAGGTCTAACACGCAGGTTTGTGGGAAGACATTATTCACGGCGACGTCAAGCCAAAGAATACCCTTGTCTTCGACAGCAATGATGAAATCGGAGTCACCGTCAAAGTGACAGATTTCGGCTACTCGACAATGTACTCCGGAGACCGTGACGTAAAGGTCCCGATGTCGGTGCCTTGGGATCCTCCAGACTTCAAGAGGATGAAGAGAATCTTCAAACCACCAGTGGCAAAGGGCATGGATGTGTACTCCTTCGGTGTGCTTTGCTTCTGGGTCTTGTTCCACGAGAAACTGGAAGAGCGAGGAAAGGAAACTCAGAAAACGAATCCAAGCGGATACTTCAACCAAATCCTGAAGTCCGTCACAGACGCTGCGACAACGGCAGCCGATAAGACCGGCGTCAAAAATGTCATTGGAGGCGCCGTTCAAGTAGTTAGTTCATTTGTCACAGGCGTATCGAAAGAAAGAGAGCCGCGATTCGATCTTGTGCACCTCGGCAAGCTTAGAGATGACGAGACGATGCAGAAGGAAGCGCTCGAGATAGTCAAAGAGCACCCAGACCTGACGCCCGAACAGCGACAAAATCTAACTCGTCTCTTCGAGTTGGTGCTGGCCAACGATGTCAAAGACCGCACAATCGATTTTGACGAGTTCATAAACCTCCTTGGACACGACAGGTTCGTCTTCGATATGTAGTATCTTTGGAAGATCCGCCCTAGGTCGCTGACATTGTATATTATCTATAGTTCTCCAGACGACTCACAAATCCAAAAGCTATCAGCGGATATTGGCGGTTGTTTTTCGGTATGGTCATCTTGGTCAATATATACTCTGTCAAAGTTTTTGGACTAACAGTTGAGTGTTTTGCAGGTGATAAAGGAGCTTCAGGTGCTCTGCCAGGCCGACTACAGAGTGCGCGAAGAACTCGTCGGTGCGCTCAAGGAGTTCTACGAATCCCACCCAGAAAACAGCCCAGAAGCAATGGACGCAGCCTTCCAGCTCGCCTTCTGCTACAAACTCGGTCTCGGAACTCCCCAGGACGACGAAGACCTAGAGAAATGGCTAAAGAAGAGCGGCCCTGGAGCCGATAAATACTTAGAGGAGGAAATCAAATCGACATTTCCCAAAAAGCAATTCGTTAGCGCCAAACTCCGAAGAATGTACGACAGGGGCCTCGTAAAGCCCATAGACCACGCCCTAGAGTTCCAAACCTCAAAGAACATCCTCTTGCAGAAAGAGAAGTGTGAGAAAGAGGTGAAGTCCCTCAGCAAGGTTCTCGGCAAGACGCATTATGCCGTTCTCAACCTCAATTCGACCTTATCGAGCATCCTACGGTACATCAACAGCCCAGACTACCCAATTCTTCTGGAGGACTGCTACGAGGCGCTGAAGGCTGAGCCTACAAAGGGCCCCAACGACATCGATTTGGTCGTTGCTCGTCATGATCTCGGTCTGACGCGAATGAGGCAAGGTAAAATCCACGATGGCGAAGGCCTACTTAAGGAGTCCTACGATGAGGCCAAGACTCGTCTTGGAGAAGACCATGTCTTCACCATGATGGCTGCTATGAACCTTGCGGAGGCTCTTCAGGCCCGCGGGAAGGCCAAAACAGCCCACGAACTGGCTACATATGCATCTTCAAGGTTCTCAGAGACGCTAGGGTCTAAGGATAAATATACCCTTGCGATCCAGGCTCTGTATTACAGAAGACTACTAGCAGAAGGGGACATCGAAAAGGCAAAAGTCGTGATGAAGCAAAATACCGAGGATATGCAGAAGGCCGTGGGTGCCGAAGACCCCGGATGCATCGGGCGGTTCATGGAATACCTCATGATCCTGTGCGACCTCGGTGCCCCAGAAGCAGCTGAGGAAGAAGCCAAGCAGTTCTTAGCCAAGCTTCCACCCCGCCATCCTTTCGCCGGACATTTAGGGGGTCCGGTCATGGTAAACATGCGTTATCAACAGGGGAAGCACAGCGACGCTTTACCACAGCTCAGACAAATGCGAAAGGCCCTCAAGAGTTTCCCTTGGCCGCCGCCAGCGATGCCACAAGCTCAGCAGCTGGCACCAGGGCCTGAGGCAGGGCGTCCGCCAATGATGGACTTTTCAGAATTCGTTGCAAACCCGGATTTATGCCAGATCACTGTCATGCAGATTGTATCCGCCCAGGCGATTGCCAACGCGGAGGAAAATCCCTCGGCCGCAGCAAAGTTGAAGGATGAAGCGAAGAAAGTCCTCGCCGAATACTTAACTGATATGGGCAAGGTATTTGGCGGGGAGCTTTGGGAAGCCGTTGGTAAGGAACCAGCACTTGCAGGCAGTGCCCTCGGCATAGCCTTTGCAGAAGGGAAAGTCAGAAACCTAGAGCTGCTAGTCGCCGTTGGTGCGTACAATTCTCGCGGCGGAATCCACTACGATGCAGCAATTGAGGTGGCCACGGAGAAGAATTTGCCCAAAATCGCAGAGCTTCTCAGAGAACATCAGCTATTCTGTGGCGGTGTTAACCACTGCACGAGGTTCGAGTCTCGAGAGCAGCTTCGAGAGTTTGCGCTCGGTAAATGGGAAGGCCACTACCTTTACCGACAGCCTGGCTTCCGGTTGGACAAAAAGGCGAAGATCCGAATCGAGCTATCCGATGCCACCGACGACCCGACGGACCCCGAGGTTGTGTTGATAAATGGAACTGGAGAAGATGATATGGGACGACGAGAATACCATGGCAAAGTCGACTTGAACGGCAAAGTCAGCTATCTCCACTTTATGGAAGGCGAGGGTGCGGGCGCGGCATGGGAATTTGTAGGATACGTCAACAGAGAGCGGAAAGCTGTTGGCGGCTCGTGGGGCTTTCGAAATACGCCCTCCCATGCGAACCCCAGTGGCGTCAAATTTATGTTCAAATTGCCGTGAGGGAGGACTTGAGTGAAAACGATATAGTAGTTCTGGGGTAATATAAAGGAGAATGGTGTTTAACGAGAGTTTCTGGGGTGTCGAGTCGTAGGCGCTTAAAATTTGATGTGTTATATCCAGATTGTATGATTTTTAATCAAAGCATGCATTGTTCGTCCTCTATTATGGTGTACAAAGGGGAAGAAAAGACCTTTGTAAACCCCTTAAGACTGCATACCTAGGTAAGAAGTTAATTCTTAATTAATTTGTCGTTTACAATTCTATACTCTTCTTGACAGTCGTATATGTGTATAAATATGTCCGCATGTCTTTGTTCGCCCTGCTCAGGGTTGCATGCACCTCGCATTTCCAATGCCCCCGACTCGCACACGCATTTGTCGGAACGATTCTCCACACTTGGTATATAAACAGCGCTAGGCTATGCAATCGCAAATGTTTAATCCCTGTTATTTCTGGACTTGTCTATATGCTACTCAACTCTACCGTTTCTTGGTTTATCAATACATCAGGGCAGGGCCGTTTTACGAAACCACCCGAAACCATTCCATAAACTATATCTACGGCATGAAAGTCAAGCGTCCAAGGCCACCGCAAAAATACTTGGATTTCTCAAATGCCATACTCTTCCACAGGTACAGTCAATCGCGACATATGGTCTCTTCCCAGATGATCTGCCCATTTATCCCCCGTCACATTATCCTTGTGAAGTGCGAATCTGATTAGCCGGAATGTAGCTGCTAGAGTAGTATACAGCTCTGTATTTACAAGACTGTTGCTTTTGTAGAATATGAAATGGAAAGACGCAAAGCGGAGGGAGAAACACTGACTGCATTCCTGCACAGGATCTACATCCCCTGGTGAAAGGTACAAAGACCTTTCTTCAGGTGATATAGGCGTAGTTGAAGACCAGCGGCCTAGGTCGAATCTCTGCGGGTTTTAAATTTTATAGACGTCGGGATTATTGTGCATTAAATACGCTGACATTGAAACTGCTGTCTATACCTATGATGTGTATTTGTCAATTTTGGCGCGTCAACAATAAGCGAACATGCGTAAATTGTAAAGTCCACTTTGTATTCCGTCCAACCGATAGTAAACATGGAAGCTTACAAGAATTGACAGGACGATATAGTAAGGCAACAAAGCAGAGGAAATAGACGCTGAGCGACTTAAAAAAGAGAATAAGAAGAAAACAGTTTGAATGATACTTACGCCGCCAGGAATGAAAGGTTTCTCACACATCGCACCTTCTTTTGGTGCCATTCGCGTTAATCTTCCCGGTACACCAGCCTCAGGGCCGGAAACTTTGCCAGAGGGCGGAAAGGTGATAAACGATATATCCAGCGACCAATAACAAAGCCAAGGCAGCAAATTTGCATGTACACTGCCAGTTTCGAGTAGCCGACATATTCGATAGACATGGTTTGAGTATGCCCCGGATTCGGAAAACGGTAAAAGATCACCGGCAGTCTCCGCTTATCAGTGGGTACGGGTGCAGACGAGACTAAAGGTCTTGTATAGGTTAGAGTATAGTAGACGAGGGTGTGTGCACATAATATGACAGGCTCGCTCTCATATAGCCGGTTGTACGGGAAGAAGAGGATCTTTTAGCTGAGGGACTTGAAGATTGATGAAGTATACATCTCGAAGCAAGGAGCTATAAGCAGGGTAAGCAACCTGACAACGCCTGCTGTTTCAGCGCTTGGTTTTGAGACTTTTGCTCTGAGTCGCAATCGGCCCGTCGCGGGCGGGCCCCACATTGGCAACCGGGCAGGTCTGGCACCGAGACTAAGCGGGCCCTTACCAGTCCGGCAAGATAAATTCTCCAGCGCTAGTTTTTACGATTTAAACCAGTAGCATACTGCATTGGAACGGAGCCCGTTAGCCATTTTGGTTAAAATATTGATTTGATTACGCTGTACTAATAACACCACTACTCCAGTTTTCTAATTCAGAGTACTCCATGCAACTTTGACTCATGCCTGTATTTATTAAATCCGACATGCGGTCTGGTTTGCGATACCAGTTTGGGCTTAGCCATGTACATGTATACATGTACTTGAGAAAGCTTCTGAGCATACTGTCGATCAGCTCTATTTTTTGCGACGTAAAGTTAGTCCCGAGACGGGTCGGCTGTCTAGTTTACGAGACAACCCGAGACTAATGCAAAATTACGTTACATATAGTTTTGAGGTCTCGATTGCACGAAGGCTATATACCTAGAACGAGCTTTAGGTTAGAATAATATTTTCTGATTTACTGGCGACAATGTAAATTATATTGGTCATATATCATGATTTTAGGCAAAAGTATGGTTCATGGCCAGTCCGGTCTTCTAGATCAAGCAGCCCCAGACTCTCAAGTTTCGCAACTCCGCGATAAGACTATGCTCCACCCCGTCAGGCGGCACTGGCACACGCTTGTACGGATTGCATAGCTTAGGCTTCATATGTGGAGACTAGGAATCAATCAAGCAATTAGCTGACCTGGGTCTTCTGTACAGCTGTTCGCGTGCATATTGCGGTGGTGGAAATATGCGCCGCTGTTTCGTGGTATATCCTGGTCACACACCTATCTGGTAGCATGATGGATCTCGACAGTAAAGGCAATCCACGACTTGTGACCAGCGCAGATCACTAGAAACGGCCCTAGCGGCATGAAGGACCCGTAACTGAGCTTTGCGCGATTTTCGGACCATCTACCAGTAGCTGATTGGCAGTTCTATGGAAAGGTAGAATAAAAAGGGGAAAAATCCTCCTATTGAATCAGAGAGACTGCCGACATCGTACACATTGCCGGCTCTGCCTTCACATCTATATTGATCATGTTGTGATATTAGTACTAACAGAGCCCATCAAGCAACGAGCAACACCGGCTAGCAAGCAATATATATCACCTGAATTTTACCTGATTCGAGTTTTCAGCGCAAGTTTGGGTTCCTTCACGCTTTATAGCTTTAGAATTATGTACTAGATATACGGAAACTAGAAAAGGATTGCATGGGGCATAAAATTATAGTAGATGAATTACCGCTGCTGTCATCAAACTACAAAGACTAGATCTCGCCGTGTCTCGCGGGCCAAACTCACCGGAGATAAACTCCGCCAGATACTGAATAGTATATACGCTCTGATGGCTGTGGCAGTTCGTCTGTATATTGCTTGAATGCTGTCTACGTAGGCAAATAAATACTTGACTCCTTAAGTAGTATTTATCGATATCTGTATAATTAGCAACTATAGGGTGGACCCTGTCTCTCCTCTATATTCATACCCCGTCCGTGTAGATCTCGGAGCTCAGCCGTAATTTCTCGAGTTTCCCCGCTGTGACTATCCATGTAGATTTATGCAGACCAGTATCCTATCCGTCGTAAGTACGCGTCCCGCATTGGACGGATATATGCGTAAAGTGTATCCGTGAGCCCGCAGATCCCTGACAAAATTGTTGATTCTCAACTTTCCTCGCTGTGACAATGTTGATGCCCAGAAGTATCTCCATTGTTATCCTGCATCCAAGGGATGTCCCCAGGTTATACGTTACACGCTGATCTGCTCGAGCCGGTATAGTACGTCGTACGATCAACATGAGACTAAAGGGACCGTGCGGAGTGGTTATTAATTGAGCTCTGGTTGCGTCTCGGCAGCGGGTACGCTCAACGGAAAGGATACTAGGAGCTGAAGCCCATACCATAAGGCCCCGACCTTGGCCTAGTTTAGTTAGGCCACCACTCTATCGTGTACTTCGGCTACACGATGCTAATGAGTTCCTCTACAGAATTGAGACGGCCAAGGGTGGCTTCGTAAGGCCCCAAGGCTAATATTACTAAGTTTTGTTATATGCATATGTCCGGTCTTGAAAGGCTTCTCGTTAGCGAGTCGAAGATATCATCAGAGTTCAAACCAAAGTGTCAAGGTTCAGAGCGAGGCTAATTCTATCTACTCTGGCTGTTATCATCAGCTTTAGTTTTATTTCTTTTGTGCAACCATTCACTTACGCACATTGGTTCCTTAAGTCGCGATAGGTGGTTCACTAGAGGCGCCTATGCCATATCATCAGTATCACCACTTCTACCGCTACGTCCAAAGCAGTACCGTTTTTGTCCTACGCTTTACGGATATGCGAAGACGTTGCGTTATGAATTAAAGGAGAGCTTCGTCGCTTAAATTCGAGCCGTGTACCAAGTAAGGGAATAGATCAACGGCAATAGTCTTCGCTGGCACAGAGGATCGGCGGTTTATTTTACAAGACAGGGCAAAAACCTATACTCGTACGTACATTAGCGTAGTTGGCACCGCGAGTGAACGCTGGGAGGTCGAGTTCAGTAGTCCCGGCAGTTGCCGACGGAGACACAGAGCTCGGTAGAGCGGGGAAGGAAACTCTAACTCATGCGACACGGGCCATGCTTTTACCAGACAAGGACTACGCCTTATTTTTGTGGAACCAGAACCGGCCCAACACAACCATGAGTTGCTATACAACGCGGCGGTAGGTTAGCTCTTTTCCACGAGACAGTCTACGCCCATGGTCCGAACATTGGAAAACGTTGATAGCAGAATGATCAGAACGGCTCTTCCTCCTAAGTATATAAGACCGCATAATCTCCCATCCAGATAAAAATCTCATTATCCAATCCACCCAGCATTACGCTGAAAAGCCATCGAGACCACTATTCAGAGCACCAGAAATTGAGAGTTCTTTACATAGTATACCTACCCATTTTTTCAAAATTCAAACTATTTACATAAATCAAATACAAGCAAGATGAAGTTCATCTATACCGCTGCACTTCTCTTGGCCTCGTCGATGGCTGCCGCTGCTCCAGCAATGGAAGAGTCAGGTCCGTTAGTCTCAAGACAGGTCCCGAGCCTGCCGGGCGGTCCGGACCTGACGGGATGTGGATCGCCGATACCGTTTGTGGGACAGGGAGGCCCATGGACCAATAATAGCGATTGGGGTAGACAGTCCCTGAAAGCCATCAGCACGACAACTTGCGCCTCAGAACTCGGCGAGCGGCTAGGTGTCACTACTATCAAAGACATCTACGACATGTACCTAAACCCCACAGCACGTGTCTGGGCTGCTTCTATTTTCGGCATCTTTTTAGATCCTACAGCACCAAACCCGTGTGGTATGTGCATTGCACCTTTGAAAGAGGATGGAACACCCGAAAATTTTCGACTTTACGTCGTTAATAACGGCGTCAAACAAACGTCCCTCAATGCCTTTGAATCGTTAAGCCAAGGCAGCAAAGGATGTTGGCAGCCAGTGCCCCTCAAGGAATGCTTCAAAGCTGCCTGCACGCCCTAGTGCCAATTTTCAGCAGAAAAGTAGCACCCAGTCTGCGTCGATTTTGACAATGTTAAGATAATGCCGAAGTCACGATGCTTCAATACTGGCACTCTTGGACACGATCTCGGAACGGCACCCCTTTTTATTACACATGGCGGAACAACTATTACCTTCAATCTTTACTTTCTGTCTGTAACGGCTTTGCGTATTTCACAATGAATATCATGTATACTTTGTAGCTCTACACGCCCATGTCTATTAGATCTATCCAAGCTCAGCGATTTAATCCAACTAGTCCTTCTAATCATAGACCAAAAAAGTTATGTGACTTAGAGATATATACATGACAAATCCTTGTAAATTATGTGGAACTAGTTCAACACATACACAACCACAGAGCCTGCCGTATCTACTGTTGTCCCATGAGCCAAATGCTGATCACGAAGCTTAGGTCTACGGTCCACAGGTGTTCACAACTCGGGACTGCAAGTTAGAGGATAGTTCAAATGAATAAATGAAAATACCAATAATTCACAGGGATAAGCGGCTGTTTGTCCAGTGTTGTATCATTGGCATGCCATTGGTCATTATTACTCGTTTTTCATAATTGAAATGATACAATAGTTGGCATATGGTCCAGCTTTCGAGACCGCATACGCGTACAATGATTGAAACAATTTTCGTAACAAAAGCTGGTATGCAGTGACATACTCCAAGGCTAAATCAAGTCCATATCAAGTCCCAACGCCAATTTGTTATACACCCAGTGTCATAATACACCCCATGAGCAAATTTTTTCAAACCATGCTATTCGAATCGAGTTCCTTCTCCCTAAGACTCGCCTTCCTCTCCCTTTGCTCTGTCCACAGCATAAACCGCTCCATCGAGAAGACCATGATAAACGTCGCCACGGTCAATGGGATCACGACGACCACGAACTTCCAAAAGTCAGGGGCAATCACAAAGTATGAACCGGCGATGCTCCCGCTTTCGCTGTCATCTTGAACTCCCACCAAATTTGAGCTAAATATCGACTGTGTCGTAAAAGGGGTATCAGCAATGGGGTATCCTTGCAGGGGTGACAGGGATATCTACGGACCGCTATCAGCGACACGGGCAAATATAACGTCGCCATTACCGTCAAAGCCTTTCCCGTGACCGCGCTTTTCTGACTGATTTTATTTTCCCGCTCTTGTTCGTACGCCAATCTCTTCATGGCTAATAGAGTCTGCTGGCTCGATTCTGTGGCCTCGCGGACCAGTTGCAAATTCCGATGTTCAAGGATACTGGAAAGCTACAGTACTGTCAGTCCGATATCTTAGAACAATAGGTGCATTCTATCGGCTGCTACGGCAAACAAACTTACAAGTCGCACAGTACCCGTGCACCGCTGTAGGAGTGAGCAGACCCTGCTTTTGTGATATGTGATTTCGGAGAGATATCCGTCGAGAGCGGAGACTAAGCGCTCGTTGTCGCTCGGGTCTGTCGGTGTCTTGCATATCAACCTCTCGTTGTGTACTTTGAGCCCATTGATAATGTTGACAATGGACTCCAGAAGGCATTCTACTCTGAGCAATTTGCATCGCAGCTGTTCCAATTCTTGGCAAGTAGAAAACTGGAGCGGATAGTCGTCCACGTTCTTCTTGTCCACGTCAGAAAAACCCGCAATCTCTTCCTATAGTGGTCGATCAGTATCGCTTGATTCACATTGAATATCAATGCGGTAGCACGCGGGCACTTACTGCGTGGAGGAGCTTCGCTTCCAGACACGACAGATAGTCCTTCCAGCAACGCAGTGCGGAGGAGATGAACGACGCGTGATATATGAGGACGGCCTTGGTATCGATGGATGATTTCGCACAGTCGTATCGTAGCGTATCTTCAAGCATCTCCGTCATACGTTCCGAGGGCCTCAGAAAAATCCATACTGATTTCCCCTTGGTGTAGTTGTATTTATGATAGACACCGGTTTGGCGCAACGACCAACCGTTACCCGAATCTCTACCATTGCGTTCAAAATATCGGAGGTTATAGCAGATTTCTGTATTCTCGAGAATTATAATTTAGCCGAATAGTCCAGAAATGAAGAACCTGGAAAATAATACGCATGTTTTGCTGGTGCACGTGGGATGTCTAGAACGTACCATAGTCCTGCGAATCGGCTGATATGTTCCGAGAGAACGCATCATATGTCTCGTTGTCCTCCTTGCAGCGGTATCCGTACGAATGGACTATTCTGAAGAACGGAGGGAAGACTCTATGGTAGGTGAGAACTCGACGGAAGGTGCTTGCGGTCGCGTTAAGCTTGGCCCATGAGTGTTTTTGAGGTATCATACTAAAGTTATATTCCGTTAGTCATAATGGCATCTACCTCGAATAGAATTATATTAAACTCATGAATACGTACTAGAAAGCGGTCCCATGCGATTTCTCTTCGCTCTGAAACGATTGAAGGTGCCAGGTTAGCCAGGTCGAAGTGTATAATTTCGGTTGTAATGATGAGTCCAACGACTTGTAGAAATCATGCATGGGATGATAACTCACCAGCCATAGTTCACTAAGGATCCCCGTATTCTCAATTTTATGCTTTTCGACACCTGTGGGCGAGTTTATCGTCAGCAGCTGCCCTCATGGCTATCAACCCCGATCCATGGTACCAGCTCGCGCTTAGGACGGCATCAACACATTCCCTCGCGTAGACCGTCGACCAGCTAAGCCGGGCTAACCCGGCCAAGGAAGGATTGAACCTTACAATCTCGGCCCCGGCTCGACTCCGCGTGCGACTCAGTCGACAAGCTGTTCGCGAACCATAGATGGAAGTCGTCCTGGTTCGAGAAAAGTCGTTTCTGCTCCCTCGGCTCTTCGATGTCCCTTCGGACCTGTTCCGTGTCGCAGCCAAGGGGCACGTTCTCCGCCGACCTAGTGGGGTAATTCTCCCACCCGTCGCCGAACGCGCTCTCCATATCATCGAGTTTCGTTGATTATCGTTCGAACGAGCTGCGAAATGGTAGTTATCGATCCGACCGAGGTGATAAGAAGCTGTGGATAACGTTGCACGTATAACGGTCGCTGGAACTGGAAGGTCCGAAATGGAGACATTTAAAGATTCACGATCATACGATCGGAATCCTCAACCGCATTACTCAGATCCCGCGGCTGAGGGCACCCCAGAACGAACCTGGTATTTTGTGATTAGGTTAAACGCCACGGCCTGAGGCGAGGATCTGATTTGTCCGGCCTAAGCGGAAATGCATATGGGAAGATGCACGCCTGGTCACCGACAGGGCATTTGCCAAGGTTCTGAGGGCTATCTGTGAGGGGACAGGCCAGGGCGGAGTTAAGGCGCGAGGATTGCTCTTATACTCCGCCTTCCCCTCGAATACCCCTCGCTATAAATTACCAGGTCGATTCCGCCTTGTGCTCAAAGCATTGCAACGTTGCATATATTACAAATACGACTTCCTCATTGTTGCGATAATATTTTCTCGCCTTCTTTTTCGTCTCGTTGGTGCATTCTTAATATATATTCGAATCTTCGCTTCAGCTATGAAGAAAAGTTACTACGCTCGCTACGTTGACCGAGCCAAGCTACTTGATACGCTCAAGCGGATATATGGCGAGAATAATTTCAAGCTGGAGGTACGCATATGCAGCATTACTTCCAACTTTCGACAAAAGCTGCTCAGGTGGCTAATTTGCTGATACTGATGATATCATACAGTTCAAGGAGGATCATTTCGTTCTGACGGCGCCGCGGGAACTGACAGAGGTACCGCCCCTTCATGACTTCATCCGATCCTCGAGCACCAGCTGACTTTGAGCAGGAAGAGTTAGAGGATTGCCAGTTCTGAACGTCGACCGTTACTCCAACTCCGCTACACGGACAACATCTCGCACTTTCCAAAAATATTACTACAATCATATTTAAACGGGAACGAGGCGGAACCTGTTTCCACACCAGACTCATACGCCTTATACAATATCTACACAATTTTGACTGCCTCATTGCAAAACCGATCCTTGAACCTAAATATCTATTTGCGATATAATAACACTAGAACTTCGAATACATAACTTTCCAACATACAGTAGACGCGGCTATCTTCCGCCTACTCGTACCATAGTTCCTAAACCCGAGGCCGCTCAGGCCGAACAAACTCTAAGCTTTTCCAGAACGTATCGCTCAAAATTCGGTTCGACACAATCCGCCTTATCAAGCGTAGGCTCAGCATCACCCCGCAGCGCCTTCGAGTCCAAACACGCCTTCACAGCGCTCGCATAACTCGCACCCATCGGCCCGCTAAGATACGCAACATAGTACATCAGCAACTTTTCGCCCTCCCGCGTCGTAATATCCTTCCTATTCAAAAGTCGTTGCAGCGGCGTCCAATACGCGATCTCCAGCAGCACCAGGCCGAGGCTGTAGTAATCGAACTCCGCGCGGTACCTCACTCGATTATTCGTAGGATCCAGCAGGCTTCGCTGGTAGTCAGGGTGGTGGTAGGCGTTTAGCTTCTCGTCCATATCGCTGCCCACGACGGATATTTGGTTGACTTGGTCCGGCCGGCTGTGCGAGAATCCTGTCAAGTAAGGTGACTCCATTTTTCGCGCGTGGCGCTCGTCTTTGGCGAAGAAGACGACGTTGTAGGATGAGATGGCCTTGTGTAACCACCCGATTTTGTGGAATTCGAATATGGATTCTGCGAGTTTGTTGGCGAGCTGGAAGCGGTGTTCGAGGCTGACGACGGCCTGCTTTGACTTCGAGAACGGGTCGATGACTGGCCGTGTTTTATCGTATAGTTTGTTGAGCTGCTCGACGAACTGGTAGTTGGGTTCGTTTGGGAAACGGTAGAGAAGCGCGAATCGGTGGCCGCTCTGGTCGTGGCAGTATCCTCGGCATTGCAGGGCTTTGAATTCGTTGGTGGTGTCTGGGATGCGGAGCACGTTCTCCATTCTCTCGAACAGTTGTTTGCCGTCTTCATCTTGCCACTCCTTATCATAAATGAGATCCTCGATCAGCACCTGTTCGCTCTGTGTCTCCTCGGCCGCGTCTGATGGACGGTATTCCGCCAGGTAGAAAGTTGAGAAGACGGATATCGATCCATTTTCTTTGAGCGTGATGTCTTCCTTTGGTATCTGGGCGATGGTTCGCTCGGAATCGCGTGCGGATGCTAGTGAGTTCATGTGTTTTATGGCTGCTAGCATCAGAATCCGGTCGCTGCCAACTGTGCCGGTATTCTGCGCTGGGAGATCCGACAGGCGAAGACTCCGAGTGTCCGACTGCAGGATAGCAGATTCTACGAGGCTGTGAATGCGCCTCTGTACGTCCTTCGGCGCATACGATAGCAGCTGGTTGACCAAATGTCGCAGCTGAACGAAAAGAGGGAACCAAGTGTCCTCCTTCGCCTTTTGCTCCAGCGACCTTAGCTCCGCCTTGATCTTCCCGAGAGTGCTGTAGGTCTCTTTGAATGTGAGCTCGGACTGCATCAGGTCTTTGAGAACGCCTGGCGTGTTGATGACCGTCTTGGACCAGGTCTCAAAGTTCACTTTTTCGACCTGGTACTCGAGATGGTCCTTGAAGTGGTAGTCGTCGCTCGAGGTATCCGCCCACGCCTGGTCTACCGACTCTGCGATCGCGGAGGTCGCGACACATCGAAGCGCCTGAGAACACTTCTCGATAGGCGGCCTCTCTCCAGGTTTTAGCTTCAGCATATCCCGCACGCACTGTACCAGCAGCTTCTCCGAACGACTACCTCCCGTTTCCAACTCGGATAGCTTTTGAGCAACGCCTGGATTCTCGTTCTCTCGGCCGGCATGGAACATCGAAAACGTAGCTGGGCCGTAATTCGTCTGAATCTCAATCTTGCGGGCCTTCTCGAAGCTCTTTAGACCCGCCGTACCCTCTTTCAGATACACGAGCGTGTTCGCCAAAATGCATCCGAATGACCAGATATCGCTAGGCCGGCCGACCTCGAGCTTCTGGAAGGTCGACAGATCCTCGCATTCCGGCGCAATGTAGAACCCTTCGCCGGACTGGTACATTGATTTATAATCTTTGAGATCGCTTCGCATCTGCGAGAGCCCGAAATCCGAAAGAATGAATCTCGGGCCGTCGACGAGAATATTCTTGGGCTTGAGGTCATGATGGCAACCCACCATCTCCAGCTTCAACCCCTGATGGATATAGGAATGTAGACTCTCAAGGGCAGACGAGAGGCCGCAAAATGCATGATAGACAGCCTCGTCAGTCGCCATGTCGACGGGGCGAGTATCATTGTCAAGAAAGTCTTGAAGATCCCCGCCCTTGGCTAGCGGGAACAAGAAGCAGTTCTTCTCCTTGTGCGTATATGAGAATAGCAATTCCAAGATATTCGGGTGCTTGATGATCCTCAAGATTTCTAGACAGCGCTGTTCTTCCCTGAACATTGCGTCCATTGCCTTTTTGGCTTCCGCAGTCCTTGCTGAACTCTTCGATTTTCGCATGTTGCCCAGTTCCTTGAGGACCAGTACTTTGTCCTACCAGAATGTGAATTTCGGGCATATTTAGATTCGTATGAAGCAACCGTCTTTGTACTTACCAGCTGCGCATCGTGATCGTTGTCCGACAGCGTCACCTTGTAAACGATACCAAAGCCACCACCACCTAACCGCTGCTTCGATTTGAACGGCAGCCGAACTCGGTCTCGCAGCACCCGATGGGTAGCGCCCCTCTGGAACGAAAGAGGTATATACTCATACTGATCCTCCTCCAGCTGCTTCGCCCACTCTTCGAGTTTACCGCCCGGCTCCCTCGCCTTGGCGCCGAAGATATTGTCGATATCCGTGACGCTGAGCGGTAATTTACTATCCAGTCGGTCCTTGCCTGTATCGTAGTGCTCGATGCAGTTGTAGATGAGCTCGGGCCGCCCGACGGATATTAGGGTTGCGAATGTCTGTTTTCCGCCGGCTAGAATGACCTTTTTGATGCCCTCTCTTCTGAAGCTTTCGATGCTTGTGTCTTGGAGGGCGGTTTCGATCACGTCGTCGGTTAGGAGATTGTCGAGAGATGTGAACTCGATGAAGTGTCCATCGTCCTCGGCGCCAGTTGTCGTGGATCGAAGGCTGTGGATTTTGTCGCGCAACGTGTCCATGGTGGGTTGTGGTGCAGTACGCGCGGTAAGAATTTATACCCAATCTCAGAATTGAAGCAGAGACGTTGATTCAGATCATATGTTAACGGCGCTGAATTGGCCTGAAATCCAGCTATATGGTTCGACAATTGACTATCTTGACGAAGAAGCTCAGATAGCAATTGTAGAAAGCGGGGTAGTTGGACTCAAACACCTCTTGAGTTAATCTTGGGTCACGAAGGCATGCTCGAATATGTATACGCGTATCATTGGTCGGTTACTGCCGGTATGCACCACCGAAAAGTTACCAGGGGAGGCATCCATCTACAGATAGTTGGCGATAGAGGTGGCACTAACTCAGTCGTTACTAGCAAGGCAATGGTTATTGTACGGGCGTACGGACTACACAACGTTACTCGGTCTTGATTTCATCCCTGTCCACCTCACGCCACGCATGTAACACTTTCAACGGTACGACTAGAGTTGCATTGATTCACCAACCCAACGAGCAGGGTGACACAGCTGCCATCTTCTTGCTGCAGATATCTCGAGCTGGGGCTCATGATTCGCTGTGTCCGGGCAGGCCTCAGCTCAGAAACATTCGCTTTACGCCACCCCTGCACACATATCCTCACTCCCGGCAAATGTTCCCTCGGAAGCGACACGCGCGCCAAGCCTTTGTATGTTTGGCACGGACCTGCATACATTCTGACCAACCTTGCATACATCCTGTATAAATCCAACGAGTCTGAGCATCAAGACCAGCACCAGCTGCGCCAGCCGTTCGATAATTCCGCAAAAGATGAACCGGACGGTTATGTCTTTGGAACTCTACTGAGCAGATGCGATTATTTAAAGACGCTACCATGGCCCGGTCTACAGTGACGATGCATGCCCAGCATCACAGACTCGAGCTCGACTCGGATTAGGTGGCCAAGACTTCAAAATACAACACCTGGATATCAGATTCTGTGTTGCGACGATAAGGATGTCTGGTGAACGAGCTCCACAGCATACTGCCTCGGAGTGGGAGTATCTCAAGGATACCATTATCCGAATGTGGATAATGGAGGACCTTAGTCGAGAGGATATCTGCCATCGACTTGCATCAGAGCATAATTTCCTCATCAAGTATGTCATACTAGATACATTCATCCCCGCGTGCATTTCAATGGTATATACATACGAGGCTAACAGCACGCAGCTGGCGTCAGCTCGAAACTCGCCTTCGGAAATGGAAAGTCAAGAAGAACATACCGACGGCAGAAGCCGATTCCGCCGTCCGATCCGTTCTTGACCGGCGGGCAAACGACCGAAGTTCCATCGTCAAGATCGAAGACTTGCCGCTGCCCGAGAAACGGACCCGGAGACTTGTCCAGCGGCACCGGCGTCGGGCTGTAGAAAATGAAGCAGCTGATGCAACCACCATGTAAGTGATATGCATGCATACTATAGCATTCCCGTATATATAGCCGCTATCTTGAAATTCAAATGGCTGACCGAGAATACCTGATAGGAATTTGACGGTATCGACTCCACCGGATGAAGCCTCGGATTCCACTCTAGACCATGAGCTGGGACATGCGAATCTTGAGATCCCGCTAGATCTGGCAGAGGCACTCTTTGACATCAACAGCCCACCAGGAGAAGAGAGCTTCGTCACTCTCGCAAGATACAGTACCATCCCCTGGGAATATCTCGACCAAAGCCGCCTCTCTGACCTTTCGAACGACCAAGTCTTAGGTCTCATCAGCCACGATTTCGAACATACTCCCACTGCAGATTCTGGCGAGGCGGACGATGAATGGTATATCACTGACCTCCTCCTCGTCAACCAGGCGGTAAACTACCTCGACGGCAATGCCATGCTGACGCTGCAGCTGTCACAAACCCTCTCAGGCTGGATGAGAGACAGTACGCTCTCCGCGAACGTTACCGCCAGTAACCTTCTAGCACTCAACGAGACGCTCTTCGCGCTATCGTGGGACCGCTGCCCGGGTGTCACCCCGCTCGCTCAGCGCTTCGAATACCTCACCTCCCGCATTCCCCATGACTACACCCAGTACCCAAAGCTCCTCACGGGCTCAATGGCCACGATCCTCTCCCGCTCTTCCTCTTCCAGTACCCTCCAAACCCCCGTGCAAATCCAATCCCTGATAGCAACAATGAAGCACCTCCGCACAACCCAGCAAATCACCTGCGAATGGTTCCCCGAAGTCTCCGTCATGCTCTACCGCACCAGCCGCCTCGCAGAAGCCGAAGACATCCTAACCTTCATCCTCCACATCAACACTCTCGACCGCCTCGACGACGCCTACCACGTCCGCCACGCGCAAATCGAACTCGCCCAGCTCCTCAGCCGGACGCACCGCCTCCCGGAAGCCCACGCGCTTCTCGACACGCTCACGCTCTCCGAAGCCACCTTCGCCGCAACAGCACCCACCACCCCCGCGCTCCTCTGGCGCAAACTCGACCTCATCGCCGTCCTCCGCCGCCTCAGCCGGTTCGCAGACGCAGAAGCCATCCTCGCCAACTGCATCCGCACCATCATGACGCACTACCAGGACGACCTGCAGCTGCACGTCAACTTTGCAAACGAGTACGGCTTCCTGGCCCGGAAACAGCGGCGGTACGACGACGCCGAAGCGCGGTTCAAGGCGGCGGTTGCATCGGCAGAGGTGTATTACGGCGTGCGACACTACTACACCTTGACGACATACTGCTTCATGGCGCAGGCGCAGGCGCAGCAGGGCAAGATGGGAGATGTGCGCGACAGTGTCGCGGAGATTCGGCGGCGGACGGCGGAGGCGGAGCTGGTACCGGCGGAGCGGGAGTGGATTCTTGGCAGCTGCGCAGATTATTTGAGGATTGAGGAGGTGGCGTTGGAGGACGACGAGCGGGGGTGATCGATTCACGACGGCGAAAAGGATGTGTCTACGGGTATTTGCATTTAATCGATCTTCGATAGGTTGAACTCAGGTTTATCGATGGGAGGGAGGGATACAACACGGGGTGCTTATATATATGTTATGCAGATACAAATATACATTATATCTTAACCATGACCCAACTTACGCCGAGATGGATTATCATATGCGTAAATTTCGAAATAACGCTTGCGGCGAAATTTAAATAGGATACTGCATGTTAGCCCCGGCGCGAGACGTCGAGACGTCGAACAGCGACCGCCAGCGCATCTTGGTCACAGAGCTAGAGGCAGCCATATGGACCAGAGTGATGCAGAGAGCTGTAACGGGTCCAAGTCGTATCGAGCAGCAGACGTATCAGCGATCGAAGCACGAGAGACCTAACGCCGATGCGACGTCCTGTCTCGATTAGGTAATTAAGTATCGAAGCGAAGAGCTGGACGCGGATGAGCGGTTTCGTAGGACTGAATTGTACGCAGGGCGCTTGCGTACATCGACTCACCAACGCAAGTTTGGATTAGTCAGCATAACCGCCCGACCGTTCGCCCGTCGCATCGCAACCCAACTCGACCGCTGCAGTGATAATGCATGCAGTCCCGCGATCTAGAGTATACGTAAGTTTATACGTGTTTGCAAATGTATACAAGCCGAGCAGGACCAACGTCAGCGCACGAACCGTGTCTCTCGGCGGTCGCAGAAATTGGGGGTAGTCGTGTCGCGCGTTCGGAATCTAACTCCGACGCATGCATCTGACTCTCTTGCCTGCGCACCACCAAAAAAAAAAAAAAAAAAAAAAAAAAAACACATGCCTTGTCTCGTAAAACAAGCCACGCCCGAGTTGGAAGCGTTCCAGATGTGGAGTAGTGAGATTTGATGCAGAGCCGCATGTCAACGCACCTCCATCGAAAACCCCACAAAACGCTGACTGGACGGTCGTCGAGCGTTGATAGTCGCGTCCAGCACGGCTTCACCGTAGGCATAACTTGTCTCTCCTATCCGTCTCTGCTGTGGGAGGACGTTGTAATGCAGAAGTAACGTATATAACTGGCGCATTCAGGGCCATATGCCCGTTCGCTAGCACGATTGTACCCTCATAATATTGACAACGCAATCTCCTGTTGCAGATTACAAAATACCACACGGCATGATCATAAGCGGCAATCTCCATCGTCTGCGGCCCCAAACAGAACTCGAGATGACTTCGATAACCTTTCTATTGAATAAATCTATACACGAATCGAAATATTAAAACCCCCAATTGATAATCGCTCAAATTTAGCCACCCAATCATATATGAATTCTTGATCCAACCGCAACTCCCGTGACAACCGCATACATATCTTCCATGATAAGATCCGTCGATGTCGCAACTCCCGTGCAGCAGTTACCCGACCCACGAGTTCGTCCGCAATGTGGTCATCGCTGACGCTGTACTCGCTCGTATGCGTACGAGTGCGAGGAGTACGCTGATGAAGGCGCAGACGGAATTGGCGTCAGGGGGATGTCGTCCCCATCTTCAAAGGCGTCAAGGACGGGCTGACTCTCGCAATCTGGAATGTCAGGCGTATCTAATACGTGTAGAAGCGGAATGCCCATTAGTTACCTGCTAGATAAGTAGGTGTTTATACGGATACTAAGCTTGCGACAGGGTGGATATAATGCATCAAATCTCTTACCAGGCCTGATAATGAATATGTTGCAAATCTGTGGTGAGCGGCAGAACGCGGCCCAAGTTGACAGGCCCATTAGGACTACGCCAATGACACCGAATACGATATTGACGATAACTTCATTGGATAGTTGCGTCATGTTTGTCTGATTTTGATAGTACGCGAGAGGTACTCGCTGGTGGGTTCTTTCTGGATAGACAGGGGGCAGCCGGTCGTTTGTTTGGGTTATCGGCGGCTACCGAATTGGCTTTAGCTCGTGATGTATCGACTGAATGCGAAATCTTTGCGTTGAATGCTTTATGTCAGCTGCCGGCTGCTTTCTGTTGCACGCTTGTGGCGTGTTTACGGTTGATTTATAGGCATCCGCAAGCATATATATTGACGCGTTTCATACAAGATATGGACAGTCGGACAAATAGAAGAAAACATGCAAGCAGTATCGTCGATTTATATATCAAATAGACAACCATGCGGGTCTCGAGTCGAGGAGATAAATAATGCTACAGGAACGATCTTTCAATCGATCATTTAAGGCTATGCATGGTGTGTCCATATATGATATACTTGGGATTGCACGTACCTATCTTCCGTCGTATGTTTTGCGGCAAGCTATCTGGCGTCTTATGTTTGTGGAAGACCGAATACCATATGCCAAGATGAATCGAAAGCCTCGACATGAGGGGCGAAGATGGGGCCTTTTAATGTTCGCAAATGGGCGTTGGCCTGAGTGGCCCTTCAGGTGCAGACTAGAAGAGAGGAGCCTCAAGTGTCTCGTCTCGGGGGGGATCATGAGCCTGTGCGATTGTGATGGATCCCCGACCCGAAGACGGGTGCGGTTAGACCGTAGTGTTACGAGGGTTCCGAGTTTGTCACTTTCAGGCCATCTTCTTCTTGACGCTGGCAGCCGAAAAATCACGTCCCATGTTCGACTTTGGGTAGTTTCGGGTCAGTCTGCAGCGGGCTCCCATGGCTGAGAGCATGGTCCCGACGTGCAAACGAGTGGACATTATTTGCGTCTCCGAACGCGTTAACGAATGACCAGCCCGCTGCCGTAACCGCCGCCGGGAAGCAGGGTGCCTCCCGCAAACTCCCGAAACGCAGCCAGCACAGCTGTAGGACCGATCCTAATTTCCTGTGGCCTTGGATAGACGGAAGCGGAAGCTGGAGTGAGACGGTTGAGTGGCAGGTTGAATGAGTCCTCGTGAGCGTGCTCGGGAGTTACATTTACACCTGCGCTTCAAAACATCGAGGCCAGCCCGAGCCCGTCTGGGCGAAGAACTCGAGCTCTGCTGTGTGTAACCCCTCCGACGGAACTGAAATGAGCATGCTACAGTAGGCTAGAGAGCTCCGGTCTTCGTATCTTGCTTGCCGCAGAAGGGGCTGTGCAGCGGAGGCTTGGGCTCTCGTCCGTGGATCCCCTTTTCATGGCTCTTGCTGGGTGCAACTGGATTGTGCATCACGGCAACCAGCACCTATCGGGAGATTGGATGGGAGCAGGTGGAGATCTAGATATGCACAAATGGTACGAGTGCGAGTATCTAGTAAGTAAGCTCAGGACTTCGTAGTCAGGAGTATGCGTGATGGCTTGACACACGTGCAGCCTCGAGATGATCTCTGAATTTGGTGGTGGTGGTGGTGGTGGTGGTGGTGGTGGTGGTGGGGGCCGTTCGTTGCCACAGCCAGACGCGTCGGCAGCCAATCAGATAGCTGGAGGCCTAGAAGCAGGTATTTGGCGTATCTCTTCTCCCTTCTCCCTGCCTCCCCATCGTCTTCCTTCCGGCATCCTTCCTTCCTTCCTTCCTGCCTCCATACCCTTCGTTCCTTCCCTCCACGACCCTCCCGGTTCTAGCTTCTTTGCCAGGATATACGCTACCATGAATGAACGTCCAACGGTCGGTCAGGAAACATGCGGAACTCCAGGAGCGTCCGCAGTCGTCGGGAGTTAACTTGGGATACAAGACACACCCTCAGACCTAGCAGCCTCTGCGCGCCACCAAAATAGTGCCTATGCAACGCCCGTCTGTGCATCGCTTCCTCTCTCCCAGAAATCCTCTTTGTCCATCCTGATCGAGAGAAGAATCCTTATCCGCGTCGTCGTCGATGGCGATGTAACGGCGGTGGCAATATTGTTGGGCGTCAGGCCCCGCCTCACCCATGAGGCCGCCAACAGACCAAACCCCCTCACCCCCAAACCAACATTCCGACCGACATTCGCCTTCCATCACCGTCCTTGATGTACAGTAGTACAGTTTAAGGTGAAGGTCTGGCCTCTCTGGTCCCAGGACATACCTCGCCCTACCCGGCCAAATCCCGCGTCGCGCCTAAGAAGACACACCTCAGATTTTTCGATTTCAGTCGACGATGCAACCCAGTCCACACACATGTGAACTTGTATGTACTACGTCTACATATGCGGTTAGACATACATACACGCCTGATTGATTGCCCTGGTATGCGTATCCGTTCCTGTTACATGCGGCCTTGACGAGGCCTTGACGAGGGTACTGATGTCTATCCAACGACCAATCCTTTCTAGCACATACACGACTTTCAAAAAAAAAACCCCGGCCTGCCTCTCGAGTACACAACGCGTATGCACGGCCCGCGCAGCGATACAATACCCTCCCCATTCCCACGCCGCACGTTTCATTCCTGGCCTCTTCGGGGAGCATTTCGATAGACAAATGCGCGGCAACGACAGGACGCACGACAAATGTTGGCGGTGGTTCGAATCCAACCCACACATATACTTCAAGTATAATTAGATCTGTGCGGTGACGTGCCACCATATAGCTTCTCTGCTTGTCATCCGTCTTGCCTCTTGCAACGGCTTTCGGCAAGCGGCGATGTCTTGAGAAACCCGATGAAACCGCGCAGCCTGCAGCTCGCTTTGCCGCGTTCCCGAAATTGACGTCTGGGAAATGCAGAGCTTCGACAACGGGCTCCATTCGATGACGACTGAGACTATATAATCAGACGGTTGCGCCTGGGTCTTCCATGCATCTACATGTTCGCAGGCTGCGCTTACAGCAACACCGCCGATTTTTCGATACTGCCATGAACACTAAGATGCTCCTCGTATGGTGGCTGGGCTTGATCCTCAGTCTTCTAGCTATCTTTGATATCACCTCAACAGCCCCTTTGGCTCCGGATGGCCCTAACCCCAATCCTCAACCTGGCCTACTCGCCCCAGTCTCCGGGTGCCACGGGACAGCACGCAACCGAGAGCTGAAGTCTTGTCTGTACGGCAATACCACTGCAACTATAAACGCACCAACAATCACGACGGAAACCAGTATATCTCCATCAGTACTTTCAAAAAGGATTGGGGATGTTGTCCGCCCGGATTGGTTCTACAAATCTAAGATGCTGCTAAAGTGTCTTCCCTACAATTATGTTCTTAAAATCAAACCTTACAACAGCTTGCTCGGTATTATGGCATGGGATTTTCCAGACTGGAAGGAATACAAGGGCCTCGAAGGCGCTAAGCACCTACACATCAAGCAAGATGGTTGCAAGAACGGTTGTAAATGTGACGAAAATGGACGCATAGTAAAAAGACCCAACATTGACAAATACTGTGCGGAAGAATTTGCTGCCAGGTGTGCCGTGATATACGGTGAGTGGACTAGAGAGGTGTCTTCTGGCTTTTGGTTTTGCGCTGCGCAACTCGCAGCCCTCTGCACTATTTAGAGTTAGTCCGCAGACATTCACTCAAGTGATACACGGCAGCTGGAGAAGCATCAGCAAAGCGCCGTAGAAGCGACAAGAGTACGTCGGTCGGGTTCGAAAGAACCCCCTTTGTTCTTCAGCCAGCAGCCATTGAACAAACCACAGCATCTTGTTCAAGAGAGCTTGCGCTAGCACCGTCTACCACTTTTACATATCCCCCCCTTGCTGGCTTGAACGCAGGTGCGTCGAGATGGAGATGTTTGGATCGATCCCCGCTAACTAAATGTGTGAATCTCTTGATCCCTTGCAGCTTGCGTCTGCCACGCTATACTTGGTCAGCCCACAGCCACAGATGCAGGTTTAACGGCGGACGACTATCAAAGAGCGATCGATGGCATCCCGGGATCGGTTCAGGCAGCAAACCGAAACTGGCGATGGAACATGGCTGGCCTGGATTCCGAGCCTGGAAAGTCGATGACGTGGTCGAACTCAAGAGTCGCGGTGGCAGACCCGGGCCTGAAGGAGCCGTATTACATCGAGGGGCCGAGCATGAGCAAAGACCCCGATTGGAATTGGCTGCTCAAGTTGAGCGCGGCCACAGGCGGGGGGCTTGCGAGTCGCCTGGGCGGTGGGCTTTCAAAGCGCGAGGTCGAGGCTTCGGACACCGTGGAGTCCAAGGTGGTCCATGTCAAGGCTCCAGACTCCGACATCACCATCACCACTTGATGATGTTCTTTGGGCTTTTAAAATCGTCTGGCGAGCACTTTGGATCGATTGCCAGGCATGCACCTTTGGATTGCATCAAGTATTTTATCTAGCCTCGAAGCCAGGCGCTGAAGGGGCAGGGCAGCTATCTTACCACTAATGTATATATTTATTTTGTGAACGCACGCCGAATAGTCGTACCTAATGAATCTGCATCTAAATTACCCTAAATTTAAATACAGATCCTATGGTTTATCTTCAGACTTCTTGCATGCGTCGGGCGGAAGGATGTACACGTATATTTTTAACACTGGTTAGGTTGAATATACGTCAAAGTTATATATATATATATCGGCTGCCAAACTGTCAAAACAGCTGATGGTTCCCACCATTCTGGGCCGCCAACTTGGGCGCCGCTTTGCAACCAGCCCGCATGCATTAATACTTCGCCACGATGAAAGAACCAACGGACAGGAACCGCACGTACGTGGAACGAGCTCAGTAACATGAATCTATAAAAACACTTGATGAGTTCGAACGCGCGTTGGAAGTATTTCAGTATAGTACACGTGCTGCTATTCATCGAAATACGTCGCACTGTGTGCGTCGACGTCTCCCTCAACACTTTATTCCTGCTGCTATCACGGTGGCAGGAACTATGTCATGTGGATCATTCTCCCACCCATTCGTCCATTCACATTCATCCATCCATTCGTATACATTTATACAGGCTGTTCCGCCAACCGTACGCGTTTGGCTCAGTGCACGGTTGACCGGTTGGGTGATTTCAGCTAACTTGATCGCGCTATGCTAATGTTGCAACATGTCATCTGTTTTGAATTTACACCCATCGGCCATCATGTCAACTAAGACCCAACATTCCTGTCATTGTCTTGAAGGATTGCTTATGCTATATATATACGTCGGTACTCCTTTTTAATAGACTACGTATATATATGCTTATACGTCAGTGAACCCTAGAGTGATGGTACAAATGCGCCGACAACCTACGACGCGATACTCGCATGCCACTATACTTGGCAACGAGAGGAAGAGATGGCCTTCCTGTCGCTTTATAAGTAAACTAGTATTATTGATCCGTCCGTATGCATGTCTACTTATGCATATATGTATTTGCATGCGTATATAAAAATGTATTCATGTTGACTCGCGCTCGCCGACTGGGCAGCTGGTACTTGTGCTAGTAAATACCTAAGTTTGTGTAGCGGGTGCGGGTACGTACCTCTACTATCCAACAAGTTATACATCCGACTCGTATCGATTGCGTGGGCTTATCGATGGGATATATATATATCTGTTGCATGTTGCATGCTGCATATAAGTTCTGTGGTTGGACTGCGGTATATATCTGCAGGATGCCTATATATTTCCAACCCATGCACGTACCCCGAGATCCAACCTCACTCTACCCTATATGCCGGGACCAACAAACGTATGCAACAGCACCAGTTGAGCATGCAGGTCAAGTTGGAGCCAACCGGCCAAACCAAGTTTGTACAATATATATGCACAGTGGAATCTACATGCGTATCTACAGGCGCCCAAGTATATACAGAAGCCCGTTCGCGGTCTACTACCACGAATCGGGCTCTCCCCGTCTCTCCTTCTCCAGCTGCGCATCAAATTCCTTCTGCGCCTGCTCCCTCGTCTGTTGCCTCGCGTCCTTCGCACTGGCGCCAGGTCTGTTTTCAGTATACACCTCCTCAGCGTTCCTCGACTCACCGGGGAATCTCTTCTCCCTGCCATAGCCTTCCGACGCCTGCTGCCGGATCCTCTCCCACGTAGACACGCTACCTGCGTCCGCCTCGCCCGGCGTGGAATCTTGCGACCGCGGCGCCCACTGATCTTCCTCCATGGCCGGTAGTGGCGGCGACTGCTGGCCGCGTCGAGCGCGCGCCCAGGCGCTTTCGGTTGGCGGTGGCGGGCTAGCGGGTACCACAGGCTCCTGTTGCTGCGGCCCGAGGTCGCCCCAGTCGACCGTCTCGGTCTGCAGCCCGCCGAGACTCTGCGAGTCCACTTGGTATTGACCGTCGCTTACATCGCCATCGCCACCGGACGGTGGAGGTGGGAGCGGTCGAGAGGGCGTCGGCATACGGGTTGGGGGCATCCTGCGGCCGCTCTTAGCCATTTCTTCTTCCAGCCGTCGCTTTGCGTACGCCTGCCGGTCGTAGTTGAACTCTTGGAGCCGCTCGTCCTTCTCTTCTAGCGTCCTGGACCGCAGCGTCATGTACATGACGCCTAGGGTTGTAAACATATATTTGCCGAGGAAAGCCCAGGTGGCTAATCGGAGTGTCTCCCTCATTGACTGGAACGGGTTGACTGTGACTCTGATAACTCGGACTTTAGGGCCTTGAGATTGCTGTTCCCCGGGTCTCGTGGGTTCTGCTGTAGTTCCAGGCGGCGAGGGTGGTGGGGGAGGGTGTGCGTCCGCGTGAGGTGGTGGTGGCGGCGGCGGCGGCGGCATCTCTGGAATAGAGGGAGCCTGTCCGCTAATTTTCTTCGCTTTGATCTCTTCGAAGGCCTTGTAGACTGTGGGATTGTATTTCTCCAGTAGCTTCAGCCTCTCTTCTCGTGGCAGTTCCGCGTACGGGATCCTGGGCTTCAGCTCCTGCGGCGTGCTTCCTTCCGGGGGCCGTCGCGCGGCAAGCTCCTGGTTGATGTTGTCGCAGTTCCTCTTGTCCCAGTAGTTTAGCATCTTGTACCGCCACACGAACAGCCGGTACATCCATCCCTTCCGTTTGTTTTCCGGGATGTTGTCAATCATAGCCTCACTTATCGCGAGCAGCTTCGTCAGTCCCTCCCCCGCATCGCCTGTTCGCCTGAGCGTGCTGATGGACTCATTGACGGTCTTGGAGAACTCCTCAGCCACCGCGCGCGAGGGCGCTACATACATGCCAGTGTTCATCGGTGTATCTTGCGGGGGGCGGTATCCGGGTGAAAACGTGGGGTTGGCGGTGGATCCGCCGCCGCCGCCGAGGACGTTCTTCCAAAAGCTCTCGAGCGGCCAGCGGCCAGAGACGTACCCCCAGTACGTTGACGCCATTATCCCGCCTAGTCCAATCCACTCTGTGCCCGTCAAGATGTTGCGTGTATACCGGCTGAGCACGGCGGCCTCAACGGGAGTCATCGGCCGGCCGGCGTTCTCGGCGCGACTGCGCATCGCCTGCGTGTAGAAGAACTCCCGTCCAGCAGCACCGGATATGCCGGTGAAGAATGCGATCGCCGCGGGGAGCTGAGGGATCAGAGACGGGGTGGTGATGGAGCTAGGTATGATATCCGCGAGACGCGGGTGCTCAGGCGCGAAAGCATAGTGGGGCGAGGTGGGGTCCTGTTCGGGCGGGACCCCGAAGGCCCTCGCCCTCCTGTCGTCCATTGCGTCCCGTACCTTGGATGGAGATTGGCCAGGCGCTTTGAGGCTCCAGGACGAGGCGTGGAGGGGTTACTTTGGCAAAGAATTGGTGAAGGTGCTATGAAAGCATCGTGGTGGCGTGACGTTGCGAAGAGAAGAAGTCTGTGGGATGACGTCGGCTGCTGCAACACGCAGGGCGCCGCGGCCACGTTTCCACATGTCTGCAGCTGCTTCTCGACGGGCTAGCCCGCTTAGAGACGTGCTGCTTGCTACCCCGGATTTTAGCCCAGTGGTTGGCATCTCGAAGCTCTCAATCTAATCGGTAATCCGATCTGGAGCTGGAGGAAGCTATCGCGTAGATGCCCAATCAGAGCTCGCTTGGTAGGTAGACATGCAGAATAATCGAAATGGCCTATGTACAGACGGATCGTTGATATGACACGAACACTCTATGTATGTACAAGGTCGTAGAAAAAACTCGTCTTCAAGAGCAATTGAAGTCATCATACCGCCCACAAATATCAAATATTATAACAAGCAGTCCGCTGGCAGCCGCCCGCTGAAGTTCCTGACGAAAATTCAAAGACTAGAGACCAAGATGTCTCATGGCCGATATGCCGCGACGCGAAAAATGCTAATTCGCAATCGAAAAGCGGCCGTCAAACTATAATTAGAGAAAGTATTCCACCGGTACCTTTTCCGCTGGTTGCTGGTCTATCCTGTTCTCAGCATTCTCGGGAGCCTGGTCAAAGACGTTGAAAAACCTCGCTCCAAGGTCGTCGACCTCGAGCACGCTCGCTAAGTTCCCGCACCGGTAGCAGTAATTTGGTGCCGACCAAACGGTGCTCAGTCGGTCGTCGTACAGCACTTGAAACCCTTCCTGGCAAAGCTGATGCGCCCTCAGGATGTGCGAGAAGTCATTGATCTCAAGGAACTTCTTCACCACCTGAGCTCCGAAGGTATATCCTGCCCCTCTCGGAGATAGAGCGAATTCGTCGCGGTCAGCATCAGGGTCCGACCAAACCAGGTCGGCCATGGGGCCTTCATGGGGTATCTCTATTTTCAAAAGCAAAACACGAAAACGTGGAGTGAGCTCGCCGCAAGTTTCATTTCAAGAACGTCAGATGACGGAGCCTAACCAGGAGGCTGGAAAGGGAAGATCATACCTCTAAATCTATCGATAATCTTGATCTGATCAATCGAGTGTATTGAGGGTGACAGGCCTGGAATAGAAGGTTCTGTCGTTAGCTGCTTTCCCCTCCCTTCCAGGTTTTCTGTCGTCGAGCTGGCAACAGAGCTAGGCAAGACCCTCGCTGCCAACCCGGAATTTCCAGGCCAGAAAAAGAACTCACCTCCATGCACGCAGAAGATATCGTTGTTGATAACCACGCTCAGGGTTAGAAAGTCGAACATGTCCGTGAAATGATGCCATACGTTGGCGCTTCCGTATTTTCTTGCGCATTCCGTGTAGAACCCGTACGATTGAGTGACACCCCGCGACTCATGGTTGCCCCGGATAAGATGGACCCTGTTCGGATATCGTAGTTTCAGACACACCAGTAAGGAAATTGTCTCGACGCTGAAAAGTCCCCTATCGACGTAATCACCTGGTAAACTTTTAGAATATATCTCAACGAAGAAAACGCAGCAGCCCTGTCCCTCCAGAAGCATAAACCCAACTGTAGATTCGGGTCAAAGCACCGGAAAGATGCTTCCTCGAGATAACACTACAACTTGAGGCCCGGGAAAAGTTACGTCGCGGCGTCGTAACTTCCTCTCCGTCGGGCCTTCCTCTCGGTTGCAGTTTATCCGAGCGACGGAGTCGCCCCGAGAGAGGGGAGATTGTCGTTAAACACGAGAAGCGGGAGAAGAAGGGACCTACCTAAAAAGAGGTAGTTGGTATCCGGACAAAACCCGCCTATTCGGAAAATCTCGAGCAGGTCGTAGAATTGGCCGTGGATGTCACCGACGACCGTTACAGGTGAAAGAATGTGCACCACGTTGCTCTCCCTCATCAGCAGCTCTTTCGTCTTGGCGCATATTGCCTCTATCACCGGCTCGGCGAGCAGCTCTCGCTTGTATAATCGTTCGATGCAGGCGTCGAGGTCAACTAGGTGGCGAATTTCGAAACGAAGCGTTAGCGCTCTTTCTCTCTCTCGTGACGGTCACGTATCGCGACAGCAGAGAGCTTGCGCCGCCGCAAGTTCGTATTCGGGGGGATCCTCTCACCTGGGAGGCCAGGCATTTCAGAATTTGTGATGAAGCCGCTCTAACGGCGGGCTACCACGGCGTGCGATTCGTCCAATGTCCTCCCGTCTGTATAAACGTATGTATGTACCGAGGGTCCGGGGTGGGGTGTCGAACTGCTCGTCCTTCTGATGCGGCAAACAGCCAACAGCTTGTAGAGGGCGCCTCTGCCTTGTCGCGGATGCCCGAGATAGTCCGTGAGATGCCCGCTCGAAGAATTGCGATAACTTTGTAGAGCGACTTTGGCGGAAGGTCTGAGTGGGCGCTAAAACACCGCGGAGGGGCCGGAGAAGAGGCAAGGCAGGGGTGCGGGTCGTGCGAGCGCAGACAGGATACGGCAGCTTCCTGAATTCGACAAGTCCACGCGATGCTGCTGCGCGAGGGTAAGCTGGCAGAGGGATGGCGATCGATGAGGAGCTTTGGGAGATCGTGGAGGAAGGATGTCGAGAGAAGGGCGATATCAGGTTGATGATGAAGCAGTAGGAAGCTTTGAGACTAGTACAACACGCGACCTCCAACAGGCATCGTTCCCCGTCACCACCAAGCCCGGCAAAAGTTGCAGCGGGGCCATCAGGTCGGTTTGGAAACGTTGGAAGACTGGAATATTTCGATGACTGGATCTTGGAATGCCACAAACGCGGTGTTTAAATTCCTTTAATAGGAAAATTAAACTCTGAGCGGGTAGTAACAACATTTCTTATATGTTTCTTAGTGTGCCCCTAATTCCTCACGCAACTACAACTCCAACTGATAAGACTAACCTCTTG
The DNA here is from genome assembly GCA_036872635.1 of Orbilia brochopaga. Taxonomy (NCBI): domain Eukaryota; kingdom Fungi; phylum Ascomycota; class Orbiliomycetes; order Orbiliales; family Orbiliaceae; genus Orbilia; species Orbilia brochopaga. The sequence goes on along the minus strand of JAVHNQ010000010.1, from coordinate 1,388,579 downwards.
GTCACACATCTCCAAACAGATAGATAAGACTCGTGGTCTTGAGAACCACGGCGCCTTAATTCACGGTATTATTCAGATTCTGAGAGCCTATAAGCTTTGCAGACATGCAGCTTTGCAGGGTTAGGGACTTCAACTTAGCGGGAAATGCGAGTCATTCAACTGCTTCGACAGCACGAGGGATATATCGATATATATTATATTCGCAGAAGGCTGACTGGCATATTCGGTCTCGTTCAACAGTACCCGTCGGGTACGTACCCTGGATCCAAAGCCTAAATCCGGATGTTCTAATTCGCCACAAGTTACATCGATCCCGCACTCGTTATCGTGATTCCGATACTTCTAGGATCTCGCACGCCATAGCCGAAGGAGCTCCAGCGGTCCCCATATCTTAGCTCATTTGGAGCATGCGTATACCGGTAGCGTTGTTAGTCTCTCGTTACAGCTCCATGCGCTCGCCAGCATGTATGGTCACATGTCCCTATTCCAGAACGAACAATGGTCTGGCGAGTGCACGACTGCCGCATTGTAACTCTGTTGACGATTTTACCCCTCTAGAGTTGTCCGACGGACGGCGATAGTGGCAAGGGTGGGCTGTCATGTTAGCAAACGAAGTCGCATGCATGCGCAGGTGGCAGCCACTCCATGCATGCACGTTCGGATGCCCGCAGAGGCATTGCAGTGCAAAGATGCCATGCCAGATGAGACAGCGCATAGCATCTGATCGAGAGCCTGCAGATACCCAATCGCATGGCAGCCTGTATCCTGGGGTATACATTGGCTGCTCCGTCTGAACGAGAAACAATCTGCACGTCCAGACAGCATTCGCCAGGGATGGACAGATATGGCCCGATGGAAAGCGAAGAGGTTGCTGTCCTCTCGGATGTCAGCCGGAGAATGACTTTCAGAAGCCATGGTTATTTTGTGATATCGATCTACACGATTGATCGTGCTAAGATATCGATTGATAATGGAGGTAACATCTTGCTGATCTGGCAATGCTATAGGGCCGTCTCTCTCAAGAACACCAGCTCTCAACGGTGGTGTCCTTCAAAAGCAACCATACTCGAAGCGTATGTCAAGTCCGAAGCTACGATAAAAGCAGCGCAGGAAATGAGATACGACGCAGCGGCCTAGCTGCCGCGATCTTTTCGCTATATCAACTACTTAATTCTTAGGTACTTGAATATCGGGTGGAGTTTATTAACTACTAGTGAGAATATAGTACGCCGTTAATGTATCGACCCATTCTCTGGCGTCAGAACATATAGATGCAAAATCTCTACGATAGACGCATATAGGTACATCTCCGAGCCTATACATACCCCAAAACCAACTTTCGGATGTTCGGATGTCCTGAGCTTCAAAGCAGAGCATCCGTGATAAACTGAATCTTTGATATATTTCTCATCGCCCCCGCGTGGTTGACGGTACGTACCGGCCGCGCGTGGCAGCCTGAAAAGGCGCACAATGCAAGTTTTCGGAAAAGGAAAGAACAAAGACTAGGCTGGCCGGCCAGGCGATCGAGACCCCTATCATTTTGTCTGAGACGACTCCCGATCAAATTGCACTTTCAATCATTTCTCTCTTAAGATCTTGTAACCCCTCCGACTCGAGATATATATCGAGCACAATGGCATTATAATACTGGTTCTGTGGAACTTGTGATAGACGCCAAGGTACTTCGGATGATGCAAGGCCAAGGAATATTAGTCGAGTTGACTATACTCCAATGAATCACATCTGGTTGATTATCAATATCACCGCCAGGTCAACGGGTCATCCTCGAGGATGCCGGATGAAAGGGTCATGGTCACGTTGCTGTCGGGCGACAATGTACCTCATCGATCGACATCGACATCGACGAGGGCTCCGAGATCCGTGATACGTATCGTCATACGTATTTTTCGTTCTCGTACTTGCTCAGATACTTACAAGCTTGTGCCCAGTCATCCTCGTCCCCGGCATGCCTTGGTCCAAACTGTCATGGAACTCGTAAACCAAAGTTACAGTAGCATCCCGAAAAAATCCCTGAGGATGCCCTCTTTTTCAACTTCAAACTCTCCGCAACTCTATCCATGTAGACATATAGATCTATCAATCAGTGCCGCATGGACCGCAAGAGCTCGTGCTCATCGAGTCCATGGTATCTTCGTCGAATCTGAATATCGAAGATACCTCGATCGACGGCTCGATTTCAGTGGACGATGGAAGCGCTGCTTCCAACGTTCTCGTTCTTCGAACTCTTCCAAGTAATTTACTTTTACGTACTGGATATGTATTCCCGGATATAAAAGTACCTAATCGAAGGATGACCAGCTGCCTTGCAGGGCACTGATGCACGTTACCGCGCTGTGCAGTTTGCCGTAAATTTTGCGTTGCGTGGTTGACATCATCCTACTCCGCTGCCAGATGCAGTACGATCACGAAGACGACGACAAACTGCGCTGCTTCGTATCGACATATGCTCCTCTGCGGCACTTCATCCTCGACACCTCAGCCAGCACGTTACGATGGCGAGCCAAGCAGCTGCCAGTGGGTTTTTAGTATCACCGCAGCCAGTCTAGCTTCATGCAACGAGAACTCTGAGAGCAAAAGCACTTCCCTAATCCGCACGCGCGGTGCAAGGCAAACCCGACAAAGTCAACCGCAGCCCACCCACACCGTCAGCGGCCGGCCATGCGAAAACAGCAGGTCCGCGATGGCAGCCTTCGCCAATTTGGATCGTCTGCCGGTTGCTAGTGGAAATCCTGGGCGGGAGTTCCAGTGAGCATCAAGAGACTTGCTTCGTCTGGCTCGTGATATTCAGGGAAACGGCGAGAGTTGACAGAGGATTGACGCTGCCCGTGGCCGGCACAAGTTCACAGTCGCATCTGGTTAGCGACGCCGGCGATCAAGAACGCAGAGGAGGACTCCGACAAGACTCCAAGGAACTCCAAGGAAAATCATCGACAGAGTGGATGGACAGCTGCAAGTTTATCAGTGGTCGGATCACGATACCTTCTCGAAATACTGCAGGATCTTCAAGTGGCTTTGTTTGCTGGCGGGATGAGAAACATTCCTGCACAATAGCGACAATACGAGAGTGGGGACTCTCGACCGAGAATTCACTCGACGGGAGGAGAATATGTCGGCGGGTTTCGATTTTTTAATAAATCGAGTGGGTGTCCTGCCAGTATGTTTTTCTTATTGCTGGTGCGCATCCCGCCTTTCTGGAAGTTCTATATTGCTTTATTCCAGTCGCTGATGGAGAGCTGCCTTGCATGAGGTCTGCAGGTCCACCCCGCTTCGCCCGCTCTCGCAGAGGACCCACTCCACCCATGCCGAGAGAGATATCATATCGTGCTTGCTGCCGTGCATAGGTGCGAGATCACGGAGTGCATCACGTAAGATATCTGCGATTTATTGCTCAAGAGATCAGGAATTCCCGAGCCAAACCACGACGGGCAAAGGCAAGCGTCGTGAGTATGGTCCCAGATGTCAGTTATAAAAACCAGGGTAGGCACCTGCCGCTTGCGGTAGCGTCCTGCAACTGCACTCGCGAGACGAGGGTTCTCTCGAGAGACCTCCTCCCTTCCACCAGCGCCCTTTTCTTCTTAGTCGGCCAAAACCCAGAAAACTGTAAAAACGAACCTCGTCAATGTATGTACACTCTTGTACATACATCATGTACAATGCCGCGGGCCACTGCACTAAAGCTATTATGCAGACAGCCGGAACCTTGCTGCCGCTACTCACTAACTAACAGGTAACTAACAGGTGCTTCTTAATAATTGCGTCGAGCGTAGCGCTAACTCTCTGCAGCTGCTGTTTTTCCCGTCTATTTACAAAAAAACACTCCGACCTGCACCGAATTGAGGTTCTTACGGCGTCGCCATCTTGCAGTTTCCAATTGGTGCTCTCGCTGATAGATACGATCGGGTACCCGCCTAATTATACCTGCGATTCTCTCGCTCGATCGAGACAGACAGGTACATGTCCAAAGATGCATCGGGCCCCCCGGTAATGCGGCTTCAGCAGGGATGAATGCCGTACGAGAGTATCCTAATATACTATACTGATATAATTCCTTTGCCCCCATCGTGTGCCTGTACGATAAGCTACTCCATACGGCCAGAGAGGTACCCGAGTAGACATGTGTCAATTGTGCAATCATGCACCTCGCTACGATTAGTCAAGCCCGTATTAGCAGCATCTTGCCTCGATGGAATGCAAATGGCACATCACTGCCTCCATTGCAAGGCCAGGCCGCGGCCAGGGATTACGCATGTCTCACACCCTCGCGAGCTGGCATGTTAAGCTCTAGTCTTGGAGCCGTGGCTCATTCGTCTGTTTCTCTCGCCGTTAATGTATGTACTGTGTGCTGCTCTGTGTGCGGACGGACAGACATATGTCCAGATATTAAGTGGAGGCCTCGCCCGGCCCTTTCTCCAGACGGGCTTTCCTCTCGAGTCAGGTTTTCGAGAATACTTTCTTCGTCTTCAAACTTCTTCCCTAAAGCATCTCAATTGCTTAGTAGTAGGCCAGGTTCCTTTGAGGTTGTCTCTATTTTTATCCTGAAAGTGGCTACTTTGCTGTAGCCAATTTTCAAATAGACCTCAAAGCCACACTGTTGCGTGGTTGGTATACGTGTGTGTAGGGCATCTTCCCTTTATATACACCTCCATTCCTGCCTGCTCTGCCTCCGAAGACGACCCAAGAAAGCCCCGTAGTCCGGACTCCAGAACATATTTTGGTAATCTCTTGCAGCAAAGAAGAGACCGTTTCACAAAACTTTCTCTACCACGATGCCTTTCGCTGTGACACCAATCACCATGGAGTACCTTCAAGACCTCGACTATGGTAAGGTTTTTCCGATGAGATGTACTCAGATACAGCGGCCCTGCTAACGAATACTTTACAGAATCGGTGGTCCAGCCAGCCACGAGGGTCTACTTCCCTCTGCAGGCTACCTTTACGCAATCAGAGGGCATCTTCTCATCTCCGATGCCATCTCTGTTCGAGCCGCGCCCTGCTGTCTCTTCATACCTGACTGGTGGCTCATGGGCTAGACCATCCATGATGGAGATGCCCGACTTCATGATGGAAGACCCTGCCATGCAGATCGTGAAGAAGCGTCGACATCAATCCAAGCTGGATGATCGAGAGGCGTTCTTCGCACCATCCACCAGCGAGGACAGCATGCTTCTCAAGCCGGACTACATTCCGGAGTCGCCAGCCCGACGATCCTACACCAAGAACCGGACGTCTTTCATCGAAATCACAGCCTTCCAAGTCCCCACCTTGCGCTCAGCTACACCCTCCAGCCCCTCAAGCTCCGAGAAGGAAGTTCCGATCCCACACACCCCCTCCGAGACGGAAATCCCAGACGATATCTCGCCAGAATTTTCATCTTTCAGCTCTGTTTCATCTGGCACCTTCAGCAATGTTGGCGACCTCGACGACCTCGAAGACGTTCCCGGCCTCGATGCGTACAAGATTGAACATCACGACGGCTGCCCCATCAAGGGCTACCTCGACAGCGAGAACAACGGGAACATGCAGTCTCGGTAAGTCATCATCAGACACCCAGAGTAAAGGCACAATACTAACCTAGATTGATAGGGATTATTTCTCCAGCCGATGCACTTGCTCTCGTGCAATGAGCATCAATTCCAAGCCAACCGATTGGATGAACCTAAGCTGGGACAACTCCCCGCCAGCCAAGATGACACATCCATTCATGGCCGGCTTCAAGACCGAGCCGAAGATTTTCTCCTCGGGCTACCCAGAGGTCGAGACCATGGAACTCGGATCTCTTTAAATTTTAATGTCTACGCACGAATTTCTTAGCGTTTCTGTCTCTTTGTTAATAACGACCTTTGACTGTGCACTTTGCACTAGCACGCCTGATGCTCTGTTTCTGCTTTCGAACTTTCTATTGAACCACACCAGGCGACTAACCATCGTCTGCTGTTTTTTGACCTCTCAATCGTAACGCTGTTGTTGTTGTAACGTTCCTTTTGTATATATGTAATGAAGACTGGGGGGTTTCAATCGGGGACTGGAGTTGTTCTGTCGTTTATCTCTTCGCTTCAGTCTCGTTTGAAGGATGGTATATACTCGAGATGATGGGGTTTTGGTCTGCCTGTTTCTGACCTGTGAGGGTTTGGTCTGTTTTGCTATTGTTCCTTGCTTTGCCCCGTATCCTTTTCTATCCGCATTTCTTCGACGCACACGCTTTCAATTGATCACACATCAAGCCTTCCCACATATCACACGTTACCACGCTTACTGTCACGATACTCTCGAAGTTCCTGTCAAGTTCAACACCTGCATCTGTGCAATCTAGATCGCCTGTATCTCGACTCTTGAGATATCCTCAACTCTGTCACATGCACACATTCCAAAGAAAAATTCTTATTTAACTGTACTACCCACGCACATCCATGTTGACTTTCCCTCTCCGATCTGACCGACCTCTCGGATCGCAATACCACCTACGAAGAAAAGTTTTTAGCGGGATTCGATATCTGTATTCGACCAAGCTGAAGCTAGCAATAAAAGAAAACTATTGTATTCTATACAGTCTCCTCTACCTCTCGCCTTCGTAAACCCTCAAGCCTTCGAAATTTCATCTGATTCTTCTCTAAATTTCCACGTATATTTTGTCTCTTCAGCCATTGCAATTTGGGTTATTAGATTGGATGAATTATTGCACCATGCGAGTGCATTCGCCGATCAGGGTTTCGGTGGCGAGCCCTGACGAGATCGACGAATCCTACCAAACACAATTTTCATCAAGATGACAATCTTATCCGCTAAGAGCGTATCCATCAGTCTCACATAAACGAGCATAACGTGATCAATGTGGCAGACACCTACCCCACGGGTGGTGTAGCGATATACCAGCATCATGTCACCGCATGGACTTTCCAAACTTCACCTCTAATTCAATCAATTATGCCCGTCGAAACGTTGTTATCAATTGCCCTTGATCGACTTTATCTTCAGGCTTGCCACGATTGAATTAATTCTTCACGTCGAAACGTACATGTTGCGAGGAAAAAGAAAAAGATTATCGGAGGCATTAGCAGTCCAACTGCCGTATACTTCGCACCAACATGTAACCCGTAACTTACCTTCCATTAATGCACAGAACCTCGGGTATTTTAGCCGTGAACTCCTTGAGCCTGCATATACATAGAGGGACTAGATACATCTCCAATCATCTAGTTCCCCAATGGGTTTGATACCAATGTTTTGCCTCTAATTGCGATATCACATCTGCGTGATAAAGTCGGCCGTTCTCAACGGTTCGGTTTGCTTTTCGACGACCACGACGTACGTACGGAGAGTTATGCCAGTTGTGCATAGATCTAGTCCGCATGCAGTCGCGCACGTTCTGCCAGCGTATGTACCTTACCGTTGACATTTGCAGCTTCCTGATCTAGACCAGCCCCTCTCACCCGGCGCAGCCTGCATCCATACATATGCACATATGCACACTGCCATCCTTCATATCTCGCTTGTAGATATACATCAGTGGTACAAGCCGCGGAGGCAATGCGGTCTATAGACCGTAGCAACCGCTATTGCATTCACGTATATATCGATCGATCGAGGTGTATATGCAAGTCAGCTAGCTAGGCAAATGAGCAATTAGGCACGTACGCACGAGCCATGCGGCTTTGGAGGAATTAGTAATAGCTATTGATTCATTTACAATCATCGTGTCAGCCGTACGTATGTATACGAGACTCTTGCTATTTTTCTTGACTCGGATATAGAAGGCTCGCTCGGATGTGTAAATATGCAAGTTAGTTCCGGCATATTTAAGTATGTATGTACGGCTGGACCACTTGTCTGCCTGTACGATGCGCGTTGTTTCTGCATTCTGCAACAGGGTCCACGCATTGTCAGCCTCAATGGATGCGTACGTAGGCGATTCGTGATGCGGCATGCGGCGAAAGTTAAAATAGATGTGATTACGAGGAGGCTTAATTGTGAACGCTGCTCTCCCGCTTGGGTAACGTAACTAGCTGCGAGTATTGGACATATACGTCATACGGTATTGTCGCTTGCGCGTTTATCGACTTGCTGGTTTAATGATGCTTACGTTTGTCGAAGCGATATCGACATGCATCTAGGCTTGGAGGGACGTGCCGCTCACGAGAAAGACGGACTCGCCTGCCGATAGCGTTATCTCGTAAGCTCGTGCTCGTGCCGTACGCTGTCACCTGCGAAATGAAACATCGTATGCGGTCGCATACGCGAGACATCTGGTGCGACAATAGACGTCAACTGCCGGGGCTATGGCCTCGATAACTCGGGAACCCGGCTGATAAACAGGTCGGGCGGAAGCATGAACCCCAGGCGAGATACCAGTACGCACGCTTCCGTCCTTTCGCCCGGTAGCATGGTAGTACACCCAACATAACGCGGGCGAGGAACGGATAGAGAGCCCGCGGCGTGAGTCTTTGTGATCCACGGTGCCCGCGAGCGAGGGGAAACGTCCGTGCTTCTGTTGACCACCTTGGGACCCGGGGCCTCATCCCTATGTCACTCTTGAGATCTTGTGCAACAGCTGTGATAGATTCACTCTTGGATTCACAGTTGCCAGATTTGGCAATAGGATTCCGAGCATTGCGTACCGCGATTGTATATCGTTTCAACTGGATGTGACCTGGCCGTGATATTCAGAATCGCGAAGCCGCGCAGACTGATCTGACGACGGTGCATATAACCCTGGTTGTAGTCGATGTTAGCAGTCTGATTAGTCTCGAGGTCTGATTTATTAGTGTCGAATCCTAATAGGGGTTAACCTGATTGTTGGCTTCGCTTCCTTTTGTTAGTCAAGTTCTCGGATGTGTCATCTTTGTGCTACCAAGTGCGTCTTGTCGTGGAGATAAACAAAAGTTGGTGGTGTTGTGGTGAGGTTCCCGAATGTGGCGGCTGCCATAACCCGCTGCTCGGCAGCGTCAACGCTAGCCTCCGTCTCTCACCTTCCTACATCAACTTCAGGACACCATTGCTATCGATATCGACCAGGCTTCTCAACCTCACCACCAGCGACGGCCTGACTTTGCCGTCACTCCCGCCGCCATGGCGTCTCTACGGAAGTACCAGATTAGCGGGCCGCTCTCCGCACGGTAAGAATGATCGCGTACAACCCACGTTGCCGACACGCTCGCTCACATGGCCGCGTCATCGCAGGAAAGAGTCCATTTCGATCTCCAGCAGCGGCGCACCGAAAGTCGGCAAAGCCGACCAGCAGCGTGTCGCCGACCTGCTGAAGCGCCGCCAGTCTGCCAGGATCATATCGGCCCCCATGCCTGTTGGTTCCGCCATCTCCAACGTCCCGACCATCCCTGAAATCCCCCAAGAATACACTCCAAAGCTCGGCCCCATCGGCGGACGGACTCCCGACGGCGACCGCTCCCGCCCAACCACATCGTCGAGCCGGAAAACAGCGATGCAGGACGGCAAAGGCATACCGGTAAACGTAGACGACTACCGGGCCGAGGGCTTCAACGCCGCGGAGTATATCTCCAGCATCCTCCGAGACGCCACCGAAGACGAGGTCCGACAATACCAAGCGGACCTACGACGGACACGTAAGCGAACTTCCGCCGACCTCCAGACCAACGTCTACGTGAACCGGATACAGTTCATCTCGATATCCAAGGAAATCGGGAACGTCAAGGACGAGATGCGGACGCTGCGAAACCTCCTGGCCGAGCTCGATCTGACCACGCAGACGTTGAACAGCGCGTCGGACAGCGAGCTGCTCTCTCCCGTCGCAGCTGAAGCATCGGTTATGGACTCCCTTCTCGGCGGGTCGTCCGCAAATGCGAAGAAGAACCGCCGGAACAGGAACTCCGTCGCGGATCTCACGCAGATGTGGGCGACTCACCTCAAGTTGTTGTGGGAGCGGGTGGAAAATTCGCAGAAATACCTGCCCGCGTCCCCTGGCCGGCATATCGTTATGGACTCGCCGCAGTGGGTCGAGCTGAACTCTGCGACTTGGAAACCGATGCGACAGGTGCACATGTTTTTGTTGAATGACCATCTACTCGTTGCTTCGCTGAAGAAACGTCGCCCGGACGCTGCTAACCGCGGTGGCCCGCCGACGAAGCTCTTTGCAGAGCACTGCTGGCCGTTGAGCGATGTTGAGATGATAGATTTGGCATCATCATCAGCTGAGGCCTGTGCTATCAACGTGCGTGTGGCAAAGGAGTCGTTTGTCTATAGGAGCGACAAACCGGATAAGAAGGCCAAGTTGTTGATGACGTTCAAAAAGACGGTGGACGAGAACCGGAAGGCGCTGAAGACCGAGTCGGAGGACCAACGGAAAGTCAAGGACAACGTCACGTTTCTGACGAATCGAGACCCGGCGCTGCAGGATCAGGGCGACCTCTTGCGGACGATATCGGCGTCGATGGGGCGAGACCGGCCGATGATGCTGATCGACGTTGAGGGCACGCAGCGCAATCTGCGATGGGTGGAGACGCAGATGGACGAGCTCGACGAACTCATCTCTCGCAGGAACTTCGAGGAGGCCGTCGGAAGGGTTGAGTTTCTGAGGGGTATAGCGTCCAAGCATGCGAAGAGCAATGCATTGGCTAGCGAGTTCATCACGTTCAGGGTCGACGAGAGGGCGTTGCGACTCAGCGCGCAGATTACGGCGGACCTGCGGGAGTATGCGGCGTGGAAGACGTACGTTAAGAAGAACGCGGACTGGCTGGTCAGGCTGGAGTTTGAGGATCGAGCGCGGGAGGCGCTTCTGGACGCTCGCAGCGCCACCATCAAGCTCCGGACGAGGTGCGTCTACATTTACTTTCTTTCCATTAATTGTTATGATGATTAGTCGACTAATGCGAGATGGCAAACTAGGCAAGTGCGGTTTGAGGGAGACATCCCATCGTACATATCGCAGGTCGCGCTAGTGCAATTCACGCTGATCCGCAATACGGTGGAAATCTACAATTCATGCTTCGAATACCGGCTGTCCAGCCCGCTGGTCAAGTGGGCGAAGGAGCACGTGGAGGGCTACTCGGATCTACTGACACGACAGCTGTCGTCCGTGTCACCGGAGGATGAGGTGTTCGAGCAATGTGTGCAGTATACGCTGCTGCACTCGAAGCTGCTGACGGACGTTGGACTGGATTTCAAGGACCTGCTGCTGCCGCGGGTTACGACGGCGGTGAATGGGTATGCTGATGCTGAAGGGGAGCGAAATGGGGTCGCTGCTCATGCTTAGGCGATTGGAACGCTTTGGGGCGTACATTTATATATATATTCATCATGAGATGGGTGGTGTATGGGTTGATTTTTGGGATATCAGCGGGCGGCAGGCATACACAGACAATATTTCTCTATGCTATTTTCTTGACGTTTTGTTCTCATTTTTTTTTGTGTGTGGCGTTTTGCTCTGTGGGTATATTCGTAGACATCGTTGTTGAAGACTGCTGCGCATCGCGCCCACGAAGATCGAATATAAAAGCTGGCAAAACACCACCAAGCAACCATCCCTCTTACAACAACTGTCTCTCTACCATCGCCCCTCTTCCCACCATCACACCACCATCTCTGGAATCAGCGAACGAGTTGCCTATTCTACAAGCCCTGCTCTCTTCCCCTCTTGACCTCTCCCTCTTGACCGAGTCATACCTACACGATGTCGCGCATCTCCACTCCGTCGCTGGAGTCTCTCAATCCGTGGGCATCCGTCCGCAACAGTCCTACCTCTCAGCGCCAGCAGCCCGCAGCACCACCACCCGATGCATCCGAATCCGAGTCAGATGGCCAACCACCAACCATTGTCAGACCCAAGAGACTCCCGGCACCACAAGGCCCGGAAGGCATCGAACTCGCGACGGACGGCCTCGACCATTTCGGCACCATGCGCTCCTTCGGTCGCCCGGTTCAAGGAGTCTACTTCTACCAATACAATAGCAGCGACGATGAGGCTACCGACGGCAATGACGGTCCACGCGACGCTGGACGCCGTGTCTTTCGTCAACGCGATTTGAACGACCTCTTCGCTGAGCAGGAGAATAAGTATTTGAAAGATGCCAACGAGGCCGATGCGGAAAAGGCGGCGGGACAAGTCAAGGATCATGCTCGTGGTCCTGTCGTTCCTGCTCCTGCAATGTCTGCGGACGGCGGGCTGCGGAAGGCTGCATCCAGGGAGAGTCGGTTCCGGGAACATCTCTCGATGGACAATGTCAGCTCGGAAGCCCTCGAAAAGATACTTGCAACGGCAGCCAGCAAGCCAGTTGAGAAGAAAGGTAATTTATCCACACCCATACTCCGCATATGCATGCATCTCCATGCGCGATACTGATAATGATGTGGCTACAGATTTGACCACCGTTCAGCGCATCCTCTACAAGCATTCACCATGGTTCCTCCGCTTCGTGTTCCTCTTCTTCCTGGCAAGCTGGTGGTCGCTCATCCCACTTATGCGCGCCTCCGCACAGAACTTCCACCCCGACAAACTCCCAGAAATCTACTCCGGTACTATGATTATCGTCATCGCGGCTTCGCTCGGCGTACAAATCTTCTACTTTTACCGCCACGGGTCTCCCTGGGCCACGAAGAAAACCAGCCGCAAGCTGCACAAGGCAGCCAGCAAGAACATCGACCGTGACATGGAAGCTGGGAAAGCGCAGATGATTGAAACGACTACAAGCGGCAATAAACAGCAACAGAAGAAAGGGAAGGGTAGGAGACTTGAGAAGTATATGTTTGTGGTGGATGTTGTCTTGTTGTTGCTTGCCCTGGCGATGCTATTTGTCTCTATCGTGCTGTCGAAGCATGCTGGACCGCATGGTAATGAGGCGGATGTGAAGGAGGCGGTTTTGACGGCTGGTGCCGGTGGAAGGAATGCTTGAGTCTTCTTTTTTTTTTTTTTTTTTTTTTCTTCCTATACTTTTGAGTTTCATTGATTATGATCGGGCGGCGTATGCATGTATTGATTGGTTTTGTTAAGATGTTAGCGGGCGGGTGGCATGGAATCGGCGTGGATATACGTGTATTCATAGGAGTCTTGATAGCAGAATTAGTAATACAGAATACAAGACTAGATATTATCATCAATATTGAAATGTTCGAATGTTCGTGGACGTATGCAGTTACAATATCAGGAGCTGCGTTGAGGATGTTGCATAAATTATCCGCGCTTATGAGCCGCGTATCCCTGTCACAAACCCCCTCAGACGACCAGCCGCGACTGAGTCTGAATCCACAGCCACAGAAGACGCGACTGCCGCATAAATATCCACCCGCGGTACCCGGCCCGGGCATATCTGGAGTTGGAGAACTCGTTCTAAAAACCGGACTCAACGAGAACCGTGCAACAAATAAGATCTAAATCGTACAGACATTCACGATGGGCGTCCTCGTGGTCGTGTTCCTCCTCTTCTTTGTTCCACTTCTGCTCTTTGTCGGTGAGTAGTACATTCCCACAGCTCTCATATAAAGCTACTTCCTTCCGTTGCTATATATATTCATTTTATAAGAACATAAATCCGCGGGTATATTATCTACATACTAGTATGCATACGCACAAGCGCACTGCCATTCATAACATGTATCTTGCATAACATTACGTCATAAATCGTCGCAGTCCTTCCTCCTGTGGTCGCTCCCCGTTATACCTATGTCAAATATTTGCCATAGATCTGTACCGTCGAGGCCCAAGCTAATATTTATATCGGTATTCATAGTCTGGCTGGCCGTCTCCTCATGTCTAGGCGACTCACTACGGTCGAGGACAAGTTCACACGGGAGCGGCACACGCCGGCAGCGGGCACTGGAACGCGAACGGGATCGGGAATTGGCGGCGAGTCGGCGGGTGATGTATGATATGGTGAGAGAGGGGCATGGCGGGGCGTGGGAGGTGGTTGAGATGCAGGACATGGCGACGCGGAGGGATGATGAATGATTTCTATACAGCACCTACTTACTACCTTGGTATCTGATTGTCATAATCTTTTGTGTGCATACCTCGGTAATATATCCTATATCACAGCAGGAGCAAGCTATATATAATACGTCATGCGTATGATCAAAACTCAAGATCGACCTTCGTCGGCTTCTCTTCCTCCTCATCGCCATCATCAACCGGCAAACTAAACCTCTCAATCCGCATCCGCCGTCTCGTCAACATGAAAGCCAAATCATCACCCCCCTCCATCCCAGCAATCCCCCCACCACCCTCACCACCAACCGCTATCCCGGTGCCACGCTTCCCCTCCACGGCCTTCCACACTCTCACCAGCCCCTGCGGCACCTCGTCGCCCCCAGAAGTATTGGTACCAGAGGCGCTAGCACCCCTTCGCATCTCCGCCCGCTCAGCGAAGGCTGGTACCGGGTGTAGCTCTATGACGCCGTCTGATAGCGCTTCGATCTGCCGTACTAGTCCTGTAGAACGCGGGTAGACACCTGTCGATAACGATATCATCACTGCCACACGCGCGCTGTACCGTCGCGTCAGCGCGCGGAGGGCGTGTAGGAATGACAGGACATTGGTGGGGTGTGTTGCGGCGGGTGGGTATAGCAGTGGTGACAGAAGGTTGGGTATCACGATGCGGGTGATGGTGGATGAGTCGTCGGCGGTGTCGTCGTCGTAGGCGGACGAGAGGAGGGTGGTGAGACGGGCGAGGAGCGGTTGGAAGGGGTGGGGGTTTGTAGCATGTTGAGGGGGTGGAGGTGGGATGTATATTGGCGGTTTGGACGACGGCGGGATGGCAAGGCGCTTGGTGAGGTCGTAGGTATGACAGAAGATGTCGGTGGGAGTTGTGGAGGCGGCAGCAGCGTCGGCGGGTTCAGAGCTGGCTAGTGGCGCTAGATCACGATTTCTATCAGCATATGAAGTGTATTTTGTAGGCAGGAGATACTGATACTCACCCCTTCGGTTTCCCATGACCTCGTACCGCCATGCGATCTTCATCCGCTCAGCAGACTTCCCCTTCCCTCCGCCTGTACTATCACTGTTATCCTCCCGCCGTTCGCTCAAACCGGGCAGTTCCCGCCCCCAGCTCTCCGGCACGCCCACAGCGACGACTCGCTGTCCCTGAACCACGCCCTCCGCCGCATAATAACGCAGCAGCGCGCCGGCGAAGTCTGTCGTGGAGCTTTCTTCAATCAGCAGCAGCGAGCCGAGTGGCTGTCCAGCATGGCCGGAGAGGAGGGCGTCGAGAGATGCGGTGCCGGTAGACGTGGTCGAGACACCGGTGAGGAAGGAGGGGCGGGTGCCCTTTGGCGGGGTAGCGGTGGGGGTATTAATATTGGTCGCTGCAGGTGTGGCGGCAGTGGGGTTTGTGGTAGTGGTGTCGGCGCTCAAGACGACAGAGCGCTTGCGGAAGCTCATGGCAGCCTGAATTCGAACTTGTACGTGCTTGTATGTTCGCGGTAGTGAACAATCGTGACCATAGCGAGGTAGTGGTGAGGTTTAGGTGTGTACGTAGCTAAAATCTGCACGTCGCGTAAACGCTAACCGCTGTTATCTACGATACACAGATATAACAAACAAAACACCAACGACCTGAGGCCGATGTTACTGAAACGCGGATTTGGTGATCCGATAATATATTCACGTGCATGTAGGAAGGATAATAATTAAATTACACAAGACTGATGACTATATAAAAGCACTTTTAGACCTATCCACCCCCTCAACAGCTATCCTGAACTCGACAACCATACGTCAAATGATATCCGAAAAGTCAAATTGAACAGATCACAAAAGAAAAGTGTGAAAGAGTGTCCGTCAGCCTCAACCTCCACCGCCAACTTAGCAATAACAGCAGGTGAATTCAGCATGCATTTGAAATCGAAGAATAAATGATAGACTCCAACGTTAAATCACTAGACGCGCATTCTATAACATCCTACATTCCCAACCATTGCAAACAAACAGACAGCCAAAACGAAGAATGATAGATACTAATCGACCCAATTTCATACCACACAAACAGTACAGAGTACAGCAATTGCAATCATCCATCCATCCATCAATCGATTAAACACCAAGAATAGTAAATAGCATCTTCAGGAGAAATAAACCGTCCAGAATAACAAAGGAAATATAAATGAATGAAGGATATTCAAATGACAGTAGCTAGCTATGTAAGCTGTGCATGTGCATATATCAAAAACAAAGGAAATGCCGTCGCGGCAGAAATGGGCTTTTGATGAGAATCACGAATGTCAAATACCCGAGACAAACTAAATGAACAACCAAAGAACGCAAAGGAAATAACCCCGATATCATCAAAGAACGTAGCGTCGTGAAATGAAGTTAAAATAGAACCCAAATTGAAAAAGTCAAAATCAAACTACGACGTCAGGAACGGACTCGTCCCGTTCGTCGGAAACCGGTGATGATGCTTCCCCAGCGTCGGACTCGGACTGTTCCGCCCGCGGTCCGGCACGATCACATTCCCATCGTTATCCTCGATCAGCAGCTCACCGGCAACGGGCACATGCGCCCGCGACTGCTGCGAGTACTGCGACTGCTGGGACTGCTCGATCGTCTCCACGGAGCTCGCATCATCCAAACTCACCACCTCCTCGCCCTTCTGCACGAAATTACTATCGACCCGCGTGACGATCGGTCGACGTCCCAGCCCTTCGCGCCAGAGGTACTGGTCGCCCGCAAGGTCCGTATCGCTGTCGTCGCCACTAGCAACACCATTACCGCTGCCGCCGCTGCCACCACCGCCGGTGATGACGCCGCGTTCGGATATCGGACTGTGCGGCGGCGAGCGGTACTGAATGAAGTTCGGTGATCCGCGAATCGACATGTCGTCGTCGAGATAGCTGCTGAGGATATCGTGCTCGTCCTCGTCCGACGAGCCCGCGTCCTGCACGCCGGAGAAAAACTGATCGTCGGCAACGGAGGCCCGCTTGTCCTCGTACGCTTTCATATCATGGTACTGGTGTTTCAGCGACGCGGCGCTGTCTCGCAGCGAGGGGATGCGGCGCGTCGACTGCCGCGAGCTCGTCAGCCGACCGGACAGCCACGAGCCCTCCGAGTCGATTGACGCCATGGACCGGATCCGCTCGTGGCCTTGGTTGAACGACTGCCGCGCGCTGGAGGTCTCGGAGAAGTGGCCGGACGAGTGGCCGTATCGCTCCGGAGTGAACTCGCCCTGCGACTGCCAGGGCGACTTGCCGTTGACCTTCTTGCTGTTCGTCCGGCGAGCGCCGGATAGATTTCTGCCCAGCGTCATGGCCTTGCGGCCAGGTGTCAGAGGGGACATGCGGACCTCGCTCGGCACGTCCTCGCCGCTGTACTCGTGCGGCACGGGGATCGCGATCTGGGACATCCGCGGCGTCGGCAGGTCGGGGAGGTATCCCTCGCTGGGCGCTCTGGACCCCGTGGACCGCGGCGTCGGCGACTGCAGGAACGTCCGGGCGATGTTGTGCGACGATCCATTAGTCGTGGTGGCGACGGCATTGCTGGGTGTGATGGAGCTGGCGGCGTCGGTGGCGCGGAACGCCTCTTGGTGCGCCTCATGTTCCTTCTGCACACGTGCGGCCGTCGCTTTCCGGAAGAAGCTCGTCCACGCGTTCTCCAAGGCCTGATTGTCAGCGTTGCTTTCCGCATCGGGCAGATTGTCAGGAATGGGTTGGTCGCGCGACATCTTCCGAGAGTGGGAAGGTGAGTGGTCGATAAGTTTTGCCCCGCGCAGCACGGTCGGCGAGGGCGGGGGCGATCCGGACTCGATGCTGTAGCCGGAGAGCCGCACAGCCGTCGCGGTTTCGACGACGGGTTCGCCGTTGTCGGAGCGGTAGGAGATGCGCGAGCTGGCCATCCCGCGGTCGCGGTCGCGGTCGCGGTCGGCGGGAATGTGGAGGTTTTCCTGCGATGGCCCGTGCAGCCAGGACATTGGCGTGTGGGTTCCGGAGGCAGGTGATTGCGGGCTGCTGGAGCCTCCGTCGCGATTCGCAGGTGGCAGCATTGCGCGGGACGGGCCGGGTTGGCCGTTTTCTGCTGCTGCTGCTGCTGCTGCACCAGCTGCGGCGGTGGTAGTAGTGCGTTCCGGCGACTTTGCAAAGGCCTGGACAGCTGCGACTTGCTCGTCTTCGGCCCGTTGTTTCGCGGCGCGTCGCTCGAGCTTCGCTTGGGCTTTCTCTTCGTCTTCCCGCTGCTTGCGGTCGCGTCGGCGGGCGTCGCGCTCGAGCGCCTCACGGATGCCACGCGAGTCCAGGTCGTTGGCGAGTCCGTAGACCAAGCTCTTGCGCAGCGTGGGCGACTCCTCCTCGATCATCGGCGCCTGCGGGGCTTTCCCCCTCCAGCCGGACCGCGACGTCTTGCGCTCGTGGGAGTACTGGACGTCGGGCATCTTGTCGTAGGCGTTGGAGGAGGCCATGCGCAAGGTCGGCCGCGGGGAGAGGACATCGAGGCTGCGGACCTTGAAGGCGCGAAACGGCGACGGTTGCGAGTGGAAAGTCATGACAGAGTGCAGGGATTCCTGGGTCCGCATGGACAGCTCGGAGAGGGGCCGGTCGATCTGATCCTTGCGCGAGAACGGGCGGAACTTGGAGTCGGGCCCCTTCTGCGACCTGCGGGAAAACGTGCGAAAGAGCCGCGGATGGTCCTTGTCGGGCGGCGGGGAAGGATAGTCGGTGGAAGGGTAGGTTGGTGATTTTTTCAGGAGGTTGCGCTTCCTGGGCCGGTGGGAGGAGGCCGACGAATTCGACCGCCGGTTGTGCGAGGCGTCAGGGGCACCAGCGGAGGCGGGCGTGGGAGGAAGCTGCGAGGACGGCGGCGGCGGAGGGGTTTGCAGCGGACTCTGCAGCTGTACGACGACGGGGCGGTGCGTTGGCGATGTCAAGCTGGCCGACGGAGGGGGAGGCGACGACGGCGGCGACGACGGCAGGCGCACGTCGCGCAGGTTGGACGGCGTGGAGGATTTCGACAGGTTGTTTTTCCGGCGGGAGGCAGCGCGGCGAATGGAGCGCAGAGTGTCAGTCCGCCGCTTGGACTTCGGCAGGCTTGCGACGGCCGGCGAGCCAGGACGGGCAGGAGGATCGCTGGAAAGAGGCCCATCGGAGCCCTCGTTGATGTTGTTGGTGGGCCGTTTATCGCCCGAGTTGGTCTTGGACCGCTTCTTCCAGGGCCAAAGCGGCATGACGGCGGCTGTTGAGGAAAGTGGAAGGTTCAGATCGAGATGGGGGTTTTTAATTGTTTGTGATTGTGATAGTGTTTCTTGTCGTAGCGGTGATGGTGATGGTGGTGGCGGTGGGAGGGATATCGGAGAGAGGGCTGAGCTCAGGCGTGTCCGAGCGGCCGAAGATATTGCGCATGGATGTGATCAGGATCGAGTCCGCGACGATACGAAGTGCTTCTTGAATATAAACGATACGGGATTGGCTAACAGCTATGAGATAGCAGGCGCCATTGGCCGTTTGATTTGATCGCTGTGATCGCAAAGGCGAAATCTCGAAGAAAGTGAGAGAGGGAGAGAAGAAGCGTGGTCGAATGCGGAAGGCTCGTCAAAGGGCCTCGTTAGTTCGCTGGGACCCCGGCGACGATAGCACGGCCCGCTGTCAATGCAATCAATCAAGCTGCAATCTTATAAATATATAAGAAAGAAGACCACCTGGATGCGGGAGGCTGGCGAGGATGATTCTAAATGGGACGAGTCAGCTCGCGTCCGGATCAGTGCTCGCGAAGAGGGCGTGGTATAATAGAAAGCATCAGGCAATAAAAAAGATCGAAGGAGGAGGTGGGCGAAGGTCGAGAGAGAGAGGAAATAAAAGGAGCCGACTTGGTCGCAGTGGACCGGCAGGGGGTTCCTAGAGGGAAGTATACTAGCACGAGGAGAGGGGCGCACTAAGAGAGAAGAAAGAAGAAAGAAGCCCGCCTGTCGTAACCCTGGCGCCGCGAGACCTATATTTACATGCAACGTCCGCTCGATGGATCCAACCTGCAGACGAAGAGACAGACAGACAGACAGACCGCTCTGAGGAACGGAGTCCGGTGCTTTTGCCAGAATATGGATACAGTTGCAGGTCTGGGAATGCAACTGTTGTGCGCACGCTAGCAGGACGATTTTTAAAACTGGCGGAGCGGAGACGCGATCCTGGCTGGGTAATAGCAATAGCTCTCCTGGGGGGCCGCATTCACTACGTGTGTGCCACTTACACGACGGAATGCAGACACGGTATGTCTGTCGAGATGTCCCTGCGGAGGGACGTATGTATGTCCCTATATGGAGGGATGGATGTGTGGATAGATGCCTGTCTGGATGCTATCGGCAAGCTCCTCTTTTTTCCTGCGGGCAACGGGTGGTTTTTTGTCGCTTGGAGGGATATCTCGCATGCAGGAGGCGCGGAAAGTGACAGCCAGCAGCAAGAACACGTTATCTCGCCGTGGGCTGATAATATTACTTCTCGAGCAGAAGCTGCTGGCCTTGCATAAACGAGCGTCCGGGTATGTACCGGTACCAGGGACGTTTGATGATGGTTAATTTAAATGGCGCAGGGCGACGTCGAACAGCGAGGAAGCAACCTTTCGTCAAATAAAAAAAAAACGTCGATGAGGAAGAGCGAGCGGCCTCATTTAATTTCGTCCGGTCGCGCAAAAAGGATCGATGAAGGGACGCAAAGCGGCATCTTGAATTGCCATCCTGTTTTCGTTCTGCCCTTTCCATCCGTCAGCTCGGTTGGCTAAAATTGGGGACTGTGGCCTGGCTTTTTCGAACGACAATGACGACAGTCAGCCAGCCAGCCATCTCGACCAAGGAAACGTACCAGCACGAAGGCTCAGCATCCATCCACCCATCCCTCTCGGACAGGTGCATGTCATTGTACCAGAACAGCATATGTACGCACCCTGATCCCATCCCTCCCTCGCATCAGCTAGCGTCTTCTGTTCAACAGCTGGTAATATTTACCAGCGTGTGTGTTCCTGGCCGCCATGGGTGCTGCCTGCACGACGGGGCCCCTCCCCGTCAGCCAGCCGTCGTGGAGTTCCTCTCCCATTCGATTCGCCTTCTTTTGCATTTTTCCCCCTTCTGTTTGATCAATTGACTTTCGACAAAATTTTCCTCCCCAATAAATGAAGTGTGGGTTTTCAGGCATTCGTGAGCGGGTCAGTTGCCATAATTTGCCAGATCGGCTCGCGTTCGCACAACCGACAGACCAATTTTCTGTGTATGCCGTGCACAGTCTGAATTCCGTTCATTTACCACCGCGCCGGGTCCTCGTCGGCCGGCGCTGCTGCTGCTCCACGATATTGTAAAAACAGCGTCATCGGATCGGAAGCGAGGCGAGCGTAATACTAGTACGCTACTACGACACAATAAGCAGGTTGTCTCTTCCAAGTGTGCGCAGCACAAAGTAGCTTAACTACGAAGTACTCCATACGTACGAGATACATACCGAGGAGGATGTCTTTATTTATTCCGGTATGTGCAGGCACGCCGGCCAATTGGCACGTAACTCGTGTGGCTGTTCCGCCATGTTTCAACTGCGTCTTCATGTGCAGAGGCGACCGACCGACTGACTTGCAAGTGACCAGTCCATTCCAGACTACTTAGCTACCACCTCGCATGCACGTGCCGGCTTTTCTTCCGGCCCGCTTGAGAGAAGAAGTGTCCGTGGCTGGGCGAATCGACATGCACTCCCACATGGCCTCCTTCGCGAGGTGGCTTAACACACATACGTAAGAATAAGCATATTCGTGTATGCACGCATTGTATACGTACGTATATTATACGTATCTGTGATCTCAGGCCCGCTGAAGTTATCGTCCTGGCTAGACGGAACAAGAAGCTTAATTCTATCGATCTGGCTGTTCGCTTCCTGGTCTGTGCTGCGGTGCTAAGTATGGGCATCGTTGGATCTACTACCAAGTATTGTTAGCACCCAGACTAACGAGTAGCGTTACCGGGCCCGGGTATTCTTGCCTGCTGTCGAGCTCCACGCGGAACCATCCATGCTACCCAGCAGTTATGCATGATCTTGGATGGAGGTACTGCACAATTGCATCCAAATCCATCCATCTCGATCTGTTGGGGCAATCGACTCGATTCAGAAATCACGGGTCAGCTGCCCTGTCCGTATGGATGTCCGAGCGACGAGAACCCCATCCAACCCGCATTTCGAATGGTTCTCGATATCGCTCTCTTTCAACTTCTCGATGCGTGTAATGTGGCTGCGTGCGTGAAAGAAAGAGAGTATTAAAGTGTGCACCGTTGTTTCGGCGCCGTGGGTGCCACCAACCGACGGGGCTTTCGATTGGCCGCCATCGCCAGATCGATCGAATTGCATGCACGCATGCAACATGTACAGCGGAAAAAATCTCTTCAAGGTGCATCTCATCAATTGTACATACGTGTACACGCTGCCTTGGAGAGAGCTCCAGCGATGCAATTGACTGAAGGAGTGCTGCCTGGCGAGTGGCCGATGTGATTTGCTGGGATTGGAGATTCGATGTGATCATTTGGGCGTCGCGATTCGATGGATTTGTGGCCAGTTGGCTGCACGTAGCTTGTTGGACGTCGCACAACACGAAGCAATTAACAACAATCTAATAAACAATTAATTGCCTACTAATCCAGCTGCGGTGACACCGTTCTACGACATTGTGCGGCGTGGTGAATTTATATTACATTACAAATCAGACGGTTCTGGACGGGCGGTACTTCCATCTCTACACGAATGCACTGTCGTCTAAGTGCGTACATATCAGTATACTGGTATTATTATCTCGGAGCTATGTCATCGGGTCTCGATTGATTGCCCCGATCGCGATTCCAGCATGCTGTATTCTTGCCCCTTGCAGCATGCCGCCCCTCCTGAGCACCGCAGCGCAGCCAGCCGTCGTGCGTACCCCGTGGCGTTCTCGTACATGTATGTATACTGCTGCAGTCCGTGCGTGTGCCGTACATACATACACGATCGTACATACGTGCGCTGGAGGGTTAACTTTTGTGTATGCTAATGCATGCATTGGAGCTGTGGTTGCAGCTAGCTAGCAGCGTTGGCTGCAGCTTGGTGGCTATCACGTGTGTAAGCGAGGCGACGAGCTTCACTTGCAGCTTTTGCAGGCGACAAAATGCGGGTAGTCTTACGCAGTCCAATGCTGAACTTGTTAGTAGGATATACATGTATACAAAGTAACTAGAGAAGTGGAATGATTACCTTGATCATCACATCGCTTCAAAATTATACGTTTTCTCAATATTAGGATTTCAAGATCTCTAAATCTTAGTATATATATATATATATACACCTTAATATATTGAAATGATTTATTCAATAATGTTATATCTAAATAGATGGCCTTGTAAATCGGACTACACGGTAGAAAGAATATAAAAAACGATCATAGAGTTCGGCGTCTAGCGCTAGCCCCGAGATCTCGCGAGACTAGTGCCGAAGGTTTATAAAAGTATAGTAGTTTTCTACAATCTGTTAATATCTAGATAAACTATAACTCTAAGTAAATAACCCCTCTCGCTCACTATAGCACTATGGTACCACCTCCCTACGCCCAAGCTCCACTGCATATGCATCACCGGCATCGCGTGCGTCCCAACCTCCACGCGCCACGATGCCCCGCCTCCGCAGCGTAAGCCCAAGATTCCTGATGCTGTTGATATGAAGGTCAACTAACGAGATACATATGAAGGGTATGTTCATCCGCCAGTTTAATACTAGATACTACCCTCTAGTCGCGCGTCGCACGCCGCATCTTGACTGTACGTGACCGAAATTCCGTAGCACGAAGCCAAGATCTAACGTCACAGCTTTAAATTTCTAACATTGATATCGGCCCCCCTTTAGCCGCCCGTCGCGGCACACAAAGTCTACTGGTGGGAGCGGGTCTCTCTGGCGTTAGTAACACCATTCATGGATTAATATAGGTTAATTGGCATTCTTTGTTAACGTATATATATCAGATCTTCTTCAACTTGGCTCTGCAAATATGGATTTTTCACCACTTTGATAGCAGACTGGATGTGATCACGGACATCCTTAATGGCCAAACCAGGGACCTCGCAAAGTTGACAGCAAAAACCGATAACATTCAAAAGACTGTGGGCTGCGTCGAGAAGCAAGCTGGTAGCCTTGAGGGGACCGTGGGCCATATCAAGACGACCGTGGACAGGCTCAAGTGGACTGTGGATAGACTCAAGTGAACTGTGGACAGGCTCGAGATGGCTTAACTGTGGTCGGAATTATCAGAAGATCAATTCAAAGTTCCGGATTATAATATGATCCTATTTCAGGGCGTATATGGGCCAAATGCAAAGGCAACATACGAGCAAGGAGGGGTAGGGCCTCATTTTATTGTCTCTTCTTACTTCGATGACTTCCGGGCTCGGGTGTTTGCTGGTCCTATCACTGATAGATCGGATTGATCATGGCGTCGTTGGGCATTGCACTGCATTGTGATATTATAGAGGCCGTATCTGTGTAGAGGCCATAGACACAAGCGCTGCAGGGAGGTTAAATTTGTGTTGCGCAGAGATTTGCCCACACAATTTAGTCATATCAGCGTTTGGAATCAAGACTATGTATATAATATTATAGAAAGATAGAATAGTATCCATTATTTTATAAGATATATATTCAATGATAACAATTAATTAGAGGAAGATAGAGGTAATGTTTATATAATTTAACTCTGAACTTATCGATAGCATATAGACTTACTTGCTAGAGAAGGCAGGACAGCCAACTCAATCATCACCTCGCTTCGAAAAAATCTCCGACGCGACACCACAGTCGACTCGGATGCAATGCAGTTGCGATTGCGCACATCCACGAATACATACCATGCCGGCGCCCATCTCTCCGATGACACTCCGCTTTGATGCATCCCCCTTCGGAATACCCTAGAGCCTGCATCGACCTCGCTGCTAGCCTGTACATATCTCTGCGCCGCCGCCGGGACCGGCCTGCCCTGCCGATATGAGACTGCTCCAGTTCATCGAGCGACATGCTGCCGTCGTATGCAAGAAGCCATTGCTCGTCAGCAAGACTCCCATCGGCGGCGCTGTCACGCTGCCTGAGCGCCCGTTACTCGTTGGCGCGAAGCTGAGGAAATGGAATCACTTCGAGCTTCACCTTAGGAGGACTCTCGACTTCAGGAACAACGATGATGTGAGCAACCCTCCAGATTCGAGCATTTGTACGTACAGCATCTAACAATCACCTAGCCACCAGGCCTGCAGCTCGATGAAGCCGCGCTCGAGAACGCGCTGGCCGCCAAAATCAAGATCAAAAGCGACAAAGGCCTCCGCGAACTCGCCAAGCTCACGCTGGAGGAGCCCTGTGCGAACGTCATGTCCTACATCACCGGCGCCGACACCCCGCTATCATTCCAAGACCGCTTCAACGGCCCGGGCATCGAGATCGGCTACCCGGATAGAATCCTCGCGTTCCCGCACGACCTCGACGGCAAACAGAACCGCTGGGCCAGACTACCCGTCCTCTACAAGCCGCCGTGGGAAATCTCCCTCAAAAACGTGCTGGAGAATTTCAACGAACGGCGATTCCACGGCGACGAAAGTAAACTTGTCAAGGCTGTAAATCAGCTGGTTACATACATGGCCTATAACGATCTTAGTGTTGGCATCCTGTCGAACGTGCATACCACCGTCGCATTCAGGGTTTCGCAGATCCCGTATCACAAATGCACGTATCAGTCTCGGGCTACCGAGACCATCGTCGAATGTTCACCACCAATCCACTGGCGTGGGGAAGGGCTGGAGTCGCCGCTCGCGGCATACATTTATCTCGCGCTGATAACGTATCAGAATACCGTGCTTGGACGGGAGACTGTCGAATTGCGATTGAAGACGAAGAAGAAGCTGCCGGAGCCGCTCCCCGGGATGAAGGAGCGGGAGATCGATAAGTTGATATCTCACATGGTGACACCGCTGGCGAAGAAGCACGCGACCACGATCCGAGGACGGATTATGGAGGGCGAGACCGGGCATTCGATACCGGCGGTGTTCAAGGTGTACGATCTTTCATCAAAGGCGGCCAATCGGGCGTTCGAGCGGGAACAGGAAATGTGAGTCTCAGAATCTATGAAGCTCTAAGTATAGTACTGACCGTCCAGCAGGTACGAGAAGTTGTCAAACGTCCAGGAGAAGGCTGTGCCGAAACTCTACTTTGCCAATCCCGCTCGCGGCGTCCTCGGGGTGATGGCTTTCGAAGACTGCGGAGAGCCGTTGACGGAGTGGACGCCGGAAAACATAGGCCACGCGAGGCGGGCGCTGGAGAATGTTCACAAGCACGACGTGCTGCATCGAGATGTCGGGATGCACAGTTTCGTCGTGAACCCTGACTCGAGGTATCCTGTGCGGCTGGTGGGGTTCGGCGGGGCGAAGGCAAGAGGATTGGAGGGCCCAGAGGTGCTGCTCGACGAGATGGGCGATTTCATGAGGCTGATATCCGCCCAGCCGGGCAGCAGCTAGAACGTCAGTGTCTTGAGGCTGACTGTACCATAATCCACCTGTATAGTAGTATATACCATTGTACATAGCATCGTAGACTTTTGGAGTCGGCGGGGTATATATAAAGACTTTATCGCTTTCTAGATCTATAGAGGCATATGCATTGTATGCACAGTATTAGAAATCGAAATTGCAGGTGTTGTTGTGGGCATGAAAAACAAGCGTGGCTGCTGGCGTTGCATCACCAGCCAGCCAGCCGCCAGCAAATCCTCCACCGCTTCAACAAAACCACCGCCACCACCACCAAAAAGCTATCGCCACCAAGCTGCCCGCTGCTTCATGAGCCCGGTTCTCATCCGCCCAGCGAAAGCCACAATTTCGCACTGACTGCCACCTTCTTCAGCACCTCAATCTGCCATCCCAGCATCTCCACCCGCTGAGCTCAGACTCGACGTCCTGCTGCTAGCTGCTGTTCCCCGCTGTCGGCTGCTCAACCTTGCTTCACTTGCTCCAGCAGACGCCCAATCCAGCCTCTCGCCTCCTAAACCGCCCTCCCGGCATCACCAATTACCCTCCAACCGCCCCTCCTCCCTCCGCTCCGATCATCATCGCCGCCGACCTTTCCAGAGCTTCCTGAAAACCCACAGCCAATCCCACCCTTGAAGCTGCAGTTTGCAATAATAATATCTACCCCTCGCTCGCGATCACGAGCCTCGCTACCACCACATCCACATCCACATCCATATCCCCGTTCCATCCGTCGAAGCCGATAAGATGATGGAAGTAGACTCCGAGACCAAAACCCCGGCTCCCGCAGCCATTGTCGACAATGTCGAGATACCGACGTTGGATTCCTGGATAGACCAGCTGCTGCAGTGCAAGCAGCTCGCCGAAGCCGACATTCTTCGGCTGTGCGACAAGGCATGTACCACATTCCATCCGTCCCTTTTCCATCATCAGCTTCCTCTCAGCTCTATCGTGTAGCTTGAGGGAGCAACCATGTGCCCCTTGATCGGTAGTCGTACGAGAACTGCATCGCGATTTGCTAACATGGATTCATTCGACGATATCAGGCAAGGGAAATCCTACAGGAAGAATCCAACGTCCAGCCCGTGGTATGTATCCATCTTATCCCACGAGAAAACCTCTCGAACGTGCTTGTCTATCCGATTCTAATGCGTTCGGTCGCGTCCAGCGTTGTCCGGTGACAGTATGCGGCGACATCCACGGCCAGTTCCACGACTTGATGGAGCTGTTTCGGATCGGAGGGAGCTGCCCAAACACGTCCTACCTCTTCATGGGTGCGTCTCGCGATTCCTAAAGTCAGGACTCATTCGATCGCACCGCTAACTGCTAGAACCAGGCGACTACGTCGACCGAGGCTACTACTCCGTCGAGACGGTCACCCTCCTCGTCACGCTCAAGATCCGCTTCCCGAACCGCATAACCATCCTCCGCGGCAACCACGAGTCCCGACAGATCACCCAAGTCTACGGCTTCTACGACGAATGCCTGCGGAAATACGGCAACGCCAACGTCTGGAAATACTTCACCGACCTCTTCGATTTCCTGCCCCTGACGGCACTGATCGATAACCAGATCTTTTGCTTGCACGGCGGTCTGTCCCCGAGTATCGACACGCTGGACAACATCCGCGCCCTGGACCGGATCCAGGAGGTCCCGCACGAAGGGCCCATGTGCGACTTGCTCTGGAGTGATCCCGATGATCGGTGCGGTTGGGGAATCTCCCCCCGAGGCGCCGGCTACACGTTCGGCCAGGATATCTCTGAGGCGTTCAACCATAATAACGGGCTGACGCTCGTCGCCAGAGCGCATCAGCTGGTGATGGAGGGGTACAACTGGTCACAGGACCGGAACGTCGTCACGATATTCTCAGGTGTGTTCAATCGCTATCATACAAAGCAACCAGCATACTAATGACGTATAGCGCCGAATTACTGTTACCGGTGCGGCAACCAAGCTGCCATCATGGAGATCGACGAGCATCTCAAATATACATTGTACGTGCACCCTCTCCACACATTTCTGCCAGAAGATGCTAATAATCCTCCGCAGCCTACAATTCGACCCATGTCCACGAGCGGGAGAGCCAATGGTGTCACGACGCACGCCAGACTACTTTCTCTAAACCATACAGTCTATTTATCTTTCTGTTTTCTTTCCTGTTAGCGAAGATGCAGATAAATAAGTACTAGTAATTGCTTGCTACTTGACGACACACGACAACTACACTTACTACATCATATACTAGATTGGACGGAAGCAGCGTCGAAAGCCTTTCCTTTCTTTCTTCCTTTGTTTTACTTGCTATCTGCTGTCGGTCGGTCGGTTGGTGAATGAATGTATTTATTTATCTTGACGGGCATTGGTAGTGGTATGGTATGGTATCGTACGTACGTATCGTGACGCTTTACGACTGTTCTTGGACTGGCGGTAGATACGGCTGGATCGAAGAAGAGAGGAGAGGAGAGATAGATAGATAGATAGAGGATCTGATCGTTACATATTTGTCGCGTACGTGTCTTAGCTCAATATCATGCAGCTTTGCCGACTGAAGAGCATATATAGGGCTAGTCTGGGATATATTGTGGGAACTTGTGATGGCCAAGGTACCAGGACTGGGTTGTGGTATATTAGCCGCGGTTGGATAGCCGTGATAGTGGTATCGTTATCGTGGTATACTATATTGATGTATGACTTTGATCGGGCTGGTCTCGTAAGCTAGACGTCACCGCGTGTCAGATCAGACACTAAGGACTGGGTGAGTGATTTTATAAGGAATACTAGTATTAGGCTGCGCACTGGATGCAGACAGGGGCTTGCGGTCCGACCCGGATTGAAATGTGTCTAGCGATCCATGGTCATAGCTTGAAACGTTGTACCAGACTATAGTACTACCTGGAACCCATGCATGCTCTAGATCTATATTATAGATTTCAGAATGTCTGGCCGGCATCATGGGTGTTACGTAGACGAACGGCTACATTGGGTATAAAATATCTTGAGCACAATCTACCTCTAGGTACTCGTCTGGCCATAGATAGACGCAAATTACAGATTACCAAAGCCGATTCGGTAATCGATGCTCATTTGCATTACGAACATTAACCAATATATTACGCGTATACGAGGGCGGGATAGGAGATAGTAGTATATACAGAGAGCGTACATATTTGACTGCGAATATTGATTAAATCCCAAGATATAGACCTAGAACACCAGTTTATGCAATGCTAAGTGTGAATAGATACGATGAGTAGTAACATCAGTATTCTACTCACCGCTCGACGATATCGACAGCGATATCCGCAACAACCCCTTTATCAACCTTCTCATCCTTCTCACCATCCTTCTCGACCTTCTTGTCATCGTCTTCAATCTCGCTATCGCTCTCGACATCCTCACCTTCCTCCCGCCGTTTCCTCCGCCACTCACGCTCCCGCTCCTTCCTCAGCCGCGCCTCCCGCTCCCTCTCAAACTCATCATACTCGTCCCTCGCATCCACCCACCGCTCCTGCACATCCATCACCCCGCCCACCGCCTCCCCCCAGCGCTCCCGCATCGCCACAGTCCAGATGCTATCCCCCGCGCCCTCCGCGCTGCCGAACGCATACCCGCCCGCACGGTCTATAACTTGCAACAAATGCGTCATGGAGGCTTTATCCTCCACTGCCAACGTCTCGAAGCCGACCAGCCCGAAGGAATCGACGAGCTCACAGATCGCTTCGTTCAGCTTGGCGAAGCGGTCGCTGCCCTGCTCTGAGGCGAGGATGTGGGGGAGTAGTCGCTGGAGGTCTTGCGCGTCGGTGTAGAAATCCAGGTTGAAGGGGAGGGGGCCGTGGTTGCGGAGGAGGTCCATCTTTGTGAGGACGTTGATGTGCGGGAGGGAGAGGAGGAGCATGGAGCGCAGGGCGGTGAGCAGGATGGAGATGTATTGTGATGCCGAGGCGAGGTGGTGCGAGTCGAGGAGGTGGACGACCACCAGCTGCAACCGGTTAGTAACGACAGTTTAAGCAGTAGCTAGGAGGTATGAGGGACGTACGCGGTAGCCTAGTTTTTCGAGGCGGGTGAAGATGTTGCGCAGGGAACTGTGGTGTGTGAATAGCTCTACCTGCCCCGGACAATCGAACAGTATATAATCCTCTGCGACAGCGTCAGTGCCTCTTCGTCGTAGACACTCAACGGGAGACGTACCGCCAAACCCCACGAGCGCCTCCTCCAGCCACTCCGCATTCTCCTCGAGCTCCTCAAGCGCGTACACGACGCCGCCGTTCGGCCCGAGCCCATTCTCATCCATCACTTCGTCCAGCGTGACCAGCGAGCGCACGTCCAGCGCGCACGGATACGGTGTCGCGTCGTTGGCCGGGTCGAGATTCACGATCTGGCTTTTCCGACCAATCGCCGACATGAACTGGTGCACTAGATCGTACCGTATAGTCAGTTGTATGTACGATGCGCGACGGCGACTATCCTGGGGTGGAGGACGTACTGCCCGCGCAGTAGGTGGATTTGCCGCTGCCCGGAGGACCTATGACGAGCTTGAGGTGAGTGAGTTAGTTACGGCATGTAGATACGGATGGCTGATAGATAGCGATGATACGCACCTGAGCGAATGGCATGGTGATCTGTTCTGTGGATGTATAAGTGATAGTGGTGGGGTGTAGTGGGGTGGCGTCGAGGGGAAGCTTAAGGTGAAGTCTATCGAGACAAGAGATTCGGCTATCTAACCAACGCAGTTAGCTCGCAACGGCGTGACTACGCGATTAACGCCTCCTCGATGGATGACTTTATTCGAAAGCGCAGAGCTTGATTATTATATTTCAAGTTATGTGTATATATACAAGATAGTAAACGTTAATGCTATCCTAGAGTCGTAACCCATGCCATCATTGCAAAATGTGCATGCCGTAAAATTCAAACCAAGTCAAGATATCCAGACGCCATATACGCCGCCCAACTCCAGAAGGATGCCAAAAAGTTACCTAAAGCCCAGAATAAACGATCTTCCATCTGCCGCCTTTGCTGCCGGTGCCTTTGCCTGCTTGGACTGTAGCCCTACTACTGCTCTTGCCCACTCGCCCTCGGTGACATATTGAATCTGCTCTTCACTACTTCTCGCCAGGAACCGCGCCAAAGTCCTACCAGCAATACCCCTCATTACCTCAAGCTCATGACTCTCTCCCACCACTACACCGGCCGCCTCAATACTGCTTTCCATCATCTTCGCAACATCGATGGCCACTGAGCGCGAACCCGTTACCACCAGTCGCTGGACAACCTGCATCGCGAGCCGGATCGTCTTCAAGTCTACGGGTA
This sequence comes from Orbilia brochopaga, assembly GCA_036872635.1. NCBI lineage: Eukaryota > Fungi > Ascomycota > Orbiliomycetes > Orbiliales > Orbiliaceae > Orbilia > Orbilia brochopaga. Next base: position 1,356,828 of record JAVHNQ010000010.1, on the reverse strand, counting down.
TCCCATCCCCATTGTATCTCAGATTGAAATACCGCACAGCAGGCGCCGTATCACCGTGCCGCGAAAGCGACAAGCTCGCGCCGAACCGACTGCCGTGCTGATCCCACAGTCTGACGTGATCCGCGAGCAACTCTCTACCACCTGCTCCCGCCCAACCGTATAGCGTCTCCGCCATATTGGCTATGATTGGCGGTGCATCAGCACCTACCCGGGTTAAATTGATCGCCGTTTTCCGCAAATGACGGACGTGGAACCGGGTTATCAGGTCCGACTGCGGGAATAGCATGGTGTCACGCCGGTATTCCGGTAACCGCAGCTTGATGAAATGCACAAAGAAAGCAACAGTGTCTTCCACGCCAAAGATATTCTTCATCGACATGAGTATATCCTTGAACAGGCGGCTGGCGGCGTCGAACTGCTTCTGGTGAAGTAATTCCGCCAGCCAATTGAACGGAACCGTCGGTTGCGTGGACAACAGCAGGGCGGCAGTCAGCCATCGCTGCAGCGGCGGGTCCGGGATGAGTTTCTGGAACATGAACGGGCTGTTCTTGAGCATATGCCAGATCTGACTGCCGCCGTCCGAGTCCTGCGGCTGCTGATTCGGATGCCGCTTCCGCAGCTTCATCTCGAGGCTGATATAGCTTTTCAGACAGTCGATTGCGAGGGCTTCAGTAGCAGTGCCATGGTCGATATGCTGCTTGAACGTGGCGATAGGGCCGTGGTCCGGCAGGTGGCCGCGTTCGAGGAGGGTACGTAGGTTCGGCAGCGTGGAGACATGGTGGTCCGCGCGGTTGGCGTAGAGATTGGAAACGTGGGCGGGCGGACGAACGTCGTTCGGATGACGGGATTCGTCGAGCGCCTTGCGGAAGGAGGAGTTGATCTCGTTGAGCAGTTGGTTTGATTCCTTGGGTGTGAGAACAGGGTGATTGATCGCGCGGGAGAGTCGGTCGGTGATAGCGAGCGGGGCTGCGGCGAGAGACTGCGGCCGGGACTGTGCGGCCTCCTTCCAGAACGCCTGTAGCCGTGGCAGCTTCATCGCGGGGATCGGTATAGCGACTATATCGGGTGTCGACGGTGATCCGGAGGCATCTCAGTGTAGTTCATCGAAGTGGAGGTGAGGTGACGTCGAAGCGAAGATGGCGGGCACGAGACCGCGGAACGTTTGTGACACCAAGCCAATTTCAACGACCGCAACACGACTTCTTCAATCTTAAGCTCCAAAACTTCAACCGCATCACCATCGATATCGATAGAATATCCACCGCCAGCACGGCGATGTAGCCAGCCAGCCATGGTACGCGTCAAGCAGCGCTACCTCCTCTTCACCATCCTCTACCCGGCTGCCTCTTCCGCCACCTCGCTCCCGCAATCGATGGCCTTCTGCCAGCCCTCGCCTGCGAGCCTCACGCGCACGACTCTCGCTGCCGCCATCCGCGCGTCCATTTTGACCAACTTTGGCGACTGGGGCATCGGGCAAGCTGGCAGCTTCGCAGGTACCTTCTTCCATCCTATTCCTATCATTCTTTTCTCCCACCTGCCTACAAACGCCAAGATTACACAATGTCCCGCTAACATCTCAACGCAGTGAAATACTTTTCACCCGCGACGTCAACTGGTATTCTTCGTATCACACGTCCCCACTACCGCACCCTCTGGGCAGCCCTCACCTTCCTGCGCGACCTCGCTGGGCACCCCGTCGTCATCAAGGTCGTCCGCGTCTCCGGCACCATCCGCAAAGCGGAGACGGAGGCAGTCAAGCTCGCCGAAGAGACAATCCGGCGCGTCAAGCGCGAGCAGCGGGCTATTGGCAAAAATAAGGGTGCTGCCGTCGCGACTCTCTTTGCTGGCGCTGGTGGCGATGGAGGGCAGAAGCAAACGGAGGATATAATAGACGTCGACATTGAGATGGATAGCGACGACGATGAGGAGTGATATGTTTCGATGATATAGGATTTAGCGTTAGGCAGTCTAGGATGTACGATACGTGTGTATACTAACATACCCGAGAATATAAAATGCATTTATAATTATACAACCTGAGGGAACAATAAAAACATCGCCCTCTTCCCGAATATAAACTCACAGGAAAGGCGAAACGTATGAAGAACAGAACCCTTTCATATCCATAACCTCTTTCATTCAGAACTGCTTTCCTTCTCCATAAACGCATGCATCTGCAACCCCTCCATGCGCTGTAAATCCCTCCAGGAACGACGACCTCTCCATACCCGGATAGTCGTATGCACCACCTCGGCTGCTACCTGCACCTCCAACAGCCGCATCTCTAATCTTCTTCACCTCTCCTTCTTCGGCGTCTTGAATATCCCATGGCAAGCACTCGCACTCGACGTCAAATCTCTCAGCGACACGCCATTGCTACCCCTGCGCGGCGTTCTGGGTGTGACAGGCCGCGACTGCATTCGTGCTATCGCCTCGCTTGTCATCGGATTACCAGAGACTGGAGTGTAGTCGCCTGTCGCATCGGTTTCCTCAGAGTTAAAGCCGTGCGTTCGGTCAGCCTCATTGGGCTGGGCGTCTACAGTTGCGCCTTGCACAGCAGCTGGATGCTCGAAACCCGGGTCGTCGAACCATCGTTCGATGCTCTGCATATACCTCCTCTCTTGCTCCTCCTGGAACTTTCGCTCGGTCCTCTCGAAGTCCTTTGCGATCCATTCCTCCTCGGCCGCGATGAGAGCTTGAACGTCTGGATCGTCCAAAGTGTTCCTCCAAGGTGCCGACGGGTCGTTGGCATACCGCTACATCATTCTGTCCTAGATCTCCTCTTGGGCAGCGAATTCTCGTGCGAAGTCGGTATCAAGGTCGCTGGGAGGTGTCGAGCCGGGGGCCGGGTACTGCTCAATGCCTTGTGACTTATCAAGGTCAAAAGCGTACTGTTGGCCGGGATTGGCCTCTGCCAATCGGCGAGCCTCTACGACGCCCCGTGCCGTTATGTGCGGACGGTTCGTGGAGGGCGTTGTAGTTGCCACTCCCTCGGCATTCAGCACAGGCTTGGTGCTGAGATACCGCCACTCCGTCGCACCGGCCTCGCATGCATGGCGAGAGCCGTCCGCCTTGCGGCGCTTCCTTTCCGTGGCGTCGACGTCCGTGACGTCCTCCCGCTGTCGCTTGCCCCGACGGCCCGTCTGCTCGACCGTCGCCCCTCTCTCTATGAGAAACGCCGCGTCGTCGTCGCTCCCATCTCTCCGCAGCGCCCGGATGGGCTGCGGCATGTGCAGCGTGTCGTCTGCAACAGCCTGGTCTCCTGCCCGGGAACGCATCGTAGCAGGGACTCGAACCTCGGGTTCACCCTGTGCGGGCTCCCCCGGCGTGTCCTCAGTTGGACACGACTTCTTCGACCCTCTCTGCTCGTTCGCCTGCCCCATCTTCTCCAGCGCCTGCTGGAGGAACTTGCCCGCGACTGTGGCGACACTGGCGACGTCGACGGCGGGTTGCGCGAGGTTGCTGTTCCTGGACGTTCGCTGGAAGACGCGATCCTAGTCGACGTCTTCCTGGCCGTCCCAGGAAACCTCGTACCCATCTCCACCGGGCTGAGCAAGGGACCTTGCGGCCGCCATTCTGGGGGGCAGGTCGCGGTACGCGTCTCCGTCGTCCCCCTCGTTGACCACGAGGACATAGATCCTCGGGCCTGCCTTCTTCTTTTGCCGCGAAGAAGAAGGAGAAGTGGGAGAGGAGGGGTTGGTGTTGACGGAGAGGAGGGCAGATTGGACACCGATGTCCATTTTGTAATGGAGCCTCTCACGGCTCTGCCCCGCCGCCGAGGTACCAGCCGGAGCTGCACCCATCTGCTGATGGGAATTTTGGGCCGGCTAGAAGAGCAGAATTGTAAAATTAGCTTCTGCACATATTGTAACTGTGTTATGTGGAAGGTGTATGTTGCATACCTGCTGTGCGTACTTGGTTCCAAGTCGCAAGTCTTCGTCGATCTCCTCGTACCAGGCCCTCTTGGCCCGGCCGGGAGTCGCCACACTGGCAGCCTGCATTGCGGCGTTCATCGGCGGAAGGGAAGGGAGAGGATCGGAAGGTGGGTTGGTGGTGGGAGCGGAAGGTTGGTGACGGTCCACCTCCCCTTGGGGCCGACGCTGTTGCTGCTCTGCCCCCTCTGCGTCGTCCTATTCATCGTCATATCACTCGTCAGATAACTGCATGTACATACACACATTGCTAACAGCGATATCCTAGCCTCGAAGCCAGGCGCTGACGGGGCAGGGCAACGCGATATCCAGCAGAGGAAAGATAAAAAGAATACATGACTTTAGGCAAGGACAGAGGTTATTTGGAAGATGATATGACATGCGGTAGTACTTACGTCAGAGAAGATGATCTCTTCTCCTGTCTCGTTCTTAACGGCGCCTCGACCGTAGGGGCTACGGTACTGATTCTTTCTCGACATTCTGGTTGACGCTGTAGCGTGCTGGAGATGGGGGAAGCGGCTTGGGGGTCGCTCGATATCTGCGGTGAAGGTGGTGTTTCGGTGCGATTGCAATTGCGATGGGGAAAGCAGGTGATGGGGAGGATGTAGTATTGCACTGGGACTGGATGGTGGGAATATATCTGTCGTGCGGTCTGGTTCACGAGACAGTGGGAATAAAGACAGTCACAGAATGCTCGGCGGACGACGACACAACCAATCGACCACACTCAGCACTTCAACCTACACTGCATGAAAACTTTCTTCAGTGAAACTCAAGCTTTTCTTGATTCATTATACTATCATCATGCCCGCTATCTCGAGGCAAATTTGCCAATACACTAACTAAGATATGTCTCGAAACCTCGCAGAACATAACGCCAACACAGCTGACCATAAAATCCAACATCCTCCTCGTCAAGCGTTACAAATTCGCCCTATGTGCAAAACTCGATAGATACTTCAGACCCATGCCTTATGCACCAACCCTCACAGCATGCGCGACACCTGCATCAACCATGCTATCTGCCTCTTCTGCCGCCGCAGTAAAGCCCTTAATCAACCCAGTCTCCGCATCCCTCACCACACCCGTACACTCACATACACCATCCTCGTAGAATCCCTTTAACCGCATCACGGCATCAAACACAGCCTCATACCGTCCGAAGAACGAATGATTCCTAACATCGCCACCCCTCTCCTTCTCAGCATCGTCCACAAGCCCGTGTCCGAGCGTCACGACCTTCATCCCGCCAACAAACACGGTATGGTCGTCGACAGCGGGACTCGGGAGCAACAAGACGCTGTACACCGCCTCGCAGCGCTGCACCTCCGGCTCGACGACGTCCGACGGGAACTTCCACTTGCCATCATGGAAGACCGGGTGCCATGGCGTGACGGTGACCTCGCCGATACGGCAGAGTGGTGTCTTCCCGCAGGCTATAACCGTCTTAACAATCGCGCTGACCTCCGCTACACCGGTAGCGGTTGTTACAGCACTGCCACGGCGAAGGGTGTCGATACGGGCGGTGGTACCATCTACAAGAGTGACGAGGCAGTCACCGGTGAAGCAGACGCCGCCACGGGCGTTATAACGCGACATGCTCGAGATCTTTGTTCGGGCTGGCGCGGCGGATTTAGCATGGGTGCTGCCGCTGGGGCCGGACCAGTATCCGTATCGGTGGCCCGATATTGTCGGCGGTGCACTCGGAGTTGGCGGTGGGAGCTTGTCGAATTCGGCGTCGGCAAAGTCGCGGGATTGCGTGAATAGCGGCGACTGCTGGCCGTAGACTTGCAGACCGGGATCCTTGAAGTTATTGCAGCGTTGCATCTGGTGTGCCCGTGCGAGGGAGGGGAAGTAGTGCCGCCCCCATTTCTGGTAGGCTGTCTGGTCTGACACGGCGAGGGTCACTTCGCCGCTGATGTCGGTTGCGAGCGCTTCCGCAGCTGCGTGGCCTGCGAGGCTGCTCTTGATGGCACTGGCTTGTGAAGTGAAGATTCCCTTGTAGTCGTTCAGCTTCCCTACGACCTCATTGGGTTTTAGTCCGCAGAGGGTGTAGATGTGCGAGACGAGGGTGAGCCGCTGGAGGTGGTATTCGAAGTCTTGCGTGGGTACGTTCAGCTCTGGAGAAGTGGTCGTCGTGGCGCCTATCTTCATGGTCTCCTGCACATCCCACGGCTTTGCGGAAAGTGTGACGATGATGTCTGTCGGGGTTGAGCGGTTCAGCCCCTCAACTTGGAAGATGAAGTCTCTGGACTGGCCGTATTGGATATCTCCAATGTAAACCTTCGCACCCCAGCTCGCTTCCTCGTGAGGAAACTCGCCGATGGGCTTCATCATCTTGGCGCCATCAGGCAGTTCGACGTCGACATGGCAGGCAGTGGCGTACGTGGCGAAGAGGTTTGCGAGAGCGTGTACAAACACTGTACCGACCATTCCCGCATCAGGAATGAATCCGTAGTGGCCGCCACCCGTCCTCGCGATATTACTCATCAATGCAGAGTCGAGATCGTACCCAAATCCGAAGGTATTGATTGCGAACCGCGTGTCCGGATGGGACTCCTGCCACTGTTGCAGCATTGGAATGTGGCCGCGCGGGGGTTCCACGTTCGGCTGGCCGTCCGTGAGGATGAACAAGCTGGCGAGGCGGCCGGAGTCAACCTTTTTCGCGGATGTCGAAGAGCCCTCAGCCTTATGCTGGACGTCATGGATGAGGTTCAATCCCATTTTCAAGCCGTCCCACAAGTTCGTGGAGGCCTTTGGTATTAGCTTGTCGACGGCTGTGTTTAGCAACGTCTTGCCAGAATCTGACGAATGCTGGAAGTCCGATATAAGCTGTCGATAAGATATATATTAGCCCGGATTAATCCTCTTGTAAATGAAATTAATGGCTGCATCAGTCTAGGAAACTCACCTCCGCCCGGCTGTCGAAAGCGACAATCGCCAATCGGTCATTCTCATTCAACGTTGCAATAATCGTCTTCATCGCATGCTTGACGACATCGAGAATCGTCAATCCTGTTTCCTCCTTCGCCTTCCCCGCGCTCTCCGCCGGCGCAGGGGCATCTTCCTCCATTGACCCCGAGACATCGATAACGCAGCAGAGATCCACAGGGGCGCGCTTGAAGCCGTTCTTCGCCTTCTCAGCCTTCGGAGGCTCCCGTGGCGGCCTGACGGAGACGAGGAAGTTGCTAGCGCCATGTTCGGTAATGGAGACCGACATGCCAGCCGGCTCCTCATACGGAGGCGGGGCGTCGGTATTCGACATTGTGACGTCGGTGTTCGCCATTACTTTGCGATAGAATTTGCGAATCGCTAGATCTAGATCTAGCTCAATTGACTTCTGGCGAGTAGTAATATGTCTGTGAAGGATACGGTGATTTGGATGAAGCACTCGGGCTCTGGCCGTTCTTAAGGAAGAAAGCTGGAGATGCGCCTGGCCTTTTATCTCCCAGGCGCAGGTCCGCCGGATCAAAAGCGCAAGCCCACCGATGCAAGCGGTCATGCCAACGTCGCACTATCTCTCGAATGGAGACATGGCGACACAGCCGTGAGTCACATAACGGCAATATATACTATGTAAAAGCTTACTGATCCATCATTTTACAAACCTGCAGGCACATCGCCAAGGTTCATTCCTGCGGGGAAGGAAGCTTGCAATCGAACGCCGCTGCGAAGGATCTGGTTCCTGCAATTGAGTTTGCGGGTGCAATGCGCCGAGCTTTCAGCCTCGCCGAATCCTGCGCTTTTGGACGGCCGTGCAGCACAATGTCAAAGTGCAGAGCGGGGCTTGGTATCACCACAATGTTCATTTATATCGACGCGTAATAATGATTCATTGGTTTGATACAAGCCATAGTACCAGGAGAGATTCTAGTATCATACGACACGATACCTAGGTATATAGCGATAGCGATACACTTTTGTTTGCGCAGAAAGCTTTACCGATAACGTTATAACATTAACCTCTCGCTGGAGGTAGCACAACACAGTCAACGTCCTCCCTTCACTTTCATTATCTGTGCGGCTAGCGGCTATAGGATGGCAGCTATGAAGGCACGCGTCCTGAATTTGTGAATTCTCGAGTTCAGCTCAGTTGATCAAAGTTGGTATCTCTGGTAAGCTATGACTTCCAAAGCTTGCCACCCAGAAACTTCATATGCTCGCTACCTTTCATGAATCCGAGAGTGATTTGCATCCAAATAGATACTCTCAGTGCGGTCTGGGTTACGAGACCAGATCCGTTGATCCGTTGGCATGACATGTAGGGCAGAGTCTTTTCAGAATCGATCTCAGTTAATACGTCGATCAAAGCTACTAGCTAGGTAGTTTGGCGATTGATTGCAGCACTTAACATTATTTCCTGTCTCCACTCATAAAGACGCCAGCCAGTATACCTAGGAACCAAGAATATACAAACTTAGAGAATAGAAAATGGGATTCTCGATATCCACGAATCAAGATTGCGAGGCTGCCAGTGGGTTGAAAGTCAATGCGGCTGTTTGGCTTGTTCCGTAAAGCAGACGCTGGACGCAAGGCCTTTGGCCGTGCGCACATCCTCCATATTACCCGCCCCGCATCTCTCGACAAAACCCCTGCAGCTGGCCATAAACCCTGTCGGAGAGCGAGTCAAGAAGCGAAATTCCGAGTGATGGTCCTCCAAGTTCAGCGATCTGACCACGGTGGTATGGCACAATGGTTAGCGCATTCGGCTGTTACACCTGCCTCAGCAGGTAAGCGACCGAAAGGTTGTAAGTTCGAGCCTTACTATCACCGAATCATCTTTTTGCCCGCCGTTCAACCGATTGGGTATCATTTTTGTCGATTGCTGTACAAGGCTAATTGCTAGGTAAATTTCTTGGTGGTCGTACAGAGTGGATGGCTGGAAGTCCGGGGTAGGACGAGGTTAACGTTGTTGGCGTTGAAAGCACCCATAACCAAGCTTCTAGGCTTGTTGTATGTATGCTAGATATGATAGACCGAATCCAATCAATTGACCAGTTGTTCAATTAATTGTGCCTATAAATTAGCATCTCCGTGAAATGATACACAAACGTGTACATGTCTTGCTCGATCATGTATGATTGTATACGTATCTGAATTTCAAGATACCAGTGCCATGGTAAAATCCATGCTATGCGTTTCAATTCCCGAAACAAATGCACACGACGTTAAAATAAGACAGCCTTCGACCCGTCGGAACTACCAATCGGGTACCAACAGCTTGGTGACACAAAAGCACGGATGGAAACTCGCCAGCCTCGAGGGGGTCGGTCTCAGCCGAATTTTTTCGTGCGACGCACTGCAACAGGCAGGCTGCAACGACCTACAACACGGTAATCTAAAATGCAACAGCAAGGCTAGAATCGCAAGATATTTCCGCATTTCCACACGAAACGACGCTACTGCCCAACGGCGTAAACCCAATCGGGGTGCACTGCTACTAGGCATCAAGCCGGCAAATTGATTACGTAGTTACCTTTACTGGGGAGCTGTGATTTATAATAATATTCCCTAAGTTAAAAGCACGACCCGAAGTTATAAACATTTGGAGTTCAGTAGGCGCGATCTCAATCGATATCGTGCAACGGCGTCACCATCCATCTCCCTTATAATAGCAATTATAATAACAACATCTCGTGAGCTAGGCCGCACCATCTTCGAGCTGAGAGCAGTAATAATAGGAATAAGAACCTCAGCAACAGTGTGAGCCCTCCAGAAGAACTAATTAAGAAGAAAAAGGTATTATGCACGAGCCCGACGATGTCAAACGCGATCCTGTCTTCCAAGTATAAACTGCTAAAGTGTCGGCGTTGTCAGTAAGGTATACATACCTGAGGTCTTTAGTTAAAGTCCCCGAACCTCCACTGGCGACCCGTCATCAAGATCTCTGAATGGCACCAGAACAGATGAGCCGCCATGTCCTTCTTGAGATACTTATCGGCAGGGTGACCAGGGATAAAGACATAGAGAGGCCCAGTCTCGCACCAGCGGCACGAAACTTCCTTGTCGGCTGGCACCTCTTGGAACAGATTTCCATACGTCGCCTCGAACCATGTGTTGAGGAAAAGGTCGAAGAACGCACCCATCTTGGAGGGCCGAGTGATGCCAAACATCTGCTCCTGGACATCATTGTCGACGGGTCCGAAGACGATTTCGCAGACATGCTCGGCGAGTTTGATGAGATTAGCGCGCTTCATCTCGGCAAAGTTCTCGCAGAACTTGTCAAGCTTCATCCCGACGGACCTTTCGCAGTTGTCCATCGCCTCGAAGCCCTTTGATGGGGTCAGGACTGCATGTTCAAGGAAGAGACGGAACTGCTCAATTGGCTTGATGACGTGGTATCTGGTGAATTTGAGACGGTAGGCGGCTATGATGTCTGTCATGACACGATCGAGGTACTGGACATGGCGATCGGAGCGGATGCCAAGGGGGCCGACATTGGTGGCACATTCCGCCTTGAACTCGATAGCGCGTTGACGGCAGAAGGAACCCCAGCGGCGTTCTTCTTGGACCAGCTTCAAGGCGTGAGTCTTTAGGATATACTTCTTCGAAGAGGTGCGGTTCAGGCTTCTTGGGCGCCCGTAGATCCCGACGAACGTTTGTGGGATTTTGAGATCCAACACTTGGGTTTCCATAAAACCACGGTACTCTGCAACCCCGCCACATTGTGTTAGCCATATACCCATTTGCGAAATCTTGGAACAAACAGACACGAAAATATACGTACGGATAAAGAGGTGCTCGACGCACTGGCGGCAGAAGCTTCTGTAAGCACGTCGACGATAATACATTATCGAGCTCCACGGAGCAAGACAGATGCAGCAGCGACGCGTAACAGCGTCCATGACAGTGTAAGCTGAGACCTGATAATTCTTCACAGGGTCGTAAGTCATATGCTGCAATTCGCCATTGCGTTTGAAGAACGACCACCACAGTAGATTATCATCATGGAGACGGCGGTACATGGTACGGCAGGTCTCCGTGAGGTTGCGAAGCTCCTCGACTCCTGCGAGATTCTTAGCAATCTCGCGGTGAATCTCCGGCGGGAGGTTGATGAAGGCTAGTTTTGGTTTGACGACGTCGTAGGTCGGACGACGGACAAAGATGGGGAGGGGCTCAGATCTCAGAGTCTCTTCTTCGATCATGGCTTGGAGGTTCCCGAGATCGGTGAAGGTATCTTGGATCTGCATATCTATCGCCATGGTTTCTCCGTTCTCGGTGCCTCTGTCGGCAGGACTTGTTAGTATCAATTGGCGGCGGCCGGTACTATACTAGGGAGATGTCATCGCTACGTCGAAGGGGTGTATACTTACTCTGGGTATTCGGCGAGTCCGAGCAGCAGAGTCTCAAGCTTGGTCAACAGCTCCTCGTACTTCTGAGCAGTGTCTGATGTTATAGTTGCGGGCATGGTGGCGGAGGATATAAAAGGGCATCCCTGATGGGCTGGTTATATACTATAGGATCGATGGTTTTGAAGGCTTCAGGTGCCCCACGACATCGTGGCCGGCTAATAATGTGCTCTGCGGAACCGGGCCGCAGGCGGGGCTCTATTGTCCAGCCCTAATTCATGACGTTAACGTTCTTCATGTTGGGCGCCGTGGTAACGTATAACGGCGCTTTGGCAGACAGAATACAACAGAAGTTTCACATCCAGATGCTGGTGCTGCTGTTTATCCCTTACGCATATACCTTACCAGACTCTCAAGCTATTCCTATAAGTATGCAGCAGGTTCCTAATTAAGGCTTTGCATTGGGACTTGCCTGATAGTGTAGTATCATGGGGTTCTACATACATCTACGTCTCTTTCATGTTGGGTGGTTGTTACGGATATCCCGTAGACTATGGCTGTGATTATACCCCTAAGATTCCATATGATCCAAGCATTGATTCCATATGATTTGTTTGCAAGTGATGTACAGATGCACACTATATATATACCACGATCGAATACCACTTGATCATAAGGGTGGGTCCATTGAGAAGGAAGCCCATATATAAGTATGAGAAAGAAGGAAATATATACATCGAAGAGACAAACTAATAGGCGCAGCTACCTCGAGCACGCCGAATGAATAGAAGTCAGCGACACTCCGTCCGTATGCAGCCGAGGATATCGAATATATAAAACTACAAAGGAATATAATGGAAAGACGCTAGAAGACACACAGACACCGAGTCCCTCATGTCCTGCACTGTGTAGGAGAAAAGACTCTTCTGTAGATAGTAACTGCACGCACGCTAAGACAAAGGGAAAGGAGAAACGCTTGACAAATTAATCCGGGTTCATGTAGAGCAACTTGTGAGGCGCGCAGGATATAGGTCATGATGAAAAGAAGAGAAAGAGTTGGGTCGTGAAACTAAAAGGATTAGGATTATAATGCAAAGCGGTTGGATTAACAATGACACAAATGGAAACAACGAAAAGCGAAGGGTCGTAACGATTAGTATTTGGGGCATGACAGATAAAATTATAGCTGCAAACAGCAGTACTCCTGCCATCAACGAAGTAATAAAGAGACTTCCTGGGCGGAGATGGTGGGTTGTGAGAATAGGGAATTGGCATGTTGCAGTTTTATTGAGTTTATATAAAAGCGTGAAGAACACGATAGGTAGAGGATGCGAGAGCAATTTAGCCACTCATTTTGTACAAACGCTTGACGCATCTGATTCCATCCTTGTACTCAGGCGCTGGAGCATCAGGATGGAACACGGTGCTTGAGCGGTGGCGCATGCCGCGCACGGGAGGGGGGACCAACCATACAGGCTTGGTCGCTGGTCGTGACTCGAATGTAATGAACGCGCCGCACTCCTCGTCCCACTTTGGAATGAGGTACCGGCGGTACTCGGGGTAGCGATGATCGCCGGACCCTTCGCTTCTTGGGTTGCTATAGCGAGTTTCACTGCTGCGACGGCTTGCGCTGCTGCTGTAGCCTGTATTGTCCAAGCTGTAGCCTGATTCATCACTCCACCGGCGGAGTCGGTTGCTAATATTGACTCTTTCAGAGTATCTGCTGTCTCTGTCTGGCGTCTCCAGATTGTAGTCGGTAGCATTGCTGTGTGAACGTGTCCGACGTTGTAAAAATTGTTCCTCGACCTGTGGGTATTTGCGCATTTGTTCCTCGACTAGGCTATTAAGGTAAGGCGGCCAGATGTCCTTACTATTCCTCGGAGCTGCTTTCTAGACAGCGGCGAGACGTACGGCATCAGCCTCTCTAGCCTGTTCGCGGAGCCTGCTCTGGCTTCTCTTCTGGCGACCGGTCTTCCAGTCCTTGTTCGAGTATTTCATGTCGAAGCGATCAGTAGGGCTTGTGTCCTTGAGAGGAAGCTTGACATCATAATACTCGACAGGGCCAGCTTCAGCGCGAGCGAGAGGGCCCGCGGCGGTCCTGCCTCGAGTATTAGCCGAAGCGAACTTCAGAGTCTCGAACCAGCCGATGATATCCTCGGCGTCAACATCGTCTCGTGGAGACGGCATGCCGCTGGGGTCTTTCTCGTCGTCCGGTGTGGGAATTGGCTCCTCGAGAATGACGTCCTGAGTAGTCACGGCTCCAGACATGGGCGAGACAAGCTTCAGCTTGACGTCGCGGTAAATGTTGCCTGTCTGTCGGTGGGAGCCATATGACATCTCTGGAGGCTCGTACTCTGGAGGTGGAGTAGCATCACTGGGAGGCTGAGGAAGGGGGCGGGAGACGTAGTTAGCGGATGTCGCGGAGGGATCTTGTCGAACCGACGAGGCGATTGACATCGGCGATGGTGATCTCATTGGCTGGGTAGGCTTAGCCATCGCGATGGTACGAGAGCTACGGGAACGAGCTGGCGAACTCGGACCGGACGATGATGGCTGGTTTGCGAATAAAGGCTGTGGGCTCGATTGCGGGGGCATTGGGAACTGAATTGGAAGGTTCGCATCGACCAGCTGGCGAGAGTAGATTGAGGAAGACATAGATTGAGTAGGGCTGGTTTCAGCTGGCGTTCGCGGGTGCGACGAAGTCGACGGGATACGGAGTGGAGCGGGCTGCATAGGATGTCCCATATATTGCTGCTGATGAGGAGGGACAAGATGTGGATGCTGAACCGGGATGGGTGCATTGTAGTTAACTTTGTGAACAGGCGGTTGATTGTTCACGTCCAGAAGATGATCTCTTTCCAGCTTGAGCTGGTTGATACGATCTTCAAGTATTCTCTGTCGGGCTATGAGCTCATCCAACTTGCTTTGATCCAGATTCGAGCTACGCGATTGCATCTCATCTTTGAATATATGTGTTAGCAATCAGAGGATTCCGAATAGAAGGCGGGTATGACATACCTCTTTGCACCGGGTGATAGCCCATTTCCTGGCGGTGGGATGGAAGAAATTTCTCATTCGAGGCCTGCGGGTAACCACCCACATATCCAGCGGGGTGAGGTCGTACAGGTCGAGGTGCAGGAGCATTAGCCTCTCTACTCGGTGTCGGAATGCCACTCGGGGCCTCTTTCTTCGAGCCCCATTTGAAAAGCTTGTTGGCGACGACGTCGGCCACACTGACACCAGTGCCCATGCTCTTCTTCTCTGGGTAGATACCGAAGACATTTTCCAAGAGTTCGTTGCCTCCGTTTGATGAGTTCTTTCCGTGACTACGAGAGCGACCGCGAGTATGAGGCTCGTCGATCAGATCTCTCGGCCTGGCAAGGTACTTCATGGAGTCGATGTCAGAGTACTGGAATTCTTGACTCGAACCGCTAGACGACGACGCCGAGTCCGCTGGCATGTAGCTTTGATGTTTGAGAACTGGGGCGCCGGTGTACTGGTATGGAGCGTACTGCTCCCGAGCAGCACCGCTGCGCATTAGCGATTTTTGTGCAGCACTAGAGCGAGCCGCCATCGTGACGAATTTCCTGAGTGAGGACGCTGATGATGGTGACGGTGAGTGGCAACTTGTGCCCGTGGAATGTGTTGTTCGTGCGACAGATATCACCGATGCTCGAGGTGAAGAAAAGTGCGAGTTGCTGAATGCCAATGATCCAGATGATAGACGGGATGATGGTGTAAATGGATGACCGGAATCATGCAGTCTTCCACAATACTTTTCGTTTTGTGGAGGAGTTCTGGGACGGTGTTCTTGCGGAACTGGGACGGGAACCTGTGAATGAAACGCAGAGCCGAAGCCAGAATATTTTTCGACTGGGGAGGAAGGTGTTAAAGGCGACGAAGAAGCAGTTGTTGAATAACAAAGCAGTGGGACAGAGTTGTCGCCACCGTTAAAGCTGTTATCGTTTCTGCTGTCCGTAGGAGACGTAGATGTGGCGGAGAGAGCAGCTGAGGCGCTGGTTACGACTGACAGTCGCGAGTGCGGTCTTCGATGGCGAGGAAGCGAATGCGAGGGGAAGTTTTCGGGAAGTGGGTCGCAGATGACCTTTTTGTGCGCGAAGTCCGAGGAATGTGTGGTATTTGTAAGATTGTAGCCAGGAGAGAGTTGCGAATTTACGGAATTCCGTGAATTCCGCGAAAGCCTTTGGTGATAAGAGGGAATGTAATTCTGTGGAGGGGCTCCGATGAAGGGACCAGCAGATATATGACTGGTGGTGCTATCGTCGCGAATGTGGCTTGCAGCAGATGTGGAAAAGGTTTTTTGATGGAGGCTTGTGTACCTCGAGGGCGTAGCTGGAGTATTATTATTAGCAGTGGTGACGTCCCTGGCGAGAGCGGGCGTCGAAAAGCTGCCCTCGTGAGCGGCGTTAAGTCCAGCTTGCTGTGTGCTATTGCAGCTGCATGCAGATGCTTCTTGCAGTAGCCCGGTCGCAGGCGAGGAGAACAAAGAGGCAGCAGCAGCAGCAGAAGCAGCAGCAGCAGCAGGTTTGCCTGAATTCGAAGGCAAGTCCGACGAGACGATGTCCAATGACCACAGGGCAGCATTCAGAGAGGCAAGAAAACCTGAGGGCGGTCGGGCACTTTTATTGCTTGCTGACCGCGTGTGTCCCCCTCGTTCGAGCAGAGGGGTATTATCATCTTCCATGCAGCTGTCCAAACCAGACCGAGATGAAGACCAGAGTGGATCTTCACAGATGCCGCCCGACTCGAGAGCCAGGCTACTGCTGCGACCCTTGGACAGCGAGCATGACAGCAAGGAACCGTTATCAGTGAGACCGCCCGAAGAAGAAAAAACGGCGGAAGGGGTCGTCGCATTACGGCCATGCTGCTTCGGGGCAAGCGAGCATTGCTGGTGCGTAGTGGTGGTGGTGCGGAATGGCATTGGCATTTGCTTCTTCTCTTGTCTCGCACTCTCTCTTTCCCTTTCCTCGCTCTGGCTGCCTGCCTGGTCCTGGTCCTTGTCTTTCATATTGTCAGACCGCTGGGCAGGAGTGGGGGCCGCCGGCGTCGAGGTTGCGACTGGCATCCCAATCGGCGGGCGAGGCGGCCCTCCTTGGGCTTGATGAAGTCTTCCCAGCCGTTGCGTGGCCGTCGACGGTGCCTTGCAAATATTGCTGGTTGAACGTGAATGTCCGCCCGCTGGCGCTGGTTGTGGGCCCACAACACACCGGCCCTCGACAGCTGCGGCTCCAGCGCTGGAGACCGTCGAAACACCGGCTCGCTGGTCGAGACTGCTCCGCGACCGGGCCAAAGCCATCACTGCTGACATCTCCACGCTGGGCTCTTTGGCCGGCATCAGACTCCACCTCACCCGTGTGCCGCTGGTGCCGGCTATTGTTTCTTTGGTGCTGTATTTGTTCTCATCCACCAGCGTGTTGGACTCTGAAACGTTTCGCGAGGGTGTCGCCTGGCTTGCGCTTTCATTCGCCCGGTCGGCTATCCCCGCTGCTGACGGCCTCGACTTTGGGTCGAATCCCAGAGCATCTTTTCTGGCAGTTTCTCCTCTTTGTCCGTCAGCAGCACAGGGCGTCTCCAGCGCGGTACCTTTCCCAGACGAAAGAGACCCTCGCCGTTCCTCAGACTCTTCCATTGCCCTCGACCTCGCTAGCTGTATCGGCGCCATCAGATTGACGGTGGGCTCTGACCGATCAACCATGATGGCATTAGAGTTGTTGAGGCTGTCATCTTCAAAGTTCAACCCGAGGTTCCAGTTTCCCACCGATATGCCGGACAGCCATCTTCTCGATAGCGGATCCCTGTCCCGGCTCACTGATCTCGCGCGGGACCTTGAACGTGAAAATTTCTTCATCGTGGCTCCCCCACCAGTCGTAATTTGTAAGCCGCGGCAAGAGCCGCAAGCCCTTGGTTATATAGGGTAGGTGCACAGTTCGGTGACGTTTGCGTAAATGTATAGGGCTGGTCGATATGAATATATGAGCCCGAGCGATCGCGATCCCAATTGCGACACGACGGTGATATATACGGCGAAGCTCGATCGTCGCTGCTTGCGGATTCTCGAGGGACTATGCAGCCTTTTTTTCCCAGGTCAGTAAAGTTACACAAATTATATCCTAGTGAGCGGATACGGTTTTAGGAAGGAAAAAAATAAGAATGCTCGCCAGGCACGGGCAGCAAGCGTGCGAATACGGGCATCGATCTTGGAATATAAGCCTCACCTGCAGCTAAGCTGTTCCGATCCCAGCAGATGTTCGCTCTTCAAAGGTGCTCGTTTTTCGTCTGGTAGGCGAAGATCCTACCGTAACATCCTTCCGCCGCACCGTGGTTGAACAGCTCGGGTCGATACCGTTGAATGAGGAAGGAGGTAAAGCAGGGCCCAGTAGAGTCGGAGCCACGAGCCTTATATCTGATTCGGCAACAGACGACGATGAAGAGCTAAAGGCGGAGGAAATAGGCAGAACAAAGATGACAAGAATACACCAGCTTCTTGGCCGTCGATTGCAATTATAAAAGATAAGTACTCGTAGGTATACCGAGCCTACGCTCTCCAAAGGGATATTATATCGATCTAGAGACGATGTATAATAATAATAAGCTGCGCTGCACGTGGCAGGCCGCACTCTCGCGATGCCGATCCGTCGAGACCTTAATTTGAGCCAAGTAGTAGCTCCTCTCTCGTCGGATTAGAACTGGCGGGTATGTTCGGACGACTAATCCGATGCGTACGTGTGTATGTATGCAAGATTGTAATTAATCGCGGGAGGGGCTTAATCGATGGCCCCTTGCTTCAGATTGTTGAGATGGGGTTTGCCAGTGGTGGTGGTATTATATTAATGCGTTGTTGTGGTCGTTAAACTGCGGACGTTGTCGTTACGTTGCGTGCGGCCTGCGCTCTTCAGGTAACTCTCGAGCTCTCTCGATCTCGCCTTCAGATCGCATGTACCTCTATCGCGCCTCAGAGTATTCCCCGATTCGAAAAAAAACAAGATTGGAAGCAAGATTTGTTAGGCTGCCTCCTGGGCTCGTGGGATATTTGAAGACTCAAGCATCAGCTGGCGGCCTAGGGCCGCAGAAGAATTTACTGTTCGGGTTAATTTCCATCCTACTCGGCGTATGTATGTCCTGTACGTACGTAAGTGCTGCCTGCGACAGCGCACTGCACGGCAAGCGTGTCGATGCAAGGAATGACGATGCTAACAGTCGATTCAGGCAGTCGCTTCGAAACCAGCTCCGCAGCTATGCTCATAAGGTTTCAGAGTAACGGATCTTGGAAAGGCGGTAATGACGCGACGATGATCTCTCCTTCATCAGGCCGGCCCGCAGCTCAAGATATATAACACCGGCCTCATCGCTCCATCTGCGAACGGCCCCTCAACAAGTTCAACTATATATAACCTAATCGCGGCCATGCATACTGCACTGGAGCTCGGAAAGAAGCAACCGCGCCTGCTAATTATTATTATTATCAGCCATCGGCCGTTTATGTGCAATATGTAGCTTATGTTGCTGCAAGCCTCTTTGCCCCTCAATCAAAGGCGGGACGGCGCTCCAGGAACATTCTTATAACGTCCGAAAAATTTAAAAGCGAAAACATCGGTCTTACAATGGTGCGCAATCATCACGTTCGGATTCGTGTTCTTCGTCAAGCCGGGCCGTCCAAACGGCAGGGGACCATTGCATCGTAGTCGAAGCCGTGTTCTGCAGCGGCAGAGCGCTGGGCGTCGCAATTGTTGGCTACGATAGCGACCCTCTTTTCAAGCTTTCCTAAGAAAGAAATATTTCCAGCCCGCGAAGCTTCATCTGGAATGGTTTCCCGGACAGAAATGGAAAGATCGCCGGAAGAAAACGAGGGCGAATGCAAGCTATTAGCCAATCTCAAATGTTTGACCCAAAGCATTCCGCAGCTAAACTTCCAAACGCAAGCCGCAAGCCTCTCTTCACAGTCTTGCATATTTTAATCCAGGAAAACTCGCGATCCGGAATCGAATTGGCTTCTTTAGAAAGCACGGGACGTGAAGCCGTTCGTTTCGCTCTCCAAAACGGCTTAGACGGCTCTCCACTCAGCGCAGATCAAGAGACTGGCCCGTCAAGTCGACCGAGGCAAGCAGCCATATACGCCTACATACATTGGCATCATCCTCGCTTCGGCTATTTAAAAAAATCTTCGCGAGTTCGATCCACGATCCTCTGTCTCCCAAGATTCCCAAGCTTTTCATGGACACAGGGTCCCGTCCCGGCCCTGGATAACCATAAAAACCTCGCTTGTGCAGGACCCCAGTGCCTATAGGGAATACAAAAACAGCAAACAAATTCGATGCAAAAAAGCATTCAAATCCTCGATACCACGGCATTAATACCCTCTTGTGAGGGGTACTGGTATACCGTTAATGCATGCAATATGTCGATCCACGGCGCCCTGCAAGGTGCAAAAAAAACCGCCCAACCGCGAAATCTGTGCCCAAGAGAAGAAAAAGATGTGCAAGATACTTGGACCCTAATAGCTACGAGTAAGGTCGTATTGTTGGCGGTTTCAGGAACTACGAAACAGGAAGTGACCTACAAGATCCGATATCGATAACTCGTGCTTGAGCTTCGAGACAACCCCAACGCCGTGACGGTCGAGGTCTAGTCTCATCCAGAGCTTTCGATTCTGTTTGGCTGGTGCGGCATGACGAGATTCTTACGATGCATACCTACCTCTGCTAACCGACATCGACTCGCCCGACCAGACTACCTTGGAACTTGCCGTCCCAGTATACTAGTAAGCTCAATGGAAGCAAGCAGGGCTCGAACGATGCATGCCATAGTCAAGATATGGAAATGATTATCACCAGCGCACGAACCCAGAGCCTAAAGCTTAGACAACAGTGCAGCTTGCTATAGCCTACCCCGCAGCAGCACAACGAGATGCAAGCTGGATCACATGTATGTGAGCTATACGGAGTCACAAATCGCAGCCTTCTTATTTTCCAAAGGCCACTGCAATTGGCTGGAAGATTATATTAGGTCTCACCCGTTCGGCGGTCGACGTATTTTGCAGCGCTAACCGTGAGGTTATGTGTTTGGAGCCGGTGAATTTTACAGGGTTGGGCCAACTGCTCAAAACGTCGAATAAACCGAGAACCACGGTTGCACCCACCCGGCCACGAGACTTTGAGCCAACGGTTGTGAACACGGCAAATGGCGGTGACCAACCAAGAGGATGCAGGTCAGGCACATTCCGCCATGATGTAAGGGTCGCGTCGACGAGCAGGGAATCACACCTTGGTATACGAACTACAACTGCAACACACTTGCGACCAGTATATCCCGGCTACTCGATGAAGCTACCATGGAAGAGGGCACAATATCATCCAGATATGACAGCTAGAGCGCACAAGGATGAAGGATCTTGTTTCCCTGAAAATGGTGTGAAAACACACATTGCAATGCAGAGGCCATTTACTCAGAAGAAAGAGAGTGGTTAGCAGCCTAAGCTCATCGCATGTCGCGTCGACAGTGGGTCAAATTCTTGGTGATATGATAAGATCTTAAAATCCTGCATCGCAGCGCACAACGTGCTCTCAGCATGCATGCATACCAGCAGAGATTTCCAGCGACGATCACCGCACTATCCTTCTCTGCGAAGATTAAACGCGCTGCGAAAAGGGCAAGTTCATCCTAATCTATACGTCTCTATCACAGAACCGTTATCGTCCAAGAAACCGCCAATCTTATCAGCCCACCATTTTTAAAATTTAAAATTTCCACCGTTCAGGCGAATAAAACACGAAACGGCTCCCCCCCAAAAACCCAACGGAGACACGTCACAAATCCGGTTATCAAGCCCATCTCGGTTGCTGTGGAGCCATGGTTCGAATGCTCTCGGCATGGCGTGCGTATGTTACAATATGATCAGCACTGCGGGCTGGACTTTCTGAATATCGTCTGCAATCGAGGGCTGAGGTGAAGACAATGGCCGATCAATTCCCTGCTTTGGGTCTTGTAAATTATGTAAGGAAATATTCCAGCTTGCAGTCTCTTTGGTAATATAATCGGATGCCGCCTCTCTCTGCTGTAAAAACCGCGGAGAAAGTTATTGTTGAATGCCAATGGATTTCATAGTGTTTTTTTCTCTCTCGCAATTATATTCGGCGACTCATCGAGCGTGGAAAGCTTGGTTCACGCTGAGAGACTTGTGATTCGCCAACAGACCGGCACGGTCTTGGAATGCTCGGTCCTCACGGAGCTAGCCGATGAGGAAGGGCAAAATCGATTTCAAGCAGCGACTTCAATTCAGCTCACCTTTGCCTCAACACATGTCTTCTCGAGTATCCTTCGAATCGAATACGGGCACCTTCAAGCTTTGGAAGCGGACGCCTTAAAGCCGTTGTTGGACTGACTATTAAACCAATATAGTGCCTCAAGTCCCTGACAATCTCAGTTGCGCCACCGTTCCAAGACCCAAATAACTTGCCGAGTGGACGCGAAGGGCATCAGCCACTATAACGACAATGCAACGTAAACAAGGCAGCCCGGCTTTCCCACAACATGGATCATCAACAGTTTTCCTCGAAGCAAGGTCGATATTCACGGACTGACGTGCGAATCTTCTCGCTTGGCTATGTGTCCGTATCGTCTGTTAAGCGAAATCCTCGCTCCACACTCGTTTGGATTACGTACGTACGCTGATGCTGTCCTTGTAGACATCTATCGCGGATGTTTCGAAGTTGCAAAGAATAACGTAAGAAACGATATTTTCCGACCGAGAGACAATGTCTCTGTTGTCTTCTTCCTTCATTATTAATAGCATTCGTGGTCGGTATCCTGCCGGGCGGCCCGGCTGACATATTAACGTTTCATCGGATCTATCATCCGGTATCACAATTTCGATTTTCAATCGATCTTCTAGTAGCTCGAGAATTATATCGGTTGGATCGTAGATGTGTATTGGGCGTATTTCATGTTGCTGTCGATTCCGGCTCCCATTCGTCGCCACCTTGCAAGCCGTGGTCCCCGATAACGTGACGGCGACCTCGACTGTTTTTCGGGCTTGATCGTTTTCGCTTGACACACACACACCTCTCTCTGGTGCCTGGGTGCCTGGCAAAACCCGGTTCGTTATTGGTTCGAACAGCCTTTCCGCGACGCCACATTACTGCTTTGGGATGCTCGCCGTTGCAACTTTTCCAACAGCAAAATCTTGTAACACCGAAATAATTAATTAATTAATCCCTCAGGGGCGCGGGGGCCACGTTGGAATGCATCGGCCACAGCCTCGGTCTTCAGCAATAGACATATTTTACTGTCTTTGTGCAAGAATACGCGACAAATAAGTGAACACTAGAACTGAAGTTTGCGCGTGTTGAGAGTAGGTAATTTGCAGGACCATGGGTTTGATACTCAAAGGTCAGAGCGCATACAAACTTAGAATCTTACTTGATTGCATATTCAGGGGACGACGTTCCGGCAGTTACTTCGCAAAACGTGCTCCTCGCGAAATGTGACAGTGATTACTTTTGACGGGAAGATTATATCACAGTTACATACCCGTCTAACTCTCAAGCTGACAGAGCTCATAAACGGTTAAGTTTGACGTGCGATCCGGTTTGCGAGACCGCTAAGGAAGCTTCATGGCAAATCCCGGCCTCCCCACTAATGTCAGTGCATGTCAGGGCATCACGTTGCTGACATGAACTGACGAGGGGCGGCTAATGCAGTGGGGCGACAGGCACAGTTCTCCCTCGCAATATATTAACCGCACACCATCCGTCAGCATAAATTTTCCGCGTCAGGTTAAAACAATAGAAATACTAAGGAATGCCGCTGCAGCCGAAAGGCAGTCCCCAAGACGGACTAGCATTATGCACGAACGGGATATAAAACGGGGTGTTATGTCGGTCCGGATGCGTCTACGCATGGAGGGGTACCGATGAGGCCTTGGTGCCTGGGAAGTACCTGGTAGGTACTTTTGGGGTGCAGCTGTGCTATAGCTTTGCATACAGACTTATAGCCTTGCTGCAGCTTTATGCATATGCAGGAGTACTTTTGAGAAAATGAAACAGTGTCTTAGATGTTCGAAATGCATTATGAGTCGAACTGCTGCTTCTGCTCTTTGTGCAGCTGTAGACTCGAGGACTGTCTGCCTGGCGCAACTGTGTCACTCGTCGCTTCTAGACGAAGTCCTCGACGATTAATATTGCAGAGCGGTAGGTATTATCTTTGAGGCTTTTTGAGCATTCTGTTGGTAGACGGTGGGTTTTGGGGTGTCTTGTACCTTTAGTAGACGGGTATACTTGGGCTGCAGCAGCCCGAGAGTTTACTTACCTCCTCATGGTAGGACGATAGTTTGAAGGGATAATGAACTCGATTTTTCACCCCCTTTCGTCATGCGTAGTGAGATGATGTTTTCATGTGCGAGCGTTGAGCAAACACGCTTTTGTTCCTGACGATCTGCGGATCTTCATTATACCTCTCACTTGGAAACAACGGCTGTCTGCCAAGTAAGCGAGCACTGTCGTATCAAGATCCGGGCGTATTAGCGCGGCGTAGATTTAGAATTTTGCGAAACAACGTAGGTGACGTACAGAGTATGCCGACTTTAAAATTCGCCGAAGTGACTACATTACCAGCGTGCCAAAATCCCCGAACCCGCTAGCTGACTCTGGCGGCTGTTTACTGTAGACAAGCTCGGCAGTCTGGTTCACGAGACAAGGACAAGCTGAGCCTCAACCTAACGGAAGTATTTACATACATACGACATAAACTTGAGATAGGCACGTACGCAGGCCAGAGGACAGCGGTCTAGCTTCGCGAGAAAGAAATATGCTATAGTACTTGACTAATCGCTTATTCTTTCGATGTCCGTGAATATTGTCCTCTGGCCAGACAGTAGGACTCTACCGGCAAAGCTAAGTACCCTGTTAGCCTGTGTAGAGTCGACCGTCTGATATACTGGAGACAACGTGTATATCGTATCTTATACTATCAATTTATTTATGTTTTAACAGCTGTGCATGCTTGCAATTGATTATTCGTTACGACTAGTTACATGTATATATACGTATTAAATTACCATATGCAGGAAATCTCAAGCATAACGTGAACACGCTCCATATCCTACATAACACTTTAAATTTTGATTATTCTATCTCTGCTCATGCCAACATGAGAGCATCTCGGACCTACGAGCATTCAGCTTTGACAATATCACCGTCCGCACATCAAATTCACGACCGTAATGGCTAGGGGCGCGAGCCCTAAGCTGGTCGATCTGGCAAATGCTATGGTCAACATTACATGTAAATCAAGGATATCCCTCGCGCGCAGATTTCCAACAGCAGGCTAGATATTATTCTCACCGGCCACCCCATCTGAACACACCCAGCTCTGTGGACGGCTATCTGGTCAGCTTATCCTGCTACGTAAAAGCAATCTCGCGCGCGAGCTCTCAAGCGCAAGCAATGTACGCTGGATGTCGAGGCCAGTCTATCAAATTGGCCTGTTGCATTATGGACAAATATGCGTTGTCCGTCCCGTTTCTGGCTGGGTATGAACGATTTGTATGAGGTAAATGCGAGAATATCAGTCGCATACAGCCGCGAATGTCAGCTGGCAGAGAGTATTGATGGTCTTTGTCGCTGTCCATAATTGAAGAGCAAATATGCACTGCTTCCGACGTTACGCTGAGCAGGATGATGTGGTTAGACGCCCCCCGCCAGTACAAAAGAGCGAGGGCCCGCCCCGGTCCTCGTCCTCTTCCATCTTCTTTACATCTTCCTCCAAGTTGACTGAAGTTACCGGCTGTTTCTTTTCTCTTGTCTATACATATAGACAGAAATACCTCTCTTATCCACTCCACCCTCCCACATCTCAAGCTTACCAACCCAAGCGTCAGCTTATCAATTTTTATATCTTATTTTTTGTATCACCACTCTCACCAGTAGATAACGTCAAGATGCCCCGACCTGCACGAACTCCACCTTGTGGCATCTACGACCCTGCCTGGTTCTTTCCTCTTCCCGGGTATGAGTCCCCTCCTGCCGAGTCTCTTCCTGCCGAGTCTCTTCCTGCCGAGTACCCTTCTGCCGAGTCCCAGATCGAATGGGGCTATCATCGTGCCCTCGAAGCCGACAGGCAGGATCGGGAAGGGCATCCTCTCGGTGCACACCCTGGCCCCTGGTACGGCGGAGCTCCCATCCGAGCTTCGACCGAATATATGATCTTCCAGGAGGTGCCCAATGTGGAGGAGGTCGGGCATGGTCTCTCCTTCGAAGCCCGATATCAGCGGGGCCTGGAGACCTTCCCGGGGAATCACCCGTCCCCTCCCTTAGATTATTTGGACGAACAGCTATCCGAGCTCGTAAGTACCCAGTTTGTATCATTCTGTTCTTATAGTGGCTATAAATGCTAATGGCAATCGCGATCCTTAGGAGCTCCAGTCACGATCTACTGAGCTGTCCCCGGATGTGGAGCCCGAGCCGTCATCGGCGCCTCAGACTCCAAGGCAGGCCGTTGCTCAGGACGTCCCGTTCCCCCAGACCTCCTTCGGGTACCCCTGTGTATCACCAGGTTGCACAATTTGCTACCACAAAGGGCAGGGGCCACCTGGGGGACATCACTCACAGGTCCGGGATCAGGGCACCCAAACTGATCCCGTCCCCGCCCCAGAGAGTGACTCTGACACTGAGTACGACAATCCTCTCGGGGAGGTGCCCGCTTCAGCTGAAGAGGTTCTGGCACACTCCGGGGACTTGCCAAAGCAGCCTTCAGATGTGTTTCCACCAGCTCAGGATGCCACTCATCCATATCAAGCGGAGGCGAACGACGCCTCTGCTACCCCCGCGCACCAACCCCCAGTGGAACCTAGCTACTGCGGACATTGCCCTTTGTGCCAGGTTCATTCTGAGCGTCCGTCTCTCTCGCCGCTGGTGTCTGATATTGGCCCAGCACCTCCCGTGGACGAGCCGCAAGATAGCACTAACTCGTCGCTATCCGATGGCGAAGAAAGCACTGGTGTCGTCGGCATGACCGCCAGCCGCATTCTTGAAGTAAACCGGGAGGGAGACCTCTCCCAGCGTTTCGAGTCCGACTTCGGGGTGACCCCAGAAGGCTGGACGGAGATCGTTGTACCGGCCGACGATAGTCAGTCGTCAAATGACGGCGACATATCGGAGGAGATCGGTGAGGACTCCGACGATGACGACGAGTGGGACGTCATCGACGATGGAGAGGCATACGAGTTGCCAGACGGTGGGGTGCGGGTGCGGCCGGAAGATTATGCCCGGTCCGAGATGGGTTCTGTCGGCTCCCAGGAGCAGCTTTGGAAGCCCGACGATGATACGGACGAGTGGGAGGTGGAAAGCTCCCGGTCTGAGAACAACGCAGAAGACGGGCAGGTAATCGATTGCCCCCAGTCTGATCAATGCGACTCGGACTGGCAGACGGACTTGAACTCGTCGGAGGAGGGGAGTGGGGAGGACTGGGACGAAGACAGCCCTGAGTCTGAGGAGGAGTCTGAGGAGGACTGGGACGAAGAGAGTTCCGAGTCCGAGGAGGGAGAAGAGTCCTCAGATGGAGAGGATCTCGAGTGGGATGAGGGCGCGGACTCAGCTACCGACTCTGAGGGAAGCGCAGACCACTGGGAGGCAGAGGACCTGGACTGCGATGAAGAATCGGAGACAGAAGAATCAGAGTCCGAAGCCGGGGAGAGTGAGGAGCTGTCAGACCCGGATGCGATGGGGCACGAATCTGACAGCAGCGATGAGGACTTCGGGGTTATGTCTCTGGAGTCCGTTGGAAGCAGAGTGGACTCGCCGGTCTGGGGTCCAATGCGACCTCAGAGTGTCCGGAGGTTGGGCACCGAGGAGCCCTGTAAGTGGGGCCCAATAGCTCCTCCCGCTGTCAAGGACGGCCGGTGATAGCTCCTCGACCCATTGTTTTGTGTTTTTGTATATGCATGTGAGGTATTTCATCTTTCGCATATAGCAGTTTGGTTTCTTTCATTCCCACATAGTACTTCGAATTTCATCATTTCATTTCATCTACATCAGCTCTCGGTTGGCATATAATGGCGAAACCGATATCCCTACCATGAATTCGAGCCTATATCATTGCTGTATATTGTACTAGGGAGCATATTCAAACAATTATTCTTTTATATATTTACCCACTCGGCCTGGCGATCTGCTTTCGAATGTCAAGAATCTAAGATACTGCAGTAGTGGTGAGCGTCCCTCAAGGGCTAGGCTAGCGGTGTTAATTGGCCTAAAGCGCTATCGATCGACAGGACTGATATCAACATTCGTTCTACAGACTTTATGTTGGTCGACACATTTTTGGTTTTTCTAGAAATGTAATATAGGTTATTTGATGACCCCGTAGAGATTTGATAGCCTTCGTGATATCAAATTATTTCAGTCGATTGTAGGCGATTGTCTTTTGAAACCTGCCCGCGTTGTCCTTTGTATGGCGTCCAACAACAGCCTGTGGACTCGAGCAATTAATTGTTTATATCGATACGATTCAGCTCCAATGTCTGCCTTAGGAATTCCGAACCTGTATTCACGGATACAAACTTTAGAAACAAGGTGGTTCCAATATATTCGTAACGGGGATGAATCCCGGTGCAGTCGCTCTTGAAAATTCTGATATCTTCGAAATTTCATGCAAGTTCTCAGAAGCCAAGGCAAAAGGATCAATCGAATTCATCGAATGTGGTGTTGCGTCAAGCAGTCTCATAAATGTACGTTATAGAGCCTTGAATTAATCATATTACGAGGCTTTGAATATCATATGTTACGCTTTGCTATGAATCTCGGTGAAAGCCGGCTATATGACGTCCCTGTTATACCAATTGGCGACCTTTTAGATCACTTATCGATTTTTTTTTGGTGGCTTTCGTGCTTCGGATCCAGATATGTGTAATTTGCTGTCAAGGTTTCTTGCTTCGGATAAACAACGATCAGACGAAAAATTTGTTAGGGCGGTTTTGCAGCAAAAAGGCCGCGGGTTCCCACGGTCCAGACCGTTGGAGCGGCCTGTTTCAGGCTAGAGGTCGCCGAACAAGCCTCGCTTGTCATGCAGTATAGGGAACGCCGATAAGAAACCTTCAGCTTTAGTCATCCCGGTGGACGCCGATAGCAGTTCGGATCCAATATCTGATCGAGAGCGAATTAATATGAAAAAATTTTCTGACATATAGTGATTTATCCAGCTAACGCTCTCAGGCTTGAGTGCGTAGTATAATATAATATAAGTTAATGACGATAGATAATATAATAAGTATAATAGTAAATAGGTACTTTAAGCTCCATGATTTTTCCTGTTGTGCAGTGAGCTGGCAACACGAAAGTTTTGCAACGCACACTAATGTTGCATAATTGTTTCTTGGTGATACCGGCTCACACAAGGGTATCAAATTTTCACCGGTGGTGCATATTTGGGGCACGAGGACTGAAAAAGTTCCAATTTAGCTTTTTACGAGGCATAGCAAGCTTTCTAGTACGTTTCAACACGCGCGTGTCAAAGACGTCGATCGACGTGGTGTCGTTGTCTAGGCTAGTCTGCCTGGCCAGGCATGCAGGTGTCAAGTTTATCATCCGTGCATGCATGCTGTGATGGAAGACTAGCTTTAGAACAAGGGTCGGAGTTGCAGTATCGATAGTCGATCAACCAGGCAGCCGCTCATAATTTCGAACATAAGATATTGAAACCCGGTATGCATACAAGTCCGTGCTGGGCACGCCCCAGTATAACACCCTAGCCTCTCCAAGAATTCCACCAACCACAGGAGCATGTATGACACCTGCATGCACAAGGTCATGCTTTATAGGGTAATATAGGCTGGGAACCCAACTGGGCTTGATATGGTCTCGAATGATTGGCCTAAATGGGTCTTGATGCAGGCCTCCGAGACATATATGTCGAAAAGCCTGCACTAGCACTGCGCATACGCATGCATGCGTGCATGTACCTAAAAGGTACGTATGGACATCTGCACTTCCGATAGTCATCGAGTATTAATTGACCCACTTCCAGTATTAATATATTTGACAGGATTCGAACATGCTACGTGATTGGGACGAGGTTGATACCCATTAATTGTCAGAACCCTGACATCGAGCTGACAGCCGGACAGCGTATAGCTGTGTGTGCCATACCATTTACTAGTTACCATTGGTAATACAATCCCATATTATAGTATGCGCGATCATATGATCAGGAGACCCCTAAAACACGAGATATCATTTCTTCTGATGCCATTGTGCTCGCCATAGGTTACGTCAGTCCCGCAATCAAGTAGTTGCCCTTCAGACTCGAAACAGGCTAGGATGCACTTGTCTGGGCCCCACTTCTGAATGCATATGGGTACGAATAGGCTCAAGCATTATGTATGCGGCTGGTATCTGTGCCCATTCATGCAGGCCCGCTGATGATAGTCCATTGTATCGTCGGGCTACATATCATACGTAGTGGAGCCCCCAAGTGGAGGTATATATAGGCCTACTTGCTGGTCCTGTGATGCCGATTCGCGTGAGTTGGTGCTCACGCACATTCAGCTGTCCGTTCGTTTCACGGGGGTCCCGGATTTCTCGTCTAGCATGCTGTTTCCGTGCATCGGTGCGGGTTGGCGGTGTATACTGACGGATCAGCTAGCTTCAGAAAGTTACGAGAAATTGGTGATGACCAGGAACCAACCGCTTACATCATAAATACTTAAGTAAGATGAAGGATGCAAAGCTGACGGCTTGATGTTTCAAATTGGTAGCTCGGACCCATATAAAGCATATCGCAATGAGGTATGTTGCATATTTATCAAACAACTGCACTGATTTATCAGGAGAAATTGTCTATCACTAGTGGCCGTCGTATATATACATCTGATATCATCATTAATTAATATATGGCTAAGTCTACGCCGATATGGGTCCCACACCTATGACTAAATATGTCAAATCAATTGACTGGGTACTCTGATTATATATCCATTGATATCTGCTTGGCCTTGGTGACGTCCTAAGATGCCCGTAATCATGATGTTCTTTTCTAGTTGGGGACGTGTATGCTGAACACTAGGATCGACTGTCGGCGCGTGAACGATAAACTCGCTTTCACTCTCAATTGTGACATGCGTCCATAAAGATAACAGATAATCGTGACGTTGAAACAGGGTTTGCGTGTTAATTTATGAGCTCTGCATCAATATTGGAGATCTGGTTCTCATTTCCGCGGATGTCCAGCACAAATGCTGCATGATGTATATTCCGTCATCAACAATAGAACATCCCGAAGCGGCTTAGTGACACTGGACTGAAAGGGTCAATTCATGTTGTAAGCTTTAAGGTTTGATGAAGTGCGTATGTTATTCTTTCCTTACGTGGGACGGCCTCGTCCTCGACATCTTTGGTCAAAGCTTCGGGGTTATATGAACTCGACACTCTTGATAGCTTGTCACCACGGTGTAACCTTGCAAGGAGAATTGCTAGGGAATATATATCTTGATTTTGTAACCGCAGATATCTTTGGAACTAACATACTTCGATGAAAACGCCAAGTTTAATGGAGTCTTATAGATCTTAACAAAACGACCTGAAGTATAAGAGATATCCCGTTGTTTGGAGAACCTTAAGTGGAGAGCCCGTCAAGAGTGCGTAAAATATCGATAGCTCAAATATCAATTCTTCCTGTCAGCCGTCAAATATCATTAGACAAACGCGAAAGACTCACTTCGTGCTGACAGTGTGACTTACTACCTTTATAAGGATCGTACGTTGTAGCATTAAACCTGTAGAAATCAACACCATCAGCTCGAGTCCATGTTATACCTAGTCAGCCTTGTAGCCAGGTTGGGGTATTGGTAAATACATACTCAATACCGCGTTCTCTCATCAAATTTCTTGCCGTGGCGAGATTAAGGCTGTTTGAGGGCCTCCATGAATGGTTTATGACTCTCACGTCCACCGTTTTAAGCTTCTCTAGTTTGAATTCCCTCAGCGCTGCAATTTTTGTGATCACACTCAAGATTGCATGATCCCATGTGCCCACTCCCATAAGAGCCGAATCTCGTATCTTGAGAGTCAGTGCCTTCAAGTTGGGAGGTAGAATATCCCTCATCTGAATTATGGGCAATTCTATATCTGCCAGCAGGATTATGCTGACTTGCAGCGATTCTAGACTATTGAAATGTGAAAAGTCTAACTGGAAGTTTGGGGCATGTCTGTTTTCGAATCCCTTGTAGTAGCTCATCGTAATCTCCGTGAGCGTGTCATGGTGTCTTAAAAGTGCGCTGTGGATGGCACGAACGTGTTCTTGGTTGTCTCTAGTCTTACTTCCGATGAAACAATCGAATTCCTTCAGTTGCTTCGGGACGCGGATAATCTCCGGGATAGGCCAGATGGTGCAGGGGTTGTTGTAGATCGAGATTTCTCTGATCGAAGATGTACCCTGAAGAGCCGTTATTCGGTCTAAGCTCATAGGGTCGTATGACCAGAACTTCTCGTATGCTTCCAAGAGGTCTGGGGCCAGAGTAGTCTCAGCAGTTTTCATGCGTGAAGTTAACTCTGCGTCCTGCATTCTCGGAGCCGCGCCTTCCGCATGGTCGGGGTGCATGGCTATCACCGCGTCTAGCATGTCAGGGTTATCGTTCTCGGCGCAGCGCAGCACCTCTAGATTCGGGAGATCCAACAAAGTGCCTATTGTCAACCGGCAGGGCACAAGCCCATCACCCACGATCGGCTCCAGATACTCCAGCTCTAGGCTTTTCACTTTTTCCCGACACGGAAGAGGGGCGATATCTATTGCCGTGACCAACCATCTCGTGGCTGAATCTAAGTTTCGGCCGCTTGGCGACAAGATGAAGAATAAATCGTCGATATTCGGGAGTAAGTAAAACAAAACAGCGACCAGAAGGCTGGAGGGATAATATTGCAGATCTGCCATATCTTCGTCATGAAGCTTCCTTGCCGTGATTGTACGCTTTAGGAACTCGTAGCTCCGTCGAAATGATTCAAGTTGCGGCCAACGAGATGAGTATTCCGCCGGGTCCCACGGCCCGATTGATAACCGTTCGACAGCGTAGCCCCTCTCTGGGTTTTTGTATATCAAGTGAAGGAGATCACATATCCTTTGGCGGGTGCACCGGTTCCTTTCAGCCAAGTCTAGATCGTCGTAGACATATCTGAAGGCAACTCGATAAAATGCTCGGCATGTCATTGAGAAACTCGTAAGGACATTATCGTATTGTCCACTATCGTAGCAGACCCTTCTGACCGTGCGAGCGATCTCCTCAAGAAGCTCGTTCGGTAGGTCAGTGATGCACGTCATCTTAGGCATTCAATGATGCGGACGCGGATATGGATATGTCGGCGTTTCGTTGATCTTGGCTATAGCGCTGGGAGCGCTCGAGCTTGACAATGGCGCGAGTTCGGCCTTTGTCACCAGTCGCGACCGACGATATTTGTCTAAGTTGTGAAGAGATAATCGTGAGAAATCCAGAATGTGAAAAGTAGTCTGAGTGATGTAAGCATTGGGTACTTAGATAAGGACATACACTTCAGTGCACTGGAGTGTGGCAGCTCGTAATCAGCTTAACGCGAGCTTTGCTGAGCCGAGGGCTCAAGTTAATGAAGCGGCGTCTAGATGCACATACGCCAAGTTCTGTCCAAGGCCGCCTTCGACATCAATAGCTTCACATCTGGATATGCGTTTGAGGCCACTGATGCAGGTCCCGGGTTTTCGCGTCCGTCGAATAGCAGTTGCATCGCGGGGGTCGCGATTGTTGCATTGCTTTAAACGACGGCTTATGCACGCATCAGCCGTCGACATTCGAAAGGGGCGCGTCCCGACATACAACAAAAACAACACGCAACCACGCCATGCCACACACTTGGAGAGCCGCAGGCGTAAATTTCGCTACGATGTTTCCGCCCTCAATAGTCCGATCTAACACACATTACATGGCGGCCGCTATTACTCCGAAATGTTTTGGATGTTCTCAGCCTGCTCTCCAACCTTTCAAAGACAAAGGGCCGCCAATAGGCCGAATATCGGTGGCTCGGAGACTGGCGACGACCGGCTGACAGGGATCTGCAAAAACGAGGCTGCGCGAAACTTGCGGAGCCTTCGAAGCACTTGCTAGAAGCTAAGCCTCAATTATGTAATGCCAATATATCCCTCATTTTTACTTTTGTTCCTGCCGTCTGTAGCTTGGTGTATACGCGTCTACATTCATTGATAAACAAATACATAAGTGTTGGTCGGGAGGCTTATTTTGTACCTATAAACGTATCTCGATGTAGCGGCGAAAGCACCGAAATCTGTACTCTACGCCCCTTCGATACATGCATAGCTATACGCAATTCGCAAATGCGATCCGCCTCGATTGCAATCCATTGGCCATTAAAGCCTTGAGCAAGCTCCGATACGGCTTATTGCCACATGCACGCCCGCGCAGAAAGGATCAGTGAAGCCGATATAAGCAAAGGATCCATTCTGGCTGCAGAGAACACGGGAGTCAAAAGTACGAATCAAGATGCAGAATATTAACCATCTGTGATATCGGTACTAGAGACGGGTGCACGTGTATGATGTATCTTGAATACTGGAAGAATCTCTGAATTGCAAAGAGCCACAGTCCATCTCTGAACACGAGCGCGTTGATTTGTATACAAGTCTAGAGCAGGGTAAATTGACTTTCAGGTTTCACCGATATCACGTTATTGATCGACTCTTGAATACACCGTGTAGACAGCTCCTCTAGATTGCATGTTTGTCTTGAGGATCGGCAGATACCGATAGGACGTCCGAGAGCCGTCCTGGCAGGTCGAAAGGATTACATAGTGCTCATAAGTTAATTACCCGAGCGTTAGAGCTGAATTGCACCATTTATCACGCATTTTACGCGTATACAACCATGTAGCCTAGGCTGACAGATAAGTATACCACTGGAAACTATGACATGACGACAAAAATTGGCACGTAAAATCTCAGATGACGCGGACATTCGCGATCTGAGTGGACGCCACCGTCGCAAGCACGCTCTTCAATGTAAACGCAAATGTTTATTATATTCATGATCCAACTATATGCATGTTGTGCTACACCCGTGAAGTTATCGTCCCCGTGGTCGATGCGTTGAAAACTTGCATTGACATGATGTGATCAGAGAGAAAAAACCGTGCTGATGTCTTCCAAAACGCCAGAAGAGAAGTCGTTCAAAATGTTTGCGGGAAAGCAGAAAGAAGGATAAGATTGAAGAGGCAGAATGGCAAATGGCGAGATAATCTTCGCGAAGTTTCCAGTCAAGCATCACCGAAATAGATATCTGATAAACTTTAAAGTTCTAAGCCTCGAAATTGCTGATATTATTGTCGAGTCGACGTCTTCGCAGTTCGCTCGGTCGTTTTCTGAGATCAGATGCAGCGCCCAGGATGGTGCATCGGGCGGAATCAGCTTTTCCTCGATAGCCGTAATGTATTTCCGAGGTCAGGCTGGAAGACATGGTAGGCCTTCCAGCAAGTATGACCGAAGGAATACTTAGTATCTCCCAACATCTAAGAGCTGAAGGGAGGCGGAATGCTTCGATGGTGAATGGGATGAGCACAACGAGGCGAAATAAATTCGAAATGACGGCGTTGAGCCAGAAGCTCCTTATTAGCCGTCACCCTCGTGGGTGTTTTCGGATCCCGCCCCGCGGGTGCTTCCACTCTGATGCATCTCTGTTTTCGATGCGTGCGGAACGCCTTCGCGTTGGCTTCGGCTTCTTGATCTCAAGATCAAGATCAAGTTCTTCGAACTGATTTGCAAGCTCCTCTTCTTTGTTGTGCACTGGAGTATCATCGTCCTCTAGTACAAGGGACGACGAATACCACTGGCTTTCAAACATCATCTCCGGAGGGAATGTGCAGTGAATATCCGGAGATAATTGGAAATGTTGATCTGGAACAAATCCCGCTGGAGTCAGAGTGCTCGTATGGTAAAGTTGAGAGGAGTGAGCAAGGAAGGGTCCATCTCGATGGAACAGCCATTCTTCC
Organism: Orbilia brochopaga; assembly: GCA_036872635.1. Classification (NCBI taxonomy): domain Eukaryota; kingdom Fungi; phylum Ascomycota; class Orbiliomycetes; order Orbiliales; family Orbiliaceae; genus Orbilia; species Orbilia brochopaga. The sequence goes on along the minus strand of JAVHNQ010000010.1, from coordinate 1,321,578 downwards.
ACTCTACGTTCGGAACGTTCGGGATGCAGGAGTTTGTTCATTTCGACGTATTGCTGGTATGAGTTAACAGGAGTATCGGAGCACATAAACTTGCCCGAGAAATCTTCGAAAGCATCGTCCCTGCTAGCTAGGGCAAGAGAAGTGAACTGCGTGGTGAGGATCATCAGTCTCGGAGGTTATACATTTCAAAGATTACGAGGGAATGAACACATACGTATTCAGCCTCTTCCACTTTGTCTTTGAAATTGCGCCGCGGCTTTGACTTCTTCGAAGCGCGGTTACGCTCTAGATAGCCTTTCTCGGGTTTCGTATGCATTCTGTCCCGTCCAGCTGCAAGTTAAGTTAGTAAAAACGGTGGCCCGAAAGTTTGTAGGAGGTGGTGGTTGAGAATGAAATCGGCGCCCTGATGCGTATTAATAGACCGGGATGGTATCGGTGTTCTGTTTGTCGGAATGGGTCCGCCTCTTGGTACTGAGAATGGGCCTCGATGTTGGAATTAAGCAGTCGATAGATTATCCTCAACAAGACAAGGAAAGCTTCGATCCAAGACGACGAAACCTTGTCTAAAGAGAAAGATCTTATTGTTTGAACATAAGAGCAAAGACAGCGGTGTGTGTCTATGATATGACGGTGTAGGGGCCCAGGCGTTTGGCGGTGGGGGAGATGGTGTTTAAGAATCCGTTGAAAGGGTATGCTGCGCCTTATATTGACATGGATTTCAACATACCCGAGCCTTGTATTTCATAGTCGGCTGAGTCTGCCGCGAAAAATGGAGGCCTAAAACCGTCATTCCTATCCCAGTATCGCGCAATGTTGTCCAATCGTAGAGGAAGCTTAAGCATGCAGAACACAAAGTTTCGTCTCTACCCTGACTGACGATCCATAGAAGACTCAAAAAAAAGGATCAGGTGTTCATGGACATAGCGCACGACAACCTGACATGCTTCGCCGAGTATGGTACCATATGCACGAAAGCAAGGCGGCGACAGAACTCCAGCATCGGCCTGAAGACTCATCCTCACCAACAGTGCGGGGCATGCTTTCTGCCGGGACAGCAAAGCAACCGCCTGACCTTGCGCAGACAAGATTGCCTCGATCCTTCAGCCTCGCTGCGTCTGGCAGGACAAATCCCGCCGTTTTCATCTGCGGAGGAACTTCGACATGTGCTTTCGGGTAACCCCGGCATCCGACTAGCCCTTCTTCGAACCTCGAGAAACTCAATCTTGACGAGACCGCTGTGTGCCCCCGCAATGCACATATCATTGTCCCGCCATTCAGCGGTGGCCCGCGGCGCCTGCGACAGTGAATCCGATTGGCTCTTGCGATGTGGGATGCAACGCTATTGAGTGATTTCCGATGGCTTGTCCGTCATCGACAGCCAGTCGTTTTTGGCTGTAGTTTGCGAGCGCTTGGCAGCAAGATTCTGTGCGCTGTGCAGCGCCGCCGCTTTCCCCTCATCGATCATAAAGTGACAGGTCCTTGTTCGAGCAAACATTCAACGCCTCCACTCTTACGCATTTTTCTGCATCTTTACAGACTACTCAACCAGCGTTTCTATCGAGACAATCGATATTTTAGCCTCGTCTTGCCTTTCCGAGATTCCAGTAACAGGTTATTTTGACTTGTGGTGATTGTGAGCTTGCCAAAGCTGGGGAAATTCGTGGCTTCGTAGGGGTATCAAGATTAGCTAGTCCTTTGAGGCCTCGGGATATCGTCAAGAGTGAGCTTCCCACCATGAAATTCCCCATGATAATTGCCGTGCTAACTTTCCGAAACTATGGAAGGGTTCCTCAATCGACGCGGCGTTTGCGGTCCGTCGAGGTACACACACGAGGCTGCCTCGACCCGGAACGCGGTCTCCCAAGTTTGCCAAACGGCAGGCCCCACGCGACCTACCGACAGGGCTGTCAGTTACTTATAGCTACCTAGAGCAAGGCACGCTGGTACCGCGGTCGCACATACCCGATTTGACTAGGGAGATTGCAGTGTTTGGCCCGGAAGCCGTCGACTCGCCTGGCGGATTGGTGGATCGGTGACCGGGCAGCTGCAGGCTGACGATGCGGAATCTGCGGCCGTCGAAAGCAGAAAAGCCACGGCAACACAGAAATCACGTGGGACGAAGTCGATAACTCTTCGCGATTTGAAGCCGTAGTTTCGATATCGAGATCGTTCCCTGACGTTGATAAGAGAGCATCGCGGTTTGAAGATAGCTTAGTTGGAGGCGAGGTTGGAATGTGAAGCTGAGTTGTTGTGGGAGGTTAGATTTGCGTAGCTGGTTGCACACAAGCATGCATATATATACGCATCAACTCCCACAATGGCCAACATACTCTCGCTGCCAAACGAGCTGCTCTTTCAAATTGTAGAGTGCCTACAACGGCAGTCTATCCGGATCCCATGGAAGCCGCATTCAAACTTCTACTATCTTTCGTACGGATCAAAGGCGGTGTGCCTCGTCTCCGTCGCTCATTCCTGTAGACGACTGCGAGACGCCGCCTTTCCCCTTCTGCATAGGCGACTGGAGTTATCCCATAGTACGAGCTGCCAGGTTGGGACCTTTATAAGCGCATCCTGCAAGGTGGTGTTTCCCGCCTATGTACCGTTGATCACGTACCTTTACAAGCACCCTGATCGAGGATACGCCACTCGAGAGCTTAAGATTGGTCCATGGAGCCCCGCTTCGCATTGGGATCAACTGCGACTTTACATGTCAGAAGATGACTTGCAGCATCAAATTCAAACTTTCAAGGCTGTAGCTGAGAGATGCGGAGTCGCGTATCCGGTGCTACTCGATGGAATTGATGCTGGTGATGCCGGTGTATTCGTCACGCTTCTGACTTATCTGCTGCCGAGCCTGAAGGAATTGATACTCACAACAGGCGACAAGGCCTCTGCTGGGATTCCGTCGACACGACATATGATAGTCGCCTGGAAGACTGTCAGGCCAGCTTGCTTTCAAACCCTGACCTCTGTGAACATCAACTATGGGGATGTCGTATCTCACGGAGAGTATCCATGCGCTAGCACGATCACTCAGTTTCTCCAGCTCCCAAACCTCAGAAAGTTCACGGTTCAGACACAGCAGCCTGATCCTTATAACGTAACAATGGACCACAGGACTACTTGGAGACAGCTTGCCGCTGAATTGCCAGACATTTTCATGTCCCCAACTAGTCCGCAGAAGCCCGCGTTTAGCGCACATACAAGTTGGCCGAGTGGCATTAGCGGGGGCGATACAACCGCGGCGGAGAGGAGCAGCCAATTCGATGAAGAACTCAGACTCAGCTACCGCGACTGCTCGGGTGAGGATCTGCTCGCGCTGTGCCCGCAATCTGCATCAGCACTGGAAAGGATGGAACTCAGCGGCACATGGATGGGCCAATGGAACATTCTGCCAATACTTCGCACGGCTGCTCACCTCAAGGCTCTCAAACTCACTGACAATTCCTTTAACGCGCGATGGCCAGATATAGTGGACGCAGCTATTTCCTCACACGCACCATCGTTGGAAATCCTCATACTGGATATCGGATCCATGTCATTTACCCCAAACACACAAGAACCCTCTTTCCTCCCCTGCATCGCAGCGGCACCTCACCTCAAGATTCTCTGGCTGAATTATCGGAGTATATTGACTTCCTTAAGGCAGCCGCTAGATTTACAGAAGTTCCTCCCGCAATCCCTCCACAACCTGGTTATCAAGGACACCATGATGGCGCTCAGCTCTTGGGACAGATATCGCCTGAAGCAGCTGGACTTCTTTAACGCCATACAGTCCTTGTCATCGATAACGCGGGAAGGCCTGCCGAATCTGGAAGTAGTCCATGTTTGGAAACCTCGCCTCGAGCATTGGTGTTACAAGGATATGCAACAAAAACTTGAGGGGTTACAGGAGTTGTTTGCCATGCAGGAAATTGAGTTGCTCCTGATGTGATTTCACGATTGGCGGGGATGCATATATGGCCATTGTGCCACATGTTGACCCGCCGCAATAGGCTGTACGACAAGCTACCAAAGCTAGGATATGGCGTCTGGTTTACGAGACAGAACTCTATGTGTTAAGTTAGTGATAGCGATCTGGCGCATACTGTTCATTCTTCTTCTGAAGATTACCCTAGTACAAGATCGACTGAAGACATGCAGTTATACATGTATCAAGCAATTATCAAGTATATATAAATGCACGTATGTACTATCCAAACGCCGGATAGACATAATCTCTATCAAGTTAGCTAAAGTACAAATTGTAATATCAACGTGTATATATAGGTAGCTAGTTCCGGTGCCAGGCCCCCCCGGTTACCAATTTGATACCGCGTAGCTACTTATAGTCGGATGAGAACCATTGAGATAAAGCAGCTTGCCTCCTGGCCTTGCTCCCATCTACGAAATTCCCAGGGCCCCGCCTCTAATGGCCACTGACTGCTCTTTTAGTTTGAAACCAATATATTATGTCAGTTTGTATACTATCAGATTGCGGTATATATTCATAGATCTAGCTTCCATAAATCCATTCCGCTCAATCCAGATACACCACGCACCTGGCCTATTTTACCCTGTGGATAAACCTATCTTGTCAAAAATCTAGATTTGATAGAGGCCAGGTAAAAGCTGTCCATACATACCGATGGTCAAGGTATGTTGTTGTCACGCTTCAACGATTCTGAAAGCATGATGGCCTCGCAGTGAATCGGACCACCTGCCGCTTGTATCTATAATGCGTAGTCATAGTATTATATGATTATATGATTGGACCTAAGTCAAAGCGTCCAGACACCACCTCGGATTCCCAATTTCATTCTATGATAGAGTCCTTCGGTTTGTATACTTCGTCAGTCCCATCGATGATATACAGGATTGTACCAGAGGTCTGATTTATGTCTTTACATTGACAGAAGGCGTTCGATATATGTAAATTGTGTTATTGATTGATTGGATAGTCGGTCTCTCCACGCAGCTTGTCCTACGGATAAGACTGCCACTCTCTAACTCAAGTAACTAGAGGGTGGTAGTCTTACAGAATCCAGTAGAAATAGATATTCTGTTAAATAGTGTACATACCTCCGAATAGCTACATAGTATGGACTTGTATGCACTCTGTTGTTGCACCCACGATACTGCACGCACAACATTGCACACCCGCTATCAGCGATTTAGCTGAGCAGTTAGTGCTGAGTCTAATTGGAACCTAGGGGGTCGAATGTCCTCAGCTATTGCACTTGAGTTGAAAACACTATTACAATATTGGAGCCAACTGCTGCAATTATAATGATCTGTGTATTCCCATGATGTAAACCGACATCGCCCAGTATGCTCTTTTGTGGACTAGAATACAAAATGCTGCAATTGAATAATATTGATGTCAGTTCAGTCTACAAGCTTGTACAGCCTGCGGGCTGATTCATTGCTTATGCTGTTCACACATTGCCACCTCGAGCTGCAGCACCATTATGCAAACTTACTAACGTGACAAATGTAGTAGGACCATGCAAACTTACAACGGCTCGATATGGCACGCTCATAAAAATGCGCCTACACAAAATAACACAAAGTCAACACAAAGGTCGAATGGCATCCTCAAACGACCACCACAGAATCAGGGGCCGTAAGACTCGACCTGGGCCCTCACATTCAATCAATTGATCACATTTCTTCTCAGAACATGTTTTGTGACTGCGCGAATCAAGGCAAATCACATTCCCAACATTTTCCATCTCCTTTTCATTGGACATTACAGACAATACTTCAGCCAATCGAGAGAGTGTTGATCGACTAATTTGATATCGCGGTCTCTCCGTCGCTATCCCGTCTCACCTCACATCCCGCCCTGGAATATAATTGGCACTCGGGCTGCCCGGAAAACTTGCAAGCTACATCCGAGGATAGAATCCTAAACAGACGGGTTCCTAGCAGGAAACTGCAGCCTGCATGATGCGATGATACCCAAGTTATGCATGCACCGACCCTTACCGACATGCAAAAACCAGTTTCGAAATGCATATCCCCGAGAATTTTGCAGCATCGTCGACAGAAATGATGAAATATGTTTCACTACCCGCCATGAGCGAGTTCTAGACCGCGATGTTGAGGCTGCCGTCTAGACTTCTGCCTGCTCCTGTGACATCGCATGCATGCAGAAATCCTGCTGCCGTGTTGTGCGTTGTCGGCAGGTACTTGCGTGAGCTTGAAATAGACGTCTTTCGGCTCGCTGCCGCCTCTTTCTAATGTGGTAGGTACCTGTGTAAATCTATTGTGGAATGCCAGGTTTGCATGCAAATTAATTCCCTCGCTGCATATGCAGAGACGGGTCGAGCTGCATACAGTGCGATGATCTCTCGCCAGCGGCCGAGGTGCCGTGTGTAGGCCGGTAGGTAGGTACATTACATATCTCCACAGTTCACGGCTGGAAGTTGCCGTACTACCTAGCTGCAAGCTAGCTCCTGCAGGAGAACCGAAAAGGTGCATGACAGCCAGTTGACTTTCACTCAGCCCGGCTTTGACGATGAGTGCATGCCGTCCAATTCGTCCGCCAAGAGGGATTCGCTGGCCGAATCAGGGCCTCATCCACCTCGATTGGGCGACGGACCTCTAGCCGCCAGTTGTTTTGGGGTGTGCTGTCGTAGTCACCATTAATATCCAGTGATATGATTATCACGGCCTCCCGTCTTTACTGCAGGCTACATCACATCTGTACATTTGTTCATGCACACGTATATGTTACTTCTGGCGAGGTGGATCGCTTGGTGGGTGCGATCAGACGTCGACTGCATGAGACATGGAGAGCTTTCTCGAAGATTGGCTAGCATCCCCCTGATTATCGAGATGGACAGGAGCCAACCGAGCTTCACCGGAAGCGCACACCGAGAACCCGGAGCAGGAGGCGGTGTGGGGCGTATATCAGCTGGCTGGCGACATGCGGGACAACTTAGCGGTCTAGACTCCCCTCAAAAATTTCCTTGGAAATTCCGGTGAGGCCGTCGCACACACCTACTGCAGGCCGTAAGCATACTGTACAGCTGTACATTGGCCAATGTATATTCATGTATGCGTACGTTTTCTGCAAGAAGAAGCCGGGTTTCAATTAGCTGTCATCCAATGGATCGACAGACAGAAGCCTCGCACCGAGCGACATACGTCCGGGAGCTGCATGCAGCTGTGCAAATGGCCAGTAACGGAGTGCGCATACGCAGTGTCGACCTCCAACAGCATTTGCTGCGACCAGCTGATATGTATGCCAGGAAGCGAGGTATTACAACAGCGTCAAGACGCAAGGCAGTCGAAAAAGTTGGCTCTATCCTTTCCCTTTTCGTTTCGATTTCATGTTCTTGATATTTTTTTCCCTTGCGATTTTTTTCTTTTTGTATCTCGAAGGGATCTGATTTGTATGAAAAAGAAAATTCAAGCCTTCAGAGCTCCCCACTTGCAGGCCGAGGAATGTTGCTGTGGAGCCAATGGTGAGAACCGATCGAGCGAGGCTGCATGGCTAGACTGATCTCGAGGGCTTGGCGATCGCGACGACCTTTTCAGATGTCCTGGGGATCGGAGCTGCTCGCGACATCTAACAATTCGCTTCAACAAACAACATCGAGCGAAGGCATGGCGCCGATTCCTTCTGCCCCCACAGCTGACTGATATTTCCTGAGAAGCGGCTGAAGCAGCCGTCGACTGTGACAAAAAGATTACTTTGCATTGGATTTTTTTTTTCGTCTTTACTTTTTTCCAGAAAAGTATCCTGCAGTTGGAATTTTCTGGGACATGTTGTAGCTCCTGCAGTGCGAAGTTGAACAAGAAAAATTCGCCGCGATATCAGAGCACAAAATCAAGGAAACGGAAAAAAAGGATACATCTCAACATGTCCATGAATCAGATTCATATAAAAAGCAAAGAGATCGAAAAATTAATCCATCCATTGGCCACGCGATTCTGTCTCCTGTCCGACAGCGGCAGTGGGTAGCCCCACCACGGAGTACAGCGGGCGAACTGTCTCTTTCCTGCCACGACCCGAGTTCCGACCCGATGGCGATTTTCGGCGCTGCCTGCAGTGCCAGACACCAGGGAACAAGCTGAATGTCCGTTGATCAAAGGCTGCCATGCAGAGTACATGCAGGGTATCGTGGTTTCGTGGACGGTGGCACCGGTACAGTACCATCGTACACGTACGAGCCGAGAAAGTGTGCTATTGTGATTCCCTGAGCGTCCATATCGTCAGCCCCGGGTTACCGTTTTGCCACTACGTACGCTACATGCGCTACACCAGTACACTTACCCATCCGATCCTGGACTCCGCGAACGTTACTCCCCAGGGCTGATGCTTGTCCCCGATCGGTCGTTCCTGCGCGGGCAAATTGTGCAGTGGAATGCGATGTTGTTTTACCTGATACGCCTCCTCTTGGGATGGCAATATCTGGTCCCCTGTGAGGAACACACGCAGAACACACACGCCGGATCGGGGTACAAGCCAGTCAGCTCGACAAGCCACGAGCGCTCTTCAAGACGCAGAAAATGGACGAAAGAGAAAGTATATTATACGATTGTGCTATTGTCATACGATGTGCATGCATACAGCTTGATACTAGCGACAACCTTTAGCTCAGGGTATATACGTATACATCTAGATATCTGAACAAGTGTAATATATTGCAGCATGACCAGTTTAGTATGGTTCTGTATTGGATTGTAGCGAGCAGCGCGCGTACGGGTTCGCAAGTGTGAGAATGGTCATTCAATTAAGAGAAGGAAACGAGGGATGTGAAAAAGAAATTCGTCAAATAGTATAACGATGGGCACGATTCGAAGAAGAAAATGATTTTCCAGTAGTAAGTTTAGTTATGCGGACCAAGGCTCTTTTTTTTGGCCAGTGGCCTGAAGATATGCGAGCTGAATACCAGCAGAATGAGTTTACAAGTAACCAGCCAAAGAAAAAACGTTATCCGTATCTAAATTGAAGAAAAGAAAAGAAAGATCCAAAAACCCCAGTGACCGTAAACCAGACCAGGAACCATATCACATACGCCGAAACCTAGAGGCATAAAGTCCCCATTATGGAAGTTTGGTAGATGCTGGGTACAGATATCCGTCGATGAGCGACACGGGACGAATATGCCTCATATTCATCCGCGTCGCCGCTGATTGCCTCGGGGCCGCGCGATCGAACAGGCCGCCGTAGATCCCGCGCTATAGGTGGAGGTCTCCCGAGCTCATGTGTGCAGACGTATCCTCGCCGCTGTCGCCGAAGCCCATGGGCATGCTGACGTATTGATGAAGCACACCGTCCTGTCCGGGACGCCATGGCGATCGGTCCTTGGTGAATATCTCGATGCGCGGAGTCAAGAGCTCCCGGAGCGAGGGAGTCAAATCGTTGTGTGGCCAGCCGAATAAGTTGCGATTGACAGGCAAGGCACCCTCGAGAGACTCGGCTATAAGCGTGAATAGTAACGCGAAGGTTAGCACAGCCCATCCTAAATCACATCACATTTCCCATGAAGAAAATGTTCCGTTCGGAAACTTCCTGAGGCCCACTCGCGAGAGACATCTGCCTGCTCCCCGATGCAGGCTGTCGTCATTTCAACATTCCTGTGCCCACACCGATGGAGACACGGGATCGATTATTGGACGGAAATGTGGGCCTGAGAAATGCATCTAACGCGGGATATCATGGGGACAAGCTTACGAGTAGCGAATAACACGGTCCCACATCGTTTACAGAATGTTCGAGACTGACTTTGTCCCACGTTATCGCCAGTTTTGATGGTGTAATAATATGTGGAGGCTTCGACATTGCGCGCTTCCCGGTCGCGGGGCTCCACCATCAACAGGGCTCTCGATTCTGAAAAGGTAGAAGATGGAAAGGTTAGATTTCGGTATTCTATCCACATGCCAGCTCCCCGAAGCGGAAGAGCAAACTTGAAGGATGACATTGTGGCGTAGGGCAGTCCGTACTAACGGTGAGGAATGTGCAGAAGAAACTTGAAGATATCGCCTGACAATCCCTGCAATGGCACACAACCACTCCGGGTATGGGTTCCTTGATCGTGATTTTCCAGTCCTGGCAGAAGCAGTATCCGATCAAGGGACCGCTCCAAGGGGGCGGAACGGCCTCTGCTGACCCGGTTGGGCTGCTTGTCGTCGTGTCGTGCTGGGTGTGCGAGCTCTCGTCATGGTGTTCCGGGGAATTCGGTGAATTGCGGTCTCGCGCTCGAGTTCGGGACGAGGACGGCGATGCGACTGGATCGTTCAGGCCCGATGGTTGCGGATGGGTCGTCGCGTCCTCTGCCTCCTCCGAAGTCTTTTGTTTCTTGGCCCGCGGTTTCTTTTGCCGGTAGGGCATTGGAAGAGATAGTCGCGACTGTTCCAGCACGGCAAAGTGGATGATGGTGAATAAGACGGTCGTGGGCCCTTCGGCTTTATATCAGCGCCGAGGATGCTTGTACTGTACATATATAGCACGATGGATCGATAGCTAATAGACGACCGCCAAACTATATGTCGGGAGAGATGATAAACAAAGCTCAGCCGTCGCCCTTCGCTCAGGCTGGCCTAGGGAATTGTTTGGATCAAGGTTACTCCTCCGTGCGTTTCAACTTTTCCGCCACCCACTCGCCATTTTGGGCTTTTTTGGCCGGAACGTGGCAAAATGCTCGATCTCCATACCCCTGCTCTCCTCTCGAAAAGAGTGAATAGGTTCTCTCGATCTGGCAACACTCTGTGCGACCAATTCTAGGCGCCTTGGCCACCAATTAGCGCCACGTCTGCTGGCCGTTGGACATTCGCTGTGTCCAGTCGGCCCAGGAGGCGTTGGTTGGCTTTGCAGTCGGAATGTTGGGCTACGCAATTGGGGGTAATGCTGCGTATTTCTGATCCAGCGTGACCCCGTCACTTGCTGGAATTGTCTCCGAAATCCCATGTTGAGAGTTCCGGGGCGTTTCTCCCGGAGATTTGGTGTGTGGGTTCCAGGGCTCGAAGAGAGCATGGTTGCTTCGTACTTTGGGAGAGCCGGCCCACATTTGCATTTCTGCTGCGCCGGGTCGAAGCGAGTCCGAGCACCTCGATTGGGAGTGGAAGGCGTTGACAAACCGAGACTAAGGACCTACTAAGTAAAAGTGTCGACGGTTCTGGCGGTCAGTCTCTCATGTGATGCTCCATTAAGCGTTCTGCGCAAGGGCCTAATGCTTTACAAGCATGTTCCTTCGTTCCTTTCGCACGGACAAGGGATGGACTTATCTCGTCCCACCCGCACACACCTAGGAATCGATACTTTTCGGTCGATATTAACGCGAAGACGCAAAAATGTGGCTGCTGCGAGCTGCAGTTCGCCTTGTTCTTGAAAAAGAATTCCCCATCTGCCTAGGGTCAGATGCTGAACAAAAAACCGTTTGGGGCCGACTCGGCACTGCGTTTCCGTTGTCAGACATTTGCTGAGCTTTCCTGGGGCAGCTATTCGCTATTGATTCAGGGTTTATTTCGGGGGCCGGGATAATGTGTCAGAGCTAGAGACATCCAGAGAAAAGCAGGGCGGTCAGCCAAGTTGCACGGGACAGTATACCAAGAGATGAGATGTTCCTGGCGGGCGACCTCGGAAAACTGGTCGACTGGCCCATCTGATAGAGAGACTCTTGTGGTACCTACACGTTCGTCCCATGGACACCCTCTTGCAAGGCCTCCACCCCCTGGGTCGTTCTGCAGAACGGTTTGGAAAAGAAACCGGGTTTTCGAGAAAAAACGGCCAGCAGGTTTTAAGTACTTTGGTACTTCGTAATTCCTCGATGAGCCACAACAGATACCTCGAGATTAGCCATTCAAACTCCGAGTGTCTTCGAACGAATAGGGAACCTTAATCCAGATCTATCAGCACCAAGTAAGCGAGAGCGAGCCGCTGTTGCATTATGCAATGGGCTTCGGAAATAATTTGTGAGAGTGGACGTCGAGACTAGCTCGTTAGCGAGAGGTAGTAAGATGCAGAGTATAGAATGTCAGCTATATAGCTAGTACCCACCCATATCTATAGTAGATCATGCGCTCCCAAGCTCGTACCAGAGATCTAGTCTAGATTGGAACTTGCGGACGCCAAGCTAGTCTCGAAGATAACCATCCTATTCTTGGGCCTGTTTGTTTCTGGGTGGTTTCAGAGATTGGTTCGGGGAGCGCGGATGACGAGTCCTGGTTCGTGCCCGGCCGTCCTGATTACGGGCTGCCTGGCGACGGAGCGGGCGATGGAAGAGCCAGCGAATTATGCGGTAGCTAGCTAGCTAACGTTAGCCTCCATGGATCCAAGTTATATTGCTGATTCCAGGGGATATACTCGTCTTCCCGTTCTTACATGTACTTGGATCTATATTCTTCAGAGCGAGAGAGCGAGCGACTGACTGCCTTGCTTCTTTGAGCGAACCTTAACTTGGGAGCTAGTCGTCTTGTAGCGAGCAACTGTGGAGCAGAGTCAGGAACAAAGGTCCAGTGTGGAGCTTAATCCGCTGCTATAGTAGTTATAGAATAGCAGAGAACAGCGGAATTCCGAGGTGTTGGTGTTGAATGTCGCTGGCCGCGGCGCTGCGACGGCACGCACTGCGGTGAATATAAAAAGGGAGTTGAAGCTCCCCTCCGTCTCTTCTTTCTTCTTCTCTTCTTCACCAACCACGTTCTTCAAAGATCCCAATCCGCAAGCTACTCAAACGCTCCTCTACAAACGTTCTACACAAACACTCAATCTCTTACAAACCTTCATCGACTTAAAGTCTTTGACAATCATCAGTAAGTCCCTTGTCTTCTTCCTCCCCTCCCCCCTCGCGAGTATCCTGCTCCCTCCCTCCCCTCCTGTAGACGTCCCACCTCTCTTCCTCCTGCAGACATCGTGCCTTCCCCTTCCCCTGTAGACGTGCTGCTTACACGTCTGCATTAGTAGAAATGCATTCCACCGTCGTCAAGACCACCACCCACTCCGCCATGACGGTTCTCGAGCCGGTCAACCACACGGTAAGCATCCTACCCTCTACTATTCTCCATCCCATTTCATCCCATTGACTCTTATTTTCCCCCAGATTCCTGGCTACCCATGCCCAACATGTGCCGCCAAAGGCATTGAGACGATCGTCATTAACGGGAGATCGTGTCCCAAGTGTGGGACCGAGATTGATGTCAACAAGCCGAAAGATGCTTAAGGTTGACATCGTCATCTTTTTATGAGGAGGTGGACATGATGAGGTCGCGTTTTTTTCCTTATCCGCAAAAAAGTTTTTCATTACAAGTTTCCCTCACGGATTTTAATGTTTCTTTCTAATTGTCTCCTTTCACTTCTGGCGTTCTGAAGAGCTGGTTGTGCATGACTCGTCAACTTCTTTCATGTACTCACGACACCCAAAGCTTGTATCTTAACGTTTAGAACTAGAAGGGAGACATCGACTCATATTTCCTTCTACTCTTTGTTCTTCTGAACGCAGCACAACTTTAGCTAGCCATCGTCATTCCTCACTCTAGCTAGTTGATTGTCTGTCTTCTCAGAAAACAAATACAACCTCCTGGAATAAAGCTGTATTCTCCCTGACTTAGATAGTAGTGGTAGTTATCGCAAACCGTGCTAGCACTTTTTGTTCCCATGTGACCAATTGGATAGGAAGCAGCGTCGAAGTCGGTGAATAGCTCGTCAATCATTGCCCTAATTTGCACAGATAGCCTGTCCCCATTGGGCTACGGTCCGGCGTTTGCATCTAGTATTCTATCATCTTGCATAGCCCTGTTAAATACGCGTCAGAGGATGTGTCTTTCGTCGCGGCGTCCCGAAGGAAAACGAAGCTAAAGCCTAGCCATCGAAGCAGGAAAGTTCCGCTCGTTCGCTGCATGTTGCTGCTGTGTAGAAAATTCCAACAGGGACAATCAGTCCTTAAATCCATGCAAGCGAACCGCCCGACAGGACAAGCTTTGAAGGTTTTCGCTCTAGCTCGCTCGCTAGGTTGGCGTGGGCCAGCGATCTTCCAGAGGGCGTAGGGCAACGCTGGTCACCGAAACGTAATGTTGCAAATTTTGCAGTCCGTCACGATCATTGTTGGATAATCTCGAGCTTGCAAGCTTCGCCGGACCACGCGCCCTTGGCCCGGTCCCACTTTTGTCCAGAATCTAGACCATGGCCTGCAGCTGTGTTGCTCGGTTACTCGTCTGGGCGCCCTCTGCCCATTTGTGATATCACATTTCAGGAGTTTCGTGCTCAGACATTCCGTGTCGTGGAGCCAAGTCTGGCCTTGCAAACCGGCTTCCGCCAAGCTATAGTTGACCTCAGATATGCATGCCCCCGCGGGAGGGAAGTTGACAATGGATTGCGCCAAAAGAAACCAATTCTTCACGTCCGTGGTGATAATTCGTAACGACTTGTGCACTGCCTTCATTTCCCAGATCTGGGCTTCGCTTCCGTGAGTTGGCCAGAACGTTCGCCTTGAAACGGTTGAGATGGGTAAAACCTCAACGGGTTTGCCCAGAGATTTCTTCCGACCAATTGGATCTCGGCTACGGCTTGGTGAAGCCGGTATGGGATCGAAGTATCGTGGAGAATCGGGTTGAGACAATGGCAATTGCATTCGATAGCAGGTTCGTCTATGTGGCTGTCCATTGCGCGGATTGTGGTGGCTCGCTTTCCTATGGGATCTATCTATACGGTCAGTAAATGCCTCTCAAATTGGTGGGAGACTTCATCGATAGCATCATGCTTACTGTTGAGAGTGTTCTGACTCCATGATGAGCTACTTTGCATTTCTGGATCTTGATGGTGGAAAACCTAGGTGACTGAGGGTCTGTGAGTTGATATCATCGTGGGGTAAAATCTATAGAGAGCAGGCCCCCATAGACGCGGCCTATTGTGACGTTGCTTCCATGCGATGTCACGATCCTGCACGCCCCATCACCACCGTCCACAACCGTTCACGCTTCATCGCCGCAGCGATAGAGACCACAGCAATGGAGACCACGACGAACAGATCAAGACCTCGGTCTGCCAGCTCATCCTCTTCTTCTTCATCCTTCTCCATCATCTCTCATCCTCCATCCTGCTGTAGTAGCATTCACTGCTCCCTCAGTGCCTCCGAGTCTGACGATCGATCAGACCTCTCTCTCCATCATCAAAGAAAGACCAAAGCCCCAGTGCAGTCCAGACCCATTGTGGTCAAGTTGGCCATGCCGGTCTCTTCCTCTCTGAAATCCGGGCGGAAGCTCGTCAAATACGTTCCAGTTATGCCGTAAGTACCTCCTGGAGTCATCAGAAAGAACAGCAGCTGACAGTACAATGCAGTGACAACAGATCTCTCTCTTCTCACGATGCCCCAATGTCCATCGTGCAATTGCCAGCCAACGTTCCACCACCAATCGCAGTGGCGGGCACAGGCTACGCGGTGGGCATTGCGGGTCCCAACGGCTTCCCAGCCTGGGCAAACCCAGAAGGAGTCAACGAAGGCCATGGCCGCCACCGTTGTCACCATCACCGCCATCATCGCCATGCCAGGACTTCAGCACACTCTGGTCCCGAGTACCTCATTCCGATGGGTACCGCTGCCCCAGACCCCAACGGTCCCGGTGTGATCTTCCTGCGGCCAGCAGAGCCACGAATGGTCCCATACGTGCCAGTTCAAGAAGCATACGCCAATGACAGCGACGAGCTGGACACCATTCGTGCGGATAACCGCCACTATCGAAACCAGCCGCTGCAGATCGGTTCTGGCGACTTTGACGAGTTCGAGGCAGCCGAGCATGACCGAGATTTCGCCCGCGTGCGTTATCAAGCCGAGGCGAATGAGCGGTTCAGAATCGAGGAACTGGAACGCCAGCAAGCCCTTGGCGGTAATCGTATGCAAGCTGAAGACGAAGAAGCTAAACGACATCGTGAATGGAAGACCTGGGCTCTAGCCATGGGCATCAACCCGGATCGCGAAGACGGCGGGAAACCTGTCCAGACTCATCCTGAGGCTTATCAAGAGGGCGAGCGCGTCATCAATATCAATATCCGCCAGCCGTGCAAGATTTGCAAGGAGCCGGTTATCATGGAGACGCAGACTGTTCACCATCGGTTTCCGGAAAATGATACCAGCAAGGGTGTCGGAATCAACGTTGATGGCCCTGGAAAACTGGCTGAAGACGACGTTATCTGCCGTCGGTGCGACGACGAGTTGAACGAGAAAAAGGAGAAAAAGGAGCTCCTCCGCAAGGTTGTTCGAGAGGTCATTGACGAGAAGAGTATGTTGATTCCCTACCATATCAAACCCCAGCATCAATGCAAGAGCATCGTCGTACTGATCCGAAATATTTATAGGCAAAGCAAAAAAGGAGAAGAAGGATAAAGGCGGAACAGTCGTCCTTCACTCGTCATCCAGTGGCGAGTTTGCGGCCGCAGAAGGCGACGAGAACAACCAGGCATACGATCGTGAGCCGACTAACAAAACTCAAAAACTCAGCTTACGCCACCGTGGAGGAAACAAAGAGCAGGCATTCGGGGAAACGGTAAGCATTCCGAGACCGACAAACTAGTCGATGATGCCACAACAGTCAAGCGAAAATTGTCAATGCGTAGACTGTCGACGCGATCGCGGCAGCTTCCGTGAAGAGTAGCATCAAGCTAACAGCACTGCTATCGCAGAGCCCTCACTCGGTTACACATGCTCATCCGCGCGGCCACCACCACGACGCCCACCATCACGAACGTCATGCGAAAACCAAGTACGATGACTCCAGCAGCTCGGAATCTGAAGCTGAAGTTCGTGTCACGCCGCCACGGCACGAACGTAACCCTAAACCGCACAAGCGCGAGATCCGCACCCCCCTGGGCGGTGTTAACGAGTCTCGTTACATCAATGTAGTCGAAGCTGCATCGGCCGACGTCTCCGAGTCTGAGCAGGACGAAAACGAAGCTCCCATCCTCCAGCGATCCAGCCGTTCCAACAAGACTGCTCGCAAGCATGGCAGCACTCATCAATCGCCCCTCGCGGCATCGATCAAAGAGAATCCTGAGGGATTCGTCAAGGCGGTCTTGCGTCACCTCGACGGCGAGGCATACAATAGCCCTAAGCCATCCGGCAAGACCAAAAAGGGCAAACGACACGCCGATAAAGCAGTCACATCCAGCAGCTCGGATTCCAGCTCCAGCGGCTCTGAAGACTCTGAGTTAGACGTCAACGTCAATCTCTCCGTCAAAAAGCCACGCAAAGGCGGCAAGCACTCACCCGGCGTCCACCACCACCGCGGTAAAACCAAGTCTACCACTCCACATGCAGGTCGTACCCACCACCGCAGGAGCAGCTCTGCCGGCGACGATACCTTCGACTGCACCGAATTGGCCAAGGCATTGCAAAAGTCGGCCGGCCGTCACTCGAGTCCGCATATCGGCAAGGAGGGCAAGCAAGGCGGTTCCGTCGCGGGTGACAAACAAAAACCAGGCTTCCTCCGCGGGTGGTCCATCTTCCAGAAGGCCAACTTCTAGCTGATATTATTGCGAACGTCTTTACTTGCTGATTTTCTTCGATAGTGCTGTGCCTCTTGAGTGCTGCGGCAACTCAATTACATGTGCGGTTTTCGCTTATAAGTGCATCGCTAGGCGTTTACGGCGGGATGATTTGTGTAACATTGTCTGCACGCATCATGTCTATGACGTATTCTCCTTCTTTCCATTCCCTTTCATTTCCCTTGCCCCTTCACCTCTTTCCCTTACTCCTTTGCCCTGTCTCCCATATTTGTCGCTTTTATCGTCTGCTGGACCGTCCTTTCTTAACATGTGAGGGTCGGTTTTGTTTACGATTTTTGCATAGGCTTATGCTTGTGTAACGCGACGAATTATGTGCGCCTTTCCTTTGTTATAACGCGAATACGGTCTAGGACATACAATATGAATATCATTGATAATATTGGTTCGTGCATTGTAATCTGATCTATCAAACTCACTGCATTATCATTGTATTCGATCCCAAGTACATACATACGTATAGGCGTATCGTACGGCTTGCTTGAATTCGGCCGTGCACGGTGATACCATTGCAGCAACGTAACGGGCACGCACAGATATGACCAGACAGTCCCTATCATCCTACGTGGGACAATATCGCCGCAGCCACATCGCAATATTGACTATGTTAGTCTATCTGCACGGACCTATCGTATACGCCCGAGGATCTACTGCCTATCGAACTAGAAGCATAACTCCGGGCCCAGCGTGCACGTACGCTTGTCAATACCATATATCATCCGTTAATCAGGCCACTCGTCAGCTTGTATACCAATAAGTCAGCAAGGCTAGCTAGCTGCTAGCGAACTTGGCGGGCTGCCCCGAGACTCCTTACTTAAGTAATAGCGAACGATAAGCTGATAAGCCTATTGATAGGCAGATAAATCTGGTGCAGACGTAATCTGGTACAGTAAGCTGCCAGGCCTCGAGGACCCTGAATTTTGTGGGTCAGGAAATATAATTATAAAGCGGGGTGCACTGACGGGTGCACGGTGGGGTGAGACTGCCAGAATATATTAATAGTGTGTACTTTAGTATTTGTGTCAGAAGGGACAGGGGTATCGGGTCTGACAGGAGACGGTATAATAAGCGTATTATATTGCATACCAAAAGAATGCGAACAAGGTCTGTTGTATGGCGATACTTTGCCCAATTCACCCTGTCGCGTAAATATTCCTGTGATCTTTATATATATGTGGGATCTGTCATGAACGGATGGATCCCCTGCATGAAGTCCCTCAACACTGCTTAGAAAAACAAAACACCGTACGAATTCGGACCCACCTTCGCGTTCTTCTGGATGGATGACTACCTGGACGTCCAAGCGGAGCCGCACGTTGATTATTTGATCAGGCACCCAGGCACCCAGGATAAGTAAGCAGCACAGTCGATCCCCGTATTCACATGCTGCTACTAGCAGCCAGATACGATGTATACGATAGCACGGTCGTCGAACCGCCAATTATTATTATTGATTATCACTAGAGAAAGGGGGGATATGTATCAGGGCAGAATATGCATGGATAACATACATGTGCATGCATGGTCCGACATCATTAATGTACTGTACATACGTGTATGTATACATTAATGTCATCGCGATCGACAAACCAAGAAAGCGAAAGCTGCAAGGGCCGTTACCCACAGGTGCATGCATGCATCCGGCATCGCCCGCCGAAACTAGCGTATGAATAAAGACGGACGTGTTCTCTACAAAAGCGGATGTATGTATGCACATACGCACATCCCCATACCAAGATCACTAGTTGTATGATCAACCGATCAATCCTCCATATCATAATCTTCATCGACGTCCGGCCTGATCTTTCGCGGAGTGCGATCGCGATCTTCGAACTCCTGAGTGGTGCCCATGCTACCGACTCCGGTATTTCCACCCACAAGCTTGTAATTACCCGTATCCTGACCGTCATCGCTGCCGCTGTCGCTACAGGGCTCACAGTCGCTGACGTAGCCGAGGGTTTCGTCGGTGTATAGACTGTTTTTACCGAGGGCGCCGGGAATCAGGTTTTCGATGTCGCCGAACATGGTGGAGAGGTAGACCATTATCTCGGCGTTGGATAGCGGTCGTGATGCGGTGTCAGCAGGTGTGCATGCGCCGCTTGGGAGATTCTTATCCTCGCTGGTGGTGAGCTTCATGCGGTCCATGTCGACGTCGAGGGGGGTTGACGGGTCGGGATTGTTTTCGAGCGAGTGCAGCGTCGGACGGCGGGTTTGGCGTGGGATTGCGAGGAGCTGATCATCGGCCTCGTCGTCGGAGTTGAAGTAGTCGAGGATCTGGCGGAAGAGATGGGCGGGGGCTGGAGCGTCGGGGGACTCTGCGGCGCGGGCGAGCATGAGGCGAATTGTGGAGAAGGGAGTGGTTTGGTCAAAGACGGCTTCGGCGCGGGACTCGCGGAGGCGGGCGCGGTGGGTGCTGCCGATGGAGGACAGTGAAGGCTTTTTGGAGAGCGGGCTGGTGATACTTTCATTGTCGTTGGTGGCTGCGGAGACGTTGGTGGCTGCGGAGACGTTGGCGCCGTTGAGGCTTTCGGAGAGGGAGGTCTTTTTGCGGAGACGAAGAGAGTTCGTCGGGGAGGACTATATCGATATATTGTTAGCTGGATATTCAGTATATAGATATGTATATATTGAGTGTATATGGATACTAGGATGTAGTGGATTGATCATACCGGATTGGAGGCCATGGTGCATGCAGATTTGAATGATATCGATGTCTTGCAGTCGGGTGAAGAAGAAATGATCGATGCTTAAGTGATGCCAGCTGGAAAGAGAATTCAAGTGGATGTCAATGAATTTGAAGGCCATCTGGAACGGCAGACGGGCTTGCATGGTAGACGTCGACAGTGGCAACGTTAATGACATTTTTATCATAATTATGATGATAATATTGACGGAAATGTCTTTGAAGTGCAGGTCCCGGACATCACGATCCCCTCAACACGGTATATTGTTGCATTTTGCTTGTAGACGGCATTAGGGTTCTGCGCTGATATGAGGCCATTTACTAATGCGGACGTCGGTGAGCGAGCGTTGGAGAGTTTTCAATATACCGTATCGATACTTTGCTATCAGTCGTATAAGCGGCGGCATCTATCATATCAATTGACCAATGCTGTGGAGGCTGCGACGAAACTCGATCGATCGATTCCGGCCATGTGGTTCCACAGGCGTGCCGTATGCGTACCACTACTGCTGTAAGCTGTCCTCTATAATCTGTTGAGTATGTGCACACATGTACATGCACGGTGCGACATTATACCACGAAACCCCATGCATATCATCAGTTGATCCTATAGCTAGCTGGCCGTGCTGACTTGCAGGAATCGATAGCTCCATTTTCACACATGGCTGCCATGCAGCCCCACCCACCAGTCGGTTCAGATCAGTCACGCCAGACGACCTAGACGCCTATATCACCCGGAACACCGACCGTCTAGACCTCCTCACCGCCAGCATCGACTCACTGACGACAAGCATAGAGACTCATCCAGTCGGCACCCACGGCTTCGGAAACACCCCTCCAACCCTCTTCGGCCTCCTCGGATCCACCCGTGCTCGCCTGAAAACACTCATCCCGCAGTTCCCGGTGGATCAATCTGGAGTTGAAGGCGGCGGCAACGCGTTACTTCACCTTCTGGCGGCAGTTGACGACCTGCGAGGTCTACATGCTGACATCCTCGACGACTTTTACACCATCCGGTATGAATGGAGCGTGGATATCCTGCGCACCAACGTCTGGAAGACGCTGGACGGCCTCACGCTCGCGTTACTCGGCAAATTCATCGCGTTGGGTGAAACTGGACACGCACGTCGGTTGGCAGCGGTGAAATGGCTGTTTCTCTATAGAACGGCGGAGAGCATCCCCGGCCCGACGTATGCTGTTATTGATACCGCGGCGAAGACGAAACTTGCGGATGGAGTTGGGGATCTTGCGGTGGCCATCGCGGAGGCCAGCGTGGAGTTTGCGGATGCGGTTGATCAGACTGTTGGGTATCTGAATGTAGATCTGGATGAGGGTGTGGATTTGGACGGGAAACTGGCGGGTGCGATTGGTACTTTAACGAGTGATCTTGAGGCTATCGACGGGTATTTGGAGGTCTATGTCACGCAGTTGGGGGAGCTGGCACAGGTGATCGCAGCGCAGGAGCCGTGGGATGAGGACGCCGACGAGTCAAACGAGTGGATTCCGGTAGTTGATGATGATGATAATGATAATCTGTGATCATGTTTATACAGATGTGTTCGGTCTTAGTGATTGTATACATATTCGAATGGTATACTATGTATCTTTCGTGGTACAGTGGATGGAATTTTAGTCTCGGGATTGTCTCGTTTACCAGACAGCCGATCCTCTGGGTCGCCGGTAAAGTACGGCTGTCTGGTACACGAGACAATCTCGGGACATGGAATTTATATGGAATAGTTGGAGGATTAAAGATTGGCGTTGCTGTTGCATTTCGTTGAAACACCAAGCGGCGCCGTCGACACGCCAAACAGGCTATGCACACCAATCTCAGCACCAAGCATTGGCGCTGATTGGCGTGCGGGGTTTCAGCTACCGTCCCCTCGCAGGATTCGCCTGACAGATACAAGTAGATACCTAGGTCAGTACATGTACGAAGTATACATGTATACAGGCCAATAGGCAGAGTAAGCAGAGTAAGAATATCTCACGGAGTTAACTTAGCGACACTCCGTTTCGCGTCGCCTCGCCAAACCTGGCAAGCGAAGCTTCGTCATCCGCCGAATTAAGTGCAAAGCTGCAGTATATGCACGGGGCTGGACTTATTATATGAAGACTGACTCGGTGTCTTTTCGATGATCTGTGCTCTATAAATCTATCAATCTAAGGTCGTGATTGATATCGTCGTGATTTATTCTCAACCTCAGGCGTTATAGTCAACGCTATAGATATTCTCAACGTCACCGCTTTGAGTTCCCCTGTTCATTTGGTGCCCCGCCATCGGCCAACTGCATCAGACCAGATCATCTCAGGTACGTCCATCTACTCCTTATATTGTACCCTCATCACTTTCTCTTCCTTCCAATCCATCTGTGCAAATTGCTATCCAATCCGGTTATACTAATCTGACATCTCCAGAACTACCCCGCAGCATCGTATCATATCGCACGATGGCCACGGTCGACCCCACCGCGCAGGTCGGCGGCGGCATCGCCTCCAACAAGCAGGCGCACACGCCCCTCGAAATCTCCTCCGAAGCCCTCCTCAACGAGCTCAAGACCATCTACAGCGCCTCCTCCGCCAAAGACCTCCCCTTCAACAAGTTCGTCGAATCCTTCTCCGGCCCGGACAGCAACGCCATACTGCCCCCGCCCTCCACCGACCTCAACCACCCCCTCACCTCCTACTTCATCTCCTCCAGCCATAACACCTACCTCACCGACCACCAGCTCTACGGCAGCTCCACCGCCGACGGCTACATCAACGTCTTGACTCGTGCCTGCCGTTGCGTCGAAATCGACGTTTGGGACGGCGACGACGGCTGGCCAAAGGTCGACCATGGCTGGACTCTCACCAAGGACATCAAATTCAAGGACGCCTGCGAGGCAATCGCCCAGTATGCCTTCGTAGCCTCCGATCTGCCCATCATCGTCAGCCTCGAGTGCCATGCCGGCATGGAACAGCAGGAAAAGATGGTCAGCATCATGAAGACCGCCTGGAAGGACCTCCTCCTTCTTGGTGAATTGCCGGACTGGAACGTCGCGGAGAAGGGGCTACCCCCTCCAGCCCTCCTCAAGAACAAGATCCTAGTCAAGGTGAGCCTCATTGAACCTCCATACACCCCCCCTCACCCACACTCACACACCCATCTCCATCCGTATATCCATATATTCCTGCATGCGGGGTGGTAGTAGTACCAGTAACACCTAATACATATAAACCCACGCTTTGGGCCCACCGTACTCAAAGACAATCTTCAAACAGGTCAAGTACCTCCCTCCGGACGCCCAACCCGGCGGCCCCGCTTCCCAAATGCAATCCCTCAACGAGCAGACCAAATCCCTCACTCTAACCCCCACCCCTTCCGCCGGCGCCGACGACGACGATGACGAATGCTCCGACGACCCGGATCAAAAAAAGAAAGCACCGAAAGTAAAAATCAGCGCCGCCCTCTCCGCCCTCGGCGTCTACGCCTCCGCCATGAAGTTCGCCGAATCCTTCACCGACGCCATCTCCAAACGCCCCAACCACGTCTTCAGCTTCAGCGAGAAAAAATTCAACAGCCTGCACGAAGCCCACGCCGACGCCCTCTTCCAACACAACCGCCACTTCCTCACCCGCGTCTACCCGCACGGCCTGCGCGTCTCCTCCTCAAACCTCAACCCGCACGACTTCTGGCGCCGCGGCGCCCAGCTCGTCGCGCTGAACTGGCAAAAAGTCGACCGCGGCATGATGTTCAACGAGGCCATGTTCTCGGGCACCGGCGGATACGTGCTAAAACCCGCCTCTCACCTGCCCAACTTACAATCCAGCGTGACGCTCAAAGACCTCGAAAAGACAATCGACTTACAGATCACCGTTCTCGCCGCGCAGAACCTCCCGCTGCCGGAGGGCGATGATAAGCCGTCGGGGTTCCGTCCGTACGTCAAGTGCATCGTGCATGTGTCGCAGATGGTCAAGTATAAGGATAAGACGAAGCCCGGAAAGGGCATTCACTACGGCTGGGGCGCGGCGAAGGGCGCCATGAGCTTCCCCCGTATGCGTGGTGTAGTCGAGGAGCTGGCGTTCGTGAGGTTTAAAGTGTACGACGACGAGCTGGGGAAGGATAGTAAGGCTGCGTGGGCGTGTGTTCGCCTCGACAGATTGAAGATGGGCCATGGCTTCCTCAAGTTGTTTGATATGAAGGGGAATAAGTCGGACGGCGTGCTGCTGATCAAGGTCGACAAGGCGGTGCATTAAAAGTACTATAGTTACGGTATCTTCGTAGGTATACATGCAAGATTACCGTTGTTAGCGTGAGATATAAGATGTTTTGGTCATTTCCAGCGGAATTTGATTACCTGTATCGTGTTACGTACATATACGCATTCAAGATGCATACATCACATCCATACATATAAAAATTATAAATATATATACACCAGATCTATATGAGAACATGCGTCCTCGATAGTGATGTTGATTTCAACGACGAAATCCCAACTCGCGCGTGTTGAGATCTGAGGTACGAGTAGACGATCAATCGTAGAGCTTACAGTTGTACATGTACATGGATGTTGGGCTAGCTTTACGAAGCACATACAGCCATGCTATAGATGTGTATAAATCGTGGCATGTAGCGGGTACCTAGGTAAGTAGTTGCCATCGAGCTATCCTGCGATACGACACGTCCACGTTGGGTAGGCCAGGTGCGTGCAGCGTGCACTGGCATCTTGATGTTACGCAGCCTGAGCAGGGTACTTCCTGGTACGGGTCTGTCGGTGGTTACACAGTGACTCATGATAGCAGATCTACCTAGTAGAGATAAAAATGGCTCTTCATTAGGCATCCAGTTGATTCAAACGTCGGTATATCCTGTCGTTTGCCATCATGAGATCAGGGTGTGGAATATGACGAGGGTGGATTTGCCTTCGTCTCGTAAAGTCTTTGGCTACATATCTAGATATATTTGCAATTTCGATCAACTATGGCATATAATCGGTGTGGTCTCTATTGGGGGGCAAATACAACATGATGCTTGAGCATCTGGATCGATCTGCGCATGCATGACACAGAATGATATGTACATGTGTACAGTTCATTGAAGGCTTTAAGGTGACAAAGACAACCTCGTTGCCCTTTGATCCTCCAAATACGCACGTACATACAAATGTGACTAGCCTGTACAGTGTGCGTCTACAGTTATGGCGCGCACGTGCTAGCGTGAGCTGAATACTAGACTTTGACGAGTTATGGTTTCGTAACTGTGAGCCAGATAGCGCGAACTCGAATTTTATTCGCCGGACAGTAAGTACTTGTCGAATCGATTGGATCTTTACTTTATTTGGCCAATATGATAGAGTCCGCGTTATTCCACCTTTGCCCGCGGCCGCAAGAAATTTCGAAATGCTATCGTATCTGAGGATTTTGGTACGGCGACTTGATAAGCGTCTACGTTCGCTAATACTATGATCATATGCCCCCGACTGCATGAACCCCATGTTCGGGGAGGATCGGCCCTACCAGGCAGCTCTCCTGCAGCAGTTCGGGCCCGGCTATACACGGTGCCACCATGTCTACTCATCTATTTACAACATAAGCAGTCACTATATATATTATCCGCCCGATCCGAGCTATGGAGAATTTCAATTCGAGGCGGACAACCGCAGCCTAGCTAGCTAACTAGTGCCGTTATAAAATAAGTACTTAGAATTCACATGGTACGAGGATATCGTTTCCGGACGTCGACTACTGGTCGACTTGATAGTAAACTTGCAGATGATTGGTCCCGTCGACTTGGGATAACATAGTGCGTGCTCTACCAGCGATATCATACCGATTTGCGTCGCCGACGCGGACGGAGTACGGTTGGGATGAAAGCTATTAATTAACCTCCGCGAAGCTAGTAGCTAGCTACGCTAGCGATAGCTTAATATTTAGTGCGATGTTGGTAAGTCTCAGATTGATTGATTGATTGACTGATTGATAGGTAAGTAAGCAAGTATGCGTGGGTTATACGTTAGGCACCCTCGGGATTTTATCTGATGCGACTTAATGGGACAATGCTGCGCTGAGGATGCGGAAGTCCATTCATTGAGCCGAACAAGCAAGTAATCGATAAGGTCAATGAGAATGCATCCGAGTTGGCAGGCCCATTCGGGCGAATGAGTTCAAGGCAAGGATCCAGGCCCGTCGGTATAGCAGCCGCCGAAGCTATAGCTCGGGCGAATGCAAAGCTTGGCCCCGGACTGCTGCCCCGTGCACAGCCAGCTTCACTCGATGAATGTTAGAAACAGGAAAGGTGAATACCACGAGCTCGCGATGGAAACCAACTTACATAACACTCAACATTCGAATTAATTCCAACCGTCCTATGATCGTCCCGGCATATACCGGCGTTACGCAAGTGACATGATATCAACGGTCTACCCCACACTAGCTTCAGAAAACTAACTGAACGTGGAAAATAATCAGGAATGTCTGTCCGGACAACTCTGGCGGAATTCGAATGCAGTGGCTGGATATCTTTAGAAACACGACCGGCCAGCAGAGTGCGAGTTCCAAAGCTTCCTCTGCATGCATATATGATGCAGGTGGTACGATTCCGGACGCTCTTAGCTAGACTGTTATATAATAACGTACGTCTACGTCTACCTGTCAGAATCGGACCTCCACCGTACGCAGACGTCTACGTACCCTCGGCATTTCGCTCTAGCTTGATCTATAAATTCACCAATCAACGAGAACGGGAGGACTGATTTCTCGAGCATGTGTGAATGCAAGTCTGATGTGCCTTGGAGTCGACGTACGTACGCGACCCACATCGATGCATCGAGGCGGTGGTAGCTTGGGACAGTGGGGATGCGAGATTCGATGCTGCCTTGCCAGTCACCCTGCAGTGCTCTACAGCACTGCATCGCCAGTCATTCTTAGAATATCGTGCTGCAGCAGAGCCGCGATCCACTCAAGTGTGAGGGGAGTTTCGAAATAAGAGGGCGAGGATGATAAAGAAAAGAAGACGCGGGGGCAAATTCCGCGACCTCGGTTGGACTTTCTTGCCGCACCGCTAGTTAGACTTTCTTTCCCTGGTCCGGAGGCCCAGCATAGCCTCCACCATTTCCCGTGCAATTCACCCGTCTGTCGCCCCAGCTAGGCATTTTAAGCCTCAGAATCCCAGTGATCTAATTGGCCCGTCGCCGCTTTGAGATATCGCAGGTGAGAGAAGCAGCAGAACTAGTAGACGCCGAGCTGCCTCGCTCGCTACAGCATCCGAAAAGATCCCAACCATGCATGCTTCTTACCCGTCTCGGACGTAAACTGCACACGTCGTCGATGATACGATGTTACGTTTTTCTGATCCTTCGTTTTGCTTCTTGCTCTAGGTAGAAGCGGGTCGACTGCGAAATCAAGGAAGTGGAATCGACAGGGTCAAGGTAGTAGACCCTCGACATACGTAATCACCACCGCTGCCAGGCACTCTGAACTAGCTAGCCAGGCATCTACCAGCCGCTATGCTTAACGTTTTACTGAGGGTCTACTACCTGAACCTATTGGAGCTCCGATTCGAGAAGCTCTGCCCGTAACAATAAGCTAAGCTGGTGCAGGCTGCGTTTTTTCGCGTTTTCCTTGCATTCGGACCCACCATGCAGCGCTGCAAAAGGAGTCCCGGCCGTCTACTCGGTCTCTAGCTTATTCATCATGCAGCTGTCCATGTCGCGGAGTTTCGCAATGCGCCAAGTAGACCCGTCGAATTTTAACTCACCTGTAGCTAACTTGATTGTCTATAGTCTTCCAAATTCACAACCCGCTAGCGACTGTAATGACGTTGTATATCATCTGAAGGGACAATCATTCCAACTAGCGTTTTTACTCTGCTCCAGATTTTTGGCGCCCGCTCGCAGCGGCGATTTCTAATTTAGCTGTTGTCCGTTTCGTAATCGCATCCTGTTTGGGATGAATATCTCCTCGCACAGGCATCAAATGTAACACGATCAATGCAGTCAATCAATCGATCCTCCGCGCTCGCTATTTTCCATTCCACCCCACGCGCACGTCCATCTATTCATTCTTGCGCAGACAAGCTAGACAGATAGTGCGATGCGCGTGGCAACCAAGTCTCTTCGATTCAGCCATTCAAATCTACCGCACCAGTCCATACCGGGACATATCCCGCGAGAGGCAGTGTACAAAAACGCAGGATCCGAATCAAATCGATCCGTGAATTAATAAAAAAGAACTCTCCCGTCCGTGGTGTCATGGCTAGCTCCACCCCGCCCGAAGCGCGATTCCGACAGCCAGAAAGCAGCCAGTGCGCCTGCAGCAAGCTAGTTGGCGAGCGGGGTCCCTTGCACTGTGACCGCGGCCGTATACTTGTGACTTTGCATTCGAATGACTATTCGTGAACTCATCTGCAGCCAATTTGAACGCCAGGGATGTCTGCCATCCACAAAGTTCATTCTCCCAGAATGTATTCACTCGTTTAATCTGTTCATTCACTCGGTCGAGAACTCTTCATGTTCGCTCGCTTGGACACATTCGTGCATTGAACTTTCAGCCCCGCTTAACGAGACCCTCCAAGTACCCCGTGCTGGATTGTTCTGTTCAACCCGCCTGCATGCAAGCACTGTGCATTCCTGAAGATCGCTGCCATGATCGATTGATTGTGCATTTGACTCAGGCGCCGAGACACATGTCTCCCCAGTGGCTTGCTGCAGCTTAGCGAGGACAAGACTGGCCTGAATGAATGAATGGGAATGGACGAATGAACACATGCCCACCTGCTGACCTAGCTCCGTCGCGGGCAAATAAAAATTCAAATAGCGTTCGAGATAAAAATCACGACACGGACACCGCTATATGACATGATCAATAACAGATGTATGTACAGATGGTGAGCTCGCGGCGTCGTGCGGCGTCATCGTGAAAGTTGGTGCCGTCAGGGATTTTGTTCAGCTTTGAACGCCATCGTGGCAAAAACACAGAGCTGAATCGAATCCAAGCAACGGGGGACGCACCTGGATGGGTGAATGGATGGCTGGATGGATTCATATGGATGCTGAGAGAACCTCCTCGGAGGTACCACCTGGGATGCGAAGCGTGGACTGGAGCTAGCAAAAACTCGGACACTTGCATTAGTTACAGCGAACCAGCGCAGAGCGGACGGAAGCCGGTCAAGAGCCTCATTCTGCGGTTCAGGCGGGCAGTGCATGAAACGACAAGCAAACAGGCGAACGAACAGGCGGATGCATACAGAAGTGGACGTCTGGGGATACAGGTCGCCCTCAAATGCAAGTTTTCTTGTTAGAAGGATGAGATATTTTTTTATTGATTTTTCTTCTGGTATGATAAGTACAAATTGTTCTTTTATTCTCATTATTCAATACGTACGGTAGTAGTATGCTGCAGTGAGGAGGCTGGCTCTGTGCAATCATTTTTGTGCCCATAACAAAGGAAACAGGAAATAAGACCAGCGCTCGTCCAAAGTCCCCATAAATTTCCCATTCCCAGTCCCCATATATCCTGTATCCCAATATAAGATAATGCCCAACGAAAGATACCGCGAAAGAAAAGAGACCCATTTATCAAATCTGATACAAATAAATGAGCAGAAAACAGGCAATAAGTTCATGCGTCTCCGTGCCTGCTAAATAGTGAAAATGCATGCATGTCGTAAGGCAACCCAACAACCCAAAACACAACCGAAAGAAAATTCGTAGCAAAACCCATGTATACACAAAAATGATAATTAATATACGAGATCAGAAAGCAACTGGCGCCGTAAACCGTAAAGAATCGAAGGGATTATTTTGGTAAAAGGGAATAAAAAGAAATGAGAAGAGAGGGAGGGAGCGAGGGCGTGAAGGGATGAACCGTTCACCAGCCCCACAAAAGTTATAGGCAGAAAGAGCAGCGGTTAGGCATCCATCTGCTCCTGCTTGATCTGCCGTGCGCTCGACGAGTCCGTCGAATCACTCATCGAGAAGTCTCGGCCGTTTCTCTCGCCGGCAAAGCCACTGTCTTCGCCCATCGTATCTTCTTCACCGTTCTGACGAAGCAGTCCGTGTTCCTTCATCCAGGCCATCAGATCCACGTCGTCCTTGTACCCGCGCTGCAACAGCTCCTCGTTGCTGTTCTGGAAATGCAGACCGACGTGGTCGATCAGGTCAACCCAGGTCTGGTCGCCCCGCTCGAACACCTCGTTGCAGAAGCCGCAGGTCATACGTTGCGGTGGCGGACGGCGTCTCTCACAGCGTGCCTTCGTCTCGCGCATCTCATCTTTCCAGGCGATGACTTCGGGGTCCATGGGAGGCTTGCGAGTGTCGACCGTACAGTGCATCCGTTCCTGGTGTTTCATGAAGAGGTCGCCGCGGTTGAAGTGGATGCCCTTGGACTTGTTCTTCTGGGTGCAGTCTGGGTGATCGCAGACGTACTGGTAGAGGACAAGATGCTGAGTCGCGATGTGGCGTTTCCACTCGTTACGGGCGCCGAACCGCTGTTGACAAGTCGCGAAGCCGCAGATGCAGACGTAGGGCTTCGTGTGCTGGGTTTCCACGTGTTTCCTTGATAGGTGATGTGATGTTAGTTGGCTCCGTGTTATGTTGTTGTGGAAAGGAAGGGCTTACTTGAGGTCGGAGCGGTTCTTGAACTTCATATCTTTGCAGTCATCTCTGTCGCAGAGGTAGAAGGGGATCTTCCGGCGGTATGTCTTTGGTCGGGCGCTTGGTCGGGCGGGCGACTCATCGCTGCTGGAAGAGCCTCTGCGTCGGTTGATCTTCTTGCGGGATATTGGCGAGATGGGCGACTTTGGCGACTTGGAGCTCTTGGAAGACTTGGAGCTTGAGCTCTTGGTAGAGGCCTGGGACTGGTTACGACTTTCGTGGTGTGCTTGCGAACGAGTAACCGGTATCTTGCGTGCCCAGTTGATGGCGTCGAAGGTGGAGATCAAGGTACCGGGAGGGAAGATAGTAGGTTCATGCTCGAACGGATAGTGTCCCGTCGGCGAGTCTGGCGATGAAACTTCGTGTTCATATTCAAGTTCATCAAGAGGGAGGTAGCAGGGAAATTCAAATTTGATCTGAGGCTCTTTGTACGAGTACAGTTCTGGATCCCGATAGTTAAGCGTGAGGCTAGGATCGATAACCTCGGCGCTCTTGAAATGGTATGAAGTGTCCGCGGCGGGCAAAGTTGTCTCTTGGAAGGCCAGTGGAATAGAGTTGGATCGATAGTCCAACAGTGGTGAGCCGTCTTGGTTCCAGCTTGTTGCGGTGCCGTGGCCGGACGACGAGCTGCTGCATAGACTATGTTGGTCATCCTCTTGCATGACCGGCCGCCAGGACATGGCATCCTGATTCATTTGGCTAAAGTTGAGAGATGGTAGTGTAATAGGATTGAGTCCTTGGAACCCGTGAATGTTTGGTAGAAGTCCCATTGGTAGTGGGTTCTCGGCGCTGAACCGCTCGATGGGGTGTTGCGACAGCGCTTGGATGGGTAGCGACAGCTTGTGCTCTCCAATGTCCACAGTCCTGGTTTTGATAGGACTGTCGTCGAAAGGGGACAGGCCCGCAGAGTAGTCCTGTGGCCAGTAGGCTAACGCCTCCATTTTATCAAGTGTTAGAGAAGCTAACGTTGATTTTTATCTGCTGCGTGCGAGCATTCTGGTTGTCAGTTCTGGGCTGCTACATAGGATTCGCTTGCTTCCCGAAAGAACGGACTTCTTTAGAAAACGGATACATGAGGTAACGCTCCCATTGATGACAACAAAAATAGATCGCTGAGCTGAGGTTGACGAAGAGTATTGAACTTACAGAGAATCTTGGTACACGGGCTTTTTCTGCAGATGTTGGTATGTACGTTCGTATATATCAAAAGAAATCTGATTCAACTCAAGGAGTAACTTTCGGTGGTGGGCCAGGTAGAACAAAATCGGATGAGAAAGTAATTTGAATCAGGAAGCAAGGAGGTGGTGGTTGGTAATTCTGGTGATTGTTTGAAGTAATAGGCTGTATGTCCAGAAGAGAGGGGCACGGAAAGTCGTGATGTTATATAATTTTCTTGTATCCTATTAATTCAGAATGGGTAGCTGGTGGTCCCGACATGCCCTCGCCTGAGTCTCGAGGAAGACTCCAAGCCCAAGTCCAGGCCAGGACCCACCGGAACACCCTGCAAAGGCGGCTTTGCTTTTCGCGCCCCACAACCTTGCGATCAGGGCAGACAGGTCCCCGGAGCGTCTGCGTTCTCTCTCTTCCGCAGCTTCTGTGGGTGGGGACAGGCCCATCCTGCAGAGGCGGCATGCAGCTCGTCGCTCCTCGGGCGGTCGTCTTGCTATCAACTAGTTGTTTGTCAGGATGGCTCGGCCCACACTCGAAAGAGCCTCTAGCAAGTGCGACCTCGAGTGCTCAGCCCGCGGACCTTTCAGTCATCCAAGCTTGTGCGACCAGGAAAGATGCCCACCATGGTCTGACGATAACTTCATGCTCTCAGGCGTGCCCCTCAGGACTGTAGTTCAGACTACGATCGCATCGACCTTGCCAAGTGCTTTTCTTTTGCCATCACAAAGATGACCTAACAAGAAGGACGGCAGCGAGGTCGAAAATTCCCGAGATGCGATTCAATAGGCCGGGTGCCATGTAACCCGGCAAAATCATTGCAGCGTTGTTTGGAGGGGGGCTCCGCATGCCTGAACGGATGCAAGGATCCGCAGCGATTTGGGACCGATACCCTCCAGGATCCAAGCACCTACAAACCAGGCCGCATTCCGTCTTTCGGGAGGCATCCAGTTGGCGAAGTCTATCCGTGCTTGCTCAACGGAAGGCGATTTTGATTTATGCGTAAATTTGTGAAATCAATTATATCTGTGTCCGGTAATAGAATTACCAACCGCCGCTAATCGAGCAGGCAGGCGAGGGCTCAGGTTCACGAGACACTGCAGAACCGGACAATGTCAATTACACGATATCGATCGCCAAGCAGGCAGGCTAGCGACCATTGATCGCTATCTTGGGATGCATGTATTGCGTGGAGGATCATTTTTTCGGGAACACCAACAGGATTCCCCCGCAAAAGAAGCTGTCCGCTGCACTACGCATGCATATATGCATGCAACGAAGGTCGTCGGTGGCTGCTGTCCACTGACATGACCGATAGATACGTCTATCGGGACGGGAGAGATATTAGGAGCTTGCCTCATTTATGGGGTGCCTGAGTGGATGTGCATTGGTCAAGATGGGAACCGACCTATCTTTCGTGAGAATTAGTGCCCCAGAGGAAGAAACTCCGGGCCCCCTGTCCAAGCTCCGCGAGACTAGGAAGAGCTGCAGCTCGCCAGTAATTGCAAGTTCGAGCGACCAGCACTGGGGATCGATCTGACAAATGGTTTCGAATTGCCTGGGGCCACCGCATCCAATCACCAAGATGGTTTTGAGCCTCAACTCCACACACCGCAGTCAGATGAGCAAATTGCAGCCCTTGTGGGTGGGTCCGCTCCCTATCTTGATTTGAGCCGGAGTGCGGGATTTGGGACGCTCTCAGTCGGCCTCATGCATAATTTCCAACATTCTCAGTGTCAAGACGCTCTTTGAATATCAGAGTATATTCGGCGTTCTGAATCGGTGCAAGTCTCTCGAAAATAAGAACCGACCTGGGGCTTTCAAAAGACCTTTGCTCGTCTGACTCTCCTGCCTGTTTGCCGTGTCGACCAGAGAGACATGCGGACGAGAGGCACAGATTTGCCGATGGATACCCAAATCGCTGAAAAACCGCTGCCTATTTTGTATGATCCTGAAAAGACAATGCAACCAAGCTGCTCGATCGACCCTGCGCGCTTCCATTCTCGATCCAGGACGCCTGTTTAGCGGGCCGATGGCACGCTCGGAAGCCTGACTGCAGGTTCTCACGGTGGGATCTTGTGGCGTTCTGGACGGCTGAGTGTCGAACCGACAGACGCATGCCTTGCTGCTGGTGCTGCAGGTGGTGCTGGTTGACTTGCGTGCGAGGGTTTGTGGGCCGCTGCTGTTTTTAGAAGTACTTGTTCTCCCCAACACAATTTTCCCCACAGGCAGCTGCGGCTCCGGGTCTTGATAGAGAGGCGTTCAAGGGACACTGGGAAGGTTTTAGCAGGCCATGCCACCAAGCCAAGGCACAACAGCAGGAGATCTAGCCAGGACGGAATACACCTTGAATTCGTATATATGTGGAGACACACACAACCGGGTCGATTCTCATTGGCGGCAATCCACTGAATATTGCTTCTTCGTTGAAAAACATGCTGTAGGCAAACAGAATTAACAACGGCTGGCTGGCGATATGATCTGCTCGAAGCGCTGCTGGTTTGGGTTCGGGAGAGCATTGTGGCCAATCCCGCGGTCGTGGCAGATGGCAGTCGATGTTTGCTTGCACTGACCGATCTCTCCCGTTCAGTGCCTTTCCGGCACCGTTGGATATGCCACCGCCACGATCACCTGTCGATATCATATTTTTCTCGGGTTGCTCCCGCGAACCAGGGCTGGGGCTCTGCAGGAGGATACTTTTGTCCCATTTCGTTTCTTTCGGTTATTCTGTAACGTTGACTGTCGTAAGATTCCCGTCCCCGCAGGAGGGCTGCCTATCACCTCACGACCATCATTCTTACTCATCCCGGACGGCAAGTTCCTACAGAAGCATTAACAAGCTGGATGGTAGAGCAAACTCCAGCGAGTATGATGGAGAATATTGGAGTGAACAGATCTCCGGAGTAATACCAGGGTGTCTGTTGACAGCGACTCGGTGGAATGCCATAGATGTATCGGATCCATCGATCAGAACCTACAGTACGCAAAGCTGCAGAGCGGTTCCGGGCCTCAGTAGAGGATCTAGCACTGCCTCTCCATCGAACCAGCTAGGCTCACACTTTGCAAGATCAGCTCACATCTGTTATGCCTGATCTCAGGCAGCTAGTTTCCATATGCTAATGTTGCAGCCATTGTCGCAGGTACCTGCACGAGAGACAGCAAAGTCACCCCTGCTGTGCCACGAATCGACTTGTCTGCATCCAGCAAGATGGGAGTTCAGGATACATACCCTACCATCGTCTTTCATAGACTGGTTATGCGAGCCCACTTGCAGAGCCGACGCCGAATCAGAGTGGAGCGAACGAAGGATCCAGATATTGCTGACGAAGTATCGAAGACCTTCGTCGAATGCGGTGGCAGTGAAGCTTTGTGGGGTGGATATACCAGGGGGCTTAGGCCAGTGTATACGTATATCCCGATGTCCGATCTTTGAAGCCATATGACCCGGCGGTCGTGGCCCCCGCCCAGAGCTGATATCTACAATGCAGGTCGTAGATAATGATGGGAACCAAAGGGGTGTCTAACGTGGATACAGCTGATGTTGAGGCTGGGTCAGAAACGGAACGGTGTTGAATCTGCCTGGCGATGCTTGCGATGTCAAGGCGACAAGCCTTGACTACGTTCGTTCACCTAGCTTCGAAGCTAAAGTTCGTTCAACACTCCTTTACATCGATGACTGCACGCACTTCCTATATGTCGCCTTCTGCTACATCATTTCATTCTCAGTCTCGATGCATCAACAGGCCGAAACTATTTCCGAGACTGTCCGAACGTCCTAGACAAGTGGCTCGTATGAGTGGTAGTGTCCATAGCCGCCATCAACGTTAACCTTCATTGCGTCAGTACACCAGTCTACTGACTCAAAATTATGGGCAATCGAAATGACATCTCAATCATCGCAAGCCTCTAGATTTCGAGAGTACTCTAATAGATCAAAGATTGGTATATACGTTTTGACTTTTGTCTCGTGAACCAGACTGCCGGCTTCGCCGTTGGCAGTTTGGTTTACGAGACAATTTTGACTTCATGTTCTAACTCAATGCTTTTTAATCTACTGACCTGGCCGATTGTCCTGTAAAGTAGGCCGCCGATCCCGGCTTATAATAGCTACAGTGTTACTTCGCCGAGTAGTTAGTGAAGTAACCATACTCTGCGACTTCAATATACCCCGTCGTACCTTCAGCGCAGATATAACAGCATGGAGGAAGAGGGCTCGGCCCATGGCTGGTGGATTGGTCCATAGTCCGAACTAGGGCATCACTCTTGCGAGACCATCATCATCAGTACTATCGAAAAGTACAGACCGTCAACCTCTGTATCACACAGAATGAAGGCGGTCTTATAAACCATGGCGCATGGCGGGGGAAGCGAATATATCCTAGAGGTTGCGAGTCTTCTATATCAAGATATCACCCCACAACCCTACCTATAAACTCAAATATGACCAGTCATATTGAGGTCATGACCTCGAACCAACGAAATCACGGCCGGCGCGGACCTTGACCACAAATGCATACATACCCAGCGCTAGTCCCACAAGTCAAACTCTTCGGCGGCGCCCCAGTACACAAGATCTCGATGCAACAAACAATCAGCGTCTATGAAAGCGATATATCTGCGAGCGTCATAACCAAACATCACTCGGAAATCTGGAGTGTGAGGCGAGTACGAGCGAGGCGTGATTGAAATGATTAGAGCTCAATCAATCGCCGCAACCGACGGTCTACAACCGATGGCGGCAGATTGTAGGACCTCTCACGCCGGATATGTCCGGGTTGATATTACATTGTTACGCGGCCAGCCTCTCCGTTAACGAAGCCTCCGTCGAGGTCTCATTTCCTTTACATCGTACAGACATGGTATTGACTCTAGTAGGCCTAGTTTCGCTATGCCCTAGACTATTAGTTCTCTAGTTCACGCGAACAAAATACGCTGCGCATGTGATGGTCTAGCAAATGGCGTGACCGAAGGGCGTATCAGCCAGATGTATGACCAAAGCGCCGATATAATTATATTGCTAGTCCAGATATTGAAAGTGGCCGTAAGTTTAGTATCGAACCAGATATCACTCGAAACAATTAACTGATCTGATCGTGCGCCAGATATAGATGTTGCCGCCTTGCGCTACACATATCATGAGCCAGCTAAGCGCATTTAACTGTAGCCTCAACAAGCGTCCTACGGGTCTTATATTCGAGTCGCATGCCATCCGCCATGTGATAGCCCAATAGAGTCCAGATGGACGAGCGGCAGGCGATAGAGCTTGAATCATATCGGTAACGTTATATAGTTATTATATATCGCAAGGTAAACTGTTTTCCGAACAATATATACGCATATCGTTTGAAGGAACGATCATCTAGTCTACGACAAATACATGTACAACGCTGATATTAGCGTTTAATTATAATCTGCTTTTTGCAGTTGTTGGGAACATTGGCCCTTTTTAACACGTGGGGTCGTCAGACCGTTATCTAATCTTTCTTGGTGGAGATTGTCTTGTCTGGCATCGAGATGTGTAGGACGGAAACGGAAACGGCCAGCCAAGCGCACCTCAACGTGTGATTCGGCCCAATTAAAGGTTCCTGCACAGTGTTTCAAGGTTAATCTCGCGAGGGTATCGTGCCGTTTCACAAAAGCGGTCGGATCTAATTAGCACCATCATGAACCTGGAAACTAAAGAAGAGCTAACTAGTATCAGTCGGATAGTCCTGCCGAACTCGTCGCGATCCAACGGAAGCCCTTTATGTTGACGACATGGTAGGAGACACTTTTCGAATCTTGGGTCGTACACAGTCAGCGAAACATGATAGCAATCGGACAGAAATTAAAGATCACTCCGGCCGAGTGGTGTGAGAACTATCATGTTTACACGACTAATGACAGATAACATGGTCAACCATAGTCGCGGTTGGAATTGCCATCAATTACTGCTGCTCGGATTGAGCCAGGACCAATCGTTCGACCAACCACAGCACGAGACCGGCTATGATCCAATCATCACCCTGTATTCACTGAGCTATGAAGGCCATGACACAGCAGCTCAGCCCTACACGAATTTGGGACTCGCAAATCAATTTCGATCCGAAGGCAACCTTGCCTCGCCTTCGGAGCTGTTTTCCAAACACGCAGTGCAAACCCTGCCATGCTAACCTTTCTACCATGCTTTAGCTTAACCCGACCCACTGGGAAATTCTTTCCGTGGCCCTCCAAGCTGAATGAAATACATCTACTTGGGAG
The DNA here is from genome assembly GCA_036872635.1 of Orbilia brochopaga. Classification (NCBI taxonomy): domain Eukaryota; kingdom Fungi; phylum Ascomycota; class Orbiliomycetes; order Orbiliales; family Orbiliaceae; genus Orbilia; species Orbilia brochopaga. The sequence continues at coordinate 1,283,369 of JAVHNQ010000010.1, read as the reverse complement.
TATGCTCCAATAGCAGGCTTTGATCTGGCTGTGTCGGCTTGGTCTCCAGACAAGTCGCTTGACAGCTGACAATCGTGCAATGAAGCCGGAGCTCCACCGTTCTAGACAGTGTTCCGACTCCGCAGCACCGAAGTCAAAATCCCATAAAGCGGATAAATGCTAGGTTTGACACCAAGCTGCCGATATGATCCCCCAATCCACACCACAGCATTATATCGCAGAAATGGTTTAAAATTTAGCTGTTGGCTGGTACGACTCGTGTAATCAAAGGCCTGAATTTAAATGCCGTTGCGGGCGGGCGGTGAAAGCTACATGTAGCATACCAGACTCGCACATATTAAAGAACTTGCACCACGCTGAACCAGCCAATGAATTCGTATAATCCCTCGTCAATAATCTTGCCTGGGAATTGACTCGATCATGCTGCTACATGCTCAAGCCGACCTGACGCAACGCTAAGATTCCAAAACAAAGCTATAGCTCCATTTTCTTAGCACGCGGACATGTGTCGCTCAGGCATGCTGTTGATGTGCATTTGTCACTGGCCCGCCTGCCGATCCATTCAGCTGGGTTTGACGAAGGTTTGCACTGCGACTTCGGCTGTGCCTGCAATTGAACTCCGCCCAGCAGAGTAACCAAAAATTGAATCTCACCCTGTAAGATGAATCAAAGGTATGGTGAGATCGTATAAGTATCCGGCCAGACGCACACTAAATTCCTATCGGCATTGGACTTGAAGTCGGCCTCAAAGGATTGATAATATCTGACAGACCAAACTCGCCAAGGGAAAAATATTGCAATTTAGACCGAGAAACGACCTTCGTGACGCACGCCTGCACGTCCCTCCACCTGCACCGCTATTCCAAGTTTCCAAGGAGCAAATCTTTTGTGGAACGGATCGCCTGCCGAGTCTTCTACTTAAGGCATGTCTACGGCGATTATTGCTGTCGCCGCGCTGGTGGTCATCTACAATACCTTAGATCTGGCCTTGGAAAATTGCTTGCCTGTAAGTCCTGCAACCTAGCTGTCGCACTTCTCCGTTTCTGTCAAAGGCGCCACCGGTCTTCAACGAAGATCAAATATTCGATGGTACAATAGCTACAGGTTCTCCAGTCTCTGGCTTGAATCACGAGGCGTCCGCGGTGTTTTCGAGTCTGGGGCACATGAGCTCCTAATCCTTGCCACCACCCATGCTGTGCATAAGCCAGAATTCCGAGGGACTGGGCTAGACGTTCGGCCTTGCGCACTTGTCCTCACAAACAACCCCACCATTCAGGCCGACGTGTACCAGACAATACATCAGTCGATGTACTCACTCATCGCCCACAGCAATGCACTTTCTAAAAAGAAAATACAAGCAAGCGGAGAATGCCTCTTTTTTTCTTCTTCTCCACATCGATGGCGAACTAGAGTCAAAAAGAAAAGAATTGGAAGCTGAATCTAAAAGAAAAACTTGCTTTCGGAGGCGGATATTGCTTCAAGCTTTCCCTTCTTCGCAACCATTATCAAACAAAAATTCACCCCTCCCCCATCTTCAACAAGATACACTTCGCTCCCGCTCCCCAAGTCTCAGTGGCTTACCCAAACCGCTTCCCTTCGGCGCTATCTCGCATCGAGTCTAAAAGCGTTCCTCGTGGTTGCCAATTTAGCCTCACTATAGTCCCAAATATATCCCAGTCCTAGTTCTTATATAATACCTGCATAACCCCAGAGTCTCCTCAGTTCTTTCCCTCTTCGCTCGTTATGCCTTTTCTTGCTAAGATTTTTCGACGACACAAGGGACAAGAATTATTGCCCTCAGAGCAACCCGGTACACGGCCAATGGACACAATACCTCACGAACCCAGCTCCAGTTTCGTCAGAATGCAGAGAAAGATCTCCTCAATCAACCTAGCCGCCTGCTTCTTCGGCAAGGGCAGCAGTCGGTCCTCAAGAAGCTCTATTCAAAGACGGGAAGAGGCACCATCTGCCAAAGTCAGTCTTGAGAAGGACAAGCCGAAGTATGTCCACCGGCCTCAATACGCAGCCGACAGCCATGCCAGGACGACAAACCAGATACCATTCTCTCTGAGGCCTTTGTCGCCGGACGTCACTATCAAACCCGTTGCGTCGCCAGCACCGGTTCAGCTTGGGCAAAGGTCTCTTTCTCCCGAAATTACGATCGAGCCTGTCAAGACAAAGGCGCAGCTTCTTGGTGAAGAGCAAGCCAAAAAAGCGGCGGGTGAACGTGGCAGAGTTCACCTTGTTGGTGTCACATCCAGCTGAATTGGTATCAACGACGACACTTCGTTCGAAACCACACCGCAATTGACCAACATTCGACAACATATATTCACAGCTTCGCCCCGCACCATCTCGAGATTCCAAACCAATTGGCCACACTACTACTCCCTAAACCCGACCATACTCTGGCAATTTTTCACTTGCCTACAAACTTCATACACGCCACTACCATACATTTCACGATGTCAGATCGACCCAGCCTTCGAATCAGATAAAGCCATCAAGTGCCGCGGAGTGTTCAGCACATCACATCATTTCATTTGTATTTTCTATGTATTCTTTCGTGTTTTAGCGGGGGGTCTAGAATGGGCCGTCTTTGCGTGCTTTGAATTTGGGATATTTGCGCATGTTTCTGGGCAAGCAGAAATTCTCTCTGCATAAACACAAATGAATTTACAGGCGTTCGGGTCATATATCTGGGGGGGTTTCACGTATGATCGATTCATATGGCACGGTGTAGCGTAGTCTAGGGGGGTTAACGTTTTTTTGTTGGTTTTTTCCTTTGTACAGGTCCGATCTCAGATGAGCTTTCAAATTTCATTAGAATCGATGCGATATTGAACCTCTACGATCGTCTGACGATTAGTCGATGGCTGGAAGGGCGGTTTGGAACCAGCCCGCGCGCAATTCCCTGTTTTTTGCGACAGAGATTATGCGAACCCCTCAATGTTATCCTAATATTACGGTGATCTTAAGAGCTCTGCCCTGAGTGAACCGTATGCCGTCGGATCACGAAGGATGGGTTCGCCTACTAAATTTTTTGGTTTTTGATCCCCCAACTGTGTCAGCGGGGTTGACAAGGCCTTAGTCTTTAGATGTCGAACAACTAGAGAAAGTGACCCGCCCAGCTGGATACTAGATTTGCAAGCACAGGACAGTCAATTGCCGCCATTTAGACACTGAAGACCTGTTCGCGCATGCACGCTATACAGCTGCATGCAATAGCTACTATCGCTTCGCTAGCCAGCCTCTGTGAGCCTCGCAGGTCGGATTTTAGCAGGTATCGCCGCAGCCGCTGTTTCTCGATTTCAGCTGAACAATCTTTTCGTTCTCGCCGTCCGCGCCCCCTCTAAACAGCATGTGCGGCACCGCGGCGAGTGATGATAACATCCGCCCCAGTAAATTCATGTTCCTGTTGCACTTGTTCGGCTGGCTGGGAGACGTACTTCTCCGAACCGCTTCGGAGCGCCAGCTGCCCGCATTTTACATTGAAGGCGACTCCTGCATGTATTGTTTCATGCATACGCTACTTTATACATACCCTGTCTGCGATGGATTGCAATCTGCTGTTAAATCGATATCTTTTTCTTTTCACTCATTTAACTCAGAGGATACATCCACCTCACGGGCCTGGACTCTCGGACATCCGGTCCTGACAAGGCATGACCGAAGGTATACCTTTGTGTACAAGCTTCCGCGTCATTTAAGTCGTTGGCAAATTGAGCGCATCAACCAGCCCACAGGTCTCACTTTCAGTGGCAACAGGCCGGCGCCGGCTACGGGTATTCATCGTTCCAAGAACTTGTGTGCTGGAACTGCATGGTGGCCTCTATCGAGCTAACGCTTTTGGAGCTACGGCTGGGGAGCTGCAGTGCATTCTTCAACGTGCTTATGTATGTGTGTACAACGTTGGGAGTTCACACTGGCGGAAGGCCGTATGCAAGCTGGCACGACCTGCAGGGTAGATATTCTTGTTCTGACAGCGCTGAGTCGTGCTACCTGCCAGGGATCGAGGACGACAGCCCGTTCGCGACTTGCCGTCTCGCCGAACATAAATTTCACAGAAGGAACAGGAGGGGCGCTGGCGAATCGTATTCTCGGTTCATGGCATTGACGTCGCACACGGCAGTCCACACTCGGCTTACCTTCTCACGTCGACTGCGACTTGCGGCTGGGCAATATTGTAGCTTGCTGAAGAACTGGCTTGCGAAGACTGGCCCGAGGCTAAAGGCGCCGTCGTCTTGGTCGTCCGCCAATAGTTAGTTAGCGCGCGTGCATACCTCGGAGACTCACCCTCCTGTCTTGGTATTTTACTCGAGCTACAGCTGCAGGTAAGTAGGATAGATCTAGCTGGGCCTTCAGCTAGCTTCTCAATTGCTTCACAAAATTTAAAACAGAGACGAAGACGTGGCCAATGCCACTGGAACATCCACATCTATCGCGCATCGGACTTGCCTACGGTCGATTTTGTTGAGGTATATTATCCGAGTTTGGATGCGCCACCGCTCACTAGTGTGATTCCATCGTTGATAGAGCAGCTGGAGGTCGAAACTAGATACTCGTAGCGCTCTTCTAGTCAATAACTCGCACGATATTCAAATAATCAGGCGCGCCGCAATTGGGCATTAATGTCCACTGCTTAAATGGCGTGATATTCACGAAACGTGAAGTCTCGACTTCATCTACGGACGCAATCTCAATGCCAGTTAGTGAATGTAAGTGCTCGTTCTATCGGATTAACCCTTGTTGTTGTCGTCCGACGGCAGATACCGCAACCCGGCTGGCCTGGAAAACAATTACCCTGTTCGTATATATCACTGCGCCTATTATTACTCTCCACGTTGAATGGAATTGCAGCACGCATTACGTTGACCAGCTGCGATATCGGGTTAGGTATCCTAAAGTTCGCTGCAATGCAGTTGAGCGCACAAAGGAATAATCCTTCAGAATTTCTAACCCATTTTGTTTCTGTGCCTCCGAATTGTACAGCCGTGGTCTCTTTGGTACAGCCGTGTTCATGTTTGTCGGCACCAACGCCACTGCGGGGGACCCTGCGATATTTAGCCGATTTCCGAACTCTGTGCCTTGATGTGAAGCGGCAAGGCTTCTTTGGTGTGGAGATTTACTTTCTCAGCTGACCATGACCTGGCCAGAGTGGCTGTTTATCTACGATCGATCAGCTTTCTCGACCTGAAAAACACACTATCCCAACAATATCAAATCCTGAGAGAGCCTCCGTTCACAACTTAACTTCCAATTGCAACAGCTCCTCCGATGATACGGAAGCACAGCGCGCTGCGGATATGACATCGGTATATTAAATGAAAAAGTATAACGCAGCATATGCGCCCACAGCGAGCGGTGGAAAGGCCACAATAGCAGAATAATCTCTTCTCTTGAGATTCCCGTTTCGTTTTGATCTACGAAATCTTATTCGCTCCCCAGAGGTGCAGATGATGCAGCATGGGCGTGTCTGTCGGTTGATCCATCTAGCCAATCAGATCTGTAAGCTCAAGTATGCGGTCGCCTGCGCACGTTAACTCGGCCCACGTGTGGATATCCCGAAGTGCGATGCAAGATTAACGAAAACAGCTTACATGGAATGGTCGACATAGGCTCTAGAACAGAGAACACTGTTAATTTTGAGATATTTTATTTAGGAGGAGTTCGGCGGGTGACGGATCACTGCGACCATGAGATCCTGCCTGGCTTGACGTTCGTGAGATAAATTACAAAGGATAATCCGCACAAGCCCTTTCAGAACTGTATTGCGTATTCATGGATACATCAAGATTGCAGTTCGCATTCCCCGAGGTTTTCACATCCAATAGACTGAAGCTTGTTGGGGTTATCGTCATGCGCCCAATATCATGTATGATATCAGAAACTCTTTCCGTTGCATTGATCCGAATCATACATTTTCTCTCTGAACTAGATGATAAAGTGGCTGATCTTCTGGCAGTCTATCTCATGTTCGTGATCTGATTGGTCATTTATTGGCCATGCAAGAAGCTGCACATATACTGTACAGCTGTATGGTCCGGCTGTTATGTTAACATTATCATGCTAAATATATTGGAGTTGGGAAGCCCCTAACGCATCACGATATGACTGGTGAGCCTAACATCACGATAGTTCATGTTATATCACATCCTGTCGATTGCAATTGTATACCATTTTTAATTCTCACCAAAAGAAACTATCTATGCATCGACGAATTTTAAAAAGCCATCGCATCGATCCCTCTTGTTCCATGCAGCGCGCCTCGTCAGTCTAGGCGCAAGGAATATCCAAAAGCGCTTGGTCCATATTAGTGCAGGTGAACACCGGGCTTTTTGCACTTGGTGGCTGGATATTGATGTCTCGGGCATAGATATTGTTGCAGTTCTCCGGCCCACCGCAGACCAAGCTACCGACTTTCGGATCGTACTTCTTACTGGCAGTACCATACATCCCGCGGAACAAAACATTCTCAATCTTCAATGTCGCGGGAACCTCAGAACAGCGGGTCAAATTGGTTTGGCCATAGCATTGGGTGATTTCAATTGCATAATCAATGTTCTTCAGGCGGATGGCATCCCAAGTCTGCATGTTGCGGATACTATTAGTGGCAATGTTCTTGAGAACAGCATAAGGCGGGGCGGCCCGGCGGCACTAGCCTGCCCGATTTTATCTTGAGCTAAGTAAGTACTTACAACGTTGTTGACACGGCCGTGGCCACCACCACCGCCCTCGGCCCAGGAAGGCGGCTTCGCGTACTCGCCGGACCATACTTTGATCCTACCAGCACTAGTCGCATTCGTCATCGTGATGTTGAAAATATACACGTTCTCCACGATATCGAAATACTTCGGGTACTGTCCGAGGGATCCTACGGAGATCCCGTGCGATCCGTTGCAATCGAGGCTCTGAACGAGAACATTCGTCGAATTGGGCTTGAACGAGACGCAATCATCGTGGTTGTCGATTTTGGAGTGCTGAATAACAATATTGTCCGAGCGATATGTATCCCAACCGTCCGTGTTTGCAGGTGCGTTTGCAGAGCTGCTTCCACCAGCCATGCTAACGTTGTCGAAAATGACATTCTTGCAGGTATGTACGAGTATATACCAGTTGGGGCTGTAACGGAAGTTGGTATGGCTAATGTATGCAGTGTCAAGATCGTAGAAGGTAATTAAGACTGGCCGCCAAACCAAGTTGTTCACGGCATGTTCATCAATCCACTTTTGCGAATTGCCATCGATCGTGCCGCCCCCGAACTGTAAGTTGGTCCTGCATCAGTATACAAGTAGTTGAAGAAAGATACAGATATAGATTATCATGCATGGTACTCACGATATTGACGTTCTTTCCACTGATTTGCATAAAGGACGACGAGTTCTGGAACTCATACTTGAAGCTGTTCTTCTCCCAGTAGCCGATGTCGTCGGTGAATTTGATGGTGCCCTGGATTTCGATATCCACGTTGTTGAGTTTCAAATCTAGCGGCGAAGCAATGGTGTAAAGATCATCCAGCAAGGCAATCTTGCCACCATTCTTGCACTCCTTCGCCGCGGCCATGATCGCGGGGGCGTCATCTTGTCCGTTGCCTTTGGCGTCAACAAAGCAAGTCTTGGTTGTCCTTGGGATTTTTTTGAACGACTTCCCAGTTGTTAATGGCCAAGGGAAGACGACTGGTCTATCTGTCGTCTCATGCCCGTTATGTGTCCGGCCTCTAGTCTCTAAAGAGTGAAGAGAACTTTCCGACAAAGGTGAAGAGAGGGCTTCTGGAGTTGTTGCGAGAATTGCGAGAACCAGCGAAAGTAACCTGCCAGCAACCATGGTGGACACTCGAATTGATGCAGATACTGGTTACACCCGAGTATTGTTGTCTCGTCTTACGGTCAGCGTGCGCGACTGCTGGTATCGATGAAAAAAGATCATCATGGCTGTCCTTGTCAGCTGCTTTATATATCACTGATTCGAACACAAGGATTTAAACCTTCATTCCACAAAGCTCATGCCCAGGCGCAAAAACTATGTCCATCCCCAGATACCCCAAGAGCATTAGGGTTTCTGGCAAAGCACATCAGGAGCCGGCCAGCGAACGAAAATTATCCGAGGAGGCTCAGATCAATATAGGCTTTCGAACCAGACGGCGGAACAGAAGGGCCTCCAGAGTGTTGATTGTTCTCGAAACGAGCACCGGAATCCTTGATCCCGAAACTCTTCGCGGTGTCTTAGGTATGCTGAGGGTCCTAGCACATACGTCGTATCTACTAAGCGAATCCCAGCTTACACGTGGTGATGGACAAAGTCGAAGCCAAATCAAGAACGCAGAGGTGAATACGCGTGTAAAGTTGTCTCGGTATGAGGTGATAGCTCCAAGATTCTTCAGCGCCAATGCTTGGGGGCATTGTGCCAAGATATATAGCTTGCCAAAAGATCGACAGTTTTTCCGTCAATGGGATGGGGATGTCCGAGGATATCACCTGCCGAGGATGCCGGTCAGACCGTTACAAAATGGTTGGAATCTATGAGAGTTCGACGGTGTAGTCTTCAAAATTGGATAGGGATTAATTTAAATGCAGTTAATGCGGGGGATTCCTAAATTGTGGAGAAGCCGTCTGCTTGAATTTCGGCTAAAATGGCCGTCCCATGGATCGCAACGGTTCTCAGTCGCGGCTAAATTCAAAAGCCTCGATATGTTGGTATCGGAACATCTCTGATGACATTCAAATCAGAAAGTCGATTGAAGTTTAGCTAGATCAAGCTTAGCAGGACCGCAGTCAGGCTTTGCCTTCTATTGGTGGAAACAACAGTTCTCACATTTTGAATATAAGATTGACAAACCGATCACAGACCCAATAACTTGTCCCGGTAATCGCAAAGAAGTTTGGAACCGAGCGGAACGCGTAGAAACATGAACAGTGACTATCATAAATTAAACACATGTGCATACAATGCAATGGCTACATAGGCACCTTGCCTGGAAACAAAACACCAATTACTTTATCAAATAAGTATAAAAAATAAAATATTCTCTTACTATCGTTAGGGTGGCGGGCCGGCTTCGGACTGCCATCGAATATCCTCCGCTGTCAATACAGCCCTAAAAGCCATACACTCTACGATGTGTATACCGAGTATAGCTATATAGCTCTACAGCTATCTGTTATCGATGTATGAGGATGTTTGCGGACAACGCAGACTTCCGTAATAGGAACCTGGTCAATATCGATTGGCAAAAATGTCGCCTGGCGAGACCAGGGCAAAAAATTGCAAAAAGAAATCGTCATCTTCTGCGTCTGCCGGGAATCGAACCCGGGGCTCATCGAAGTTGCTCCACTTTTCGGTGGATGGCAACGATGAATTTTACCACTAAACCACAAACGCTTGCTGGTTGTTAAAGATGGGCGGCCAAAATAGCGAATATCAACCTTTTGACGTTGGAGATACAATAGACTGTCTGAGAATTAGCCGCGCTGCGAGTAAGCCATCCCGTAGAGTTTCCAAAATTTACTTCATATATCGGGGCAATTCCAGCTAGGCCATGTACGGTTTCTACGTGATTCATGCATCTAGAAGGTTAAATCGCACAACATGTCGCCATTACAGCTTCCCAGACCTCTTCCGAGCAACGAGATACGAAAGGGTGGGAAATCTTACAACTAAGGCACATTAAAAAGATCCACTGATATCAATACAACTCTACTGATAGTATTTTAAGAGCTGTCAAGACCACCACAATCTAAAATAAATAATGTGATAAATGCTTATTGATGGCTGTAGAAACATGTTTGGGGACAATATTAGGCTACGACGCGGGTATACCTCTAAGGTTATTAAGGCCAGTATCGACGCAATCAGGAGGGTAGGCTGGATAGTACGGGAAAGCTGCGTCATAATAATAGAGAGCATCGCCAGTCGGACAGTACCAGAACGTGCCGTCTATAGGGTTCTGGCCGGGATCTGGCGAAGCAATAAATGTTGTTGTGTCCAATTGGAAGGAGAACGGGAAACGGTCTGCGTCAATACTGATGACGTCAAGACGATAGTCCGAGGCGTCCCCTTGCTGGTCAGGGGAGCATGCAGTTGCAAATACGAGCCTCCCGTCTCCAGCGACACCAACAGAAATATCAAGAGTCCAGCAACTGCGACTGGTATCGTAGACCGCAGTGAAGGGTCGGGCATTGGATGAGTTGGTGGTGACTTTGATATGGCTGGGTGACTCATCATCTGATGCAGGACTCAAATAACGACCGTAGTATATGCCAGTGGTGTCGGTTGGGTCTGAGTTCGCAAGAATCCAGTTACCAGACCAACCAGCAATGTATGTAGTATGAATTGCCGTACCAGTCTTTGTGAGGATAGATCCTATGCTTTGGGTCGAGTAGGTTGTGGTGGAGCTTGTTGGGACGATCGTGATTGAGCTGGTTGAAAATGTCTCGGTGCTGGTGACAGTCTCCGGTCTTGACGCGGCTCTGGAGCAAGCTGAGCTGATAGATTCACTTGGATAGTCGGTAAGTTGATCCGGTGGGTCTCTTTCGAGCAGCTGGCGCCGACTCGGGCCGGGCGGTGGGATTGGACTTCCAGTTACCAGTGTGCTTTTTGGTAAAGTCTCAGTCGAGCTCCAGAATGTCTCTATATCTGAGAACATTGCCGAGTACACAGTGTTCACTTTTGTAGATGTCGTTGCCACGACCGATGATGGAGTATAATATGATAAAAGCGACGTGCAGTACTCTTGTAGATGATAAATCGTGATAACGTCATAGGCATCTGGCAATGAGCTAGAACCTGTCGGTTGCGAAGTGCGCGAGGTTGGTGTACGTGTCGACATGGATGTTGGCGGTGTAGTATTAGTGATAGATGATCCAGAAGTACTGCTGCCGGTAGACTCAGATGTCGCCGTTGGAGTCGACGAAGCAAAGTCGGAGCTGGGGAAGCTCATAGCATTATCAACCTGCAGGGCGACCTTCTGGAAAGTGCTATCCGCAGGAACGGGGATATCTGCTGGAAGCATGTAAACGTTGTAAGAAATGGACCGCTTGTCGAGTTCGCTATCATGCGTCCCAGATCTCGCAAATTTTCGGTTTGTAGTTGCGGGTGTCAGATATAGGATATATTGCCGACCATCATGAACAAGTCCCAGCTGACCCGTTGCTAAGTCAAAGCTCCAGACTGTTACGAAGTCGGAACTGACTAGACTTGCCTGGTCGCCATGAAGAACTGACCGCACGTTGATCAAGATAGCTGCTTCCTCCTGTGGATACTCAGTCGCTATACTGCTGTCGTATCTTATATATGCGAACTCCGAAGCATCCTCGGCGTTCACAAGTTCGCCCGAGCTGCCGAGTCGAAATGCAACAAATCTTGCGATGCCCTGATCTCCGAGGATTACCTTCCCGTTCGTGTCGTCGAATTGAACGTACAAGTTCGCATAAATACTGGTGTTAAGACCTTGTAGCACGAAGGCCGCATCGGTAGGGATGACGACGGTGGAACTGGTGGTGGTGGGACCGGCGGTCGTTGGTTCAGACCCCGAGCTAGCGCCTGACGAAATGCTTCCCGGAGTGGAACCGGAAATAGAGGACGAAGCTGTCCCAGTGAAAATACTTGTGCCATTCGTTGTCTGAAATGCGCTTGACGTGGCATTCGATGCTGATATGACATCAGGCGACCAGATGACTTGGTCGCATCGAGGTAGCGCCCACCCATTAGAACAGACCCGCCAGAAAGATGTGACTGTTTCTGGATTCGAGATGGTCTCGTAGAGGGTTGTTGTTGTGGTTGCAGCGCGAACGTTTGAAAAGAGAATGAAAGTTACTGAGAGCATGCAAGTATCACGTAATCCGCGAACGAAGTAGCTGGAGATCAGAAATGTATCCATTAGTTGTCCGTTGCAGACGACACACTATTGCTTTCGCTTTTGAATCTCAGAAAAGGGTTTGTGGGATTTATAGCATTCTGGTACAATTTCATTAGATCGCAGAACTAGTCTGGTGAAGCTTGGTCTCATTGGAATCAGGTGAAATTCAGACGCGCAGGACATACTTTCGAGATTGGCAAGCCATAGGGCATATGTAAGAAGTGGCAGCTTCGGCCGTGCCAGCAGCGGGCCTGCAGGTGAATATATGATAATGCGCGAATGCATACGCGTCGATGTTAGAACCATAGGACCCGGGTACCCAGCAGCATGACTGGGCCTTCATATTCGTATTCTGCCACCCTGGAGCCACTTAATCCAATTACACAAGCTATATTGCGTCGCTTTTAATGGTCATGCTCTTTTCTTGCTATCCCGACCATCGAATACATATATTCTAAGTCGCACGTACGCGTACGTACCCAATTCTCGCTCTCATGTCGACTAAGCGTCGTGGGATATCTCGCAACGTTTCATACTAATCAAAATTCATATACACTCTGCATATATGACAGCTGGGTGTCAAACCTCTTAGCACCGGCACAACCCCAATCACCAACGAATTCTAAGTGCGACAGGTTGATGGCGAGTCGCCAATTTATTTTTATCAAAATACTCTCAATGTATCGTAGCCGGGGCATGCATGGAGCACACATGAGGTTTTGACAGGTATTAACTCATTTGTGGGCAACGTTAACCTATATAGGCTTGGGCCGGGCCTAGCTAGCCTATCCGGCAGCCCACATCCACCAAGCCTACCGATTGTAGAAGAGAGAATTCTTCAACCATGCAAACGCAAACTGCCTCGCGCAACATCACTAGATTTCAGTAGTCATTTTCAACTACACTAATACCGAAGAAACCTAAGTTTTGCCCTTTGAGACCTATCTCGTCTAGTGATCGATTGTTAAGCCAGAATAGCCGCCTTGTAGATCGATATATCACCTGTGTATGTATACATATGTCATCGGGATGCCTTTGGAATCTCGTGCCTAACAGAGATATATATACCCATATATATAAACACTACAAATTCGATAATAGATCTTCCCTTGTAGTTAATTCTACATTGGCTGCATGCCTTTTGCGATTCGGCCGGGTAACAGAAGCGGTATTATTCTGAGGGCTCCGATCTAAACATTGGCTCTGCGCAGAATCCGTCCAGGTATATCTGATCAGCTGAGCGACTATCCGGGCGGTTCTACATATCCAATATCAACATATATTTAAACTTTTTTTGAGAGTGCCAATTTATCATTGATGTCTTCTATCGGATAGGAGGGTCATAAATTTTTGTCCGGCCGTAGTCAAAGTCTCGAATACTCAGATCTTGCGATATATGGATAATGCATCCGTGCGCCGTGCGTACATGTGATTATTAGTATATATAAGCATTCGTCCGCACATACGCGCAACGATGTAGCCCCTAGAACACAGCCATCCCGTTGCCGTAGGAATTACTCGATTCATCCCAGTCCCATCGGGATATGCGAGATTAACGTAATAAATGTTTCATAATGACCACGCACAGTAGTTTCCGGAATTTCAGGGCTTGGTAACCAGCAGCAGCGAGCCGGCCGCCGGGTTAAGAACTTTTAACGAAGTTTTACGTGTTTCGAGGGCCGGTATATATATCCGCGTATTCGCTAGCGTAATGTAAGGCGCCAGAATAGGAATTGGAATATGTATTCTCGAGTCAGATGCATATTAGCTGCGGAAAGTCGATAAATATAACAGGCGCGTGCCAATAATACATGTGCGTTATGCTTAAGTCCGTGTCCACGTGTGCAGTAGTTAATTTCAGTGCAATTGAGTGGGCGCTCGCAAGCGTTAGCCATAGGAACAGCTGTCCTGACATTTGCATTGCAGCTCGAGATCTCATCTTAAGTTTCATCTTAGAAACGAAAGATCGAAACGATGGCCAAACCAAGACCAGCCCGAATATTCCCGGATGTAGGATCACTACATCGGAACGACATCTTATTTCATGACATGTTGAGACTCTAAGTCATTTGTATATGTGGCTAATGGCTAGCTCCGCGTCACGCTATAATTGAAATTTGCTGACCCACAACGCAGAATTTCCAACAGTACCGCAGTAGTCCGTTTGAAGACCGTCACATAACTCGACAGAATTGGAAGGCAGTCATGTCCACTATCGCCATCCACACCGACATCTAGTCTCGAGAAGGCAAGAGATCTCAGGCAATGCGAGTGAACCTTGGTACCATTTCGACTCCTTATCAAATTTAATTGCAAGGCCAAACCGCAGTATCGCCGGATTCAATTAACAGCTTGAATTCACGGACATCATAAGCGCCGATACCACGATGCCAATGGACGTGCATTCTCGCCATGAACGAAAAAGAACGATGGATACGAGTATCATAAAGAAGAAACAACCAATTGGGTACAAACGAGACTCTGTTACTTGCGGCATGATCAAGTTTACGCACCTATTCTCGCATTTATGCTCATTTGTACCTCCGAGTACCGATACATATATAAGTACGCACCTCGCCAGTGGCCTCCGACTCCCCGCGCAGCGCCCTCCGTACTGCAGCCAAGCTAAAAAGCATCTTCTAGCTAGCCTCACCCGGCGACACTCGAAACCGCCTTGACAGGGTGCACGGGTGCTCTTTTTGACAACCAACCTAATTCCATAGAACCGGACGGACACCTCAGCGTATGCTCGTTGCCACGCAACACTGATGCTCCTTTCATTTGTGATATGGAGTTCGCCGGCATCTGAGAGGCCTAAATGCGGTACCATGGTACCAGAGATTACTGCCGTCGAAACACTGGCCCGTCTTCAATGCCGTTCTACTCCACACTGTTTGGGCTACCTGAAGCAGCAGCACAGCTATGCCTAAAGAGAGGCAATGCGAAACGACCCGCCCAGGAAGCGAAGTACTGTTTCATGCGTCGATAGACGCCTTAACTTCGTCTAATTCAGCCCAACCACGCCAGCTTGCCTGGCTTCCGAAGCTGACAGCTTACTAACGTACGGCGTTTTCGGATCTCGTTACTCAGGGGATGTATGATCAGTCGCAATGGCCGGATCCCAAATTCTTATATATAGGGCTTCGAGTCTTCTCACCATACCTTTCTCTCATCATCCACTCCAACTCGCCAGGCGCATTCTCAACGACTTTCTTTATCTTCCTTACTCACCTACACCCACCAGGAGTGCGGTCTTTTGGTCCTTTCTTGTTGATATCTCACTTCCACACTCTCTCATTCGCATCGATCGCTCATTCTTATCACGCATCATTGAATTTTACGGCCAGCTAGACCTCGCCCACTTTCTTTAACGTCCCTCGTTATATCGCCTCCGAACAATATCCCAGCAGCTGTTATACCTATACAAGAGCTATTAGCTTAGCTTCTCGTATCAAGTAAAATGCGCTTCTCAACCCTCGTCTCACTTGCGGCAACGTTGAATCTGGCCCTGGCGGTCCCGATCCAGCAGAAACAAGGACGAAGAAACGTTATTCAAGACCCTCTGGATATCTCCAAGCGAGAACCCTCCTCGGGCAAAAAGCCATGCACCAAGGAGAAGCCCCCAAGCAATGCTTACTACGCTCCTTCTAGCACGGCGGGTACATATGTCGAGACTCCTGAGCCCGCACCCTACAAGGAGTCTCCATCTCCAACTCCCAATGGCTACCAGACCGTTGACAATTACAAGACTACCACTCCAGTAGCAAACTACCAGGAGACGCCTTCTCCGTACCCCGACAACCACAACGTACCCGACGTTAACTATGAGACACCTTCTCCGTCTCCTGACAACTATAACGTACCCGACGTTAACTACGAGACTCCATCCTCGGACACTTATACCACCAAGGTCTCTCAGAGCTATAGAAAGAAGACCTCGAAGAAATACAGAAAATACCGCGGTGGAAACAAGCACACCACTACCAAGAAGTCTGAAACACAGCGCTATGTTACCAGTACCACCCCAGTATATGACAATACCCCCACTCCGGTATATGATAATACTCCCACTCCGGTATACGATAATACCCCCACCCCGGTATACGACAGCAAACCAACAACCAGTGCTACATATGGTGGCTCTACCTCTGGTGGTAATACCTACGGCGACACGACCACTGGCGATAATAGCTACGGAGGATCTACCACTGGTGGCAATACATACGACGACACGACTACTGGTGGAAAAACCTACGATGACACGAATACTGGTGGAACATCCTCCTATGGCAATACCAACAATGACAATCCCACTTACGGCAGCACCAGCACTGACAATACTCAAAGCTACAATGACGCTTCCTACAGCTCCTCTAACTACCTTACAATGCCGTCCGGCTCCTCCACCAGTCTCCAAAGGGGTGCCTCCGTCCGCAACCTCGGCCCAGACGGGACCTTCATGTCTGACGCCAAGATAAAGCCATACCTCACCGCAGCCCACAACGTCGTCCGTCTCCTCCACGAGGGCACCAACCCAATCGTCTGGGACGACGAAATCGCCGCCCTGGTCAGGAAGAACACCCCCAGCTGCACATTCGCACATACGCCCGCCTCTGCCCGCAAGAACATGGGCGAGAACATCTCCTACAACACGAACGCCTCAGGTGAAGATCAGGCGTTGCGCCAATGGTATGCGAACGAAGTTGTCAAGTACAACTTTGACAACCCAGCATACAGCGACGGCACCGGCCATATGACCGCAATGGTCTGGAAGGGCGTGACCAAGTTCGGATGCGCCGTTCGCATCTGCAACAGCCAAGGGATGGGCCTTTACTTGAAATGCAACTATGCGCCCACCGCCAACGTTATCGGACAGTACGACAAGCAAGTCGGCAGGGTCAAGGGTGCTTCCACGGCCGCGCAGCTCAGGCAAATCGTTGAAAAGGCTACAGGATTCACGCCTGCAGGATCTTCTTACTACTTGTAAGAATGCCTAGAATTCAGGTGGAGATCGGTTAGTACACTAGTGTTTGAGTTATGGATGATTCTGCTGGACTGGGTGTCCTTGTATGACTACCTAGAGTATTGGGCATTGGGCTAGTGGACACATTGTTACTTTAAGAAAACATACATATATACAACGATAGCGTATCTGACTTGACATACAATTTACGACATCAGACGCAAGATATTAACGAAAAGTATAGGTAGCTAGGTGGGAGTTGAGTCGCAAAGTATACCAAAGAATATCAATGAAAATTTAAAGTGGATGATCGATAAAGTATACCAACGACGTAGCTACGTAGCAGACGTAATCGTGTCAGCTGGGCCGCAGTGCCTTCTTAGTCGGACATCAGTTCATATAATGATAATAAAAGACCATTTTGTCTAACAAATCGGAATTCTTACGTGAAGACTTTGAATAGGAACTAGATTGCTAACCAGAGCTACTGTATCGGCAGTATTCATGGGATCGATGAATCAATACTCAATCAATCAATCGTGGCATGATATAAACCTCCAAAGATCGATGTATTTGTATAATCGTATTTACACAAGATCCTTCCCATGCTACAAGCTTTAGACCCAATATATGTCATTTAAAGAAGTACAAAAGAAGGGGTATTAGAAACAAGTAATTAATGGTATAATGGGCTAAACAACAGAACGAAAGAAAACAAAGCCCAAGAGAAGCGTCATAACTGTTTTCGACAGCCTCGGATATCCTACATACAAGAACATCATCCATAAAGCAAAAGCCAATCATACTCCAGTCCTGTCTCCGAAAAACAGGAGAAGAAAAGGGATCGCAGAACGTCAACATTGCAAAATTATGTGAAAAGAGAAACCACAATAAACTCTACTTCAGTAAACCACCAACGTCACTGAAACTCAGTGATGACGGAATGTTTTCCCCGCCATCTCGCCGTTGCTCATCAACGCTCGGTCCGCCGCTGGCCCGCGTTTCACTCGAGCCTCGCGGGCCCTCGCTGGTTTCAGGCATCAAGCCGCCACCAATGCTATGTCGCGGGCTTATCTGCGAAGGGCCCGCGGTCACAGTGGAGCTCGAGACAGCTACGGGGCTCAGCTCGAACGCCGGGCCAGAGCCTCCAAGCCCCACATCAGATGGCTCGATCGGCGAGTATCTAGTTTCAATCGTGGTGACGGCAATGCCTGTGTCTGTGTTGAGCCTCAGGCCGCGGCTGCTGTTGCTGCTATCGCTCTTGTTGCCATTATCTAAGGGGAAGCCCCAGTTGGAGGTGCTGGCACGGATATTGATAGTCGTCGTCGTGGCGGCTCGAGCGGGTGGCGGTGGGCGCGCTGTGACGGTTGTGTTACGGGGTCGGTGTGCGAGGGAGGAAAAGTGTCGGGTCAGTCCCGGGCTAGGAGTGGCTCTAGGAGGATCCGCTTTGGAGTTGGGAGAGTGGTTGGATGCCTGGCGGGATGGTGTGCGGTCCTGTAGTGAAGAATTAAGAAAGTTAGTCGAGCGTCCGGATGGCAGGTTCGCACAAAATGGTCTGACTGATTCGGGAAACAACGTACGGTTGGACCTGCATCACCCTCAAGGGCAAAGCCAGTGTCTCGGACTAGATCCTCATCGCTACCCCAATAAGCGGCGCCGGCTTCACTTCTGTTACGAATAGTTGCAACACTCCTTCCAGCTCTGCTCTCACCACCGTCGGTGCTGTGGGACTTGAACTTCGCGCGCTTGGGACCCTTATCGCGGAGAAAGCTGGAGAGAACAAGGGCGTTGGAGGCGAAAGTAGCGGCGAGGATCTCAAGGGATGCCATTAGTGTGCGGAACGGTTGAAGATAGTGCTTCTCTATGGTTGCGGGTAGTCGGCCGCAGACGACGCTGATTGGGATGATAGAGAGAGAGAAGAGGGCGATCAGTTGGAGCTTTCGCTTGGTCGCCATCTTGGAGTAGAGGATTGCCGGGATGGGGAATATGAGGAGGACTAGGTCCGTGAAGACGTCTAGGACGCCGGTCACGAAGAGCGGCACACCGCCGTTGCGGCATTGCGCTGCGTTAACAAGTTAGCATTCCGCGATCCTGGTTCTAGAGATTCGGCGACACTCACGTCCTGGATCAGGTACAACCTGCCCTGCAAGATTTCACACGATATGTTAGCTGAAGCACAGAAATGATCGTTTCCTCCTATAGCGAAATAGACTTACAATAACTATATAGCAATGTTAGCATTTGGATACCCACGACGATATAAAGACAGCTTTGTCAGAGACTTACTGATTGAAAGGCTGGCACTCCACAAACGTTGATATGAAACAGGCGATAAAGGTTACCAGCAATCCCCATCGGACAACCCTCAACCCGACATCGTACAGCCCTTTCCAGAACTGCGTGGTGAGTCTCTGATAGAACTCTGTGATGCAGAACTTCTGAACCCAGATATATACTGTAAAAAACACTCTCGACGCTAGAACAACTTGGCTACCGATCTTTCGTCGCCGAATCTCCTCATCATTTAGTAGCTCCGCGGGCGTGTTGTTCGTGCCGTATTTCAGTACGACGTGCGCAAGGGCAAGCCGTATTAACAGCGGGATTATTGAAAGTAGCATCCACTGGTCATCTCGAAATAACCGCATAGTGCGGACATAGCGACCGAAGCAACGAGAGAGTATGATGAAAAGCGAGCAGCCAGTGGCCCACCATGTTATCAGGAGAGTCGGATTGTCGTCTAGAATGGATCGGTAAGGCGCTGGCGCGCTCTGCTGATAGAGCTGCCGCGTCGATAGATGAGATAGAGCCACCATGATTGGAATGCAGGTGCTCGGTATACCAGAACGGATGCTGGCGATATTCCCAGCGCCCGTATATCGGCCTGGCAGCCGTTTCTTGTACGACTCCCCGTTCTGCCCCTTGTCCGCGGGGAATGGAATGTGTTGAGGTGTGGTATTCGCTTAGTGTTGTGCCGTTGGAGGGGTGCGGCTGGCCGTTGCAGCTGACGGTCAGACGAGGGTATTCGGGCTGAACTAAAAACCTATGCTCGATGCATTCTCCGGAGATCAATTCCTGCGCTCGACCAGTCTTCCAGACGCATGGCTTGAGGAGGTGATGGGAAAAGTAAGGGAAATTGCTCGAAGTCCAAACTCGAAAGCTACCCAGCGACCCGGGCGATGGGATCAGGTTTATATCGGGTGCGCTTGGTCAAACATGGAAATAGGAAGGTCGGCTCTTACCCTGGCAGTTTATCTCGAAGGCGCCCCAGCTGCACTGTGATAGCGAACCAGCCGGCCAGCCGAGCGAAACCTTGGAGGCCTAATTTGATCGATAGCCTTGCGCCGCAGCAGTTTTCCCTCGATCAAAGCGCAATGTCTCCCCACGCGAGGGATTATATTCCGGAGGTCTCCTCTGTATCGGCGTTGATGGAATAGCCGGACCTGCATATGCATTCAGGTTACGAAATCGGTTCTTCTGTCCCTCCCCTCCCCTCGGTTTAAGTATCCTGACGCACGTCGGGCGTGCATGCCGTTCCTTTGACTTGGGCTTGGGTTGGTGCGGGAAAGGGAATCGACGTTGTGGCCAAAGGAGTGGGTCCCTCGTTGGCCGACTCGAGACCGCCACCACACTATCGGCAGCAGATGTGCGTTTTTTGACATTCAAGAACTTGAGACAGGCGTGAGAGACACCCATCTCCATTAGGGCTATTGCTGGAGGCATATATATGGCACATGCTATAGCCTTTTATTGCTGCAGAGGCGGCAGACGCATCCGGTGGGGAAGCCAATTGGCCGGTCGGCTCCATACCTGCGAAAAGGACCCTATCGACCGCAAAACCGGGAAACCGTCTGTAGTATGCATACCAAGCGTCTGTCGACATGTTTGGACAATTTATGTGACATGCGCGTAAAACGGGGTAGGTTTGGGCTGATGGCACCCGTCAACCAGGGCAGAGAGGTCGTTGGAGTCCGTGGATTGTCGGAACAGCTCGATGAAGCAACCTAGCGGGTGCAGTTCCCCTTCTCGGCTCCGAAGCTTGATGATGTGTGAAATGCGCGCCACCAGGATCGCAACCTAGTCATGGCGCTACTCAGAAGCTTGCTACTGCGACAGGGATCCTCGGAAGGGGCACCTCGGATTCGGCGCTGACATCTGCCAGAAGACAATCACAGCTGAAGGGGTGAGATCCTAGGACTTGATGACGGCCGACATGACATGGTGATATGTCAGATTGGTATCAAAGGGGCATGTATGTAAAGCATCTGCCATGATAACTCGCCAGCTCGAAACGAATGATAGATCTACTGTAATCTGGCGGGAGTATTGTGTAAATCAACATCCTAATCTTCGTAGACCTCTTTTCAATGGTGGTACTGGTACGGAGTAGAAGCTTATTGAAATGGTATTAGGATACCTGAAATTGGATTTCTGACAAGTCAATGCAAGGCAGTGAACTTTGTACCCGCCTCGACGTCAATATGATGTCTCACAGAACACCAGGATTTATAAAAATCACCAAGGTCTCACATCGAGACATCTACCGCCGAGGTCTCCACTTTTCAGATCACTATCCAATCCGAAACGTCACTTCAACA
Organism: Orbilia brochopaga; assembly: GCA_036872635.1. Taxonomy (NCBI): domain Eukaryota; kingdom Fungi; phylum Ascomycota; class Orbiliomycetes; order Orbiliales; family Orbiliaceae; genus Orbilia; species Orbilia brochopaga. The sequence goes on along the minus strand of JAVHNQ010000010.1, from coordinate 1,261,957 downwards.
AGGCAGCCTTCAGTTCGTTCGCGTGTCACTACCGTATTTTGTCAGCCACCTGGGGTCACTGGGACGTAGACAGGCTCATGAAATGCGATTCAGGGTCCAGTTTCTGAATTCGTCTTCAAGGAAATTAGGGTGGGGAACTAGGAGATATCTCTGGCGACGCACAGTGCTGTCGCGTGCCGCCTGTATCGATATGGCCGTTCCTCGGCTGTACCTGGAATCAATCCCATAACCTTGTGCATGCAAGATATATTACTGAAAGTGCGCAGGCATTTTTCTTCCACTCTGCTAGCAAATCGTCGGCTCCAAGTAAGAGGTCTTTAGTATGCATCGACCTTGTGCAGATGCGCAAGCTCCGGTCCACGCATGAAGGCAGGTATGCTCTTTGCTGTACAGCTGTGATAATGCAACTGTACGAGGTGGCTATCGTGTTCTGTTTGATGAAGCGAGCCCTCGCGCTTGATACGCCAGGGCTGCTATATCCGTTATTTTGTCCGGGATATTGATGGCGACAGTAGGAGAACAATAGAATGTTCCCTGCCCATACTCGGGAAGCCGGAAGCTTCGAGGCAGCTAATCCCGAAAAGTTTCTCTGGGTGAGAGCGGATCGCTATCTCATGCAGGTGGTGTGGGGATTCCTCGTGGCCTCAGCTGACTATGGTCTTCTTGGGTGGAGTGTTTTGTCGAAAGGTAACTCTACTCAGACCTTTTGTACACTACCCTCCACGAGTACAGTCAGTATCACGTTCGTCCAGCGTGAATGGTTACGTATACAAACATGCAGGTCAAGGAGATAGGGTCGGTCACGCACCATCCTCTGCATGAGCATTCCAGGATACGGTTAGCGCAAGATGTACCTTTTGGGAATTTCAATCTAATCGCCTGACTTGGTTAGGGCGCTGCATCTCTTCGCAAAATAGTCGATGGCGCATGCGCATATCGATTCGATAGCAGCGATACAAAGTCTGGCCCTGGTGATCGTAGATGGAATACGTAATACACAGTCAACGTCGCACAGTATTGGATGATACTTCAAACGCCCCGGGCTGGTTGATGTGTTCTTCGCGATCATTGTGGTATAGGTGTAACGGGAGAGGTGCGCGGAGCATGAAAGTGATCCTTTGCTTTGCAGAGCGTTACTTGAATTAAGAGAAGTGTTGAATTCGAACAGTCGAACCTCAGCGAGAATCTGCCGTGCGGTCTGGTTTACAAGACCAGCGAGAACCAAAGTCACATTGGCATCACACATACCCACAATTCTCTATCACCAATGCCTGACGCGTCTACGATCACTGAAGCAGACTTGGACGCCGTCATCGCTCGATCGGAGACTGCCAGCCCTCAGTCGACAGAAAGGTGAAGGATCGCTCGCCGTTTAACGGCACCACCACCCGATCCGGCCCCAGCCACAGAATCAGCCTGATTCCGATGGTGGCGCATGCATAGCCAAGACGATGGTCACGAAGGTACTGTGTGCAATTTACCCATGCATGGTATGGAAGAGATGCTAATGTTCATGCATATGCATATCTAGGTGGTTACAAGGAGATGCGCTCCTGCAGCTTTGCATCACCACAGTTCACCTCCATGATGAGCATTGAGACCATTTGGCCAGCTGGATATCAGAATGGTCTACTTGGGCACTCATCTCTAATCCACGACTCAATATGGACGTGGACATGCCGCCGCTCTGCCCGCTGAACTTGGGCTCCATGAGCTCCAGAGCTATCGAGTTTTTCGAACAGGTCTGGCTGACTGTACTGTCGTCGTACCCGAAAAGGAGAATCACGTAAGAACAAGAATGCCCACGACCTTCGCAACGGAAACAGTTCTTGATTGGTGTTGCGAACTTAAAACGCTAAGTTGCTCGTCCGCTTCAACCATCCGGCCAGCCCTACGGTAGTTCAGCCTCATCGAGTCGCTCGCTAACGCTTGCGGTCGAAGCGTAGAGCTATAGAGTTTTATGAAGTTCCCGAGGTTCTTACATTTCTTGCATTTTTGGCGCGGCCTTCTGACGAACCCTTTTGTCTCTGCTCTGTATGCAGGAAATCCGCATTGCGAAAATCAGTCGGCCTGTCTGCCCTCTATGCGACACGGTGGCTGAGTCTAGCCCGATAGTCAAGCTTTTCTGGTTCTTTCAAGGAGAATACATCACCGTCAGACCGTTCCGCCATCCGCTTCGCCTTACCACCAAGCCATCCCCGTCTGGAATCCCAGCGTAGACGGAAGGTCGTGCGTCTTGTGTGTCCAATCACCAGCGAGACCGGAAACCTGCCGTTTCACGCCCACGCTCGCACCTTATAAGAAAAACAGAACACCTTGATTATTGTTCTCTGCGTGGTGCGGCCGGTTAATCGAACGACCAGACCTCCATCAGCGGTAAGCATCAGCGCCCAGATTTCGCTTGCGCCGCCGCTGCCCTTGCCTCTTTTTTCTCGTTGGCGATCCTGCCCTCCTTCCCATCATCAGACCATCGGACGCAAAATCTGCCTTCCCATATGCTGCTAAACAGCATTTCGAAGTCATGAAATTCGTTTTTGCTTTATGATTCAGTCGTCGGATGCGGTCGCTTGCCTTTCCGGGAACCTTCGCTGATACTTCAAAAATCAACAGTACCCCGCCTGGCCAACCAGCCAGATTTCCCCTCTCTTTTCTCCGACCTTCACTCCAACTCAAGCTCGAACAGCCTTGGAAATCCTCCAAGCGACGTCTCGCCCCGATCTCGACATCGACAAGAAGCTCTCCACCAACCGGAGAGCATCCTCTAACGCCTGGTTGCATTAAGGTGGTAAGCTGAAGTTGCTCGGAAGAGCCCTCATCCCTTCTTTGCGATGCATTTGTCAGCTAAGCTCAAGCTTTCTGCCTCTTGGCCATTGGCAGTCGCAGGTCAATTCTCAGAAACGTGCCCACCGCACCGCAACGCAACATCAACCGCACATTTCCGAACGTCGCTGAACGGTCCTTCTCGCGCCGAAGCAGCCGATACATAGATCCCGACCCGCGATATAGATAGACACCTGTGCCCGGGCCGGCCGTCTACCACAATGGCTGGCGGTAACCCCGACTCGCCATCGTCCAAGATGCGCGAGTTCGTCGCCATGTTCGGAGTTAGTGGCGAGCGTCCGCCCCTCAGCTCACAAGCGAACTCCACACCCCGAAACTCCACCTTGAAGGTATACGATACCGAGGAACTTGGTGGATTTACTCCAAACTCTGCGATACCCATGCAGGCTTCTATCTCAAACACAAGTTCCATTCATCCATCTTCATCCGATTTCTCCATGTCTCCTCCCGCCCATTACTTGGATACGACCATCTCGTCGCCGGATTCCTCTCATGGGTTCTCAGGAACGACGCCAGGTTACGACCAATATATCCCCTTTGATATGAGTACCCCTTTGCCTGAAGAGGATATGAATATTGATGACTTTATCGTCCACTCCGCCACCACGAAAGCCAGCACTCAACAGATCGACTCGGCTCTTGCTGCGCCGACATCGACCACGACGACGACGTCAAGCAATGCATTTCCAAGCCCGGCGATGACACACGCCAGCCTTACCAATACTCAAGCTAAATTTGGGGGTATCGACTCAGAGCTGTATCTGTCACAACAAAACTCGTCCCTCCCTCAGATGTCAAGCCCAAATATCACGGTTGACGATCACGATGCTACACAGTCGAACCGCAGGATCAGAAAACGGAGCGGCGATGGCGAAGCAAACCTCAACCGTGTCCTCCCAGTGGGGAAACAGACCGCCAGCACCGATGATGAGATTCCGAGTCTGAAGGATCAAGAGCTCATGGCGATTGAATCCGAAAACCATATGAAGGTCTTTCGATGGCTATCTGGCGAAGGATCTGGACATCTCGATGTGGCCTCAAAGTCGAATCGAACGCGCAGTAGAAGTGTGGGCCAGATGGACAAGAACGACCAAACCCACGATTCAAAGAATACAGCTAGCCAAGAACAGGCCATTAAACCCGAACAATCCAACAACTTCGTTGCCGTAGACGGCACTCCTCGAGGAGAAGGCGACGTTCTCTTTGACAACAGCGAGGAAGAGAGCACGGATGGCCACACATCAGACGAAGAAGGCCTTCCGGACTCTTTAATTCAAGACGCTGACCTCGGCTTCCCAGATGGCATCGGCTCCCTTGACAATGACATTGGGCCACCACGGCATGTCGATAGCATTCAGAAAATGACCGAGGATGAAGAAGCGGCTCTTGCCGGCTCCGACAACCACCCGAGCTCGTTCTATAGACCAGCACCTTGGCATGACCCGCCGAAACCTATCTCGACGCTCAACATCAGAGAGGGAATCACGCGCGCACAGCCACATTCCTCCAACGCAGCGATTGAACGCTGGAAGCGCGCAAACGAGAACATCGAGACTGCCAGTCGTGTGGCTACATTCGGCACGATGAGAAGTCGCAGATATTCAATTGGAGAGATGGACGGTCTCTTCAAGCGGATGTCATTCGGAAGAGACGAAGAGAATTTGACCGTCATACCCCGTCCAAGTAATCAGGATCGAAAGCCAAGCTTGTTCGAGGTCAAGAATGTCCTGAAGAGGTTCTCGAGCGCCGGACACGAGCATAAAGGCGCTGCCCTCCATGCTCTCCAGAACCTCTCCGATAGGGTCACCAACAAAGACCAGAAGCCACTCCGGAAGGATAGCACAAGGTCCAAACTGGGTAGGGAACGCTCACCCAGCAGGTTGAGCAGTTTGACCCGGAAGCTCTCCAAGAAGAGGAAGCAGAGCGATGTGGAACAGCCCAAAGACACTGCCTCTGCCTTCGCAGGCATGGCAGGACTCGGAATGACAATTGGCGGCGCAGCGGCCTCAGAGGCAGCCAGTTCAAGTAATCCCATGTCGCCGCAGGCCCGTAGGCAAAGCTCCTTGACGAAAGGGCGGATCGAGTTTGGCGTTCCAGGACTTACCTCCCCAACATCCACAACGAGACACCAAAGCCAAGGTTCCCTCAACGTGCCGTCCTTCGAACCTTTGGAACACGAGGCCTCCGACGACGAGGCGGACGCACCACATGAGCCAGTTCCCGCCCCGCCCCCTCAACTCAAGATTGCGATCGACAAGATCACTCCCAACCGGAGCGGCTTCGCAAAGCACTGTGTACAACTGAATCCCCAACTGCATCAGAAGCTCATAGAAAGAATTGCCATTGAACAAGTCAAACGTTTCAGAAAGCTGCAGGAAAGTTTCCTGAAACACCATGCCATGGTCCAGACTTCTGGGAAGTGCACCAATGAAATGCAGTGCGGCGCTGTAGCCAATCACGGCCGGGAAGCCAACGCACAGAACATGGAGAGCCCGAATAATGCAGCCTACGCCATGCAGGATTACGATGATTCTGACGACGAAGGAGTACCAAGCACCGACGGAAGGGTAACTGCAACGCAATTTCCGCCTGGTGTCCCTATGCCACCCGTTAGCCGGCTACCGGCCGAGTTCGAATGCACACTTTGCTTCAAGATGAAGAAGTTCACGAAGCCGAGCGATTGGACCAAGCATGTTCACGAGGATGTCCAGCCTTTTACCTGTACTTTTCCAGATTGTACTGAGCCAAAAAGCTTCAAGCGTAAAGCGGATTGGGTCAGGCACGAAAATGAGAAACATCGGCATCTCGAGTGGTGGGCATGCAATCTCCCCGATTGTCATCACAAATGTTACCGAAAGGACAACTTCGTGCAGCATTTAGTGCGGGAACATAAGATGCCTGAAGTCAAGGTCAAGGCCGGAAAGTCTGGCGGTGCCACGAAAGCTGGCGCCCTTGCACGTGGTACCAAGAAGGGCAAGAATACAACAGAAGATGACGAGGCAAACAAGCTGTGGGACATAGTCACTGCTTGCTATCGAGAAACGACCAGCAAACCGAACTCTGAACCTTGTCGTTTCTGTGGATGCAGACTGCAAAGCTGGAAGAAGCTCACTGTCCATTTGGCTCGCCACATGGAGGCAATTTCGCTCCCAGTGATAACTCTGATCGGGGAAGACGCTGTGCTCAGTCCAGCGAGCACACGGCGAGGAAATTCGACGACGGTGACACCAATTACGCCGTTTAATCCTTCAGCTTTCTCCGCTAGCGGCCCTGCTGGCCAAGGTATTGTGTCACCGCTGGTCCCGGAGATGCAAGGGATGTATATGAGCACGGCACCTCCAGCGCCATTCTATTCGCCAACCAGGCCAACTGCTCCTGGTGTCTATCCGTCTCCACATATGACACCGCAGAGGAAAGGAGGCGTGGTTGACAACAGGATGGCATACAGTAACGTGATGGATCCCTCACTTACAGCTACGCTGCAACATCAGACGCAATACCAAAGCATGCAGCCGCTGCAAAACGACTTGGATCTGTTTATGGGCCAGTTGCAGCAGCACCAACAGACACAGCATCCACATATGCAGCAGAATCCTATTGGAGGCTACAACATTCATGGCACAAATATGCCATTTGGGATGGAAGGCCACGATGGCATGCTTGGGTACTCGAGCGCCGGCATGGTTGGACATGTTGCGCCGGGATTGGGTATCTCAAATCCGGCGGATTACGGAGGCTGGAGTCACGGGGCTCAGCAAACAACTGAAGACGAGACAGATCGGTTTGTGAACTGGCCTGGAGCTCAGAATCACCATCAGCCATATTGATGTCCTTTTCGAGGAGGCGGCAATCGCCGGGAAGCAGGATTTCTCAGCCCTGAGAAATCCGGCAGTGCAATGCGTCAGACGAGCTGAAAGCTGAGGAATTCCGGTCAGGCGAGCATTTTTCGGTCTCGCGGACTTGGAGGACCAGCTGGGCCTGATCCAATCTTTTTCGTTTTGCATGCGGGCCAACTTTTTTGGGGCTGCAGGCTGAGTGACGTGCAGAGCTCACTTCATTCCCGGTGACAACGCATTCAATTTGTCACTAAATTTGCTGACAGCCACGCACATGAAAGTTCACGCTCGAACGAGGCATCGTCTCTTTGTTACTTGTTACGATATCATTTGTCTTTTTCAATCCTGCCATGTCTTTCTATTTCTTTGATTTACTGATGCGATGGGATTTTGCCAGTTGCACAGGCTCTTGTCATCCTTGCGATTCTTGTTCCTTCGCTGTTCTGCCTGAATGTCTGAATTAATGATTGATCCTTTGCCGTGCGTCACAGCTCACCCGCTAATGCGAAGTTCGCAATCTACCAGATCTGGTTTTTCGTGCTGCAGCTGCGCCGCTCTCTCCGAACATCGACCGTTGTCCTCTTGCTGCCGCCTTGTTGGCCCTCCGACATTCTTTCCCGAACTCTACTCATCTATATGCGTGTATGCGATGTTTGATAAATTTGCAGTTTTCTTTTCTTTTCTTCTCGAAAGCACATGCATGGACGGCCCAGAATATTATCCTTCCATTATGAGGTACCTTCGTCCTTGATTTCCTTGCTACTTGTTCTCACCTGTTGCGGCGTACGTATTATCTACCGTCCCGTTTGTCCAATGCGCGAGAGTTGTCTTTTGTTTCCCCATAGATTAGCAACTTGGGTGTAAGGAAGTTAGTATAGCACATGCGTCCAATTCGCCATGATGTTATTGGTAATCAATCCACCGGTTGTCTTTTCAGATCAAATTCCAATGGAATGCACCTAGACACGACGGCGAGCTGTAAGATAACGCCCGACGTAGCATGTCTGTCGCAGACAAATTCCTAAATACCTCGTAACGCAGGCAGCGTACCTACCGAGTTAACCCTACCCCGGCTTCCGCAAATGTGACACCAACCACGTCGTAAATCTGTCATGAATATTATATTAGCTCAGCGGGTTCGTATTGTATGACTGCGGCCTCCCCGGCTCGCCTGGCGCTGTGCTGTGCTCGTCCGTTTCGTCAGACATCGCTTTGCAACGTGAGAGGGTAGGCAGAGCGGAAAGTAACGCTCAAGCTGGATGGATGGACCAAAGGAGCTCTGAAGCACGGGAATAAAAATCCTCAACTGAGCGGAAGGAATAGGAAAAAAAAAAAAAAAAAGATAGTGTGGGACATCACCCGGATTGGATTTATTTGGTGCGAACCTTTTTTTTTTTTTTTATCTTTGTAGTCGGGGTACGATGGGGGATTATATGGCCTCTGAGCGGTGGAGGAGACCACCTAAGTGGTGGTTCCGCGAACAAGCGGCGGCTGGCCGTATGATGACATAGACCACAGTGGGTTCGTCCCGGCTCATTCCCGTGGAAGCCAGTGCCCTAAAAGGTTGTCATCAAAATCGAAGATGCCGGTTGGGGAGGCCCTTCTACTTTATTGCTTTTTTTTTTATTTTTCTTTGGTTTATCACAAGTTTGCCTCCGTGCCCCTTCCTTTGGGTTTACTTTCAGGCGCCCATGGTTTAGGTGATCTTGGTCGCAGGCAAGGGCGACTCGACTGACAGCTTGGGGTGAAAGTCACCGCCACTGCCTGTCTCATATACATAACCGTGTACTCGTAGCCCATGTCGAATTCCGCATAATTGGCATACCGACCGGGCCTTGTCCTATTGCAATCGTCAGCTATCAGGGAGCAGCAGTGGCGGCTGTCATATAAATCACGGGCTTATAAGTTGTAGGTTCCAGAATGTATGGAGGTATATTAATCAGTAATCGCACTCGCCCTTCCGATGACGCGGTACCAAGTAAGAAAACGGTATAATCATATGAATGAGATGCCGTATTTTGTTTTGTCGGAATTAGTGTTCGGACGGGGAAACCTATTTGTGCGAGGCATATATACAAAAGTCCAGGGCGCTCGACTAGGATTGGAAGGTCGTTGTATAGTTGAGGGCCGTAGGCGCGCCCGCCCCGATTGTTCGCGAATGCAAGTTACAGACATAGCTGAGATTTTGCAAATGCGGACCAGTGGCAATTTCGACCGCACAGATGGGGCCTGACGTACGCTAGACACGGCGCGGGCTGCAAGAGGCTGCATTCAGGGGCCTCTGGCATAGCATCGGACAGTTCGTCTGCCTCAAAAAAATTCAAAAAGAAAAGTGGTGTGGATCGCTAGTACTTCAAGGTCATCTAGTCCCAGTAGACCCCACGTCCATTTAATACAATGGAACCACCCGGACACTATAGCTAGCTTTCGAGATTAGAAATAAGAAAAAGCACCGTGCTGCCGTCAAGAAGTCCGCCTTACGAAGGGCCTTGAAGTCGTAGAGTCAACGTTATCAACGAATGAGAAGAGCGAGAACGATCAGAGACAAGCGAGGTCCTCGATGCGCGCTCGCTCAATGCTCAAAGTTCGGCTGCACTCCTTGTCCGTCTTGAGCAGTTTCCAGCTGCCAAACTCCTTTTCATCGGCCCCTATAGGATCCTAAGGGAGGGAAGATCTGGTTCCTCGGCCGCTTTCCCCGAGCGAATTCGCCCAGGTCGGCGGCCTTCGGAACCGCATTCGTTGGAATTCTCTTCGATCTCTGCATGCATGTAATAGTGCGCCAGCGGCTTAGATTGGATGGTCTGTTCCGTTGCATCCATCATTCCTGGCCATCGCAAACTTACCCAAAAACCAAAGTTTCTTTCTCAAGCACGTCGCGACTATAGCTACCTGGCCTAGTGTGCCGGCACATTTCCTACCGGCTGAACACGTCGCCAAAGGCTTTTGGAAGGAGGGAGGCCTTGCTAGCACGAACGGCCGCTTTCTTTTAAGGTCCCCATACGCCTCAGGCGTGAGCCATACTCTCGTGCATTTTTCCGTCTTTTTCTTTTTCTTGAGGGTTTTCGAATCTCTTCTAGCAATCCCTCATAACCTGTTAGCCTTATTTTGTGGTCTCTTGCGACTTCGACGTGGGGATTATTATTACCAAGACGCAATACATAAAGTCGATTTCGACTCACGGGCTAGGCCGATATAAAATTACTCACCAAAAAAAAAAAAGTATCAAAGATCCTGCCTGACGGGAATCGCTTGGGCACGCAGGGAAGCTTTGAAGCATTTCCGGTAGGTAGACAGTTCGTTCCCTGGTCTATAAAAACGATCGAAGGCCCAGCCGCCTGCAGCGGCTGAAGAAGGCTCAAGTCGGTTTTAGGATATCTCACAGACGCTGTCCTCAGAGATATTTATATTTTTTTTCGAAGAAATATATATCATTTTTCCTGGGGAAAGGCGTCTTCCTGCTTTGGCGGCAAAAAACCTAGGTTCGCGATCCGATCGATAAATTTTCGTGGCAAATTTGCAAAAGCAGGAACACCGAAAATATTTAGCAATCTGAAAGAGAGAGAACAAAACGCATGCAGTCCATAGGCATGCATGGATAATCGCTTTTTTTTATACTTCTCCTAAATTTCACAGCCTCGTCTATCGGAATTCTCGAGCAAAGTTCACGTTAACCTTTGAGACGTAGACGCTAACGGGATGCATCGGTAGCCAAAAGGGAAATCGACAAGAACGCGTATTTCCAGGATTATTGTATTAAACGAGACAAGGCTCGCTGTCTGTAGGATCGAGTCACCGTATAATCAATCGGTGGGGCCAAAGTTGGAGGTGGGCCGATAAATCTACGAGGCTGCAAGATTGCAAGCCTTTTCGAAGTTTGTAAGTATCATATCACTCTTACCCCTCCCCCAGACAACAGTGTAGTTGCGGCTCTGCGCCTGTGGGAAATCCTCTGGATCGTAGCACCGTTAGATGGCTTCCCATAGCTGCTTCAGCTTCAACATATTAACCCAAGGAAATGTACCGAGTAGGACTGCTTCAACAAACACCTGTGGACCGCAAATTCGACATCAGTTTGCGGTCTGAATCTTGTTATGGATGGACCCCAATAATTCACAAATCGGTCCCAAAGCAAAAGAAGCCACTACAGTACCCGTAAAAGAAGAAAGAGTGTCTGCGGCAGATCAACCGTCGACAAGAGGATGGACAGCAACCAATCAGCCCACGGGTCAAGTTGCTGGTCAAGTCAGATCTGCTCCCGGGCATGCGCATGCAAGATCTTTGAGCATAGACAGAGGTATTACAGCAGGTTCGGGTGTTCTTGACACAGGCCAACAGCAGCAAAATATGGGACTCCAGCCTTCTTTACACAGGCAAGGTAGTAGCCAACTACCATCTTTCAAATCTCTCATTTCTTCGGTGGATGATCCAAATGAGAAGGATCCTATTCCACCGATCACATACAACCATAATGGTAAGTCAAGGTCGTTCAAGTTGCAGATATCATGAACCGCCTTTCGACTAATATGCTTCATGACGCATGTTTAGCAGGAATCGAGAGCAGCTCTCATCCGGTCACCAGTTCGTCTCCGATACGAAAACAGCATATATGTCATTCATGCAAAAAGACGTTCCCATCAAAGAATTCTTTGAGGTGTGTTTCTGACATATATTCCCACTGTTCCCCAACAATAGAAAGATATTAACATATAACCACCCATTAAGCAAGCACAAGCAGATCCATGGAGAACGTTCTCATATATGCTCCGAGTGCAGCTCGAAATTCCACACGAAGAAAGATCTGACGAGACATCGCGACACGGTCCATGCATCAAGCAGTCCAAATTATGTCTGTCCCGTCCTTGAGTGTGCTAGATCTAACCCCAAAAGAGCCTTTAGCAGAAGGGACAATTTGAGGCAGCATATCTTGCAGCTTCATGACAAGAAGTACCTGGAGGAGATCAGAAATCCACAGTCCTTTTCCCCGAGTCATTTGCATATGCAAACGGACAATACATCGGTCAGTCCTGAAGGCGAATCCAGCCCTCTTTCAGATGATCTACCACCCCATACTATCGACGAGGTGGTCGAGGAACACCAGCCCGAGAGGATTGAAGTCAGAACACCAATTCAGCTCGTCATAGGTGAAGATGAGGCTCTCGAAGAGGAAGACACCGCGGCAGCCGGAGATAAGGGAAAGGGAAGATCTGCAGAGTACAGCAGTCCACCGGCACCAGGACGACTTCAAATGCCCGCAAATCGCCCTCATTCCCCCCTGGAATCACCGAGAGACGTAGTCATGTCTACACCTAAGTTTCTAGTCCAGGACTTCGACCCGGTTCCGGAGCAAGAGCCTCTCGAAGTGCGCCGTAGCTCTGTACCCCAGCATTCACCTATCCAACGCGACGAAGAAAAGCCAGCGCAGACAGAAGACGAATTGGACGAAACATGGGTAATCAACTTCTTGGAAGGCATAGAAGCAACTGAACTGGATCAAATTGCCCAGCTGTCACCGGACGGGCTAAAGCGAAAATACCCAACGATTACAACCCAACGGCGACTGAACCTCATCAAATTTGCTCTTAGGGGTTTCGTAGCAGGATTTTCACGCGGGTACCAATGTGCCCATGCAGCAGTGTTTTCCGCCCCGCAGCCGGCTCCCTCGGTGAGCTCCAGGGCATCTCTGAGTGTAATTTCGCCGTCTCACATGCCGGACGGCAAGGCCAGCTTGTCACCTCTCACCCCCACCAGCATTGCGGCCACCTCGCCGACCAATCGACTTGGAAACGACTCTGGCTCAACCGGAATTTTCGGCTCATCCCAGCAGCAGCAAACTAAGGAGCCCCCAACTTTTCGCGGTGAAAGTTCGGTTTCATTTGTAGTGCCCCACCATCCTCGGGCCAACACCGCGGTCCAAGATGTCAAACCGATTACAAACACCAGCAAGGCCGAAGACATCCCCAGGCCTCCCCCAACGAGCGTCGCGACTGACGCTGAAGGCATCGTTGAGTCTTACAAATGCGATCATGAGAAATGCGGGAAGACTTTCACTAAGAAAAGTGAATGGAAGTATGTCAACGCTGATCTTTTCCCTACTAGTTTGTTTTTTGTTCGCCTCGATTTTTCTCGCTTGTGTTTATATACGCATACTCGAGATTACAGGGTCACATTGTCGCACTGTGCTTTCAACATTGCACGAAAATTCTCTGAGCAATTATATCTCAAGAACTCTTAATGCTAACTGCAAATAGGAAGCATATGCAAAGGCATCGCCGGCCATTCTTTTGCACGTTCCATTGGCAAGAAAGAGGCGAGGTTCAACGTTTCGGCAGCAAGGATGACTGGCGAAGGCACGAGGAACACCGGCATTATCAATCGGAATTCTACAAATGCCCTGGCGGCTCTGGTGACGAAAACTGTTTGAGCGACTTCTCCGGGCGGCTAGAGTTCGAAAGACACCTGGAAGACTATCATAAATCCGTCGTCGCGAGCTGGACTCTCCCCGACGGTAAGATCAATGACGATGCCAAACGAGATTTTCTACAACGACATCACAATGGCACCGACTATATTGAAGATAATTTCTGGTGTGGATTTTGCGCCAAGCTTATAAATATTCCACCGGAGATGACGGGGAGACGGGGTAAAGAGATCAGGGTCAACCATGTCGCGGATCACTTTCACAAAGAACAGAAGGACATTCGACTTTGGGTCAAATACAACGAATGCAACCTGGCCGATATCGCAGAATCCCTGGACAAAGCCCGGAAAATGTACGACCGGGAGCGCAATCTCAGAGAATCCGATCTGGAACTTCTGGATCAACATCGCCAACTTCCAACACTCAAAGAAATCTTTGGTCCTTCTGGCGAACCGTTCACTACTAATCCCCAGGATCCGTCTCCAGTACAACCGGATCTTTGGATATGCGTGAGTCTCACTTAATAAAACACCTTTGGAAGTTTAGATGGCATTAACCGGGTTTCCCCATCCATAGTGTGAATGCCGGTACCTCGCGCAGAGCAGGCCAAATTTCGTTTACGCCATGAACCTTGGTAAAGACATGGAATGCTCCAGCAATGATCACCGGCATCACCGACGGTGTCCACGATGTTCCGTCGCCCGATATTAATAAACACTCGTTTTTGAATCACCAATTTCCTATGTCCAATTGCATTCAATTCTCGGCGTTCGTTTTGATTTCCATCCTGGATTCGCCAACAGATTATTAAGCGGTATGCTTAAATTATCACGGTCTCTGTCTCAATTTCGGCGCCTTTTTTTTTTTTTTTCGCCTTTTGATCTACTTATAGCGTAATCCAGTTGCCGAGTCTCATTTTTCTCATTTCAAATGTTTTACATGCATGGCCTGGGTTTGCGATTTGATTGTCGATTCTCATTTCGCGTTTTGGAGGGGTTATACGTTATGCTTCTGTATTCATACTACCGCCGTATATGCTTGTATCTCTAGTGTTTTCTGGTTTCTCTCTTATCCTTCCGTAGTTTGTCTTTTTGCTTCATTCCCGTTTTTTCTCACGCTCTCCACGATAGAAGATTCCCTCAGAATTGTTTTGGTTTTATTACGAATCCGATTCCCCGGCATGTGAACAAAAAAATCCGCATTTTGGCGAAACCCCATAAACGAAAAAAAAAAAGAACAAAAAGAAAAAAAAAACGCCATCTTCTGTACAAAATCAACGACTGACTTTTGGTTGGCTACGCATCAGGCGGCGCGTTTGGTTATTCATCGATCATGATATCATCCTAATATTATTCAAGACCAATAACGCTGAATGAAAAAACGTGATCATGACATTGTAGCATCAGTATGACCGGATTTTGCACGCCGCCGAATTCCATTGGGCAGATCTTTCTTGGATCGACTGACTTTATTGGCTCAACATCCTTCAAAGGGTCTCCGCTCACGGCCGGCATTCCGGAGAACGGTGCTGTCAATACCCACGTTAGCTCGTATCTGCGTATCTAGACATTCGATTTCGGGAAGTCCTTAGCAGCGGGAACAGTTGGCGTGTCTCCAAAAAGCCATAGCTCGAACAGCGCTGACCAGACCAGGCAACTTTTAAAATTACAACAGAAGGCTGACAGAATTTACTTCGAGCCAGACAGACTTCAGCTGAAGGATCCGATGGCGCTGCCGAAGAGGGAAGGCCACACTTCGAAGCAACACAAAGCCAAACTAACATTTCTTCTATCACGATGCATTCATCGAAAGAACGACGGTCGACACGGTCGACGGTTCGCGGTAGCACGATCCGCGATGACTCAACACTTACCCTCCCAATCGGGATTTGCCTACGGAAAATTCGCGAATGCCGAGGCCCAAACTCCTGATTTTGGCCACGGCACCGCATTTGTGGCCCTTCTGCCTCCAGAGCAATGTTAATTTGAGTGAGGCCAAGCGCGATGTTCCCTGAATAATTTTCTGCAGTCACATTGTTCCGCGACCCGACTTATAACTTTCCCTTTCTCTCTGCCCCAGACGCGTCATCCTAGAGAGCCATCTCTTTCGTTGAAAGACAAATCTGTGCCCTTTATGCATTTTGATTGGTCTGGAAAACATCCGCATGTAACGCTGCTTCGCAAAGATTTCCACTCTGACCCACAGAAAAGTGTCTGAAAGGAGGAGGCGGAAGCCAGATGTCTCATGAGCTCAAGCCTTCGCCTTGAAGCCCGTTTGAAGAGTCGAAGCCAAGGGACGTGCTTACGTGTTTGGTTCGCGCTGCAATTTCTGCAAGCCTACGTGGATGGACAAGTATCGATCACAGGTACAGTACTTAATCACAGAGGGATCACATGGAATGTATTCCACCACCACCATACCCTCTGTTTGCACCCCCCGGTGCTCGTTTCAAACCCAGATGCATGCGGATTGTCGCCTTGAATTTTTTTGAAGTGTGTGGATACTGATAGACTGCACCGCCCGGATTCTTAGGTAATCAGGCCAGTCTAGACCATGGAGGTGCGGGCTATAAAAATTCAACGTGTGTGGTAAGATACGAGGTAGGACCACGGCACAGAAGGTCAGCTGGCTTCAGATCCTGTCTTCGAGGCCATTCTGCCAATCCTTCCGTGGGGGTCTTGCTACGATGCTCCTTCTTGGACACAGGCCG
Organism: Orbilia brochopaga; assembly: GCA_036872635.1. Taxonomy (NCBI): domain Eukaryota; kingdom Fungi; phylum Ascomycota; class Orbiliomycetes; order Orbiliales; family Orbiliaceae; genus Orbilia; species Orbilia brochopaga. Next base: position 1,246,152 of record JAVHNQ010000010.1, on the reverse strand, counting down.
TCTTTGATCGTACGTGTTTTCCTCGCCAGCTCGACATATATTTCCAGCTTGTACAGCACTCGCTAGCCGGCCATGTTTTCCTAAATTTCTGCCGTCTCGGGGACTGACTCAGATCTCCTACGTGGACATTCCTGCAAAAGCAAGTCGACACCTACCCTGCCGTCTAACGTTATCACTGCAGCGCTGCTGCAAGTTGGATGTAAAAATATCGCATCCTAGCTTGAGAATGTCCGGCGAATGACAACTTCGTCTAGCCGAAGGATGTGGCTCGATGACCGAACGGGCTAGGCACCCTTCCCGTGTATACAAAAGTGAGGCGGACCTCTGCCGCTCTCGATATGCACCTTTGGCTCCCTGGATTACCCCGGAATCGATGTTGAGGGTTTAAACCCTGAGAACGAGGCGGTGATACTAAGGTTCCGATAATCCTGAGTCTACAGATGTTCGGGCATCAGCGATGGCATATTGATATCGATATCGACATGTGCAATGAAGTTTTGACATTTTTGCTTTGCCGTGTTTCACCAGTATATCTCTAGTTCTTATTCATCCAATAAAATCAGTTTTCCAATCACTTTGCAATTTGCTTGATATTGAGTTCATGAAAGGAAAGGTCGTCGATGTGAATGTATTATGTCGCTTTGACATCGAAAATATTTCCGCTAGATACACATATGCACTCCTCCTTGATCATGAGTGCAAATATGACAGTAACATTTGATCGAGACCAAGATACACTTTAAACTTTACCTCCAGCCGTCGTTGCCATCTTGCCATCCAAGCTCTCCCACTTTGCTCCAGATGGCAGCCATGTATCACCGTCATTCGTACAAAGATGCCAACAGGCGAAATTTGTTCCGATCGATAGTAGATCGTATCGGGTACCGCCCCAGCTTACGACCCGTGGGGCATAGATGGTGACCCCTCCGATTTTGTTCAACGAAACCCAACCGGAATCCTTCTTCCACGTCTTCTGATAGATGGCGCTGTCAAGTCCGACGCCGAAGACATCGATTCTCTCCTCACCCCTACCAAAGCAGACGACTTCTGGAATCTCTTTCGAATAGATCCCATCGGTGAACACTCGGGCGATAGCCCAGCCTTTCTTTGCAGCTGGGCCCATCTCGCAGTAGAAGAGCTGACTCTCGTCAGTCAAACCGAAGACGGTCATCTTTCCTTCATACATCGACAGCGCGCGCGGAGGACACGCCCACGTCCCCGGGACCTCGACGTCATCCCAATCAGCGATACCCGAAACCCAGCGCTTCTCGTAACACCTGCTATCAAGACCGATGTTGAAGAAGCTGACATGATTAACGCCCCAGCTGCAGGCAGAGCCACGATTATAGATATACTTGCCGCCCCAGTCGATCGTGTTGGTGCCAGCGGGGAACCATTGCTGGTTCTCCTCAAGCCGCTTGTGCTTGAGGGCGTGGTCGGTGCCAATGTATGTCAGTTCGAGAAATTTATTCCCATCGCGGGAGACCACGGCTGGGGGACCAAGGCACTGGAGACCAATCTTGTTCCAGTCGGCCCAGCCTGTTTTACCGTTATAGACTTTGTGGTATAGACAGTGGTCGTAACCGACAATAAAGAGGTCGATGGTGCTACTCTTGGGGCGGGTGATGACCACTGGATCATAGCGGGTTTGGACACCATCTATTTTTTCCCAGCCGGACCAATTCCCATTCCAGTATTTGTGGTAGACGTTGGAGTCCATACCTTGGACATAAATGTCCCTTGACAATTCAAAAAATTACAGAAGTTAGCAGTGTGGTTTTTCATAGGTAAGTGTATTTAACCTGTCGCCAGTGATTGAACTTATCGACTTACAAATGATTTGGTCCCAAGCTAACCATTCTGAAGATGTCTCAACTTGGTGGTAGAGAAGAGTAGATAAAATATCGCGTTTGACGAATCTGCCTTGTTTCTCGGCCTGTTCGTTGGAAGTTAACTGTATACCGTTCGTTATACTCGAGGGATGCCTTGGATGCGGATATTGGAGGTTCCACGGTCGACTTGAGCGCCTTTATATAGTAAATACAACAGCTCTTTGCTACTCATACTCTTGTCTTCTTAATGGCCGAATACCCTATGATCATGAGAACGAACACGCCACTGATCGTAGATGGGTCTCCCTCCAGACAGAGAAGCTGTCAAGCCTCCGGATCACCAACCGATACGTTACCACTTCGCGCATCGCGATAGCTGACACAAAAACGTTTACATTCGAGTATTCGGAGTAGGATATCCTTTCGCGCGCGCGTAACGATATTCACTTATACCTATCTTGACTCAATCCGGCTCAGGGGGACCGCAATCGACATTTACCCCGTCGCTAGCTGAACATACATATATTTCGTTGGATCGCAGATGACCGTTCCCGTAGGCGGCGTGCCTACACGTGGTGGATGCGTGGATATCTGCCGTTGGACATTCCGAGGATATTACGGCCCAGTCTGCAGGATTGCAAATGTCTGAGTGCGATAGCAGCCAGTCCGGTATTTTCTGAAGCTTTTATTTCTGGGTCGACGGCTTGGGGCTCCTGCAGCAGCTGATTATACAAAAAACATTAGTAGTGCTATGCGGATCTGGTGCAAGATGGATCAATATGTGCCAAACCACGATGGATAGCATATATCCACGGGGACAAGTAAATGGGCGCACACATATATTACAACATCAACATCAGTCCAGAAATTCGATTTCTCACCGTCGATAGTCGCCCAAGCTAGCACATCCAGCCAATGGACCCGGCCATCCAATGCTTTGGCTTTCCCGATGTCATGTCAGGACATGTGCCGGTCTCCGCATTCCTCGCTTCTTTATGGACGCAAGCGGTTCAAGTTGGCCGTTTGAAGCGACGGGCCCTCCCGAGCGACATGCGGGGAAGGAATAGATTGCATATCTGCTCCAGCGGACTGGTGATCTCCTCGGGGGTAAACACTTCGTTGATTCTGCCGGATCTGGAGAAACTGCTGCAAGCAAGAACGGATCTGGTGGTTATCATACGAGATGATATTTTATTGCTCAACTCCTACACTAACTGGATTATTAGTGCATTGGATGTTTCCGGCGACAATTCTTTCCCTTAGGCATTGCTGGATCCATGGAGCATTGGTTGATTCATAAAAGACGCTTGGAGTATAGCTCATATTGTCTAAGTGGGAGTGCGATATACTAGATTTCAGCCGCTGCTTTCTTGCCGAAGTTCAGCATACGCTCGGTAACACTTGTCTCTCGCCCGATATCTCTCAGCACGACGATATCGAACCTTGTACGACACTACGACAACCGCGACCAATACCAGCCGCCTCGTTTCTGCAATGCCTGCATCTCCAAGCACCATCTCTGCTGGGAGTTGGTACCATTGATCGTGCCGCAATGCATAGCCCTGTTTTGCTGTCTACATGCCCCGCTCGATCGATACAATTTGTCTGGAAAAACTCAAGAACAAGGCGCCTGTTGCAAGTTGCGTCGATGCGGCGCGCCAAAGTGCGTTGCGTAGACATCTATGCCTAAAACGGCAGGTTTCGCCCGCAATTATTAGTCAGCTGTCGAATTTCAGTCTTGGCTTTGTCCGCCCCAGGACAATTGGTTCACCTATCGGCTGAGAAGCTGTCAAATGCAGCGGTGGCGAACTACGCGGCCTGCATACGACGCGATGGAATTCATCTGTTGAAGCCCGATATCGTGAATGCCATGTGGATTCGATGCCGTAACGTTTCATGTGGCCTATCAGATGGCTTCTTGAATACGGTGTTGAATGCAGCTAGAAAATCCGGGCTGCTAAATTTATATCCAGGCACAGCCGGGGTTGCATCTGGATTCCGTTGCGGGTCCCAATTTCCTTGAAAATTGCTGCAACTACTGCATGCGTCTTTGGCATTACGAAATAGAGGATTCTTGATCAACTCCAAGGTCAAATTGCCGAGTAACTATTGGTCAAGAGTTTATCATCAACCTACTCGTCGACTGCCAGCTGGCCATGATTAAACTGCATTGTTTTAACATGTGCATGCCCCTGTTTGTCGATTTGGAATAATGCTAGTTGCGCATCGGATACCAGCGCTGAGCCTACAATGTATATCAGGCCTGATGTAAAAAATGAACAAGAACAAAGTAGAAGATTTAGAACTGAAGCTTTGATATATTTTGATTTTTAATTATCAAATCTACTCGTACTCGGTACAGCGAGACTCGATCCTTCTTTGGTAGATTACATCCGATCCTAGGAGATAGCTGGAACCGTCTTGACGTTTGAAGTCTAATGTCTAATGCACTGTGGCATCTTGAATTTGTTTCACGTTTGGAATACCTAGAATTCATCATCTCCTACGCCGCATCAAACCGACATATATAATTATAATCTTGATATTTCTACCCTTCTCAGCCTGTGAAATAATATTATATTATACTATATATCTCTACGTCGATATATCGTGATATAATATCGATCGATAAGTTAATTAGTTAGTTATGCATTGAGGGCATGGAGTCGAGATTTCGTGGCTTCACTAGATTTTACGTTGCGAAATAATACTAAAAATGAGATATCCATAGAAACCAGTAGATGCAGGATTTAATAGTCAAACTAATGAAGGAGCGCTTAAACGTCGACATGAAGTTGCTATTTGAAGCATACGTCGATAATATCCTTGAACATTAGTTAATATCAGCCGTGAAGATATACCACAACCTGACAGAAATGCCAGACTCGATAGTAGGCCGATACCGGCGCCAGGTCGATGTCATAAGACTCCATACCTGAAGTGGTCTCAACTGTCAGAAACTAAACAGCCGATCCTGAGTAGACAAGCCGTTTCTACATGTGTAAGTCTCCAAGACTTTCGAGCCAGTATACATGTGAGACGAAAACTGCAAAAGTTATACTATACTGTCGCTCTCACCCGCCAACCTTAAGCTTGCATATATCAGTTCTCAACTAATTGGGTAAGCGATATCGCTATATCAGATGCCAAAGCCGAGCTCTAGACCTTGCATGCACGCGCGGCGGCCCGGGTGGTTGTGACAGATGTTATATCTGCACCAATATATGAGGGATATATCGCCTGTAGACGACATGACATTCACATGCAACATAACACAACTTCTGAACTATAATTAAGTATTATCATCATACTATTCTTCCATTATATATGTCAGGCCAGCTAGCTAGCTGTTTAGTACGTAAGTTCCCCACATAAAATGATTTTCGGGAAGTGATGTCGATACCCCGCAGTTATATACCAATATATTTACATGTGTTCTTTTCGTCTTCGGAAAGGGCAACATCGGAGACGGAGCGAGCCGGCGAATGCATGACTCGAGATCGATTTACAAGCCAGGCTGAATGAACGTCTAGACTAACGACTATAGTGAAAGCAATTAGTCATATATTTCGTTTCCATACGTGGTAGGTCGGATCCAATCCATGCATTCTAGCTAGTCTTATCAGTCCATCTTCATGGTGGAACCTAATTCGATTATGTAACAAATGGTCGCTCACAACTTTGATTGCTCAATTGTGTTCATTCTATCTCGATCTCCCCACCTGCAAGTTACCCACCAATATCGATCATGCTGTGCTTGTGCCGATTAACAGAATAATGCAAGCTATCACGGCATCACCGCAGTCGCAACAAGCCATTATACTATGAAAATTAGGCATAATAGTAATGATAATAATTGAAAAAAGTCGTCATCCCGCTAAACCGCTGTCATGAAAAGCAAGGAATCAGGGAACGAAAAAACGCCATGCAATGAAGTGAGTGAAGCTGTAGTCTAGAGTCGCAATCCACCAATACCTTTCTACGAGACGAAGCTCCATCCCTTGCACGTTAAGCCATCAATCACAATATTCACGCACGAGCGGTGTGCATTATGATACTGCCTGGCCTCACCAACCGCCCATTCCACTACCAAATACCGGCTTCTGATCCACGTATTCCTCTACATACTCGCGGAGGGCACCGAGGCGGTCTGTCACAACCCTGTCGAGTCCCCATCCAGTCGCCTGACTCAACTCCTTGTCGAACTTGCGGGCGATGCTCTCATGCCCGAGACTAAGATAGTTGAAGACGGCAACGACAAACTCCGGGGATACCTCGCAGCGGCGCTTGGGACACATGTTCGGTGGGTCGGAGACAAGGAGGTGTTCTGGCGGTGGAGTCTGGCACATCATCTGTACGAGCGACGACGTCGACGTCGACGGGTATCCATACTTGAGGGGACCCGGGGACGAAGGTCGCGTGCTCGGTGTTGTGAGAGCGGTGTCGCGGCTGAGCGCCGAGCTGTTGGAGGAGATGGACATGGCGCTGGGCTGCTTCTCCTTCTTGGAGGTGAAGTAGTCGCCGGAGCCGTGCGTCTTGGAGCTTTCGTAGTAGAGCGTCGTTGGCATTGGAGATTCGCAGATCAGTGGCGTCGTTGCCGGTGGGATTAGTCTAGGTGATAAGAGCCCGTTGCTCAAAGGCGAATTCATGGGACGGGGTGCAGCAGGAATAAAGCTGAACGGTAGTAGCGGCCTCTTCCTCTTGGGTTCATCCGAGCCGTTTGGCGGCGGGACGGCTGGAAATTTTGATGATGGGGGGTTGAGATGTGGTTGTCGGAGAGGTAGTTGTTGTTGTCGTTGTTGTTGATGTTGTTGTGGCTGCTGCTGCTTGATCGAAGGAGTGTATTTTGGAGTTAGGAGGGCTTGTTGTCTATCTTTAATGAGCTGTGATTGAGCCGCGAGGACTTGATCCCGAAGGTCTGCTGCGGTGGGGAATTTCGAGGCTGTCGTGGGGGTTGTGTGATCAAGAGGCGTCGAAGGATTGAGATTTGCAGATGTGATTCCTAAGGGCGAGGGCTGGTTATTTGTATGAGGACGACCTGAAACGGTGCGTTGTGCTATCTCAACGGTGCGTGTTTGGGCCTTCGGAACAACAGCTGCAGTCGGGCAGGGGCTGCATGCACTAGCGTCAGGCTTCGGGAGATTTCGCGTAGAGATCGAAGGGCTGGCAGAATCTCTGACCAGGACGGTGCCTGGGGAGCTTGGGAGCTTGACGCCTGCTGGCTGTGGCGCGCCGACGTCGGTGAGGTTGAGCGGCTCTTCGACAGACCTCTCGACGGTAGGGACAATGGTGAGGTCCCTCAGAGGAGAGAGAGAATGCTGATGATGATGATTCACAGCTGATGTTTCGCTCAGGGGATGGTTCGGTCCGGGCGCACTGTCTTTAAGTGATGGAGATGAGGACAGGGAGGCGGACCGAGTGGCTTCTTGATCCCCAGAGCAAACCGTTTTGGCAGAGCTTGCGCGATTTGATGTCACTGTGCTGCTGAGAATGCACACGACCTCATTGGGAGAGTGATTAATTTGACGAGGGTCACCGCTGTCGCCCTTCGCGGACGTGCTTGATGTTGCCTGTTCAGGCAGAACATTCTGTCTAGAATTCTCACCGATAGCGGCGGTCAGGCCAGAGCTGTTGACTTTGGCATGACTATATGCGTCGGTAGGTGATTGAATCCTACCATCCGCAGCGGCAGCTACTGCAGCACCAGCATCGCCAGCTGCACCAGCAGGCTGGTGGCGCGGTTGGTAGCAGTAATTATGCTGGCCGCCCCATCGGGTGGACTCGTCGTCTGGGACCCACTTGCTTTTCCCAGGTGGAATGCGCTGCTGGTGCCCCAGATTCAGCGACATAGCAGCGGCAGGGGTCTTGCCACTTGCATTTCTCTGTGCGTCCAACCGTTCAGCCTCGTAGTCATCATCACTATCACGTCCCCAACCTTTTCTGTTGCTATTGCTGGGTTTCACGGCCTGCGTCCGGTTCGAACGTTTTGAGGTCTCCACTGGCTCGGGCAGAAACCGCGAGGGCTTCTGGGGGGCCGGCGACGCGAATGCATCTACTGGATTGTTGGGGAGGAGAGTCGCTTTGGGAGTGCTGGAATTCGACGAGGAGGGCGATGAGGAATCCGGGGGGAGATAATCCGGGGATGCTAGAGCGGTCCGATTGCTTCTTCTGGTCGTCTCGATAGGTTCCGGCAGGAATCGCGGTTTCGATGGATTGGCGGAATCCGCAAGGGCGCCGTCGACTTTGTTGCTGCTGGTGGACGCATCTGCGGTCCGGTTCGAGTACCTGGTCGTCGACACTACCTCCGGCACGAAGGACATGGCTCTTGAATGACGATTTCCCAATCGGCTATAAAAAGACCTGTTAATTCTAATATGTTTCTGCGGGACTTTAGTTCCTTTCTCCTGGACGGTCGACAGGCCTGCAGCAATCGTGCGGATAGGCGAACTGCGAAATTCCGGAGAGCCCTTTTCTCAGGGCAGAAAGTGTTTCTTCAAACGAGCGTGTGGATCCGAATTTGTCTGTGGACCCGACAGTAGCGAATGTTTTATCGAAGGAAGTTCTTTATCTCATCGATTCGGGGATTAGGATTGGGAGAGTCCCAGCCTCTTGTCTGCGAGGTACCGTCGGCGTTCCCGTTATGTACCCGAGGGTTGGCGACCGCAAAGCTAGTGAGATGTTGGAATTTTGCGCGGTGATGCTGGCGGATGTTGAAGAGGTGGGAGAAACAGGCTTTTTCTTCCCTTCGGTCGGCGAGAGAATGCAAACGGAAGTCTGACTTTTAGACCAGCACAGTCGACAGACTGGCAATCTGTCAGACCTCGCCGTTTACGCTTTCAGAGCAGCGACAGCTTGCCCTCGAACGAAGAATGGTCCAGCTGGTCGGCGGGCTGCCGGATGACGTCGGAGATAGAAGCGACTACGACTGAACGACCAAAACTGGCGAAGAGCACGCGACAACTGCGCATGCGATCGTGTATCAGAGCAATTAGTCCCTAGCCAACAATCAGCAATGAGATTGGTTTGGATCTGGGTTTCTGGATGGTCAGCGACAACTGCTCTTTTCAGGAGATGGTCAGGTAAGATTGCAGACAGGAAGGCAGACATCTGTTGCTTGAGCCAGGAGCGGGTAGCCGTCTAAGAGGAGTCTGATCGATAGATCGATTTTATTACTCTCAGAGCCGCCGCTTGGATCTCTCGTTATCAATGGTTCCTCTGCTGCTAGCTTTCGCAGGAGCCAGAGCCCGACCGAGAGCTTCACCGAGGCCACGCAAGATCGACCGAGAGCGTGGCCGAGAAGCTAGCTTGATTCAGTGGCAGCACCAACCAGGGTTCGCCTGAAGGGTGGTATCTGTATTCTCACTGCGTGGACGGTGTCCACATGGACAGCTGGATGGAATGTGCGAATGCTGGCGCCGGAACGAGTGAGTACAATGTACAGGTGGTGGATACGTCTAGACTCGAGTGCTCGCAAATGGCCGACGGTTGGTCATTTTGATATCAACATTGCCACCACTTCGTCTGTGGTGGCGACCGACAACGCAAACGTGCAAACGTGTGAAGGTGATGCCGGTCTTTTACAGCTGCAGAACTGATTGGCGACATCTCGAGCTTGATATCAGCTTCATGATAAAATATATATAAATTACTCGGTCCTATAGAGCTAGATATTTTAGCTACGAAACTTCAGCTGATCAGGTCGATTTGTAGGTGTGTCCCGGATATCATCCGCGGATTCAAAGCAACCCGGGCTATCCTATGTACATCCCCGACCATATTGATATATCGAGAGTTCCTCAATTGATCAATTGATCGAATCATCAATTTCTTGACCAGTTCTAATTCGAAGGATCTATCGGTATCATTAATTCCGATAGCTTCTACGTATATACTATATTGTACTTTAGAGCACGACCGAGTCGGCTTTAGCTTCGATCAATCCTGAAATCGCGGTCTTGGAATCGTAATTTTTTCACGGGTTGACGAATTCATGAATTCAAAGATTTAGACCTCGAGAAGCTAGCTATGAATTATGCTGATATCGTGCTCAGAACAGTTCACGTATGCATCTAATATCTTGTGTAGTATACATAGAGCCACCAAGGACGCTAGCTATGCGACTATATACATATGAATTGCAATTAAAGTGAACATTGAGATCAAGGTTCAATTAATTGAGCTCATATATATGATCATGCAAGGCTCTATGTCAGATTTCCAATGTAGCTCATTTCTATGTCTCTACCACCCTAGGCCTGCCTCACGATCAAGGCCTAGGGATCCAGGACCTACGCTATGGCCATATGGGCGAAAATCACACACTGGGTGTATATATATAGTCAATAGCTTCGCCCTGGACTGAGCTGTTATTACGTATTAGGATGCTGATGATCGCGGTGTACTAATACGCAGCAGCCAGTTACCATATATATGCAGAATTCAAGTGAAACCAGCGTAACTGATTAGAATACAAAAGCAGACTCAGCTTCTGTAAAGACAGAACTAACCTTTCGCTTATATGCGTAGAATTATATATGACAAAGAGATGAATAAATTTAGAGATCATCATTTCAGCTTGACCTCGAAGCTAGGCGCTGGAGGGTCAGGGCAGCTAGAGAACAGTGAATGCTTGCATAAATAGATATCCTAGCCAGCTTTCACTCCGAAGAAATGACACCGGCGTCTAGGGGGGCTAAGAAGTAGAGAAAATCTCAGAGTGGTTATATCATTCGATTGAAGTATCTGGTTCGGACATTATTCCACAAGGGCGTTGAGGGACTTGTAATTATTGCAATCTACTTAGATACACCAATATAAACCGAAGCACTGAAAACACTAGCGCTATAGCTCCGAAACGCTATACTACGCTGACGGCAAAGTCAATATCAGCGGTAGCATCGGGGTCATTACATGCGATACAATACATCACGTGCACTCTAGTCATCTCAAAAAACTATCGACAGCATAACTTCCAATATCATAATGCTGTGTCATGGCCGATCATGGTTGCATGGTGTCCATCGAGATCGTAGCTGGTAGGCATTGAAGAATTGAATGGCCGCATAGTTGGCTATTATTTATTGGCCGGTTTAGTGATTGCCGTCGCCGTCGTAACCTTAATCTCTGGGTAGCCTTTCCTCTGTCCTTGTCCACCAGCTCTCTGTCCAAGTTTCGTCGTCGTCGATTTCATCGTCTTGATACCTTTGACCTCCAGCTCCGGCAGCCGTCCAACACCCTGCTTCTCGCGTGCGTAATTCAGCAGCTCCCTATGGCTGTTGAACTTTGGCGGTATCCCATTCTTCCTCGTGCCGTCCTTAGTGAGGAATGCGCTGGAGTTGGGGGAGGTAACGCGTGATGGATTTGGCGCTCGAATGCCGGTGCCGACGCGTGAATTGGGATTGGTATTTGTAATTGTATTGGCCTGGCCTGGACGGGTACCTATTGCTTCGATCGGCAGGTACCCGCTCGGCTTGTTTGGTCTAAAGGAGCTTGTGGTGCCTTTCCTGATACCGAACGCGTTCGAATTCGACGGCGTGAGGTTGGCGGAAGCACGAGGAGATGTGTATTTTGGAGAATTGCCGTTTCCAGAATTGGGGCCACTCTTCTGGGACAGCGGGGTTGTCGGACTGATTGTCGGACTGCCTGCGTTAGAATTGAAGCCGTTCTTCTGTCCTGGCCCGGATGATTGTCTGGTAATCGGACGCCTGAGACCACCGGCTTGATTCGGACTCGTCGGGCTGGATGTAGTAGGACCGCCCGGGTTATATTTGGGTACCGCTCGTTGACCCGGCCCGGATGACTGTCTGGTAGGCGGACGTCTGAGGCCTCCAGCTTGATTCGGGTTGAATATTGTAGAACTACCGGGGTTAGATGTAAAACCCGCCTTTTGACCTGGCCCGACAGATTGTCTAGTTGGCAGCTGAGGTCTAAGACCCCCCATAGGATTATTTGAATTCTGTAGCGGCTGGTATCCCGTTGGAAGTTTCTGACGTGCGTTATTTGTGGTAGACGGGACGGTTGGGATACTGCCTATCCGGAGACCTGGGCCGCGGAGTTTTGGCTGCGGCGGCCGGGTCGGCGGGGTTTTGAATGCGGTATCGACGGTGAGCTTCGGCCGTGGCTTGAACTGGGTGCCGCCTGGCCGTTGGGTACCGCCATTGATATCTGGTAGCCCTGCTGTATCTTGCCTCTCGAACTGTGGGTTCAACATGACTTTACGTGGATTACCACGGCTGTTGGGACTGCCGTCTGAGCCTTCTTGAGCGTCTAGACGCGGCAACTTGATTCGCTGTTGCAACCGCAGTCTTGTACCTGGCAGCAGTATAATCTCATCCGGCTGTGACAATCCCGGCGAATCAACATTGCTAGACTGACGACGGTTCGCGGGGGATCCAGATCCACCGGCATCGTTACGGCTACCGGAGCCGCTGTTATCTGTGGAGCCAAAAGCGGGCGTGTTTATTCTATTTGCCGGGCTGAAGCCCTCACCGAAACTATTTGCTGACTCAGGTACTGCATCGATTGTCGAGATGATACTTTCGAGCTGTGAGATGCCACGTCCGGGCTGAAGGAGCACATTGTCGTCGAAGGTGCGTTGCAGCGCCTGCTGTTGTGTCGTGGCAGATGAAGGCGTCTGGCCGGGGGGACGGATGAGTTCGTCAATCTCGTCGGTGATGATCTGCGGGTAGTCTGAGCTGATGGAGTTGTGGTAAACTGTGAACAAGCGTTGGGCGGCTGCATTTTATGAGAACTCGTTAATACAGTTCCCATGGTGATATGGTGTATGACTATACACACCAAGGTTTTGGAGACTTTGCTCATTCCGTTCGTTGCTCAGGTCCCAGCGGAAACAGATCTCATTGTCGCTAACCGGCTCAAGCTGTATGTATACGCCGAAACAAGCGGGGTAAAGCGTATTGAACGTCGCATCCAGCGACTCGGATGTATCTTCTGGGTTTCTGAACAAATGCCATTCCTCGCCTTCGGCGGTCTTACATGCAGCTGTTGTCGTAAATATCAGCACAAGTGCGACCTCCGATCGGGATAAAATGGGCCGTTCTTACCGAAATAAGGTCTCCGGCCGCTGGCCGTCCCATCAATCGTCCCTACTACCCAGCCCCCGTCGGCTGGCGGTGTCAAGTTTGGCTGGAGGCTCGGGGAACCTTCTTTAGGCTCTGCAGGATCGTTCATAAGCCGAACACTGCGTGTGACTGTCAGCGCCACTCTCTCGTAGTTCAGTTGCCAATATGAATTTTGATGATTTCTACGCTCACCTCTCTGCGAGACCGACCCCGTCTACGGTAACAATCATGACGTCTGGATCATACTCCCCTGGATTCAGTGTGCTCCGAAGCGTATCCGGAACGATCATTGAACCGATCCGTCCGTATAGAGGTGTATCCTGATCTTGGCTCAGGTAAGCCCATGTCAGCGTCCTTGTGCGCCAATGGAGTGAACGTAACAGCGGCGTTGTGACGGCATCCATGAGCCTTTGCGCGGTGCTGAAGAACTTGGTGGAGGCGGTCGCGCGAGACCCCGCATCGATCCACGCGTATGTAGATAGCCGCCAATCAGCGAGCCAGATGGAAGATGGGTCGTAGATTGCGTCGGGTTTGGATGGACATGGCGAAATCGCCGGCTGCTGGCGAATGATGATAGGCTGCAAGGCTTCCGTAGGTGCAGTTACTATATTATTGTTAGCTATCAGCATGTTACCCTGGAAGCGGTACCTAGATAGTCGAGGGCATGGACGAATTGAGAGGCGCGCGTACTGATATATCGGTCCATCGGCGACCCGCTGAATGGACTTTCTTCTTGAGGGACTGGGAGGATCCTCAAAGTGAAGTAGCCGCGATGCTCGCAGAACACTGCTGGCACAAGCAAGAGAGCCCATGGTATGAGCCTCCTATTGAGTAGTGGCCCAGCCATCGTAGCGTCGCCTTGCTGGGTAAAGTGCAAAATCGTGGTGATCGCATGGCGATAGCCTTCCCGCGAATTCTAGCCTTTCTGCATGTGGCGAATAATGTCTCGATCTCCCGCAAAATGCATCGCGTTGGGGCTGTTGTATTTCCCGCCACAACGCCACACTGGGGCTTGCGGAGTATATATTTCTTGGTTCGATTTTATAATTTAAGAATGCAAGATGGAATAAAGTTATATTGAGCTAGCCATGGTAGACCGATCCATGGCTGTTCGTATTGTCGCGGCACTCTGGGCGTGAGGGGAAGCGGGTGCCTGATAGCCTATGTATGCACAAGCGCTACATGGCGACATACTGGGCTCGTATTTGCTGAATCAGGTAGGCTAGGCTAAGCAGCCTGAGTAGCAGGTGAATAACATTTGGACCCCCACGAAGGATCGCAAATGCAGAGGTTCGGTGTTTCAAAAGCATAACAGGCTCGCGTGGACATGCGCCCTGGGACCAAAAGGAGCAGCGCTCTAGCACCAAAACAACGGTCGCCATCCCCCCATGCTATCGCGACATCCGCTACAACCAGCTATCATATTAGTATTATTTGAATCAATATACTTTATTCTGTAAGCTAGCCGTCGGTCGCTTGATGCTTGGCGCCGGTGCAGCTGCCCTTGTTCGGATCACAGGATGTGAAGTTTGGCAGACCATCTACAGCACCTGCCCCTATCGGTGATTATGCACAGGCAGGACCCTGCTGACAGTGCTCCGAGACATGTGCATGTTCATTCTTCGCGATTGTCAGCGTATTTAGTCTTGATTCCATAGGTGCGGAATACTTACTCTTAACTGGCTGTTATCATTCTGGGACGCTCGACCGTGGATCTGTATACGGTTACAGACCTTGTTTCGCGTCACGCAATGGTGCCTACGATGGCGAAGGTGCAGACATTTTAAAGAGTTTTAATGCTACCCCCAAGCCGAGATATATTAGTACAACGGTTGCAGCTGCGGTGTCGCTGTTGGATTTATACGTATCCTTGCTTGCCACTGAGTATCGTCTCCTTCGACAGCTTCAGGCGTCACCGAAGCAGGTCGATAGGCGGACATGCCTGTGGTAGCACATTCTTAAACGGGCCAGCCAGACTTCTGGGAAGTTGCAAATATGTATATGCCCACCAGCGGTGCCAGTGGTTCAAAAGACGATCCGGGCCCAGGCATTCTTGGACCTGATTCCAATTCTTCCGCTCCTTTGAATCCAATTTCCACGCATCGACCTATTGATTACGGTGCGACGACTTCAAAGGACGGACATACAAGTATAGTCGGCATGGCGAAAGACGAGGTTGTCATCACCAAGCAGGCGGAGGAGCAGCTGCCGGTGTACGATGGCCCGGAGACGGAGCTGCGAGCGGAGGAAACGTTTGCCGTTGACGACTCGCGCAAGATCGGGATTACCGGTGCTGCGTTCTTGATCCTCAACAAGATGATCGGGACTGGAAGTGAGTAGGCCTTGCCTTGTTCGAGAGAGGTTGTCGCCGAGATGATTTCATTCGCAGTCTGCGTTTGGTTTACGAGACGAGTTGGAACCACAACATTTGCTGCCAGGAAGTCGCGGCAACACAGACAAGGCAACACATGCTGACATTGCATTCATAGTCTTCTCGACGCCGTCAGGAATCTTCGCGGCGACGGGCTCCGTTGGTATCTCGCTCATGCTATGGGTAATCGGTACGCTCTGCGATGACATCTCCAATTGTAGCTGCGTTATACTAATAAATATCTGAATGCGAAATTAGGCGGCATTCTAACTTTCTGCGGCCTGTCCGTCTTTCTCGAATTCGGCCTCGCCATACCCCGTTCCGGCGGCGAGAAAAACTACCTTGAACGGGTCTATCGGAGGCCGAAATACCTCGCCACCTCGATATTTCTTTCGCAAATGGTCCTGCTCGGCTTCAGTGCTGGCAATTGTCTCGCTTTTGGTCGCTACGTGCTCTTCGCCTCCGGCCGAAACATCGCAGACGGGTGGCAGGCTCGCGGTATCGCAGTTGCCTGCTGTACCTTCGCCGTCCTGGTCCACGGCATCATCCCTAAATGGGGTATCCGTCTCTTCAATGTCCTAGGCATCTTCAAGGTGTTTATCCTCCTGTTCATCGTCTGCGCGGGCTTCGCGGCGCTGGCGGGGCATAGACGTGTCCCTGATCCGAAGAACTTTGAGAATGCATTTCGACAGGAAATTGGCGACGGATACGGTGGTGGTGGGGCGTACGCGTACGCGACCGCCATGCTGCGGATAATATACAGTTATAAAGGATGGGAGAATGCAAACTACGTCCTCGGCGAAATCAAGAGTCCGAAGAGGACACTCAGCATCGCTGCACCGCTGTCCGTTGGAGGTGTGACGATACTTTACGTTCTTGCGAACGTGGCTTACTTCGCCGCTATACCGAAGGCTGACCTGGCGAAGTCCGAGGTCATTGTTGCGGGTATTTTTTTCAAGAACATATTCGGGGACGGTGCAGCTGCGCGTGCGCTTCCTTGCTTTGTGGCGTTCAGCAATCTGGGTAATGTGCTCGCTGTGAGCTTCTCGCAGGCAAGAGTCAATCAGGAATTAGCGAAGGAAGGCTTACTCCCGTGGAGTAGCTTTTGGGCGAGCAATAAACCGTTCGGAGCACCTGCAGCCTCCCTGTTGCTGCACTGGATCATGACTGTCATCGTGCTGATTGCCCCGCCAGCGGGCCCAGCTTACAACTTCATCGTGGATCTGTACGTCTTCCATACACTCTCACCGCTTTCGATAGGATGAAATTGCTGACCGTATTATAGAGGGACATACCCTGGTGCCTGGACAGGTGCATTTGTTGTCGGCGGGCTGATCTATCTGCAGCTCCGCAAGTCGGAAAACTGGCAATCTCCCTGGCATACATACCTACCAATCAGCATAATCTACCTCCTCGCCAACGTCTTTCTCGCCATCGTCCCATTCGTACCACCTAACGGCTCGATAGATGGCGAGGGGTACCCATATTACGTGTTCCCCATCGTTGGAATCGTTGTGATACTGTTGGGTATCGTGTACTGGGTGCTGTGGACGAGGGTGTGGCCGCGTATTGGCGGGTATAAGATTGTTGCGGAAAGGAGCATCGGTGCGGATGGGGAGGAGGTAGTCAGGTACAAGAAGGTAAAGATCGGGAAGCATGGCGAGGGCTTGAATATTTGATAAACTTACACGGGTGGCGCAACTCTATTACAATTTGCATTGATGACATGATATCATATCGTTGTTTCTTAGACAGACTTTTTATTTTATAGCTTATAATTGATTACCGCGTACATGGCATTGAGGGTGGATTTTTTTAATGTGTGGGTTCAATATTTCAATGCATTTGTATTCTATAATCTCCCTGTCGAGTGGGACCAACCGGGGCCTATGATGTATTACTCGGCGAGAACGACAGTCACAATAATGACGCCCATTGAATTCATTAGAGGCGTTGTGTGCGAAAGGTGTTGACGGTGAGTGTGGCTGAATAAAATGAGTTGTCTGTTATGCGTTGTTTTTGTGGCATTGTGATGTGGCGCCGAATAGCGAAGGGCCGCAACGGGCAACGTCGAGCGCAACGCTGTGGCTGGTATCGCCGAGTTGCCGCACCACATTGCATTCATGGACATTGCATAAATCCATTTTCCGTCTGACGCGATTGTCCCGACTCTTTCGATTCTACACCATACCTTTCACTTCCTCAATATACGCTCTACACTACATCATTCCCCCACATCGCTCTCCCACATCGCTCTTCTACATCGCGCTTCCAACCATCGGTACCATCAATTGTACCCTGATACGCTCTTCACGGCATCAGTCTTCTACATCAGGCTCCTTGCATTGATACATACTTCCTCCACATCGTGCTCTTCTACCTTACAATTACGATACTATCTGCATCTCCCTTCTCAGATCTACAATTATCAAGATTGAGAAAAATGCCTCCAATTACGGGAAATCCGAACGATGCCCCGATCAATTGGAATTCTCACCCCGCTAGTAAGGTCTTCAGGAATGAATACCTCGCTGCTGAAATCCTCGGCTACATCGACGATCCGAAAACTTTATTCGCCCTTCTCAATATCAACAGGGCCATTCGTAGCGGGATCCTCAACGCCGGGATTCATTGGGAGCGCTTCCAGCGTATCGTCGTCAACCGCGAGTACTTACCGACCCACTACCCTCCTCAGCATCCGGCTCTTTACGATCCTGATATCGAAGAACACAAGCAAAAAATGATTGAAACTGGCGAATGGCCCAAGAAGAAGTTTTTCGACCGTTTCGGGGATTTCGCCTTTGAGGAGTTCGTCGTTGGCAAGATCCTACGCATGCCATACTGGTTTGCACCAAGTACCGATATAGTCTTCTGGGCAGAAGTCAACAGCCGAAAACAATTCATCACTACGCTTATCCTCGACGGCACCGCAGTGACGGGTCGCGGACTCTTCGGTTCAGTTGCGATGCCGACATGCAACGACATCTACCGCACGAGTGCTGGCCTTCTCTCCTATGTCTCAGCAACGCTCGAGCATCTATCTCTCCGGTACTGTCCGTATGTGCAGCATTCGGATATTGCCATTTTTCTGCTCATGCCGCCAAGCGATTGGACTCCTCTTGCGCGATTGAAGACCCTACGCGTCTACGGCTGTGGTGAGGCGCCTACTGAAGGACCCTTCCAAAATCTCCCGGGGTTCGGCTCGAAAAACAAGATTACTCAAAAATCAGACAACATTCTCAACATCCAGATTCTAGCCTTGCTATTCCCCATATGTCTCACGATTGATCACCACAAGAAATATTCCGTCCCGCTTACCGTCCCCCGCGGCCGAGGCAGTCACCAACAATTGAGAATCCAACAAGATCGCTTCGATGCCCTTCGGCGTGCCGGTTGGCTTTCTCAAACCGTTCTTCAGATTTTCCCACCGCCGCTAACTCTTCCTGATCCGCTTAACGGCGAAGCCATTCCCGGACCCTTCGGTGGATTCCTCGCCTCCATGCATGAGAGTCTCATGTTACGTTCTATCTGCTACTATGAAAGGATCAAGTTGGACTGGGGCTTCTGCGCCTTGGGCTCTGACTGCCATTCCTTCAAGATTGAGAATTTCACACCTGTCGCCAAGATCAACCATCGCTCCGGCAGAACTACTGGCGTTGGACACTTGTACGGTGCATTAGCCGGTAGTAATGTCCGCCGACAAGATTATCACAGCTTCACCGATGGTATCGTCCCGCGCATTCCCGTCGCTTTGTCAAACCTCATCCCGGGAAAGGGAGGGTTGTACATTCCACATCGCGTAGAGGAGGTCAAAAATGTGCCATGGACGGGCGAGGGCGATGGGAATCGGGATCGACCGAAGTTTTTAAGTCTGGCTGGGTACAGACCCGCACCGGACTACTATGATCCTGGAGCCACCGGTGAGCTGTGCAAGACTGTTGCCGGGCTTAGCGGCGAGGGAATACATATACACTGTGCAGTGGGCGCGGGCCGACGCAAGGAAAAAGGAGGGAAACCCTGTGCTAATTGTGGTTTGTGGGAGTACGAAAACTATCCCTACAAGAGCCGCCAAAGCGGTCCAGAGATCACTGTTATGAACCCGGGGCGCGACGTAATCGGCGAATTATGTGAGATTTGTATCCCGTTCTTCACATGCGGAGACTGTGGAGAGTAAGTGGACACCATACTTATCCTACCACCTTCAACCTATTCTAATCGCTTTGTGTCATCTCGGTATCACATTGGCTAACTTCTGTGTTCTGCTGTAGATTTTACTGCCCTAGCTGCTGCGCGAGCCGTCCGGCTGGTGCTGAGAGAAACCCTTGGGTTGCTGTCCAGCCGACTCCAAGCCTTCTCATCAAAGCATGCAACATCCACGGTGCCACGTGTTCACCATGCTACCATGCAAACCGGCAAGCCTGCGCGTCCTGTGGGGATGGTGTCTGCATTGAATGCATACAAGAAACTCCAAACGCGAATTGGGGTCGGTGTGACATCTGCTCAGATTGGATTTGCAAGAAGTGTGTGAAGCAGACGCTTTTCAAGTGTTACGAACGCGGGTGGCTGCCCGAAGGGCATAAGTACTGTAAAAAATGTGTCGGCGGATGCTGTCGCCACTGCCGATCAAGTTGGTGCTCGGCCTGTTATAAGCTCAAGCGTATGCCTCCCAACACAGCCTCTTGTTGCATATTTTGTCCGCCTTCAAGGCTTTGACTGAGATTGTGGCTGACATCAATGACTGTAGAAAACAAGTTCGTCGAGGACCACGGGGTTCCGATGAAAAAAAATAGATGGAAAGAGGCCTCATGTCAGAACTGCTTTGAGCGCCAGCTCGCGTGGTCAAAGACCGAGCTGGATCGCGTCGAAACCTGGAAAAACGTTGGTGTGAATATTTTGCAACGTGAATATGCTGCATCCAAGTTCGCAGAGCGCGTAGGATACCGTGAATGGATCAGAACAAAGCTCCCTATGAGCGATTTCGAAAAGGGGCTGCAAGACCTCGGTAATCAGTTACCGAACGGCCGAGGCCCTCGTATCGTTGAACTCGGCGATGCCGACAATTCGGATGATTCTTCGTCTGAGATATCCGAAATCGACCCTGAGAATTCGGGCGTCAACCATCCCATTCTCAAGCAGATGGATAAGCTTTACGCAGACCTTTCAAAGGAGATCACTTCTGGAAAGGTCGTCCCAAAAGGCATGACCGACATCGTCTACACCATCCGCGCCGCTCGCTACCACATCGAACGCAGCAAGGTGGCAGAACTAGAACGCAAACAACGCCGAAAAGCCGCCAAAGGGCCGCCAAAACGTGCTAAAAACGTCACGGTGGATAACGACCCGGCGTGCGGTTATTCGCCGGCCACTTTCTACGGCCGTAATCGTATGTACCTGGGCACATGGAATGACGAACTTGAGCCGCTCCCCGGCCACAAAACCCAAACCGAATTCAATTGGGTACCTAGGCAAGACGACAAGGATTTCTTCGATCATAGGCTCAACCACCCTAATAGCTTGTACCACGTTTCTGATGTGGACATGTATAGACTAAGTATGGCCTCTGAGGAGATCCCCGCCGAAAAATCGTACAGGAAAGAGTTTGAGAAGATACACAAGCCGGGTGAGAGGGTATGGACCTGGCATCAAGTGTATAAGCCACGAGGATGGGAGCATCGTGCAGATGGCGGGAAGCTGAAGCGAAAGGCCGAGGATGAACTTGTCGAAGAAGTTGAGATTTCTGCAGAGGAATCCCAGATGGACTACAGCGATTACAACACACAGGACCAATCAACGGCGGAGAAGAAAACTAAGAAGAGAGGACATAGCAAGAAGAAGGGTAGCAAGAAACGGGGAGGGGAACAGAAAAAGAGCGCGGACAAGGGAGAGAAGAGTGAAGCGTCAGCTGGGGAGACAACAGAACCGGCCAAGAAAGAGGGAAAATCCGGCGGATTCCTGGCGACAAAGACCAGACGTATGATTAAAGCAGAAAAGGAGCGATACGTCCGTCGCCAGCTCCAGCGACTCGACAATGCGTTCAATGATATGACAATCAACGGCGTGGATGCGAGACCCGGCGAGAACGTCCAGGTCCCCGCCAATACACAAAACGGGCCTCTTCGGACCGAAGCCGCTCAAACAGAAACTCCTCAAATCGAAACTCCTCAGATCAAAACTCCTCACGTCGAAGCTACTCAAGCTGTATCTACCGAAGCCGGACCTTCTGGAACCGGACCTTCTGAAGTCAAAAATACTCGAATAAAGCCAAACGAGAGACGCAAGGTACATTTCGCTGATGATCCCACATCTAAACCCCAAGAAGAAGACGCAATGGTAGAAACTCGAAAGGTCGCCTCAATCAGCAGCAAATGGACCAAATTTGCACACGACCGCGCCGTTCACGAAGAGAAAACCGGCATGAAACCACGCCCGATAGGACCACTGCCACCAACAAAGAGCGCGCTCAAGAAAATGAAAAAGGAGGCAAAGGAAGCTATGAAAAAGCCCACCATATTTCAAAGCGAGACTGTACTTTTGTTACCGGGAGTGAGGACAAGAACCCACGCCATAGTTGCTGCTACGGCTCCATTTGGGCCTTCGGGTAATGTCGTAGCACCAGCGCCACCCCAGTCAGAGTCGATGACTGCGGCACGCGGGACTGCCGTAAGACTTGGCATTGCGAAGGGTCGGGCGCCGATCCGCACTGCAGCGATGATCCGAGATGGTGTTCCACGGGAGAAGCACTGGGACGGATTTGATGAGAAAATTGCGGATGACAAAGAGAGAGGGTATATTGCATAAGGGTCTTGTCTACAGAACTTGTGGCATGTGTATCGAATAGTGTTGCGACGTCGTGACGTCTTATATTCTCGCTTGTTTTTTTTATTTTCCTTGGGCGCGTTCATCATACTATAGGATCGGAGTGTTTTTTTTCTTTTTTCTTACCTTTTGCTTCTTTTTTTCTGCATGAATGATTTGCAAATTGTCTTTATGATGTTTTCGATATGACTAAAGGGATGGCGTTGACTGTGTGGAACGTGTATTTTACTATCGAGAAGCGTCACAAGTAGCTAGGTTACAATGGACAGAGATATTTAAAAACGGGTTTTGAGTGACGTTATGCATTAGTCCCTCATGCATACATGCCTCGCTCGGTAGAAAGGAGTCAGCCTTTTAGCGAACACCGAGAGAAATGATGATGAGAGCTCAAGAATGTTTGTATATATTATATCCTTGCTATCTTGTAAACCACTGCTGTCATTAATTTAACCTATCCCCAGGGCGATAGATCTCATAAACCTGACGGCACATCAGTTCCAGGGTGTTTTCCGGAAAGGAAGTCGTTATCTAGCTGTTGAATGGTACTCATGAACACTGTCTTTCGCTTATAGAATATATATTTAGTGTATAGTAGCCAGTACTAGCCAGTGTCTATCGCCGGATCGACCGTGACGAACTCTCATAGAGTCCTCGCCGATCTATACGTTGTGATCGTGGTGCGAGATGTCGCTCGCCAATGTAGCAACGATTTAATACGTAATCGATCCAGATATAGTGGGTAAAGGCCGATTTCGCGGGTAAGTTATAAAGTTATAAAACCGGAAACGGCATCTGGATTCAGGGTTTGGGTTAGAAGGCGGGATCGAGCATTCCACACGGGTGGTCGCGATCGTGATTAAGCCCTGCCATGTACAGCACCAGGAGACTTTGCAAAGGCGGCGAGCGAAGCCCTATCGTCCTAAGATTATATTATCGGATCGGATCGAATGTAGTTAGGAGTAATGCGATCCCCCAAGTGCAAGCTCACTGCAATGGTAAAACTTGAGTCGGGAATATCTTTGATCGGGGCGAAGACAACCCTGTTTCTGCAGAATACGATAGGGCACGTTTGCGGAATGAGACCCGAATTTTCGATGTGTGTGTCGCCGGATTGGGTCAGCCGGCGTCAGTATGTGGACGAGCGACTGGATGATCGATATATTTGGAGCCGGCCCAGTGGCGTAGAGTTGCGAATTTGGCACAGAAGTTCGACAAGTGGCCAGCCAGTATTTTTAGGATCAATGTCGATTTATCGATCGATCGAGGCCAAGTTCAGGAACGGAGAAGGGAACGCGTACGGCATGGGTTATTCGGTTTCTGGACACCTTCGAATCAGCATTCTCGATGTAAGCCCCATTTGGAAGTGGTCATGTGGACACCGCAGAGTCTCAATCTGAGAGGTCTAGAAGCGGGTCTGCGACTTTGTTAGTCCGAACTATGAACTTTGTGATTCGATATTTTAGGGATGGAGTTTGCACCTTGGGGAGTAAAGAGATAAGGCGCCTGTTTGGTGGACGAATTGGCGTTTGCTGGTTACACAACTAGGTGTAGTAGGTCGTGACGTCGGTCGGTAGACGCGTCTCGATCGATCTCAGCCGCGACCGGAAACCACCACATAAGACACGCATGCGACACTGAACCAGAGCTGCATCACGACACGTGTGAGAGCTAAACGGGCAAGAGAGAGGAAGATGTTAGGTGAGTACAAAGGAAGTTCCCGCCTAAAGAATCCAGGAGGAGATGCGATGCTGACGGGAGGAAGCGGTCATGCAAATCGGAGAGAATCGACCAAACACCAGAGCCCGACACAGAGGCTTGCACAACATAGTTGCCCAGGACAATAGCGACGAAGAGATGTCGACGCTCCGTAAGCCTTTGGAGAAGGAGAGGAAGAGGAGGAAGGAGGAGGAGAAGGATGAGGCCCGGTACCATGCCCGAGATTCCGACTGAGGCCAGCCTACACGCCGGTGATGGAATGTCTTCGACCTATTCTGAATGGAATGAATGGATAGGAGGACGAGGCTGACGAACACTGAGCTGCCCTGGATAAAGCTTCTCCGGAATAAAGTCCTCGTAAAGGGGAAGAATGCAAAACATGAAGTGTATGATACATGGCGTCACCAAGCGTGGGTCTTCGCGAAATGTTCGAGTGATTGTCGGGCATTCTTGAGGATATTCAGGATTTGAGGTAAGAGGGGCAACGGAGATTCGCAAAAGGAGATAGAAGAGACAATGCTCACCACACGGCCGAAATACACCTCCGGTTGTCTAGTCTCCGTTCGATTTACTGAGACAAGACATCCCACTAGCAACTAGTCAACTTGGGCATTCCGAATTTGGGGGAGACACTAGAAATCGGAAGACACAATCTCAAAGTTTAATAGGCATGACGATGGCCCCATGTCAAAAATACAATTGCTAACAGGATGCAGAAGACAAGGTATCGACATGCTATAGCTTGGGTGGGACATACGCAAGCATATTGTGGAAAATTTTCGGGCCTGAATTGGTCAACGGCTCGCAAAACTTTATTCAGTTGGGATACTCCAACATCCAAATTGCTTGATGGAAGCATTCACGGCTATCAGCGGCACCTTCATGGCATATTCCTGCAATGCAAGGTAATCGGCGTGAGAGTGCGCTGGTATATAGATGTACCACCCTCGGGATACATGTAGGTACGATCTCGTCGGTGAGCTACTGGCGCTCAAGCAGGTCTACGAGTCAATGCTGAACGCCCAACAGGGATTCAACAGATGTGTCAATACAAAGTTGGTTTACTCGGGCTAACCGGTGAACTGCTTCGGCCTATCTTCTAGGACGACCGAAAAGAACGCTAACACCCTGCTGCGCGTTCGGTCTTCTTTATGTATCAGAAAGGGCAATTTCGGATCCAATTAAGTTAGACCGAATCAACAAGTCCAAGTCTCCAGACTCACCAACAGCCGCATTATTTTCGCTGTGATCTTGGTTTGATTTGCTGTACAGGATATCCCATGCAATCGTTGGGACTGCGCAGTTGCCGTTGCATTTTTTGGGGGGACAAAATGCAACATGCGGACCCCACGGCTGGAAGTCTCCACCAGAAGCAATAAGCTAAAAACGCCAGTTGGGGTTTCTGATGGAGGGCGCATTTCTGGCTACGACTCACAAACCAGCATATTGCATATTGTGGACAACATCTGCATGGACCACAACCTGGTCTCTGCATTTGGACCTAGTTCGTCATCTACCCCCCTTCCCAAACCTGGCAGCCTGTCGCTCAGCGACCTGGCTGTATCACGTTCAAATCAACTGCAGGTGGCCAATTAGAACCGCTTGGACTAGCGAGCTGGGACCTGGCTAAACAAAACCCGAATCCCATTTAAAGCGGGGGCGCCAACCCCATTAATGCGTTCGGAACGCTATTGTCTCTTCCACACCCTATATAAGTCGCCCTTCCCTTTCCAAGTTGTGCGAGCCTTTGACAACCGCGTCCAACAGCAATTTTCGACAATGCCTTATTAGGCAGAGCCGCGGAAACCGCTTAAACACCCAAACAGACACGCTGAATCGCCAGCAGGACATCGCGCTCTAATGTGAGTCGAAAGAAGCCCCCATAGTTCCGTCTTGTTGTGGAAGCGATCCGAGATGCGGTAGATTGGCGTGCGCAGAGATTGCTCCTGTGTGTGGCTTAGGGAAGGAGCATCCCAGTTGCCGCTTCTCGTTGCCGGGCTTGCGAGGCCTCAGGGACGAACTCGTGATGAGGGTTGGCTTTGCAATTCGCTTGCAAAAAAAAAGGATCGGCCCTTGAGTTCGTCATGAGGTGTGCAAGAAGACCGAATCTCAGATCTTTCTCCTTCTTCGCAACGCAAAAAGGGGAGAATATTGATCACATTGGGGGCGTTCAGAAGTAACTGCTGACTTGTCCGGAAATTTCACTGCCTGTAGGTTGGAAACACTCGTTAGTGGCGGGTTATCCTTGAACGGCATATTCATTCTGAGGGGACTGAGACCGCTTCCGAGCTCCGCACTCCCGCAGAGAATGGATTCCGCGTCCAGAATCGAACCTAAAACCCCTTTGGTGCCGTCCGCTCCCGCGACAAACATCAGTGTGGCCTAGACTTGAAGGTCCACTCGGAAGTGGTCAGGGTTCCCTACTCGAGGGAATGGTCGACGTCCGCTCCAACGTCTGCTCCGGCCGGTACAAGACCAAGCCGCGGAGCTGGTTTCCGAACACTCCTGCTCAACCTCCGCCGGTTGAAGCGTACGATAACCGTCTCGGGAATCGATCGGGATTGCCCCCAACAGGTTGTTATTCTGCCTGTGCGGGCGTGCGTGGTTTCGACTCGGAGATGGTTGATGGGGGAGTGGGTGAAGTGAATGAGTGTACGGCATATGCGAGGACGCCTTACAAACCAAAAAATCTTAAAAGCAACAGCGGCTACGTCGCCTGACCGCAAGAACGCTAGCCTCGAGTGTTTCAGTCTTTGCGAAATAGCGTTGGTCAACAGTCGCCCGTTCGCCTCATGCCATTGGTGTCAGCAGATGCGCTTCGGGGCCCCCCCTCGACGCTATCGCGATTGTCACACGGTCATTGGAGCAAGATACTTTGGGAGCCAAATTCAGCAAGGATTCATCTGCATTACATTTTTCATTAAAGGTATAAAAGTCGCGAATGCACAACACATACAAGGAGGCACCAGGCCGCTTGAAAGCTGTCATGCATGGCTGGCAACGGAGAAAGAAGGCTTCCAGGGTATCAGGTGGGGGTTATGGGGCGCGCCAGATCCCTCGCTTTATGCGCCAGACCAGTGACCCGCCTCTTTTACAACCATCCATTTTTTCGCCATCTCTAGCGCATAAGGCTTTATCTCCTCTTTCGAGCGGGTGTTTCCATGAACCCGCCAGTAGTGGTCTATGAAGTTATCACGGCGTGGGAACCGTTTTCCAATATCGGGGCAATAGGGGTGTCGGCATTCGATATACTGGCCGTCATCGCCATGCTTAGATCGGCCGTGGCGCTCGAGGTCGTTAAGCGTCGTGAAACCATTTCCTTCGAAGACGGCATTAGCAACAAAACAATGGAGATCCGGTCCGCGAGTGTGTCTCACCTGGCTGGCTTCGATTGCAACCCTCGATGGAACAAAGATACTTTTTCTCCGGACGTGGTCTGTCCGGACTACGCCACGTCAGCATTGCATGCATTAATATTCGAATTAGTATTGAAGCCGCAGAATCAGTTAGCAGAACCAACTATGCTTACTCCGGGTTCCGGACGTCGTCAACACCATAGTCTTTTTGATATGAACTAGCGGCATCTCGATCCCCGTATTTGTAGCGGGCATAGTCATACAGCTCTCTTTCGCTCAATGGTGGGTCATATTGTTGTTGCTGTTGGGCGGAGCTCGCAAAGCTGGGCTGTACTGTTTGAGTGTAACGGCTATAACCGGTACCGGAGACCGATGTGCCTGGGGGTAAGATGGTGGGACTAGTTGGTGAGTGGTACTCGAGTTCGGGGTCGATTGCCTGGCCTAGACCGAATTTCTGGTTAACGTGGCTATCGCGAATTGAACACGATCAACTTTGCTTACTTGATTGCTCAGGATCTTCGTACTGGTGTTCCTGACGCCAGTACTCTTCCGGTTCTTGCTCATAATTCCCGCTCGAAGAGGGTTTATACCGCCGATCAGCGTGTGGAGGGTATCTGGAATCCATTGCGTTTAAGTTCTTTCTTGAAATTGGGGGGGTCCTTATGAAGGTAATGATCCGTTGCCAGGCCTGTTCTACCAGCAGGCTAAAAGACGACTATGATGTTCAGGGATACTAGATTGCTGATGGGATTCTGCGTTCGCGGACCCGAGCCGGTTTTATACTACAATCGGTAATGGCATACTCTGCCTCTTGCCCCTCAGCTCAACATGGCAATCACATTTTCGAGACCACCTACATGTAGACACCCACCAGGCTCATGGCAGTCTAATGGATCCGCCCACCCCCACCCACACGACACACAAAAAGAGAGCTATTCATTATCAACATGATACGGGGTACCTCAATGGCCTGATTTAGTATGCCATCGCCAATCACGGAGCCGAACAAAACTGGGGTGCCTAAGCTAGGTCATCTGGCTCTCCTCGCTGTAGCTTGAGCAGCCATCCTGTGGGTCATTCTGCTGCTGGCGCTACATGGTCCCAGTCAAGACGGGAAGAAGGTACCGACCGGACCGGCCCATACCCCTTCCTCGCGAACCGAGCTTCTTGCCTCCACATTGTTCCAAATAGGTCTTACCCTGCGGACTACTACAGGCAGTTATCGCGAAGAGGATCGTTAAACTGCTCCTGTCCGTCTGATCTTTTGGTTTGGGTTTTCGTCACAAGGCATTGTAAAGGTTTGCACAGTTACCAGTCCCGATTCTTACAACTAACCTGAATTAACGAGAAAAATCTGTGCCAGAAAGCCATCCCGGGTGAGATAACCAATACCTTCATTCCAAGCGGAGCATACCACATAACCGAACGCGCTCCTCTCGAACAATCGAATGCACATCCAAAAAAACAAAAAAAACATTAATTGATATGCGACTCTATAGCACGCAATTATGTGTATGTCAGGCGGGGAAACTAGTGTGGATTCATGCAAAGCTGTGGCAGTTGCAGACAACAACCTTTTTCGCCAACCCTGACGATCTAAGGCCCTTCAGCGCACGGGAAGGCATAGGACACCTCTCCTAGCCACAAGGAAGCGACGACCTCGTATCTGTGCACATGATAGCTGTGGATCGAGGTTCTCTGACTGATCGCGCAACGGCCAGCATAATAGGTAAGAGCATTCGGCTTGCGAGGGGTGTATAGAGCTCATTTTCGTTAATTTATCTTTACCGCCAGCCAGATTTGGTTACTTATATGTCAGGATTCTTCTCCAGAGGACCACAGGTTTGCCTTGCCGAGATTGTTCTGGCTCAGTAGCTGCTAGCTGAGCTGCGGTATTTTCGACGTCTGGTTCGACGAAACTAGTCACAAATTCGGCCAATGCGATACGGCTATGAGGGCCGGCGTCACATAATTCGCGTTCGGTAATAGACCTGGAGAAAAGGCTCCATTAACTATTTCTGACATCGCTCTTTGGCTAGTCATGAATCCGGCACCTTAGTCTAATCACAACCGATTGGCTGATATGCAATACGCTTTTCCTCCTAAACCTCCCCGCTATTCGGCCTGATGTCTGTTCTCCTCTTTCCGCAGATACCGCTTATGTTCTTCACGAAGCTCGGCAACCTTTCTTCTTAACATTTTTGTTTGACACAGGAGTTTTACCGGATGTATAGGTACCTGGTTACATATACCACTGGAAATAGGCTTCGATCGCCTATTGGCTTGGGCAGATCTTCTGAGATGCCCCGTATCCTCGGTTTTTTCCCGGGTACCTTCCCGCTTTGCTTCTGGGACGGGCAACAACACCGGCCCTTGTGGGTCCGCCTCTGGTTTGATACGGCTTGTCAGGCAAAAGGAAGAGCTTGCTTGTGCCCTCCTTTATGCAGTAATCTGGTACAAAAGGCCGACAAAACGACGACTTTTGCTTCCGCTACCTTGTGACGATCACTCCAGTCCGCGTGGTATATGACAGTTTCAGCCTTCTCCGTTCGGATCTTTTCGTCTGCAACGATTTATTCGGCTTCACACCCAGTGTTCTGTCGACTCTGCTGCGACAACGTATCGTTTTGGGGGCTCGGAGCCCCCCGGGAGATGAGAGCGATCCTGCGGACAGCATGCAAGCAAACTCGTCGAACTAGAAAAACAAAATAGAATCCTTCAGCTTCGGCGGCCTGTCTCAATGGTATTGCTCTCGAGCGGGGCGGCTCGCGCGGGACGTCGAATGGCTCACAATTTTCAGGAGACCTGAGTCAAGACGGCTCTATCAATGCAATTCACTCTCTCGGCACAAATGCTCCCAGCATGACGCCCTTTGGTCCGAACATAGCTGTCAATTCGTCCAATCTTCGGTCGAGTGATAGACTCCGGACGAATTGGAACGGCTGCCGTCACGCATGACTTACTAGCATCCTGAGGACGCTTCACCGGAGGTTGCATGCATTCTGTCGGGCTGTCCGCAGACTATCGCATGGTCACGTTGACCAGCCGGCATACGTGCTTCATGCGTCTGATGGTATGCATATGTGCATCAAACCCTGAGCCCTTGCAAAGGGTAGGATGCAGATTTGCTACAAATAACAAATCATACAATCTGCGGTATGCAGGTAGAGCCGTTGCCTGCTCTGTGCTGCAAACGACGCAACTTGTCTCAATTCTGGGTGGGTGAGATAGGAGTCAATGCATCAGCTGCTAGAGGACTTGCCCAAATCCGGAGCCACGACGGTATTCTCGCGCAGGCTGCATATTGACCAATTCAGTTTAGTCCACGGTTGATTTTCAAATTTCAGTATCGCTTCGTGCAGATGCTATCTACGAATCAACCATTCATTGGGTCACGACAAGGGACGTGACTGTGCATTGATAAAGGCCATGATACTCACCTGCAAGCGGATCGGATACGAGAAGGGCGCAATCCCGGAGCTCGAAGTATCTGCCAATGGGATCGTTTGACCTAACATCCACAACTGGATTTGAGCGGACAAGCAACTGATATCCCGCTTTTCTCTTCCTGCAACGGGTCGAGAAAGCTGCTTGCCACTCAATTGATCTTTAGCCTGCAATGACTTTCGAGCGGGATTAATGCCCCGGCGAGGCCTTGGTCCGGGTCGAAGATTTTTTCTGCCTGACGTCTAATAAAGACCTCCGCGTCCCACTCTCACTCGCGCGATTGGCCAACCGGGCGGAAGTCATCGTTAACCTTTACACCACCGAGAGGTACCCCCAAAGCCTCGGCGCATCTGCATTTCAAATGGTCTTGCGTAAGGATGCGCAGAGGTCTCCACAGACACACAGGGAAGGAAGCCTGGGAGGAGCATCCTTCACACGGAAGAGAGTGCAGCGACCCGCTTTCTTTTCTTTCCTCCATTTCCACGTGTCAAGACGGTCGATTCATTCATTGCTGTTCTAACGATGCACCAGCATTCCTTCCGATCAACCACTCCCGAGAAACTGACAGGAGAATTGTGACAACACTCTGTCGTGTTGTAATTCCACTTACACGCTGTCATGCAAGCGAAGAACAGCTCAGGTGAAGGTCTTCAGGTTCTGGGACGAGCTCGGCTGGGTTGGAGATTCAGCAGGTAATATACAAGTTGTCTTACTCTGGTTTCAGTCCGTGAGCTGTCATACAAGCAATAGCCCTCAGCGAGCGGGATCCGGTCTAGACGGCGAAACGGCTCAACTGACTATCTAATTCGGTATCAATCTTAGAATCGCAAGACACGCTTCAAGTGCCAGGCTATCAGAGCGGCTGCGTGACGTATCGGTCTCCACCTCGACAGATCGCCCAGCGCACCTATTCTCCGAATTTGACTCGGATCGCGGCTAGGACTGTCGCAATGTCACAGCGGGTGCACCCTGTTCGAACGTCACCCCTTCACGATCGAAAAGCACGATTCATCGAGGTTACTACTAAGTCTGCCTCCCTAGGCGAGACCACACGAAGGGCCAGGTAATCAATGGTGCGACAAGCGGTATCCTGCGAAATTGATTTTCCTCGCTGGCTCGTATTGCTATGTCTAATGACCAGAAGCCGGACTGTGGAAATACGGGTTCTAGGCTACCAACCAGCTTGAATATTATCTCGGGTCAACCAGTCCCGGATTTTTGAAAAACTCACGACTATTGTCGGATGAAGGCAGTCTGCAGCCGAAACGGAGACGCAACCATCTTGTTGGATTTCATCTTGCGAGTTCATCAGTCCTGCTAGTCCGTGCCTCAGCTCTGACTTGTCCATATCACTAATTACGCTCTCATTATCATCAGCCTTGATAACCGGATTGTCTTTGGCCGTTCCAACTTCAAAAGGGAGGCAAGCTGCGAGTTCTTTGGGCAGGGGTCTTTCAGCAGCTTCCCTGCGGATCTGGGATAGCTCGATATGAGGAGTGACGCCGATGAATGTGGAGAATACGTGGCAGATACGGACATTCAGGGCGCTTCAGAAGGATTAGTCCGAGACACGGCCGGTTTTCTCGTAAATATGCTAGCGTCCAGAGCAGCGGCAAATCATCCATTCCCCTTCCTGTTCCATTCAGCGCCTTGCTGATTCACGTTATTCATACTGCAGTTTCGGCATTACTGCATATTGAGAGTCGAGAGATCTCGATCCGTACGCACTGATCAACACAGGGATGAATGGTACTAATATATGTTGTGCTTTGCTGTTCGCATGCACCCTGACGGCACAGACCCCAACCCATGAAAACGCAAACGTAGGCATGGTCCGAGAGCTATAAAATCTTCTTGATTGTCAACTTTTTTTCTCATCCCGAGCTTTTGGATGAATCATTGCTTTTTTTTTAGGCGCTATTATTTCAGCCTCCCCACCATGAATTATAACACGATTGTTTGACTATGGTTATAGTACGGTTCCGGCTCCAGACACTTCACATCGGTCTCGACATGTCTATGGCGTTGCATAAATCTAGTGATCAGCACCAAACTATATGAATATATGGCCGTTTATTCATGCGCATGCAGCGCGACGTGTCAAATCTGCTGGCTAGCTGGCGTAGCTGGCGATGTACATGTTCTAAAAATATATACTCTGTCCTCTAGACAAGTCCTGTGATGGCGCAATAACAATCACTGTGCATGAGATTGAAGGACAAAATATACGATGGATTTTTCTTCGCCGGCAAGGAAGTCTGAAAAAAAGAGGGAAGAGCCGTTTGCTTCATCAGCGGGGTGTCTAAAGTCCGGTTTGTTGCAATTGTGCCGCGCCGTTTACAGGCTCATGCA
Source organism: Orbilia brochopaga (assembly GCA_036872635.1). Classification (NCBI taxonomy): domain Eukaryota; kingdom Fungi; phylum Ascomycota; class Orbiliomycetes; order Orbiliales; family Orbiliaceae; genus Orbilia; species Orbilia brochopaga. The sequence continues at coordinate 1,213,181 of JAVHNQ010000010.1, read as the reverse complement.
ACGTTTGCATTGTGCATTAATGTGTGTGCCATCCGCGTTATCGGTTGTGGTCCCCGGCCTGTTACAGAAAGATGTGTGCACACCACAATTCTTCATGGTTAATGCACAGACTTCAGATTGTTTCATCCACAAGATTTGATGCAATTCGGATCCTTATCACTAGCGGCCAAGGAGGTCGGATCCGATTCCTCAAATCATTTTTCTGGCAAAGCCGTACCTGCATTAATAAATTCAAGAGCATGCTCCCAGATACTTTTTGTGTGTGGCCATAGAAAAAATAAAATAAAAAATGCAACAGCGCCGCTTTTTGTGATGAGATGAGCTTCAGAAAACTGTGTTGAGGGGTATGATGTAGAGTGATTGCCCCGCTAGCGAGTAGTAAACATCTGACTAGATATCACGAGTCATGATTAATTGTCGGAAGTAGCTTTCTTTGCATTAAGAATAGGATTTCTTCCGCAGTAAGGATAGTTCGGTGAATGAAGGAAATTCAGGAGCTTGACGCTAACCAATTCCGTCGCCGCCTCTCAAGTTGATGCTAATTTACAGCTGAGGCCATAACAGTACGCCGACTAAAGCAAACCAGGGGCATGGCGGTTCATTCAGAGGTCTAGGGATAATCCAGACTGACACGTGCACATCGTCTTTTTCCAAACAGGCAGTTGTAACCTAGATGATATCTTCGTCCTGTGGACCATGCTTCGCTTTCATGTATAACAATTTCAGGATAGGAATAGCACCCGTTACACAAGCATAAAGCCCACGGATATGCCCCATGCCCTTCCAAATTATTTCCACCTCAGGAACGAAGTTACCATCTAAACGTAGGCTGAACAGGCAGAATGCAACCCCCATGTCTGCGCAGATGCATATGCAGCCCAAGTATAGTCTGAGGTGACTTCATCAAGATTTTTCCTTTTTTCATCTGCTTTTTCCTTTTGACTTGCGATTTCGACTGGTGAAAACGCGAACAAAACGCCAAATTCATGCAAGGAATTCCCTAGTTAACGTTTGCCGTCTCGTCGAGATGATGCAACAAAAGGTTGTGGTATCAAACCGACTTAGCGGTGTGAATCCACGCTGGAGTTCATCTACTTTTGGCTAGTGAATTATTTTACGGTCGAAGAGGTACCAATACATCCATTCATCAAGGGGATTGAAAATAGGACACGGATGAAAGAGCTGCAAAGCTGCGCACGTGTCTTCTTAACCTATATTCTTCAACTCGATGTGGATACAAGCTGACGGAAATACGCCAAATTGCTGACCTCGCGGAACCCGACCACGTCACCATTTGCGCTCTTGCAGACACCGCCGGTGTCGACAGTCGAAAAGAGCACGGACACGTTATTCAGCCCAGGAGCGATTTGCCAAAGCACAAGACGGACCACCCGACAGCAGAAGACCTTTCGCTCCTTCCGGGACCTTAACGGCCTGGCCACGGATACTCATATTCGCAGAACGACAAGGAATGGGCATGTAAAACTCGCGTTGACTAGTGCCATGGATAACTGTGATGAAAGACCAGCTGGTTCACCACCGGTTTCTCCAGCTGGCCCGAGCTTGTTGTCCTCCGCCGGTTGACCAGCCATCTCTTTCTCGCTAGCCTACGTACGTGGCTCTGAGTCCATTTTGATAATTCGTACGCATCGACACTAGAACGGATAGCAGTTCCTAGCGCCATGCCATCGTCTCATGTTCAAAGTTCGAGATGTAATCTCCATCCTTGAGTCTGGCTTCTAGGTGCTCCAGCAGTATGAAACCAGGTTTCGAGTATCGCGGAATTCTAAAGTCTATATAAGCACCGGGGTTTCACCACGATTGAATAATGAAAAGTACATCCACAAACATACTTCCTGTCTTCATCGATTCAACTCGGTATCCTCCCAATATATTCAATATTCAAATCTACTCTAGTCTGAGACATTTGAAAAAGTCTCCAATCATCTTGAAACAATGAGCTACTTTTCTGCCCCCGATATGAACTCCCTTTTCGAAGGTTCACATGGCGAACCTTCCGGGTCCCTCGTAACGTACCCTGGCGACGTCGACAATAACATCGACCCCATGCTTCCCGGTAGCCGGGTTTTCATGGGCGAGAACAGTGTTCCGAACCTAATCATGAACCCAGGAGCTCCAGCCGCCATCACCATCTCGGCAGCCTCCAATGGGGTAAAGGACGATCCCCCACTCACTCGAGAGGAATATCGGGATAGTTGCTTCGAATATTACAAGCAACTTATCAAGAATCCAGAAGGTTCCACCCAACTAGGCTGCGGCTCTTGTGGAAGAAAGGTACGTTGGTTTACCAAGATGTAATCAACTATATGTATGTAATCAGCAGCAGTGGAACTAATATAAAACTTTCGGCGGCGCATAGAGCCAAGACATTGGCGATGATGAGTCTGGTCTTGAGTTTCGTCTGGACGAACTCAGGGAAGACGAAGATCTTATTCTCTGTCGTTCTTGCTATGAGGACTATTTCCCGCGGCTGAAGCCCTGTCAGTTTCACCCGGTGTTCAAGGATCAACCGCAAGGAATGATCCGCGTCTTGGCCTTGAGGTCAACGCGGAATGGGGAGCTGAGAGAGTGGCAGGAGGAAAGTTACCCCATCTCCAGATGCGGCCACAAAGACAAGACCTCATGCAAATGTCCTCGGGACCGACTTGGAGTTTCCCATCTTCGTTGGTTGCCTCCTCGTGTTCCAATTGTCTGGCCACTCTGGCTGCCGGAGAAGACACTTGATGCTTACGGGGGATTCCCCTGCATTGCCTGCTCTGAAATCCATGTCATATCAAAAGCTCACTCCGACAAAACATACAAGCAATCTGAGTTCGTGTAAGTCATGCATACGGCCGTCGTAATGTTTTCCCCGCCATCTCCTATTCGGTGACTAACCATTTTGAGATTCAGTGATCACATTGCCGGCCTCATAGGTCGATTCATCTGTGACAGATGCGACAAAATGGACCCAGATCAAAAGAACAGCTGGACCAAAACATCAAGAAATCGGAAATCGATACCGGAATGCCTCTTCGGTCGGAAAGAGTGTCTCCAGACGCATCTCAAGCGACCTCTCCATCAAGATCTCACGCAAGACCAGATCGAAAACTCTATAAAACAGAATCGCCCAGATGACGTCCTTAAACGAGCTTGGGTAAGAATCACATCTTCTGTCAAATTGGAGTATTGATGATGGCTCGAATCCAACATTGCTGATAAAATTCTTGACCTCACTCAGGGCATCTGGAACTCTACAAAAAGAGTTTGGAACGACCGCTCACAATGAATCTAACAAAATGCCTAAAATGGATGTCGCTTGGTAGCTGAGGATACAAACTCGGGTCCAGATTGTCATCAATATCACCGGGGAGCCTCTTCCAAACGCTCGAAATTTCACGCCGCTATACATTCCAGATGGACAAAAGCTCTCCTTTAGAACTTTATAATGGTAAATGTTTAATCATCGGTTTGCATTGCGAGCCTTTATGAATACATGTCGAAGGTCTTCTTACCTGATTCACCAATTGTCTTTTCGATCGCCACATGCGCCCTCATCCTAGGATATTGTCTTTTCTGCAATTATCTCACACACTCATTCAGCCGATTTTTTTGCCAAGATTTTATGCATTACATTTAACTTATCTCTCTTTAAATACACATCGATACGTTGATATCATGATATCGCGATCCATAACTGGCTCGCAAATTTGCGCCCCCGTAGTCGTATGATATCTATGATCTAAGGAAATCAATCGTAGGGACAGTAGTCAGCTAATCACTTGACTTATCCTGACAGTCTGGGTATTCTAAACTGATGTATGTGATCCTGTATACGTAGACAAATTAATTGTGAGCTAGCCTAGCTTATACTAAAGCTAGAAGCATGAGTATATATGTGTTAATCATAAAGAACTGGTGGATCGAAAATGCTCTGTAGAGATATCCACACAGCTTTTGGGTGGCAAGGGTGGCCTTGTGTTCTGGCATGACACCGGGGTTGATGGTCACACATGACTGTGGTTACACACACACAAATTCTGCGTATAGAACAATCCACGCTCTTTAAATTTACACCGTAACATCAAACCTAGCTTAGGCAATCTACAGTTAGTACTATAAGGCGTCAAGACTTAGTTCTATGTTCTAGAACAATAAATGGAATCATATACAATATAAATTGATGACGAGATCCAGCAGTCTGCTAGCATGTATACTTCGCGGATGTAACGTAGGAAGTTGTATACACCCCTGCTGCCTGCATACTGTACTATGCAATCGCTTCGATATCCAGAATTGCGAATTTTGAATGGCCCCGGAGCTCCTTAGAGAGGCTATAACAATATAAAGGATGACCTAAGTCTAGGATGTATGTTTGATATTCTCAGGTATCGGGAGATTGTCGATAGATCCCACAGCTAGCAGTAACCCCCGGCGACGAGCCGATAATACTTGGGATAGAGCAAGCCCTTCTGCGTCTATATATCATAGATTGGAGGAAAAAGGGACCGTATCGAGTCACCACATGTCCGCCTAAAAGGACTCAAGCCGCCAAACCACATGACTATTCCAGGCCTCGTAAACTTACTGATGATATTACCAAACGTGCGGAGTATCACTCCCGACAGGAACCCTCCTCCGAGATTCCGGGCTAGCGCGAACTACTCCATGATTGGAGGAATGCAGACCAATGATATATAAGGGCGGGGCAACCGAGAGCCCTGGATGCATGCGTCCGACATGCCTTTAATCCAATTGGAATCTGAGGATTGAACCACGACGCCACAAAGGACCAAGGCTTGAGCATCGATTGCAGAACCGAGCATCTTGCGAATAGCAGACCAGGAAGATCGAAAACTATAGCAAGGCGATCTTAATACCAGGCGATTCCGTCATGCAGCGTGCATGCGGAGGCACATAAGGTCCAATGAAGGTTTGGATGTTCCTACAGGGCGATTCCTGCGCATCCTGGGAGACGTTGCTATCTGTTTTTATTGGTTAGGTTGAGGTGTATGGGACTCTTGCAGAAGAAGCTGCATCGAACCTGACAGTATTAGCGTGATAGTGCTGCAGCTGCACATTAGCGTTTGCAGAAACTGGGCTATGACATGCATATAGTATCCTCTAGTTTGTTCCCTGATGCCGCTAGCTGACTTCACATGCATGTGCATGTTTGGTGTGAGCAAATATTTGACAAGCCAAGCACAATATACCTGGCTGACATTTTTTCCCGCGAGGACTGATTTTTTTGTTAACTGCTTGATGGAATTTCGTCTTTGCCAGGCGAAGTCTCGACGGAGTGCGAAAGCGCGTCAACAAAACCCCTGAACCAGACTGCTGGGTCCCTGTATCGGAATCCCAGCCCCGTGGACGACCTCACGACATTTCGTTCGTCTTCCCCGCGGCAATTGTGCGTCGCTCTGCATATCAAATGTATCTTTTATTGGCCCCAGCTCAAGGCTAGTGGCTATTAGTTCCCGTTTGCGTTTTCTGAGTCCGCCAATTTGCCTCTCGAAGGTGACACGAGGAACTTTGACTAGACCTCGGAACATTCGTTTCGACGGTGTGCGTCCCGCGGCACTGGCGCTCGTTGTGTGTTGCAATTACCAGCGATTCCTTGTAACCGAAGCAGCCAAGATCTTGAGCATGGTCAAAATTTTCTGCGCCAGCGCAGCACCAGCTCAACAAATCAGAACTATACTACCGCTGTTCGAGTGTTAGCGATATGAGGGTTCTAATCACTGGCGTTTCTTTATAAATCCGTGGATCTAGGAAGTAGCTAGCCCTTACCTAAACCTTTATAAACTCATTATATAGATGGAAGTCAATGGAATCGAAGCTTTGACTCGGCTTTCAGAATTAAAGAAGGGTTTATTAGGGCCCAGAAACAAATACGGACGGCCGACGGCGGCTACTGAATGACTAGCAGAGTCCGTCCGCAGAGCCAAGAAGAGCCCCCGTGTTCTGTTCGCCGTTAGCTGGCGGCGTCCGATCCTCGCGCGTCTAGAACAGATTAATCGCGATTCATGCTAGGTCCCAGCCGAAAAGAAATATACGCCAGGCCTGTTCAGACGCTTGCTCCTTTTGAACAACAAAGATTGGTTTAGGCTCGATCGCGCGTTATAGCTAGCGCTTGAACCCAAGACCAGCAACTCTTTAGCTCCAAGGATGCATACAGGGAGAATCTTAGGGGCGGCTATCCGCCCGATGCTCATATGTACAGGCTAAGATGGAATTGGGCGATAGTGCTCCCTATTTTTATAAAATCCTTCACCTCGACGTTGACTTAATATCTGTCTTTATTGATCGACGTGGTCATATATGTAATAGCGGAAGTTTGCATTTTTATTGTGCCCGAAAACTGGCCTGCCCTTGAACAAAATTGCTATGCTGATATTGATATTCCGGTCAGATCGATTGATATGGATACATCGAGTTGAAATCATAGCCACACACATGCTAGGACCAATGAGAGTCGGAGCGATTCCTAACGCTCAAACTAGGTCAAACTTTGTTTTATGAGGGCGCACTGGTGGAATTTCCTGGGTATCATCTCCTGAGGCGATGACCATTCAGGGTTTGGTGCCTGGCCAAGCGGCCATGAAAAGCAAGCCAACGGCCAACAGCCGTACGGCATTCCAGAACTTGCATACTTATGTGCAGTACAGGCGTGCGCAATTGGTAGCTGCGGCTGTATACATCAATACTTTATACCGGCGTACAAGTAGCAGATAGCTACGAAGTGGCCCTCCAGGGCGGGCGGCGCAAGCCGGGGGCTGTGCACTCCGGCGAAATATCGCGGCCTCGAAGCGGGTGTTGCCGATTCTAACTCGATTTCGTTGGCTAGCTACCGTAGCTTTGTGCCACCAATCAGGGTTCTCGGCTTCAGGAATTCTCCGAGCCCTCATGCCTCACCTGCTTTCGAAGTGCAAAGGATTTATATCTGTTTCCTGATCTACGTTCGCATTACGTCTGCAGTTTTGGGGGTCATGAAGAAGGCCGATAGCATCGTCGCTGCCTCCCGCCGGGGAGACCTTTTGGAACGCGAAAGATGCCATTGTAGTACTATGCTGAGGGGCCACAACTGCCGAGGCGTTTGCTCTTTGGCCGCAGGCCGGCTAAATTCCGACTCACCCTCAATATGACATCTAGCTATCGACTCTGAAGCATTGAAAGGCGGCTTTCCCGAGATAATATAAGGCTGGGTCAAATATGCCGACTACAGAATATGTACCCGACTTAACGCAACGTCCCACATGCAGAAATATACGGGTACATACCGGCACATAGCCATGGTCATAAGTCTGAAACTCCTATATGGCCGCACGGCCGTCCCTCGAATCCGGGGTAGTACATGTACGTACGTGACAAGGCTGGAATCCTGATACCATTTCTGCTAGCCAAATTAGCACGGAGTTGAAGCTGTTGAAAAGAGTAGTTCTTAAGTGGGCGCAGATGCTTCTACAGTTCAGGGCGGCGGGGAGGGCGCCTGGCCTCCAACTTAGCCTCGCTAGGCAATAACAATTTAGAATCATTAGCTCCAGGCGTCCAACACGCGACTTCCCACACACAGCTGTTAGCGCACGATGCGCTTACACAATTGCAAATACCATTCCTAGTCACGGCTCAGCATTCTGCGCGCCTCGAATCGCATCTGTGTAGGTTTTGGTTCCATGGGATAAGGGAAACGACCTATCTTGCAGAGTTCCTTTTCTTTCGCTTCTTGGCTGCTCGTGGCTGGGACTAGGGTACCCGGTTGTCGCGGAGCTAGAGGCAGCGACAGAGCATTGACATATATCAAGGCCGAGGTGTCCGTCGAAGCGAAATCCAACGCGAAAGCTAGGTTCCGGGCCCGCTTTACTGTTTCCGAACACCAGAGTGGGGAGCGTATCTTCCACCTGTTTTCAATTTTGCGGAGGCTGATGCTCTGTCAGTAGGATGATCCGAAATACCTCATTGTCCATGGAGGCAATACATGTTCAGGGTCTGAGTAATACCAATACATTGGTCATGTTAGGAACGTTAACGTTTGTATGTCTATCTGTTGCGGACTAGATGTGGCTGATATATTGCAAACAATGGATACCTTTACGTATCTTCCCAGTCCCAATCCAGTATCTCATGACCGACCGAAATGCTGGCATCCTGTCGACGGGCCTGGTCTTAGTAATGGTCATGCATGCGCTAGGCTTCTCTACTGAAACTCCAATCATGCAGAGCCTCATGCACATCTCGACCCACGCCCGGGTACCCTGCTGCCTCCATCACTCGACGAATTAACCTTGATTAACGTCGAGGCCAAGGCGTATGACGCACAGGTCGACGTTGGATCCGAATCTGCAAGGGAGACGGCACGGTTATTCGAGCTCTAGCTCTCTACGCTAAACTGTACAGCTGTGCACCCCTCGCGCGATCGAGTCTGGTTCCGGTAGCCTGGAGCCTGGGCCTGGAGAACTAGTTGACGCACACTTGAGCCGCGCTCGAAATAATCCCACCCATGCTCCATGCTCTGAGCTTCGGGTGGGCTGTGAGGAATATGTGGAGTCATGAGCCGAATATGAAACCCTCGAGCTCAATGCATTACCGACTCTGGCTGCTCATCTCGATCTTCTTCACTATTTTCAAGTGGCCCCAGGCCCAGGCTTTCTCCTCTTTGATACCCAATATGTCGACTCTATCTGCTTGCTGTTCGTCATACATATATTTTAGTATTGAACGCAAAACGCAAGATGTCCGCCCACCTGTTTCCCGTCTATATAATGGCTTACGAACCTCTAGCTCTCCAAAGATCATCGGCCCTCCACAACAAGCTAAGGAAAGTACCTGGGGGTCTCGACACTTATCCTCTCTTTGTAGGGCAAAAAGTTATCTTTCCGTCGCTCCCGCTCGTCGGGAATTCGCATTCTCGGATTATTTCAACGGCCCGGCACTAAAACGGTGGGATATCGATCTTGGCTAGCTTCTGGCTTGCTATTCGACAACCTGTCACGATGAGCTCCGCCGGTACAGCTGTAGTCCGCCCCAGGACTGCGAATCTACCGGCCTATCCACCGGCAATCATGGGCTTCCCGGGTGACACGGCGAGCTCTATTCCTTCGACACTTCAGCAACACTACCATTTTGATCCCCCACAGTGGATCTGCCGCGTGCGATGCTGTCAGCCCGGGTGTCGATCTGTCGTATGTTCACTCGATCCGTCCTCGCTGAACATCACTAACTGGACTTTCCCGACATACCCGCATTCGATGTATGCTCTTGTCCTCATCCGATCGCGCTAATGAAAATGTATTCTGTGGTGTTAGTCATCCTGGTGCTCTGCAACTCAGCTCAGTTTCTACATCGAGGAACTGGATGACGACCCTATCCTCTGTGCAGAATGCATTGTCCAATACCCGAACCTGCCCGCAGAACAGTCGTTACCCGTTTGGCTGCAAATTCCCGACCCAACACAGCAAATGTACCGTATTGCCTGCCGCGAGTCAATGGCCCTGGGGGCACGAGTTCTTCCGGACTATATCGCGGATAAGGAAGAACTAGTCTCACCCAGGTCTCCCTTTGTGCATCCACTGTGGCAACCTGCAACGTTTGATGAGCACAACAGAAGGATATATATATGTCCGGAATGTCAACGTGATTTCAGAAAGCAGAGTCGATACATGTAAGCAGATCCTTTACATCAGATTAGGCGTACTGAGCATGAGATATTAAGCTTACTCTCGGCCTTTGTTTACAGTCGCCATGTCTCTGGACACATCAACCTATACGTCTGTAGACACTGTAATCAGCCAAAAGCTCGGGTTGAGGATACAAAGAATCACCTGATCCGAACCTGCCTTCCCCGTCACTATCTCGATACCGACCCCGCCCGCTTCGATGGCGATGAGAACGATATATATCACTATAGTTGGCACTATCGATGGCGAACGAACGCGGAATTTCTTGCCGACAGTAGGGTATGTTAATGGATTAGAAGACGGTCATAGTGAGGTTGAGCTTTTTCAAGTTTCCAAACTGACTTGATACTTACGGCTCTCGACATACAGAATAACTATCAACACCATAGTCTCGGTAGCTATAGGGCTATAGAAGCTGTAGAACTCGAGAGCGACCCACCTTCATCGCATGATAACTACTATGGAAACAGCGCTGGGTACTCTAGTTTCACTTAGCATTTTTGGGATCCGGCTGCGATTCGTGGGTGAGTGCTAGCTTGGAGTTCAGGGGTTATACGTTAGACTTTAGAATGAAGAAACCATGACTATTTGATCCTTTATAAATTTATGATTTTTAATCCAATTGCATCACATATCCTGCGGAGCCTAGTGGTTATCGATATATCTATAGAGTAGTCACAACTATAGCAAGTACTAGCTGGCCTTTCTTGTAGAATACTTCGCTTTAATTTACATAGAACTACAGTTCAGACCCTCAACCAGCGTTGCATATTTGTTGCATTGGGAAATCGAATTTATATGTAGCTGGGACCCGACACCAGGCCAGAGAAAGAGATCTAGATCGATCTATAAATCTGGGCTGTCTGAAAAATGGGGCTCGTGGCGAGCATCGAGTATATATATAGTCACTCTATCAAGCCAACAGTTCGTTGCTAGGCCAACGCATATGGCATTGCGGTCATCTAGCCTATGTACCTTACATTAACTATAGTCTGGGGTAAGTATCCGCGGCCACTCAAACACACCGCAGGGCCCGGGAACGCTGCAATACATGTACAAGGCCTTAAGGCATATATGCATGGGTCATGTTCCCGGAATGTTCTATAAACAGCTCGGCTCGCGAAGCAATGTGGGTCATGCGTCATGCAGAGTGTCAGGACGACAGCGTGCATGCATGCAGAATGAGAACATGCTTTCCGATCGAGGGAAATTAATATAGAGATCTATAGTTGAATCGATATTGCATAAAATTGACCTGATTAACGGGGAAATTCAAATCTACATAGCCAGTAGTAGAGAGATATGTGAATACAAAGATCTTGAGATGGAAGACAATGGAAAGGACGGAAAAAACAAGAAATAAGATTAACACAGAACAATGGTACAAATGAGATCCCCTGTGATCAGCGGTTACTTTTGTAGAGAATATATGGGTCAATCTAAGAGTTTGTAGGAAGAGGTACGAACAAGTGAGAAGCACTAAATTTAACAAAATAGAAATTATGTGTATATGTGGACGTATGAAATATCCGAGAAATGAGGTCTTTCTGAGCCCACACGACTCGTCATGAGACTTGAAAGTATCAGTAAGTTGAAGATATGCGTAGCTCATTAATTCCAAGTATTCCTCCTGGCGCCCTTGGGGGACGAGGGTTCCGGGTGGGCCATTTCTTGACCCAAACCACCAACTTGGGTATGTCTTTTTTTCAGAAATATCAAACCTTCAACCTCATCATACACCGCATCAACCATCTCGCATCTTTGCCAGTCCTTCAGCTGCTTTACGAACGTTCTTACAGCTTCGATGACTGCCAAGAAGGCCCTGTCGCTCTTCGTCTTCTCCTTCACCAACGCGTGACGGACTTCGTCGACGGGCTGTATTTCTCCCTTGAAGCTTTCAAGACAATATACCATGTCCGCATTGATGAATCGGGTGTCGCAGGCCTTGCGGAGATGCTGTGTCCACTGCGGCAGAGTCAGGTCGAATGGCAAGCGGGCGATTTGTTTGTCTTTAGTGAGGAAGATTGGAATGTTCTTCTTGTCGACAGCGCCGCGGAGCTTATGAAGCGTGTAGAAGTTGTAGGCTGCCTTGACGCAAATATTCATCAAGACGGTGAGGTATTTCATTTGTTCGGCACATGTAAGCGTGGCGATTACTGGCGGCTCTTTAGTAGGGCGAGGTAGCAGGACACCTCTTTGCTGATGCTGCAGCGCATGCTTGTGTACATTTGAAGAAGATAGACCGGCTGCGGCCGGCGACGTGAAGGCATTAGGGTGTCTTGCGCCTGGCAAGACATAAGGTTCGCCTGGCGCTTCTGGCGAAAGGCTTGGTTCAACAAGCAGAGAATTCGGGATTTCTGGTGTGCGGGGGTGGGCAGTAGAAGATATAGAACTTGGTGAGCCCGACATGACGAGTCCCTCGTTTGCTTCGGGAGAGATTTCAGTGCTTTCTACGGGTGGTGCATCGTCGTCCGCGGAAAAGTAGTCATAAGGGACAAACGAGTCCCTAGTTAGTAGCTTGCCTTTCTGAATCTCTTTCAGACTCCAGCCCTTCGGCTCAAGGCAGATGAATTTTCGTGGATGAGAGCGCGTTGATGATTTTGAGTCAATATTGTCCACGCAGATATGCTTCTCGGCGAGAGTTTCTTGTTCGAATGCTAGCTGACACTGTGGCCTGCCACAGACGTAGACTAGATGGTGCTGGGAGTAGTGATTGGAAAGCGAGAAGGGTGTAGCAAAAAGTCTACTGCATGAAATGAACGGGCATTGGATGGCAGGTGTTGCATTGGTCTCCTGTGGTAGGTTAGAGTGAGGACAGAGGTTATTGTGGCTTCTACAAATTTGCAAAAATTGAATCAGTTGGAGATACGACAACATCGGAAATTCAATCCAGAGAACTCATAATTACCTCCACTGTTCAACGGATCTGGTTATTGAGGGACATCCTATGTTAAGGCACTGGAGAAATGGGGGTTGAAAAAAAGATTTATGTGATGATAGATTCAAATCCCCAAGCGATCCGCCTACAGGCATTTCAGAAATGGCGTATTCGCGTTCCAGAACGGGATGATCCGAATGCGGCTCCTCTCGGTTCAAAGGCTGTATAGTAGTCTGAAAGTCTTGAGCCGAGGACTGTTGCTGAGAATCGAACCCTTGAGGAGGAGATGGTTGAAGTACCCTTATAGCTGCCGTTGAACTCTTTTGGGGAGAGGAATCGAGATTCCCCAAAGAGTATATTTGGTAAACCCCGTTATCAAAACTCGACAGGCCGAACGGCGGGACTTCGTGACACCGGCTTCTATTCATGGTGGAGAGTGGGTTATGTTTGCAAACTTGCTTCAAGATTTCTGTGATATGGCTAGAAGTTTCTTCGACAGCTTGGGGAACAGATGGCAGCATTCGTATGATATGATATGAAGACCCGCGCGAAGTTGTAGTATTGGGCAAATTGCAAACTGACGAAAGCTATAAAATGTGGTGTTTTAAATGACTATAAAGTTAATCTGC